>CM037879.1:227168284-228368284 GCA_021292165.1 Shinisaurus crocodilurus
GCCTTTACTGGGATGGGAAGTTTCAGAGCAGTTTTATTTCTCATTTCTGGTGCATTATCTTCTTGTCTCCCATGCTGTGTCACAGCATGTTATCTTGTTTTGCAACAAGACACCATGTGAAGCCAGGAAGGTGGGGGGACCTCTCTCCAAAGAAAAATGTATGCGCATTTTCTTATTTCACTGGCAGCTTAATCCATACTGTGCACTGAACATTTTTTTGCAGACTCTCACCCAAACCTGGCATTTGCATAATTCCGGTGCATTTGCTTAGATGGATTTAAGGCTTGCTTAAACAATTGTAATGGAAGAAAATAGTCCACGATTAACAATGCCATTTCACATTTTAAAGGCATTCTTAAATGCAGAGAGAAAAATGAGACCTTTGACTCAAATGGCATGGATGTAATTCTAGACATGACGTGATAGAACAACAGAATAGACAATGAGGCAAGGGAGAGTAGGAATCCAAAAATCACTCACTCACTGAGGGCAAAGGCAGGAGAGAGAGTTCACTTATGTTGTTATACAGTTCAGAACAAGGAAGGTAGCACGGACAATAGTTATTAAGTGGCAGTTGGTGACAAATTTACACAACTTTGGTGGGAATCCCGCTCCCCCCTCAGACTTCACACTAGTTCACGAAGATAATCCAAAATAGATCTAATTTGACCACATTATTCAAATAAAGCAGTGTTCTGCGCTGGCTGGGGCAATGCTGGGAGTTGTAGGCCAAAAACATCTGGGGACCCAAGGTTGGAGAACACTGAATAAAGTATTTGTCTGTGTTCAGTGGTGTACCTTTTTGAAGTGCAAGCTTTCATCATGACAGTCCTCATAGCCACACCCCAAAAGGAGAGCCCAAACATGCAGGAAGCTGTGTGGATCGTATCAACCAACCAGTTCTCACAGTTTTCTCTCCACCAGGAGCAGGTCTATTGTAAAACTAACAGGTCTTAAATGTCAATGGCACTCAGGGGGACATCTGGGGTCACTGCTGAAAAGAGCACCCCATTTGTGTTTTTTCCCCCCCTCTTCCTGTAATCCGTAATTCAGGAAATGTGGGACATGATATCGTGTTGGGCATACGTCTGTTCCCCCCATTATGGACTGGCAATGCCCTGTTTTGTGAGCGGAAGGCAAAACAGGCCAAATAGTGTGCCACACCACTCCTTTTTGCCCCTCCTTTCTGTGGCCTTTGCTGCTGCCAGAAGTAGAAGGCTGTTATTTCTCTGGCTTGCCACCATAAAAATCAAACCACCTTAAAACTCTCTGGGTCTCAGGTATCTAGTTGAGGTAGTGTGGGGGTTGGCTATTAGATGCGGGGTGGGTAGCCCAAAAGAAAAGAGACCACAGTGTTTCAAATAACAAAATTTAAAAAATTTTCTGAAGAAAAAATGTCAAAAAGAAAAAGGTTTAAATCTAAATGGACCCCCCACACACACAACACCAAAAAACAACATATGAGCCTATCATAATAAAACAACCAGGGATAAATCTATCCAGCAAACTAACAAGACCGTGCCCATATTTTATCAAGGTCCCTTTATGTGAGAAGCTGGACTGACCCGGGTTCAAAGCTTCCCTAGCCAGTGACCCTCAGTCCCAGTCACGCAGGCGAAGGAGGAGATAACAGCAGTTAATAAAGATGAAAGAGTTTATTTGTAAGACCCAATTACATGGGATTAAGGCAATCAATGCATCTCTACTCACTACATCATTGCAGACTCAAATCCTATACCCCAGTGGTAAGGCTAGGATGAAGTGAAGTCCAGAACAATACACATGTCGTGTCGAGACGAGAGGAGAAGAGAGAAGTGAAGCTATCAGCAAGTGTGTTAGCTTTATACCACCTATAAATAGGATATTACTCACCCAGTTGTATAACCGATTCATCAACATGTTGATTCCAAACCCTGTCCAAGGTTGCTGAGTCATATCACCTCGAGACTATGTCCTCGTGACCAGAGACCTTGTGTATTTGAACTCAAGAGACACCCACCAGGTCAGGTTGATAATCTCGTTCTGCCTATGCAAAACCCAACATCCCCCTGCTTTTGCATTTGCGCAGAACGTGGTTATTTACCTCATACAACAGCAACAGCTTTGTTGACATCTGATGCTGTTTTTTCATCTATGGACTTTGATAAAAAAAAATTCTTTTGCAGGAATGACTTTACCTGCCAGAAATTTGAACCATCATCAAATCACTTCTGATGTATCCCTTTTCATGACACAGTTTTATTTGTAAACCCAAAACGTTGTGTATTGCTATCTGCCTGCAGCATAGCAATCTTGCCTTGGTTTCCTGAAAAAACTGTAATAGGTTTTTCACATCAATCCCAGCATCATTTAAACATTTTTACAATTTAAACTATTTAAAACAAATGCAATAATTATTCAAGCTTTACAATAGCATAATAGCACATACATAATACAATGTATTCAGTTCAGCTTCAGTTGAACTCTAACTTTTAGATGATTGTTTCTACAAAATCAATCAAACAAAGTATGGTTATAAAATAACAAACTTCAGGTGTATTCTTGTTGTTCTTACTATCACAACCACAAGTGGCATTTCTGTGAATCTGTAAGCCACCTGTACTCTGACTTGTAACTCTTAGTCTGAAGTGTGATGTTCCCTCCAGATAACACTCAACTTTTCAGAGCTCTCCAAGCATGTCCTGTTGGTCTAACAGTCTGCCCATTACACTGACAGCAATATCTGCCCTTGTTACTTGTACAGTAAAGCTCAACAGCCCAATGCTCCTGTGTAGCATTCAAACTGCTTTTCCATCAGCATGTGCTTGAAAATCCTCAATTATTTGGAGTCTCGCACTGAGTTAACTATCTCCAAATTCTCAATCACATCCATGATATTTCTCTGGTTTGTTGCAGTAAGTACTGCCCTCTTGGTTCTCCCTCAACTTCTATTTACAAATAAACAGTTGATCCACCACCAAGCAGTTTCATTTTCAAATGAAATTCCAAACCCTGGATCAATTATATCATATTTCCTTTATCTGTCCAGAAAAAAAAAACAATAGATCATCCAACTAAACAAAGTACATACAGTCTATGTCCCTGTTCTTCCTGTTTAACAAACAAACATTGATCTGCCTCTCTGTGCAAATCTCAATTCAGCAATGTTTGAGTTCAAAACAGAATTCCAGCCTCCAGCTGATTTTAACTTTTCTACAGAAAATCTCACAGACAGTTTTCCATTTAAAGACTTCCTCTCATTTAAAATGCTTATGTCCCAATATTTCCAATTGTGAAATATTTATACATCTTCTACACATTCTTTAACATCAGTCTAACTGTTCCAAAGCAAATTGTTGTTGCACTCATCTCATGATTATCCTGCTCCTTTTAACTTGAGCAAAAATCACAAGCAACCAATCTTGCTATTTTGTCATATAACCTTTTCCAATCTGGTTAGTTTTCACTTAAAAAATCTATCTGGTAACAATGAGTTCCATGGACTGCTGTTTGTTTCCCCAGCTTCCATGTTTTGTTCTTTATCCAAAGAATTCAACTCAGCTTGCATAGCCTGAAGCTATGGTTTAGCTTCCTTAACAGATATTTTTTCACCTCTTTGAAATTTTGAAGTTTCAAATGGCTTTTCCTGCAAATTCATCCTGATATCTCACAGGTTGTTTGACTCACCTGTTCCTTACCTCATCAGTTATCAGGTTCTTGTTCCAATGAACTTGCA
This sequence comes from Shinisaurus crocodilurus, assembly GCA_021292165.1. Lineage (NCBI taxonomy): Eukaryota > Metazoa > Chordata > Lepidosauria > Squamata > Shinisauridae > Shinisaurus > Shinisaurus crocodilurus. The sequence continues at coordinate 227,172,000 of CM037879.1, forward strand.
CCAACGATGAACAATCATTTGTTTAGCCTCCTCTAAACCAAATGTGTATCAGAGTTTGTCAAATTTACCTGACTGTCCTTCAGCAAATGCTTTTCTATTCTGACTCTGAGCTTGATGCATCCCCTGCATTAACAGAATTAATTTTGAAAAATGATCTCACATTTTCATTCAGCATTATACTAAACACTTCTAGATAATCTCATTATCCAAGTGTTGTTCATGTGAAACACAATATTCTCATTTCTAGAAAAATCTCATGTAAGCTCCCTTACAGATTTCTTCTAACTTTGAGGTGTATGTACCTACATATCAGATCCAAGATCCTGAAATGTTTCTCCAGAAGATTCCTCCTTCTACACTACTTTCCATAAGGTGTACAGTTCAGCACAGAACTAAAACTTCTATCATGTACATAATCAAAACATTTAAGAGCTTCTACCCAAACCTCATTATCCAAATTAGTATCACCTCTTCTGAGTGTTTGTTTACTCTTCCCATAATCCATGTGTTCAATACCACATCCTGTTAGAATGCATCAAAACATGCACTGAATTGAACTTCCCCATATCTCAAAAGAAAATAGGTAACATGGGTAATATGCTTGTTTCCCATCCAAGCACAAACCACCTTGACTTTGTTCAATACTCCAGCTTTCTATCTAACATGTACACAACCTGTACCTCGTGTATTGATCAATTAACATCATGAAATAACGTGCCTTTCCTCTGAAGACCATCAGAGTACCCACAAGATCACCAAGAACAAATTGAATGAAATGAACTGGTTTTTCAGCTTGCCTTCCAGTTTACCTGTTGAAGCTAGCATCCCTTGTATATGTGCACAAAATTACCTTTCATGTGAAAATTACCATTTCTAAATGCTTTCCCCACAACACAGTTTGCATTTTCTTTCACAAGCCTGTGAATCTAAATGATCAAACATCATGTGATATGCATGCATGTACATGTCATACATATAAGCATTTAACCTTTTATAGTTGCATCAGTACAACTTTCATTTCTTAGCTTTGCCATATAAACATACCTACTTATTCAGTATTTTACATTTTGCTACAGAGAAATTTACAATATACTCAAGTCATATATACATTCAGTACATTTCCTGACATTTCAAGAGCATATATTATACTTTCTTGAATCCAAGTTATTCAAACTTTCAAGAAATACATTTCAAAAACATGACTGTTAAACTCCTGACCATTTGCATAGTCCTCTTCCTGTTTATTCATGTCCAACACAGAAAGCTTCGTTTAAACAATCCATTGGTTTCTGCTCACAACAAAATAATGTCCATTTTGTTATGTCCTGGGTTAAAACACAAAGTTTTTCCCATCAGCAGCACCCCTGCTGATTTCAAGCTCCTTTCTTCTGTGATCCCACATGAAGAAAATGAAGAACAGCTTCTCATTTTAGCACAGCTTTCTCTTTTCAAAAACTGCCGCACTGTTTTCCCCTGCTGTTTTAAAACCACGCCTCCGCTGGTTTAATACAGCCTCTCGTGTAGTATCAGGTTTCCCAAGATACGTTTCTGTCACACGTGACTTTGCTTTGCTGCGACATGACGCTCCAGACGCTTTGCCCACGTCAGACGTAATCCACGCATTTGTAATTCAAGCCACTTGTTGATACAATGCAAAAGATAGCTGATCCGCTGCTGAGCGAAGAAGAAAACTGTAAATGAAATATGATCCTCCTGCTGTAGCCTTGACTCAAATGAGTAGACACAGAGCCTCCTGGAGATATTTCCTTGCCCGATACAGCTCCTTAACAATCACTCCAGCAAGCTGTGGAAAACGAAATCCTTGTGTCCAGCGTTGTTCACTTTTCAGCCTAGTAGCTGCCCGAACCGGCACCTCCGTTCCAGCTTCTTTTCACAGTCTGTAGCCTTGGAATTTGCCAAGCCTGGCACCTCCGTTCCAGCTGCTTCCAAAACGAAAAATCCTTCGTCTCTCTGTCTCTGCATTCTTTAGTTGTGCTGCATTCCAAGCCGCTGTTATCAGCTCTAGCAACATTGCCTTCCCCGGTTTATTTACAAACCGGTCTTACAAATAGTAAACAATTCTCTTAACCCTATAACTGCCGAATTTCTCCGAACTGCGTCTCTGGGGCTTATCTGCCCATCTGAGATAACAATCTTATCTCTGGTGATCTGGGCTTATCAGGGCTGGGCCCATAACCAGATGTGAGAGCTGGACTGACCCGGGTTCAAAAGCTTCCCTAGCCAGTGACCCTCAGTCCCAGTCACGCAGGCGGAAGGAGGAGATAACAGCAGTTAATAAAGATGAAAGAGTTTATTTGTAAGACCCAATTACATGGGATTAAGGCAATCAATGCATCTCTACTCACTACATCATTGCAGACTCAAATCCTATACCCCAGTGGTAAGGCTAGATGAAGTGAAGTCCAGAACAATACATATGTCGTGTCGAGACGAGAGGAGAAGAGAGAAGTGAAGCTATCAGCAAGTGTGTTAGCTTTATACCACCTATAAATAGGATATTACTCACCCAGTTGTATAACCGATTCATCAACATGTTGATTCCAAAACCTGTCCAAGGTTGCTGAGTCATATCACCTCGAGACTATGTCTCGTGACCAGAGACCTTGTGTATTTGAACTCAAGAGACACCCACCAGGTCAGGTGATAATCTCGTTCTGCCTATGCAAAACCCAACACTTTATACAAGCAATATCTTACTGTCATTGTTCCACCTCTCTCAATCAGTTCTCCAGTTCCAGCAGCTCTGGCCTTCCTTCTCTCTGCCTTTTTCTGCCCCTCTGCAGAACAAAAAAAATTCTCTTAAATTAGTTTTTCTCTCTCCCTCCAACTACAACCAATCAGCAGATTTAAGTTTCTATTTCCTCAGTTAATACTTCTCTCTCTCTCTCTCTCTCTCTCTCTCCCCTTCACCTTCTGTTATACTTTATAATCTGGCTTCCTGAGCAAGCTTCCTGACTGTCCGGCTTGAGGCTGGCCGGCAGCCAGCAGCTGGCCGGCAGCCAGCAGCTGGCCATGCTTCTGGGAGCGCTGCCAAAAGTCCAGCTGAGATAAGATAAGGAAGCTGCAGAGGGACGGGTAGCAGAAGCATGGTCTTACAATCCTAGGAGTCAAGCCGAGAGTGTTGTTCAAAAGTCCAGGGGTCGAGCAGAGGCTGTATCAAGGTCAGTCCGAAGTCGGGTCCAGGAAGCAAGGCAGGGTTCAGGAGCAAGGTCAGGGATCAGGAACACGAATCAAGGAAGACGTTGTTTCCCCAATACCCAGGCTTCAGTGAGTGAGTGTTGTTATACTGCCTGGCTGCTGCCTGGGCACGCCCGTCCCACAGCTGGAGCTCCTTAGCAGCAGGCTGATTACAAAAGCCTCACAAGGCCAACGTCCTGGTTTGCAGCCGGACGCTGCGTTGAGGGGCCTGCATCTGTTCCTGCCTTCTCATCCTCCTCCTCTGTCTGGGCCTCGGGACCTGCCCCATCTCCAGCTCTGATTCTGACTCCTCCCGGGCTGGGGAACTCCCACGGGTCATGCCAGAGGGGCCTGCCAGCTCTTCAGCTGCCCGGTCGGCCCGTCGGGAGAAGCAGTGTCTGAACTCTGCTCCTGAGGAGTGTCCCGGGCCCTGGGTGAGTCACACTCGTCCTCAGAGGAGGATTCCTGGAGGGGGGTTGTGACACTGACATACATTCTAGCTAAACATTTGACCTCTAAACTGTTAACCTTTGGGCACATACACAGAGAGAAAGATTTGACCCCATAATTCCTAAACCAAACTAAATACTACAAAAACTAAATAAAAACTAAATTCGCGCCCCATCTCCCAATCATTTATGATTTTTCTTTGAACAATTCATTATATTACACATTTCTTTAATTATCCATTATTGGGAGATGAGGGAGACACTGGGTTGCCATTTGCAGTGCCAGCCAGCCATAATTTGTAAAGTGGGTTTGAGTAAGCCTTAAATTAATTGTAAAGATAACTTCTCAAGAGAGAATTTTTTTCTGAAAACGTGTCAGGAATAAAGGATGCTGCCTTTTCCTACACAGCTGATGTTGTTGTTGTCCTTGCATATTTTTTGCAGCTGTTCAATCGCTCTTGTTATTTCAGTCATATCTGGGTTCAGCAAATTAAAATTTGATTGATATATCTAGGCCATAAATTAACATCCTCCAGATCTGAAAAAACATAGATTTTATTTTTACAGTCATCACCTCCTGTACTATGTCTATTTCTAACAGAAAAAAACCTGAGTGCCAATGAGTTTCCACCCTGCACATGACTAGTTGTTTATGCCCATTTTTTGTTGGCCTTAAAGACAGGGTAGTCACTCTGATCCGGTAATGGAGACCCATATGCAGAAGCAAGCTCCACACATGCAGATGATGCAAAGACACATCTGGATGTGCATCTGGATCGCAGTACTTAACCGGGTCGTATTGAACGGGCTGGACGTATCTTTTGATGTGGATGAGAATGCAGTTCTCCATCTGACATCACTTATGGCCATGATGTGCAGCTGAAGAACTTACGTTTCCTCAAACCTGAAAGAGCATTACAGGATAGTCTCCCAGCCTTAAGGAACTGACAAGATACAGTTAGTAATGTTTTTCCCCCCAGGTGAGAGAGTGTTGTGGCACTGGAGGAAGTAGTGGTGATGGGAAGGAAGCAGGAGCAAAGGGTTAAAAGATTTGCTTATGGTTGGGCATTCTAATCCCCATTAGTGATTGTGAATATGAATCTGGTTATTCCAGAATAATTAGTGCAGAGTTCAAGGGTGTGATATTGTGAATGCTGGCATTAGTGTTATGTGTTTTTGAAAAAAAGAGAACTACAACTCAGAAATAATAATGGGTTTATCTTTGCAACTTAGGTGGAATCATTACTTCCAGCGCTAATAAACAGCAAGCTAATTGTATACACCTTGCAGTTTTCTACTTTCATTGGTCAGATTGATTTTCTGTTTCCACACATGCAACTATGAGATTATTTTGTTGTTATTACTGAGTAATTTCATCACAAGTTGCCCAGGATAAGGAAAGCAACAGCAAAAAGTCAGTCTGTTGACATGGCATGGAAGTTGCTATTGATTGACACTGGCTGTGAGCGAGCTCAGAGGTAGCAGAGTCCAAACCCTTGGAGAAAATTTGCTCTAGGCAAAAATGCAGGAGCAGCAGCATTGTGTTTAGGATCTCCTGGGGCCTATAATATATTGGGGGGAAATTGGCAGAGTACATTACTGTCATTTATGATTTTACATTGAACAAAAAATGCCTGCTGATATAGCAAGAAAAAAATTGAAAAATGATAATTCCTCTCTTTAAAATGATCTTTCAGTAATAAAAGTCTCATAAATATTTCAAGCTCCAGGAGTGATTGTCTAGGCCAAATTGTCTTGCCCCTAATTTTGAAATTATGTCTATATTATAAGTAATGGTAAAATACTACATGCCCAATCCGAAGCGGGCTTCAGTGAGATATTTTGGCTGCATAATGTTTTCCTACAAAATGTATATGTAACAAGAACAAATATGGTAAGTCAAGTGAAATTTCATGACATGGTTAAAATCCAGCAATACTGAACGCTTGGATGTTGAACGGGATTGAACCCACTGTCTCTATTCTCAACCTCCATGCATTCATGGATTATGAACATTTATTAATGGAAGGGCAGCAAATAAATGAATGGATCCTTTGTGAAAAGAGTTTCACATGATCTGGTACCCTGCAAAATGCATGGAGATAGCCTTTGGCTCTGGATCTGTCCCAGAAAGACAGGTGGTGCTGGGGACATTTTTCTACCCAAGGGATATTGGCTTATAGGGTACCTCAAGGTTCTATCCTGTCCCCCATACTACCGTATATACTCGAGTATAAGCCGAGTTTTCCAGCACATTTTTTGTGCTGAAAAATGCCCCCCATGGCTTATACTCGGGTCAGCGCCCCCCAGGACCCCTGCCGCCACCCCCAGGACCCCCACCCCAGACTCCCCCCCGCCACCCCCCACCGCCGAAAATGCCCCCCGCGGCCGAAAAAGGCCCGCCTCCGCCGAAGGCCTGCCGCCTGCCAAAGCCCCCCAGGACCCCCCCGCCACCCCCAGACCCCCCCGCCACCCCCCCGTGGCCGAAAATGCCCCCCCGTGGCTGAAAATGCCCCCCTCCGCAGCCGAAAAAGGCCCGCCTCCGCCAAAGGCCTGCCTCCACCGAAGGCCCGCTTTCAATGCCATTCATACTTGTACAGAACAATCCTATGGTCTCTAGGAGAGCATCCCAGGGGCCATAGGATAGGGCTGAACACGCCCCCCCCCCGCATCCTGAGGCCATAGATACTGCTACGACTTTGGGAGGGCGAATCTGTGATCAGACCCTGCCCCACCCAGTGCATTATTTTCCTGCAAGGAAAACAGTGCAGTGGCTGCTCTTCTAAGATTGCAGCAGCAGCCTCAGAAGAGCTCGGGAAGAGAGAAAGGGGGAAGACTGTGGGTCTTCCCAGGAGCTGCAGGATCCTAAAGCCTCTCTGTTACTCATCCTGTCCACAAAAAGGAAGGTCAGCTAGATGAGCCAAGAGGCTCATCTACTGTAAATGTAAAGAAAAGGGGGCATTTTTGCTGCCATCCTCCTCCTGCTCTGCCTGGCTCCTGCTGGCAGGGCATAGGATAGATAGAGGAGTCCCGTCTTGGAGCCCTCTGTCTGTCAAGTGGCAATCCCTTAGAACTGTGCTCTAAAGTGTATATTTAATACTTGCAATAGCTAAAATGCAGCTGAGATGCTGACGTTCCTGGAAGAAGAAAAGAAGCAGACGGGTTTAAATTTGTTTTGAACACCTATTATTTACTGAGGCATTTAAAACCGTGAACTCCAGTAACACAGACACGTATTTCAAGCTCTTCCATAAAAATCAGATAAGATTTTGTGAAGAATGTTTGGTGGAAATACACAAATACCTTGCCGAAATATGAAAACTCAAGCTCTGTCTCCTGTAAAAGTCTCTAGACAGATTTATTTGGAAAGTAGTATCAGCTAACAACTGTTTTTGCTCACAACCACAAAACAAGAGGCATGAATGCTGCCTATATTGTTTCAGTTCTATAATAAAGGCATCTCTCACCAAACCAAACAAAACGTGATGGCAAGAGATGTTGTAAACCCACAAGAAAAAAGAACATTTCAAGTGCTTAATAGTTCATGTCTTGGGAATGTACCCATTAACCCTAATTAAACTTCTGCTTGATTCAAAAGCATAGAAAGCTTTTCAGCAGATGGTTGTGTTAATCTACTCTGGCTCCACCATGAAGCTCATCTTAATCCCGAGATATGTGATGTGCACATCATTAAAACATTCCTGAGGTCTCCTGGAAAGTGATTTAGCAAATCGCAAATCTGTACTATTCCTCTCCAGGAAAACACACACACCAGTGTAAACAAAATGACAGGTAACAAATATGCAAGGGAAAAAGACAATCCGGGGATAAACAAACATTCAACTATTTGGCTCTTATTTAAAATAAATAAATAAATGCAATGGCCTTCACAAATAGTGTCACTCATATATCAGAGTTGTGCCCATCTCCCTGGACAGTAGGGTTTGAATCCTGGTGTGATAGTCAGCTCCCTAATTCAGCCAGGCTGCAGATGTCATTCATTTTCCCCAACATAGGTTTCATACTTCCAAAGGAATTTTCCTTTTTAAAAAAGATAACAAAGCTCTGCTGACCTGTCCCGATATGGAAACTAGTGTTTCTGCTCATTTCTAGGGTTATTATTAGAAGTGCAAAAGCCCCATTGGGTTTTCTTTTCATGAACCACTGCAGTATAATCTATAGTTTTTCCACTTAAGCAGTTCAGTTGAAATAAATCAGAGGTGCAGAAACTCCAGTCCGTGGGCCAAATTCGGCTTGCTTGGGGTCCCAATCTGGCCTTCTGTGGTTTACCAGAAGGTGATACTTCTTTCCCCCAACTGCTGATCGTTTGGTGGTTTCCCCGGTTTTTGTATGTTTTTCCCCCCATTCTAAAAGAAATGGCTCTCCTAAGGCTTGGTTATCGGCAATAAGAGCTTGAAGCTAAAACATGCTGGTATTTTGGCCCTGCCCCTTTGCATTTGGTCCCACCCTGTTTTGCCTTCAGCCCCGCCCACCACTGGAATGCAGCCCCCAAGAGCATCTTGGAAATAGGATTCGGCCCTCGGGCTGAAAGAAATTCCAGCTTCTCCACTGCTCTTCAAGCATGATGGAAAAAATGTAAATGCTTCACATGACTTGTAACCATGCAGAAAATAAAATTACAAGGAGCATAAGGTCACATATAGTAAAAAAAAAAAAAAAAGTGTAATTGACAATATAAAAAGTGTTTAGCGATTAGAGAGATTTGTACTTCAGACAGTAATGTTAGTACGGTAAATGGTATAAAATAGTGTAGAAAATAAAAGGCTATTGGATTGTGCTGAATGCTCTTCCTAGTGTTACCCTGTCATGCTTGTTCTTCCTTTAGAGCCCTAACATTTTGCTTCATTATTTGTAAACTAGTCTGTTGTTCCATCAATAATCCCACCTAATCATCAACTGTACATTGAAAAATATTTTATCCCCCAATGCCTTTTATGCTGTCGTCATGTCTGACCTAGAAAATGAGTTGTCCCTCATTCCAAGGATTTATCGCACTAGACAAGGATATGAGATACCCATCATTTTCTGATCAATCTATCCGAAATATGTACCTCTATATTAGAACTTCAACTTAAATGAAACATACAAAATAAAAGATTAAATATTGCCTTCTTCAGTAATAACAACAACTAACTTGCTTTTCTTTGTTTAATTATCAGATGTTTCAACTTCATCAACATGTTAAAGACTTGTTGCTAAGGTTGCCACTTACATGAACTTTAGGCATTTCTATACCCAAATTATATAAAATGTATTTTGCGCGCGTAAAGGAGAAATAACGACTCGGACACCATTGTAGGGTACAAATTGTGGTACAAGTAATGGGCCACATTTATTGAATCATCAATGGGGAATCTACGAAGGGAAAAAAGTGCAGGTACTACTTATACCGGCTATCAGCCGGTCACCATTGCTATAGGGCAAAACATCCAGCAAGGAGGGTGACGTCGGCAACCAGGTCATCCCCTCCTTGCTTAACACCACACGGTGCTGGAAGGTCTTTCCCACAGTCAGCCTCGCATTGGCTGTCAGGCACCAACACAGGCGAGTTAGGAAGACCTCAGAGATGTGCCTTATCTCGGCACAACCGAGCCATGAGGCACTGGATGGCAGGAGCCTCGGGCACGCCTCTCACCTGAAAGGTGCCATAGGATGATCACCGAGCCCCTAAAACTACCTAATCCCGCACTTAACCGCCAATGTGACCGAATTGACAATGCCACTAAGCACCTAAACCCTGAAATACAGTGCAGAGTAGGCGAAACATGAACATTGCCCCCAGCCAATTAGGACAATGAACCAAAATTCCTACTCGGCCCCTGGAAACAGGCGACCAGTAAAACCTACACTGCAAACAGGGATGGGAGGGTGGGAGCCGCGTTTGAAAGGAGGCAAAAAATGTCAGGTGCAGGCCTAATAATGGCTCTGTCACCCCGCCCACTCAGCCTCCTGATAGGTCTATGAATATTGGACCATTGTTATCTGATCCGTTATTCCCCCACGCGCAAATTGTTCCCCCCTGCCTCAGCTGCGCGAGGCTGGGAGGGGCAATTTATTTATTGCAGCTTTCATAAAATGTTATAAAGAATATGGCTAAAACGTTTTTTTCTTTACTTAAAACAAGTATACCCACCCTTTAAGGAGGCTTACAAGTTAAAAACAGACATTAAAAACAGTACAAAAACATACAATTCTACAAAACAATAAAAAAACAGCACAGCAAGTTAAAAAAAAACAGCTGCTAAAATGGCAGGATGACAATAGCCCTATTCAGGCATCATTCTCTGCATCAGCTTTCCGCAACCTGGTGTTCTCCAGATGTGTTGGCCTACAACTCTCATCATCCCTTACCCTTGCCTATGCTGGCTAGGGCTGATGGGAGTTGTAGGCCAAAAAATCCAGCAGGCCACAAATTGTCCACTCCTGCTTTACGCATATTGTTAGGCTAGTGTTCTCCAACCTTGGGTCCCCAGATGTTTTTGGCCTACAACTCCCAGCATGCCCCAGCCAGCTATGCTGGCTGGGGCATGCTGGGAGTTGTAGACCAAAAACATCTGGGAACCCAAGGTTGGAGAACACTGTGTTAGGCCATCTCACAAACCCAGCTTTCCACTCATGGGACAACAGTTGACAACAAGAGGGACTAACAGTGCAATCTGACATATTTCTACTCAGAAGTAAATCTCTCTTGAGTTCAATGAGACTTACTCCCATGTAAATATGTATAGGGCTGCAGCCTAAGTGTCCATAAATTCCCACACATGGAATATCTCATGCTGCAGCGGCTGGGAGCAGTGCAAAAGGCAACTGGATGAGGCTATAAAATTTGAAGTGTTTTCTTCCAGCAATAAATGAAATAAATAAATTCAATCTGAACTCTAGATTACACACACACACAATCCTGAGATTTATTTATTTATTTTCAGTTCTATTTCTATTTCTGAAGCCAACCAAGGCAGTTCACAAAAAGGTCAAGAATTTTTTTAAAATGCTCATAATCAAATATTTTTTTTAAAAAAATGCTCATAATCAAATAAAAACATAGTAAAACATTAAAAGCAACCTTAAAAACCACAACAACAATTTTAAAAGCCAAGTTAAAAAGATGTAAAATTGTTCCTGTAATTTTTAAATGTCTTCACTTAGCTGTCCTGTAAGCTTTGGCAAGGTCAACCAATTAGATCATCCTTCCATTCTATTCTGGTATATCACATAAGGTAAGAGTGGAAAAATAATAATTTATTAGCATGTTAACTTTCATTCCAAGACAGAGGCTGCAGTCTTGTGCACACTTACCTGGAAGTAATTCCTACTGAACACAGTGGGACTAACTTCTGAGTATACATATATGGGATTGAGCTGACAACTGTTTCTTTTCTCTTAATGAAGTTCTGTCTCTTTCTGCTCACCTCCATAGACCCCGCCCCCCTCTTGGCATACCAATAGCAGTAGCATATCATTCAACTGAGATTTCACATTTTGGAGGTCATTTCTTGAATACAACTGTGTAAAAAGAAATAGTCCTTTGAAACACCCATTCCCCTCCCCTTCTCCCTTGAAGGGGGAGACATTCTTATTCCACTACAGCTATTGGAGTCCAGTCAACACCTGTGAAAACACTTGGCAGATCTGAGTTTTTCATCCTCTCAATGAATCCTGCCTAGGCCTTTGTTTGCCTGTCCTCTAAGGCTACCTCAGCTGTGACAGTTTGAAATTAGCCCAGTATGCTATTCATACATGGTGCAAAGCACAAATAGGGTGGATTGTTTACCAAGTGGTGGCTAGGAAAACCTGTAATGAGGAAGGAAGAAGCAGAATTCATAGAGAAACAATTTCTTCTTCTTCTTCTTCTTCTTCTTCTTCTTCTTCTTCTTCTTCTTCTTCTTCTTCTTCTTCTTCTTCTTCTTCTTCTTCTTCTTCTTCTTCTTCTTCTTCTTCTTCTTCTTCTTCTTCTTCTGTTGTTGTCATTGTTGAATCTCCCCTGCTCCCTTCATTTTGAGTTGCCAGTAGAGAAAGCTTAAAATAAGCTCTGAGGGTCTCTTGTAGTTTCTATTGATTCATCAGATGTGTCTCCTCATGAAACCATTCACTTCTATACAGAGAACACAGTTGAACTCTGGAACCTCACTAAGTTCATTAACATTTAGGGAGAAAAAGTCCCTTCCCCACAGCTGAAGTCTGGAAAGGCCTTCTGATTTTATTTTATTTTTTACAATGTCTGAACCACAGATTTACATATTGACTGTGCTCTGTAGGTTGATTATGTTTCCGTAAGGGTGCAATGATCAGTAGATGTATTGGCAATTCTGCTATTGTCAGTGGAACTGAAGAATGAAAAAATTGCTAGGTGTAAGATTGCAGCCTTAATCTCTACCCTTTGAAAGCACTGTGATATGGTGTGAACCTTCTGTGAGATGAAAATTGAATCCATTGTATTTTGCTGCAGCACAAATGGAATTCCACTCTTCCTGCTCATGTATGTATGTGTGTATGTGTATGGACTTTGCATACAGCTGTTGGAAGGAGCTGAGGAAGCAACAGCATCACTTAGGTCTACTGCATTGTGTGGGTTGGCAAACCTGCCTCTCCTTGTATTTTGTATGTAGTGTGATACCCACCCTCTGCTTTGGCTATGTAGTGTAGGTTTAGCCAGACACATCTGGTGCTTGAATAGGAACTTTTTGCCTTGACCAAATTGGCTACAACTCCCAGAATTCCTGACCATTGGCTATGTTGGCTGGGGCTGATAGGAGTTGAAGTCCAAAACATCTGGATGGCACCAGGCTAGGGATGGATGGTATAAATGGTGTTTGTTTTTCTTCTTTTGCATGCTCTGCACTAAGGATCTGTCTGTCTCACTTTCTCCCGCATTCGAATTTTTTACATTTCAAGTTTTTTCCATCCCAGATATGAAGAACTTTGCAAATGTTGGTAAGTTCTGATCAAAAGCAAACTGAAATGAAATGTCTTCATTTGCACTGGCCAAATTAAATAGGTACTGTTATTTCCAACATGTTGTACCTTCCTACCATGGAGCTGTTAAAGATGAAGAGCCTGTCAGAAAAAAAAGAAATAGCAACATTAATTCAGCACCACAAATATAGTTGAATACACAGGAATTCAAACCCAGACTTTTGAGAGCCAAGCCCTGGTCGTGGATGGATAAACCTGTTAGATTCCATTTTTTCCACATTAGAATTTTTATACACTCACATTCTTTCTTTTCGAAATATGAAGAAATTGTTTTGAATTTTGGTAAATTCTCATTTAAAAAATGAACTGAAACGAAATTTTCTCCCATTCCTACCCTGTACTACACTTGGTGGGATAAAGGGTGCTTCAGGCCTACTAATATGTAAATTGGATTTGATTCTTAAATGGGTCACAGCTTGCCATTTCAGAGTGGCTGAAAGGGAGAAACAATAATGTTTATGTGCACTCTAGGATATAATGTGGGATGTGAAGTTATCTTCCCTGTACCAGTATATCAGAGCTTCGCTCAATGGAACCATAAGGTTTGAATGGTTCCCACATGCATACTTCCCAATGTAGTTGGCCCATTTCATGTGGAAGATTTTCGGATAAAACTGGAAATCAGCTGTGCAATCTGAGCCTATGCACATAAGATTGTACTCATAAGATTGTACATAAGATTGTACACACATGCTAGTCCCCATTTGCAAGTCACACTCTGCATGAATGGCCAATAACATTGGAGGTGGAGCAGACTGGTCAGGTGGGCCATGGGGGTGCCCTCACTCCCTACCATGTGGAGGGGAGTGATCGGACAAAAGTATCAAGAGATCGAGTCATCTGTAATGCCTGATTTACATATGCAAGGTGTCATTTATGTTGCAGTTATCCAGCAATAAACATGCATGTGTGAACCAGCCCCAAATAAATTGCAAATGCTACACTGAGCTTTCCATCACCAGTGCAGTAGGAATGAAACTGTATGTTGCTGGACTAACTTAGTGGTGGAATAGTAAAAAAAAAGAATTACAAACACAGACATTTCATACCTTCTGAGGTGGTCAGTCTTGCTGCTTTGACTTCATGATCCAGTGAAAATTCCATGGTCTTAAATAACTAATTTTCCATCAAATGTGTTTTTTTAAGCATTTCATTTGCAGAAGTACTAAGTAATATTGTAGCTAAATTGGCATAGCGAATGGAAAATATATGTTAACTTGGTTAGCCATAATTCATTTTTTTTATTATTGAAAACCTTAATTGGTCTAGCAATGATTGCAACAACAGTGAAGCTTTTATTTTGCTAAGAAAGAAAGAAAAAAAGACACTGAAATTAAAATTGTACCTAACAAGACTCCAAGATGACAAAGATGTTTTGAGGAATATAATTTAATTTAATTTTAGTTTGATTAAACTGCAAGGCCGCTATCCTATACACAATTACCTGTGAGCAAGACCCATTGTACTCAATTGGGCTTACTTCTGAGTAGACATGTACAAGATTGCACTGTAAACTGTTATAATTCATGAATAATAGTTCCCATGTAGATTTCAGAACTTCTTATTTCAAAATACGATTATGGGAACAGTGAAACACTATATGTTGTTGGCAAATGGATACAAGGGTTTAAACCTTTAATCAAGCTCTGGTGCATATTTCAGTTTATAAATTGTTTATGAGTTAACTGGAGTTTTTCCACACAAATCTATTTCACTTTAATAATAGTCTGGAACTTTTCTGTGCAGTATTCTGTAGAATACAGTCATCTAGTGTTCAGATTTAGCTAATGTTATCATTTTATTCCAAAGATGTAATGTGTCTGCAGTCCTAAGCACTGGTGTAATGAGACAAGTTTGTGCAACAAAAGCCCTGTTAAGGCATCATGCCTGAGCAGGGAATTTCAGCTGGTGCAGGGGCTGCATGAGACGGCCCAGCACCCAATGTTCATGTCTGCTCCACCCATTTTGCATTGGGAGGTCTGAGGGTTACTTCTATATGCGCTTAGTTAAACATCCATGGAACCCTTCCAGCAATTGGGAATCCTGCTTTATAAGGATTTTCAATTGCAGGGTGGCTTCTACACATGTTCAGCCATACATGCATAGAAACCCTCTTCAGACCTTTCCTCTCAATAACTGGGTTCAGACATCACGATAACCCACACTGAAGGGTTGAGTATGGGTTGAGTGTGGGTTGTCATTGAACTATGGGTTGTTAGGTTATCGTGTTATCTGGACCCAGCCATGCTAACAAACCATGCTTTGTTAACCACAAACAACCCACAGTTCACAACTAGCGTTGGCTCCAAAGCCGGGTCTTGCCCCCGACCCGATCTTCCGCGGGGGCGCCGACCCGACCCAATCTTCTGAGCGGCGTGGAGAGGTTCTCCGCGCTGCTCGATCGGGCGTCTTCTGCCCCGTCCGTCACTTCCGAGACCAGAAATGACGCGACGGGACCCTGTGCAGGCGCAGAATGTGCCACAGGGGTCCAGCGCGCCTGCGCAGGGTTCCGTTGTGTCATTTCCGGTCCCGGAAGTGACGCGACGGGATGGAACGGACCACACGGGTGGCTTGCCACGGAGAGGGCGAGCCGCCCCGAAGAACAAGGTAAGGCCTCGCTGGGCATGAGCGGGGCCAATTTCGGCCTCGTTTCTGCCCGGCGAGGCTTGATCACACAAGTATATTCACAACCCAACAACAAACCATCAGTTCTCCTCATGGGTTGTTTGTGGTTAACAAACCATGATTTGTTAGTGAGGCTGGGTTCAGACAACACGATAACCCATGTTTCAACAACAACCCATGGTTCAATGACAATCCACACTCAATGCTTGGGTGTGGGTTATCATGTTGTCTGAACCCAGCCAATGTCTGAAGGTTAGGAGGGCAGGGTTGGTGTGCGCTAGGACATTGGGCCCAGGGCACATGTCCTCATGCCCCCTACATGAGTTAAATTTCCCCCTTTTAGGCATAATGTCTGAAGAAGGTTAAAGTCTACCATCCTATGCACATATAGGTAGCACAGTAAAGCCCATTGGACATACAAAGAATTGCACGCTTAACAAAATGCCTGGGTTAGAGTTCAGAAATGTGTGCAAAGAGTCCTGTGCCTGCCTTCCTGGCTCTATTTCCTTAATACGGGGTGGGCATCTTGTGGCCTCCAGATGCTTTGGCCTGCAACTTCCACAAGCCCTAGCCAGCATAGCTAATGGTGAGGGATCATGGATGTTGTAGGCCCAAACATCTCGATGACCACAGTTTGCTCACCCCTGCCTTAACACTCATCACTGGCTTTCAACACTTGGTACAACATCTTCTTAATGGGTTCAAAGGCCATTTTCCACCATGCTGGGAGACCACAGCAATCATGTGGTTGTTTGCCATTACCAAATCAAGGATTACTGTTCTAAATGTAGGGTGAAGAAAGACATTCTTAAAGTGTGGTGGATGTGGTTTGAACACACAACCACTGTATTCGGAGACTTTTGTTTTCTGGGTAGAGAATGTGCATACAACCCATTTCTGCCACACTTACAATCTGAAGCATACATCGAGAAAGGCAATTATTTGTACAAGTACTGCAAGAGTGCAACTGCTAGGTTACTATCCAGCTGAATATATAACTGGGCCTTCCCCAAACTGGAGTCCGACAGAAGTGTGGGGCTGCAACTGCAATCACCCGCATCTTTTATTTACTTTTGCTACTGGGTGTCTAGTCTGAAGAGTTAAGTCTGTTGAACACATTGCTTCAAAGCCTGTGGCTCACGCTGGCTCAGCTTGTTTGAGCGTGGAAAGCTAAGCAGGGTCAGGCCTGGTTATTACTTAGATGGGAGACCCCTCCTCTAGTTTCCTGCATTGAGCAGGGGGTTGGACTCGATGGCCTGGTAGGTTCCTTCCAATGCTATGATCTATGACTAGCCTATAGGGGGAAATAAAGATAGAGCATGTAGATCATATATGCAGATAGTATGTAGAGCCAGCTTGCCCGAACCCAGAATCAGCATGTGGCACATACCTGCCCTGCCCCACTCCCTGCCAGAAGCTTGCATTTTTATTTTGCACATGGCCTCATAGTGATGCTACATTAGGGGTATTGTGGGAAATTAAAATGGTGGCTCAACTCCAGCTTCCTGCTGTTGATTACAATGCAGCTCAGCGGGTCCTCTCGAACCTGGAACTGTCCCTGTGTTAACATCAGGCTTTTTACACAATCCTAAGCCACTGCCTCAGGGCAACTGCAAATGGGTTGTTCTGGGGTACAGGGAAATACTTCTGTGGGCCAGATATGGCTATCCCTCTTATGTGGGGTTGCTCTAGATTAGTTGATCCAATTAAAGGCTGCAGCTTATCGTGTCATCTGAACCTGTGGACCGTGGGTTATGTGAAGGGTAAACAACTCTTGCAGAACCCCTGGCATGTTTTAGGGTTATGCAAGGGTTGTTTAACCCTCAGAGCTTGCAGTTTCATTTTGCACATGGCCGCATAGTGATGCTACATTAGGGGCATTGGGGAAAAATTAAAATGGTGGCTCAGAGCCAGCTTCCTGGGTTGTTTTACCCTTGCATAACCCATGGACCCTGGGTTTGGGCAACATACCTTGAATATTCAAAACGGCCACTGGCACGTGCTAGTGGCCATTTTAAATAAACCACGGTGGGCTGTTTGATTGTGCAAACTGGCCCATTGGCTGGGTTCACATGATCAGAGATGGCAAAGAAGCCCTGCCCCGCACATGCCAGTCATGCACTGTCTCATTTTTCCATAATTCCATAAGTTACCATGTCAGCGAGGTCGGTGGCCAGCGGGTGTGGCTTCCAAACCACCCCACAATCCATGGCTTGTTCTAGGGTTCTGGGCTGGTTTGGAAGCCACCCTCGCTGGGTTTGGATGGCATGGCAACCTGCGCCCAGTGCAGGCAATTATAGAAATGAGGTGGCATGTGACCGTCATGCACGGGGTAAGGAAAAAAGCCACCATGGCTTCTTTTCCTTCCCTGATAGTATGAACTTGGCCATAGTCTCTAGGCAGCTTCACATGCTACACAGAAATGTCCTTGTCTACAATGCAAGTGCATTTCACAGATGCTTTGTTTACATTGCCTCTGTAGCATGCAAGATGGAACTGGCACATCTTCCTCCAGTGAGAAGTGCAAGTTCCTCCCTTCAGTCTTTGCAACAAGAAATGCAAACGAGATTTGTGAGTCATGTCCACTGAGACCATTTCTGTATCTTATGGATTCTCAACCTTAAATTTGTTAGTGTAGCATACATGTCAGTACAAAGAGCCATTTCCACTGTTCTGGTTCTGGAATAAATTAGTTATTACGCTTTAAAAGTGCAAGACCACATATTTATGCTCTACATTCATTCATCTGGAATAAGTGCCACACACAGGCTCTGCATTCACATTCGTGAATGTGTTGGAGGGTGTGGGGAATCCATCCTTAATCACTCTGATGTGAGCATGACAGGGTAGCTAGAAAGGTATTAAGGCCTAACTAGCTAATCAATATCAAATATTACAGGTATTCAGAACTATCCTTATGATGGTGGTTTTTTTAAGTACTGCCGTTAAATTTGTTGCATATTAGCAGAAGTGATTGCATGTGATCGTTCTTCTGACAGGGTTGTGTGAGATGAACATTTCAAGAATAAAGGGCTCAGTCAATCTGCAGTGTCTGTTCTGTGAATGTATATGCAAGCTGCTGTCATAGTCCAACATAATATTATGCAAGTGGAGAGGAGGAGGAGGATTATGTAAGCCGCCTTGGGTTCCTTTCAGGAAAAAAGGCGGGGTATAAATATAATAAATAAATAAATAAATAAATAAATAAAATATGTTCAGTTGGATACCCTTTGCTGGATTGCAAGCAAGTGACAATCCTAGCTCCTGAAAATGAGAAGTCAGGCAGAGCATATTTAATAAGCATTACTGCCCTCTTGTGGTAAAGTCTCCCTCCTAGATTAATGGTATTACTACAGGATGCAGCAACAAAATTGGCTTTCCTGTTCCTTGACCAGAAGTCATCTATCTCTTAGCCCCTTTTATGCTGTACTGCTTTCTAGCTCCCCTGGTGGACTGGTTACCCAACTGAAAAAAAAATGCTTGTGCCCAAAAGGTAGATTTATGGACCTAATCTCATTGAAAATGAAGGAACCCATCAAATCATATAAGAACAGGACACTGCCTTATACTAACTGAGATTATTGGTCCATCTAGTCCAGTATTATTGACACAGAGTGGCAGAGCTTTCCAGGGTTTCATGCAGGATTCCTTCCTGCCCTACCTGGAGAAGCTGAGGATCAAACCTGGGACTTTCCGCATACAAAGCATGTGCCCTACCACTGAGCTATGGCCCCTCCCTGCATGAGTGCAGGTGGAAAGTCAGATCCTGCTCTTTTCACACATGAATGTCCCTGTCCCATCATTTGGGAAATGTTTCTCTTTAGTTCTTTGTGGGCTATGTGTTCCTCTCTGCCAACAATGAAATGTACATTTCCTATGTGTAGGTTTAAAAACAAATAAACATGAATAGGATTTCACTCCCCATCCCACAGATAGAAACACAGTAATGCCATCCCACCTCACTCTGCCATTACATTTAAGGTTGACAACTTCTGCATTGGTGACTGTACCTGTCCCTTTAACACCGGTTTGGTCTGCAGCAATTAGCAGGAGATCCTGTCTAGCTCTATGCCATGGAAAGTGTCATATCATATCAAATCTCTGCTAAAAGCACAAGAGCAAGCCAGGCTGGCTTTCTTTTGGCCGGTTGGTCAACCTAATCACATGTTGTATTGCACCATTTCCTTTAAATCTGTTCTTGTTCTTTAAAAAAAATATATATTTACTTTTCAAAACGAAATATAGCAAAATACAAGAATAACACAAAAATATAACTTACACTACATACAATAAATCATAAAGTGCCCCCCCCCACTGTGAGAGCTGGAATGACCCGGGTTCAAAAGCTCACCTAGCCAGTGACCCTCAGTCCTAGTCACGCAGACGGAAGGAGGAGATAACAGCAGTTAATAAAGATTAAAGAGTTTATTTGAAAGACCCAATTACATGGGATTAAGGCAAGCAAATGCAAGCTTCTCTCTTATGCAGAAGAGATACCCCCATCTTGCTACATCATTGCAGATACCAGTCCAAGACCCCAGTGGTAAGGCTTAGATGAAGTGAAGTGACTGACTTGAAGTAGAAGTCCAGAACAAGAGAGGCAAGTGAGGGGATTTCATAGATTTCATAGATCATACAGTTGGAAGGAGCCTACAAGGCTATCAAGTCCAACCCCCTGCTCAATGCAGGAAGATGTGTGTCTTACCCCAACTTATATAGTAAGACCCTATTTATAGTATCTATAAATAGGATATTACTCACCAGTTATATAAGCTATTCTTCACAACATGTTGATTCCAACTTGCCCCATGAGTCTGAGTCAAAAACCTTGACATTATGTCTGGTGACTGAAGACCTTGTGTACTTCACCTCAAGAGACATCCTCCATGTCAGGTGACAATCCTGATGTCAGGTGACAATCCTCGTTCTGCCCATGCAAAACCTAACATCCCCCTGCTTTTTGCATTTGTTGCAGAACGTGGTTATTTTCCTAATACAACAGCAACAGCTTTGTTGACTCTGATGCTGTTCTTTCATCTATGGACTTTGATAAAAAAAAACTTTGCAGGAATGACTTTACCTGCCAGAAATTTGAACCATCATCAAATCACTTCTGATGTATCCCTTCTCATGACACAGTTTTATTTGCAGACCTAAAACTGTTCTTTGTGTATTGCTATCTGCCTGCAGCATAGCAATCCTGGCTTTGTTTCCTGAAAAAACTGTAATAGGTTTTTCACATCAATCCCAGCATCATTTAAACATTTTTTACAATTTAAAATATTTAAACAAATGCAATAACTATTCAAGCTTTACAATAGCATAATAGCACAATACATAATACAATGCATTCAGTTCAGCTTCAGTTGAACTCTAACTTTTAAATGATTATTTCTTACAAAATCAATCAAACAAAGTATGGTTATAAAAATAACAAACCTCAGGTGTATTCTTGTTGTTCACAACCACAACTGGCATTTCTGTGAATCTGTAAGCCACCTGTGCTCTGAGTTGTTACATAGTCTGAAGTGTGATGTTCGCTTCAGATAACACACAACTCCTTTTCAGAGCTCTCCAAGCATGTCCTGTTGGTCTAACAGTCTGCCTATTACACTGACAGCAATATCTGGCCTTGTTGCTTGTACAGTGAAGCTCAACAGCCCAATGCTTCTGTGTAGCATTCAAACTGCTTTTACATCAGCATGTGCTTGAAAATCCTCAATTATTTGGAGTCTCTCACTGAGTTAACTATCTCCAAATTCTCAATCACATCCATGATTTTCTCTGGTTTGTTGCAGTAAGATACTGCCCTCTTGGTTCCTCCCTCAACCTCTATTTTCAGATAGATAGTTGACCACCAAGCAATTTCAATTCAAAATGAAATTCCAAATCCTGGATCAATTATATCATATTGCTCTTATCTGTCCCGAAAAAACAATAGATCATCCAACTAACAAAGTACATACAGTCTATGTCCCTGTTCCTCCAGTTTAACAAACAAATATTGATCTGCCTCTCTGTGCAAATCTCAATCCAGCAATGTTTGAATTCAAAACAGAATTCCAGCCTCCAGAGGATTTCTAACTTCCTAAAGAAATCTCAGACAGTTTTCCAAAGACTTCCTCTCATTTAAAATGCTTATGTTCCAATATTTCCAACTGTGAAATATTCATACATCTCTCCACATTCTTAAACATCAGTCTAACTGTTTCCAAAGCAAATTGTTGTTGCACTCACCTCATGATTATCCAGCTCCTTTACTTAGCAAATCACAAGCGACCAATCTTGCTATTTTGACACCTTTTCAATCTGGTTAGTTTTCACCTAAAAAATCTATCTGGTTACAATGAGTTCCATGGACTGCTGTTTGTTTCCCCAGCTTCCATGTTTTGTTCTTTATCCAAAGAATTCAACTCAGCTTGCATAGCCTGAAGCTATGGTTTAGCTTCCTTAACATAATTTTTTCACTTCTTTGAAATTTTGAGTTTTCAAATGGCTTTTCCTGCAAATTCATCCTGATATCTCACAGGTTGTTTGACTCACCTGTTCCTTTCCTCATCAGTTATCAGGTTCCTGTTCCAATGAACTTGCATCAATGATGAACAATCATTTGTTTAGCCTCCATACTCTGAACCAAATGTGTATCAGAGTTGTCAAATTTACTGTCTTTCAGCAAATGCTTTTCTATTCTGACTCTGACCTTGATGCATCCCCTGCATTAACAGAATTAATTTTGAAAAAATCTTACCTTTTTCATTCAACATTATACTTAACACTTCTAGATAATCTCACTATCCAAGTGTTATTCATGTGAAACACAATATTCTCATATCCTAGAAAAATCTCATGTAAGCCTCCCTTATAGATTTCTTCTAACCTTGAGGTGTATGTACCTACATATCAGATCCAAGATCCTGAAATGTTTCTCCAGAAGATTCTCCTATACACAACTTTCCATAAGGTGTACAGTTCAATACAGAACTAAAACTTCTATCATGTACATAATCAAAACATTTAAGAGCTTCTACCCAAATCTCATTAGCTAAATTAGCATCACCTCTTCTGAGTGTTTGTTTACTCTTCCACACAATCCATGTGTTCAATATCACAACCTGTTAGAAATGCATCAAAATATGCACTGAATTGAACCTTCCCTCCATATCTCAAAAGAAATAGGTAACATGGGTAATATGCTTGTTTCCCACCCAAGCACAAAACACCTTGACTTTGTTCAATATTCCAGCTTTCTATCTAACATGTACACAGTATGTGAATATTGTGTTTCACATGAATAACACTTGGATAGTGAGATTATCTAGAAGTGTTAAGTATAATGTTGAATGAAAAAGGTAAGATTTTTTCAAAATTAATTCTGTTAATGCAGGGGATGCATCAAGGTCAGAGTCAGAATAGAAAAGCATTTGCTGAAAGACAGTAAATTTGACAACTCTGATACACATTTGGTTCAGAGTACTTCGTGTATTGATCAATTAACATCATGAAATAATGTGCCTCTCCTCTAAAAACCATCAGAGTATCCACAAGATCACCAAGAACAAATTGAAATGAAATGTCAGCTTGCCTTCCAGTTTAGCTCCTGAAAGTTAGTTTTACGGTTTTACCTTGTATATGTGCACAAAATTACCTTTCATGTGAAAATTACAATTTTCCAAATGCTTTCCCCCAACACCAGTTTGCATTTTCTTTCACATGCCTGTGAATCTAAATGACCAAACATCATGTGATATGCATGCATGTACATGTCATACATATAAGCATTTAACCTTTTATAGTTGCAACAGTACAACTCTCCATTTCTTTATTACATCATTCCAGTATGATAAAAGAAATAATCCATCTCTTAGCTTTGCCATATAAAAATACCATCTAATTATTCAGTATTTCACATTTTGCTACAGAGAAATTTAAGTCATATATACATTCAGTACATTTCCTGACATTTCCAGAGCATATATTACACTTTCTTGAGTCCAAGTTATTTCAAACTTTCAAGAAATACAGTTCCAAAAACATGACTTTTAAAACCCCTGACCATTTGCATAGTCCTCTTTCTGCTTATTTATGTCCAACACAGAAATTTTGTTTCAACAAGCCACAGTTTCTGTTCGCAACAAAATAATGTCCATTTTGTTATGTCCTGGGTTAAACACAATGTTTTCCCATCAGCAGCACCCCTGCTGATTTCAAGCCTCTTTCTTCTGTGATCCCACATGAAGAAAATGAAGATCAGCTTCTCATTTGAAGCACAGCTTTGTTTTTCAAAAACTGCCGCGCTGTTTCTCCCCTGCTGTTTTAAAACCACGCCTCCGCTGGTTTGGTACAGCCTTCTGTGTAGTATCAAGTTTTCCAAGATACGTTCCAGCCACACGTGACTTTGCTGCGACACACGCTCCAGACGCTTTGCCCATGTCAGACGTAATCCATGTCATTTGTAATCCAAGCCACTTGTTGACACAATGCAAAAGATAGCTGAGCTGCTGCTGAGAGAAGAAGTAAACTGTAAAAGAAATATGATCCTCCTGCTGTAGCCTTGTCTCAAAGAGTAGACACACAGCCTCCTGGAGAAATTTCCTTGCCTGATACAGCTCCTTGACAATCACTCCAGCAAGCTGTGGAAAACGAAATCCTTGTGTCCAGCGTTGTTCACTTTTCAGCCTAGTAGCTGCCTGAACCGGCACCCACGTTCCAGCTTCTTTTCACACTGTCAGTAGCCTCCGATCTGCCAAGCCTGGCACCTCTGTTCCAGCTTCTTCCAAAACGAAAAATCCTTCGTCTCTCTTTCCTGCATTCTTCAGTTGTGCTGCATTCCAAGCTGCTGTTATCAGCATCCAGCTCTAGCAACATCGCCTTCCCGGTTGTTTACATTCCAAACCGTTCCTTACAAATGTAAAGAATCTCTTAACCTCATAACTACTGAAATTCTCCTGCATCCCTGGATTATCTGGACCAATAATCTTGATGCATCTACGCCTGTTATCTGCGCCATCTGGGTTATCTCTGGGTGATCTGGGCCCATAACCAGATGTGAGAGCTGGACTGACCCGGGTTCAAAAGCTCACCTAGCCAGTGACCCTCAGTCCTAGTCATGCAGACGGAAGGAGGAGATAACAGCAGTTAATAAAGATTAAAGAGTTTATTTGTAAGACCCAATTACATGGGATTAAGGCAAGCAAATGCAAGCTTCTCTCTTACGCAGAAGAGATACCCTCATCTCGCTACATTATTGCAGATACAAGTCCAAGACCCCAGTGATAAGGCTGAGATGAAGTGAAGTGACTGACTTGAAGTAGAAGTCCAGAACAAGAGAGGCAAGTGAGGGGATGTGTGTCTTACCCCAACTTATATAGTAAGACCCTATTTATAGTATCTATAAATAGGATATTACTCACCAGTTATATAAACTATTCTTCACAACATGTTGATTCCAACTTGCCCCATGAGTCTGAGTCATAGACCTTGACATTATGTCTGGTGACTGAAGACCTTGTGTACTTCACCTCAAGAGACATCCTCCATGTCAGGTGACAATCCTGATGTCAGGTGACAATCCTCGTTCTGCCCATGCAAAACCTAACACCCGCACCCTCCTAGGGACCAATTTATATACTTCCATCCCCTTGATCAAATGAATTCCAAATTCCAAAAATATAACATATCCTGACAAGGCATACTCCCCTTCCCCTTTATTAATACATAGTCTAATAATTGATTCCATATATCCATAAAATTATTCTTCTTTAACTGTCCTTTTTTGCATTTGATACTACAAATTAGTTTATCGTTTAGGGCTATATCCCAAACTTCCTTATACCAGTCAGTTATTTGGAAAACATGTTGTACTTTCCATTTTCTCGCTATCATTAGCCTAGCCGCAGTTAACAAGTTTACAATTAATTTCTTCATATTTTGGTTGGAAATAAGTTTCTCCGTTATTGATAACAATGCTAGTTTTGGACAGACCTCTAAATTAATACCAATAATTTCCGATATTTCTGTAAAAACCTCTCGCCAAAAAACCAGTACATTTTTACAACTCCACCTCCACCACATATGAACATATGTCCCTTTTTCCTGACATCCTCTCCAACAAAATGCAGAACAATTATTATCTATTCTATTTAATCTTACTGGAGTTAAGTACCATCTCCAAATTAGTTTATAGAAATTCTCCTTTATCCTAGTTGACATCACCTTCACAATCCGTCTATCCCATATGTTGTTTCAACCCACCTTCGAGGTCACCTCTTCAAATTCATTATCCCATACTGTCTTTAGCTGGTCATCTTGTTCTTCTGCTTTTTGAATCAATCTATATAAATCCCTTGTTATACCCCTTGCTGACGCATTGCCTTGTAGACCATCTCTAGACGTAACAATCTTTTCAAATTTAGTTAAATCTCTCTCATACTCAGTTTTCCTTTTCCACTTCTTTGACCACTGTTCTAAACTGTAATAAATTTAACTACGACACTCTTCTTCTCCCAACAATTTCCAATATTTGGTCTCTAGTCCCCATCTTTTCCACCCAATCGGATAATCTAATAACCTTTTCTTCTCTTAGTTTACCCTCCAAATCCAATCTTACATTTTCGGGAAAATCATTTAGAGCCACCACCGGAGTTAATGGTGAAATCCCTGGTATAAATATGTTCCTCATAGTACTCCAAGTCTCTAACAAACTTCTTAAAAAAGGGTTATCTATGTTTTTTTATCAATTTATTATTTTTTTAAAGAAAAAGTATATTCTCCAAAGTATATCGTCATTCAGGTTTTTCTAACTCCAACCACATTATTTCTTTAGGCCGTGCTATAATATCCACTGTATGTCTTAATTGATTAGCTATATAATACCATTTTAAATTTGGAAGACCCAAACCCCCTACTTTTTGTGCTTTATACCATCTTGTTTTGGTAATCCTAGACTTTTTCCCTCCATTACAATATGTGTTAATAATTGTTTGCCTAAATCTGTTCTTGTTCTGTCCCACACAAAGGTCACACATTCACTTGGCTGATCATCTCAATAGCCAATAGTGGGATGGTTCCTATTGCACCACCTACAGCCATCACCGAAAGACTGGTGGTTTACAATGCTTATTCCTCTTTGATGGGTATGTTGGTTCATGACTATGTGCATAATGATTAGTGTGGACTGGCAGCCATCTCTGTGATAGCTTCCTATAGACAAAGCGGGGAAAACAGCTATGTGAAAGCAGCTCTACAGTGCTTGGTGATGTATGAATTGGCCCCAGGATGAGCTGCAGTGGATCTTGTTGGTGCTGCAACGACATGTTAGTAGTTATTGTAAACTATGCCATTGTGTCACATTTTGCATTCATTAGAGCATCCTTCTTAATATTCAACACATTGATAGTAGAACAAAAGCTCTCTACTTGAATCAGTTTTTATTGCTTGTTCTCTATGAATCATTAAGGGTACATGTTCTTCTCCATTTACTTCATCCCAATTTACTTCATCTTAATAATGGATTCCTGGATTATGTACATCAAATAAATGTAAGGTTTTCAAAATGGGAAAATAATATTCCATACAACTGTTGGGCCGGAAATGAATTTTCTTCAAGATAATGAATGATAGGAATCGCAGTCCTCAGGATTTCATTTTTGTTGTCGATTACAAAGTGGAGTCAGCACTGGATTGACAACAGAAATTGCCTCCACAGAGCAGGAAAAAAGACAAGATTCCATGTATCAGACCTATATACTAATGCCCTCTGCTGGATGAAATCAGGTGTGGCTCATTATTCTCCCCGAGCCAGAATCAGTGTTTTTGCAGCCATCAAAAATGCTAAACAGATTGAGAAGGAAAGAAGACTTATTGCTGAAAGTAGCCATACATATGACATATGCAGAGCTCTAGATTTCACTACTGGGGAGTGCTCGATTGTCAGCACGAAAATGAGAAAATTCATAGGGTTGGGAAATATGCCTCATGTGCTTCATTTTCTTGTTCAAGGCCAAGTCACTGTTGATGTCCAGACACTGCTTTTTTCCTATTTCTTTTGCTCAAATTGCTCTGTGCATATAGTGAAAAGGTCATCTGAACTATTTGCCACAATTGCAAACCACAATTTTGCATGAGAAGGCAAACAGTCCGGAATTGGGGATTTGAGATGCACAGTGCAAAATTATTGTTGGCACTCATGAGAAATAGTTCAGAGCAGAGTGGTCAGACTTCAGGCTTGTGGAATCAAAGTTGTGTTTTTACTAGAACCCCAAGATCTGCTGACCAGAGCCTCAGGTAAAAGACACACACTCAGGATAAAACTAAATGTTACTTTCCCAATGTAGCTAAAAGCTACGTCTTTTTTTTTTTTTTTTTAC
This sequence comes from Shinisaurus crocodilurus, assembly GCA_021292165.1. Lineage (NCBI taxonomy): Eukaryota > Metazoa > Chordata > Lepidosauria > Squamata > Shinisauridae > Shinisaurus > Shinisaurus crocodilurus. The sequence continues at coordinate 227,199,631 of CM037879.1, forward strand.
TCAAAAGTAAGGGTGGTAGACCTGATCTGGATCAAGACCCTAGCATGAGGGTGGGTGAGTAGGGTGGTTTAACCCTTTGCTCTCCACTGCAGTCCGGATCAGAGGCCCTGTGCCTGCATTTTGCATTCCCCACCCAAAAAGAAGAAGGATGCACTGGAATGAATTGCTCCCTTTTATTTGGTAATGTAAATTGCAGGTATGGGGACCCTGATCCAGATATGGACACAGTTGGGGGCAAAGGGTTAAAGTCCTACCCCCATGCTAGGATCCTGATCTAGATCAGGTCTCCCCCTTACTTTTGAGTAAGGAAAAAAGGACACAGCTTTTAGTTATGTCTTTAAAGTAACATGTCAAGGAATTTGTCCTGAGTACCAGAGCTGAAGAGGGCTTACAGTCCTTCCACACAAAAATCTACTCCCGGTTACTCCAAGTTTTCTTCATCTCAGCAGTATAATTTTGGGAGGGTGCATGGGGAGTCATGTTGTTGATGCTATTGTCAAACAATTAGAAGTCAGAAATGTTTGCCAAGATATTGCAAACCACCCAGATATCTACTAGTAGACCCAGATCTACCTTCTGCCCACCCATGAGGATCTCTCCACACATAATGCATGCCATGTATGAAATGAAATGGCTGACCAGTTTGTGTGAATTTGAAGCCCTCCCCACCCCATAACTTTTTTGTTGTCTCCCTGATGGATAACCTGCACTGGGAAAAGGACAGTTGGGAGTCTGACCCTACTAATTATCTGGGAACCATCAACACATGTCACACATCCTTCTGGATGAACTATTTGGGATGGAGTTTGACCCCACTGTGCGTCAGTCTGGTTCTATCTCTCCCTAGATGACTGGTTCTAGAATGTGGTGCAGAGAGCCAATTACTGTACCGCATGGAACTTGTGCTATTGTGTTTCACATGACACTATCTTGTCTCCCATGTTTAACATTTACACGAAACTATTGGGAAATCTGGAAATTTGCTAAGATATCATTACTATGCTGAGGACATCCAGATCTGTTCCTCCTTTTCACCAGATTCAGGCAAGATGGCGAATATGTGGAGTGTCTGAGATTAGTAATGAGTAGATGAGGTGAATAAATAAGATGGAGTTACTGGTGGTAGATGGCTCGAAGTGGCGGTCAACCTGTTGTGGATGGTGTTGCTCTCCCCCTAAAGGAGCAAGTTCACAGATTTAGAGTGCTATCACATCTAACTCTGTCTCTTGATGCCCAAGTAGCATCTGTGGCACCTGTAACCCTTTTTGGACAGAGATAGTCTAGCCATCGTTATCCATTTTCTGGTAACATCCAGATTCGGGTACTGGACCAAAGCATCAAATATATTTGACAATTCCTTGAAAAGTGCAATTGGTCCAGAATACAGGTACTAGACTCTTTTACAGTTGAATGACATGCAATCTCTGCTATTTCCAACTCTTTTACACCAAACCATCTGCATTTGTGATCTTTAATTTTGCTATCAGTTTCACCTTTTTTCTTTTTTTCTTTTTTGCTTTTGGAACATAGTAAAATCAGATAACATCTTTCAGTAGCTGCAATAGAAGTTAACGGTAAGTATAAATGAACTGGAAAGCATCCACTAGAAATCCACCAACAGAGAACATGTCTCAGGATGCTAGAAAAAGAGCTTTATTCTTAAGAAAGCCCAGCATGTTTTGGCCCATATTTTCTTTCAGCCATTTATTGAACGTATGAGACATACGTATTCTCTGAAGGCTATTTTAAAGATACCCCTGAAGAAGGCCCCAAAGAAGATCTGGACCGAAACACATTGGGCTTTCTTAAGAATAAATCAATTTTCCTAGCATCCTGAGATGTGTTCTTTCTTTGTGGATGAAGAATAGAAGTTAAACCTGCAATTGCCATCTAATTCCAAGATGTCATCTTCAAAACCAGTAATATATCTTTACAGTGTACACACTGAGGTCCCCCCCACCTTACGGTGCACACTGCCATGGTGTAGTAGGATTTTTTGTTGTTGTTTCCAACAGAATTTCTTTTTGGTCCCTGTGAGTAACAGTCAGCAGCCCAGCAGGTATACAAGTCAAGAAACACATTTACCTCATTTGACTGCTTACTGCTGTGGAATTTAATAGCTCTGCAAGTTGGAAGAAGATTGAAGTTTTTAGTGGAGGATATTAATACAATCTCTCAGAGAAAACAGGTGTCCTTTTGCTGTAAGTGTAATTTTATTCTTCTCTCCGGATAATAATAATTTGGAATGCATCAACTGCAAAGTCATAAAAAGACACTTAGAAGTTCAACAGTAGAATAGGATCAAAGGAACTGCATTTGAAACTTGCCCAGTATTGTCATCCCTGACCACCAGTGTTTTTCAGAAAGAAAAAAAGGCAGCCACGTTAGCCATGAGAAAAATTCCAAAAACCATATAGTGCAATACCTTTCTTAGGCCAAGTCAAGGATCACAATCACAAAGCTTGCACATTTTTTTTGTGTGTGATTTTTGCGTTGGCCTAATAAAGGTATTACACTATATGGATTTTGGAACTTTTCAGGTAAGTAGTGGACACTGTTTTGCATAAAGTTTGTTAATGCTGAATGGGGTACATCTACCCCTGAAGGACCAGGTCCGCAGCTTGGGAGTCATTCTAGACTCCCAGCTGTCCATGGAGGCTAAGGTGTCAGCTGTGAGCCGGGGCGGCGCTGTATCAACTCCATCTGATATGGCAGCTGCACCCCTACCTTCCTAATCACCTGCTCCCATCAGTGGTTCATGCCTTGGTCTCCTCTCGCCTAGACTACTGTAATGCGCTTTATGTGGGGTTACCCTTGAAGATGGTTCGGAAGCTGCAGATGGTACAGAACACGGTGGCTCGCCTGGTTAAAGGCAGCCGCCGGCGTGATCACATCACACAAGTGCTCAAGGAGCTACACTGGCTACCAGTTGCTTGCTGAGCTGAATTCAAGCTGTTATCTGTGTACATCGCCCAAGGTGGCCGGTTGCCGGCCAGATGGGCGAATAATAATAATAATAATAATAATAATAATAATAATAGTTTCAAAAGCACAGAGCTGAAGGGGAGAAGCTAAGTGATCATGGCTGATGTGTCCATTGCTTGGCAGTACTTGTGTCTTGAAGACTCTTTTGAGAAGAGTGGATTTGTGAGAGTATAAAGCAGTCTATAAGAGTAGTTGATGCTGGTTCTTAGACCACCCTGTGGCTCATCTGAGTTCCTGATACGCTATGTACCTTGGCCTACAACAGGAATGGGAAATATGTGGTCTTACAGATGTTGTTGGATTGCTACTTCCATCAGCCCGAGCCAGCATACCCAATGGTGAGGGATGATGGGAGTTGCAGTTCAACAAGATCTGGAGGGCCACACATTCCTCATCCCTGGTTTACAAGATGACAGGGTAGCATCCTGCTATACCGATGCACTCACGGGACCGACCACTTTCACAACGGGGCTTTGGGGCACTTCTAAAAATAATCCAAAAGAAGCAGAAATGCTCATTTCCAGAATGCGACTGGGACAGGTCAGCAGAGCTCTCACAGAAGGGAACTCCACTGATCTGTCCTGATTGGGAAACAAGCATTCCTGCTTGTTTTGGGTTATTTTTAGAAACTCCAGACCCCCATTGCGCAAGTGGTGGGTCCCACAAGCACAACAGAACCAGTGGAGGCAGAGCAGCCCCATTGGATACTGCCCAGAGTATGATCAGCTTAGGTGAATTCAGTGTGAACATCAGTTTCTCCACTCAGCTCTGATATTGGCTTCACCTTCTCACCCTGATTTTTCTAAGTCACCTCATTTTCTTTAGAAGGCATATACACACCCAGCAGTACTTTAGTGTCAAGTGGAAATACTGAAAAATATCTAAACATGATGGCAGTTCTATACTCCCCGTGCTTTTGTTTACCTCTGCTCATTGACCTGTCTCGTATATTCTGAGATGGTTTATTTACCTCTAGTTTGCAGCTCCCTTACCCATAAATAGTATAACTTGTTATGCCAATAACTCTTGCCTGCCAGAAAAATTAACTATAATGCCAGTTCCCACTCCTTCTGTTCTCCCTCTGTAAAAGCCTGTGATGACAAGAATTATAGAGCAGATGCAGAAATTTAAGCATGCATGCAAATCCCTTATCTTTTACTATTCAAATGCAATTATGAAGTGTGTTTCTTTTGCATTTAATTAGAGAGTAGAACAGATGGTGAAAGCTTAGTATAAACTGATGTGTCCATTAAAGTAATTTGTGCTGTGCAGAGAGAAAGAGAGAGAGAGAGAGAGAGAGAGAGAGAGAGGCCAAACCCTGCTCTGTTACCTGTGTGATTCCAGAGGCTCACTCTTCAGCGAGTTGGCTAGGGGGATGTCAAGAGGCCAAAGAAGTTGCCAATGGACTATTAACAAAGTAAGGAAAATGCTTGCTAGTGAATTGCTCACCAGCTCTGAAAGGAGTTCGGCATCTCTCAATAAAGTGCTCAGATCAACAGTGGAAAACATGGTGCTTTGTTGGGGGAACGGTGATGGCTAGAGAAGAATGATGCAGGTTTTTTCTTTTCCTTTATGACAATGGTGGTTAAATCTTGTGCACTCTCAAAGACAGGGTTATACCCGGACAGCCAGAAAGATTCCTTTACTTTTTGAGGAGGTAGGAAGATAGGTTGGTAGGGTAGCCACTGATGAATCACCAAAAAGAGGAAATGCATCACCAAAAAAAGAGGGCAATGACTGGCATAACATTTGCATATGCTAATTTACATGTAAAGATGCAAATTTTGAAATAATTATGAGAGCAGACAGTGGTAGAGAAAGATTGAGAGTAGACAGTGGTAGAGAAAAGACAAATTGAGGAAATGGTGAATCAGATCATGGGAAAGCAGTAGAATGTGATGAAGGACCCCATGGACAAGGACTGATCATTGTCCATGGTGGAATGGAATTTATTTAACTATATTTATGAATCACTTATATTAAAGAAATGTGTAAGCGATGTACAAAAACAAATCTTCATACAGAGGACAAGATTACCTTCCTGATTATTTATTTGTTTGATTTATACCTCATGTTCACACACACACACACACGGTGCTCAAGCAATAAAATATAAGTGGAAGTGTAAAGTGTGCTACCACAATCTGCCATCCACCCACTCCATACAAATCCATCTTTGGAGGCTCTCAGACTCACCTGATCCTATATTATTCTACTTTGGAATATTATTCCTCAGTTTTTCACCATTATCTAGGCTACATCAGTTCACTGTTGTTCCTCTCGGCACAGCATCACTTTTGTTCATGAGATTGTCACTCTGCTGAGTCGTACAGCCTAAAATATGACTCTGAACACTGCCTCATCAACCTTCAGTTTACCACTTTACTATTTATTGTATGAGATGGGAACTTGTGGTGGCTGTAGAACTGCAGCCCCTTTTTGATAAGTGATTAAAGAAAAATGACACTATCTCCTCTACTGAGTTTGCTTCCTCAGCGTCTTTAGTCACAAAGATTTTGGTTAGTGAGAAATAAGTTTTTGATGTTCTTCATCCCCCACAGGGTCAAAACAGCAGTGACAGAGTGTGCTCCAGTTCCTGATACATCTCGTATTGTTTATTCACTTTCAATCAGGCGATCAACTGATGGCTCCTCCAGCATTACAGAGACATCACTGGAACATAATTCTAGAAACATGGTACTGCACAGTATAACCAGAGAACTACATTTTGAACCAGGAGTTTTATGATCGCATTCATGAGTGAAATGGGAACACAGCTTGACTTAATGGGAAGAAAGAGAGAAGCAAGGTTAACAAGGAATGATGGTGAGCCGATGCTCATACACATATATATCGAAGATAGAGACTGCGAGTTAAGCAAGGGCTTGATAGAAAAGGTGAGTTTTGAGGAGGGATGGGAAAGTGGGGGACAACTGAGAGAGACTATCTGACAGCTGCTGAGTGGTCCATAGCAATCAGTATTTAAAAGCTGGCATGCGACCGAAGTTAGTATTTGACCATTTGTGACTGTTCACATGCAATAGCAGTCAGTATTTGAACTTGCAGCTAATCTGTAAAACATTTAGGGCACAATTCTATGGCCACTAGATGCTGCCTAGGTGGCCATACGATAATTAGGAGTCCCACCTAGGAAAAGCGCTCCGAGGTTGGAGCTGGGACTCTGACTTTGGAGCGCTCTCCCTCCACCCTGACAGCCGGTGTGGTTCTTTCTGTGCTGGCTGTACAAGGCTGACCGCGGAGCCGGTGCTGGGTGGGTGTTCCGGAGGGACAGGGAGGCGAGGAACGAGGTACTGCCATGCTACGAGGAATCCTGGTGGTGCCTCAGCCTCCTCTCCTTGCAAGATGGGGGAAAACCTTTCATAGATTTCATAGATCTTAGAGTTGGAAGGAGCCTACAAGGCCATCGAGTCCAGCCCCCTGCTCAATGCAGGAAACTAGAGGAGGGGTCTCCCATCCAAGTAATAACCAGGCCTGACCTTGCTTAGCTTTCCACGCTCAGACAAGCTGAGCCAGCATGAGCCACAGGCCTGTCTAGATGGCCAAAATCGGCTGTCTAAGTGTTTTGGAGGGTGAGAGAAGTGTGGAGGAAATCCATGCCTCCGTGCTCCTCCAGCCTTCCATAGGATGCCTGTAGTCCTCCAAGTTAGGACAGTTATGGGCAGCTGCATTGGATCACACTGTTAGTAAATGATGTAATTTATGCTTATTTTACTCATTCAGCTGACAATTAAACATCCGCTGGAATGACAAAAAAGCACATTTTGAAGACGGGTCAAATTCAAATTTTGAAATGTTACTATTTTTAATTTTTTTTAGATAGATTTAAAATGTGGTTCAGCTCTAGCAAACTACTCAAAGACTGTAAAGTATGTTTCACCGTAAAAGCATCACATGCAATATATTCATAACACTGTGGTGTTAGGCGACTGTATCCAAAACAGACATTGTTTTTTTTTTTAGTGTTTTTTTCTGAAGAAAAATAAGAGTGAACATTATGTCAGAGTTCTTGTGTTGGTTCTGTAAGTCTAGTTGCTTGTAAGTTGTAACTTACAGTTGTGGTATAGCAAATGATTTTAATCTGCCTTAACTCATGAGAGATATAAGTGATATATCACTAATTTGCTCCATTTACAAACCCTAATGAACTTATAGATTCATAGATAGAGTTGGAAGGAGCCTACAAGCAAGGCCACCAGGTCCAACCCCCGGCTCAATGCAGGAAATTAGAGGAGGGGTCTCCCATCCAAGTAATAACCAGGCCTGACCCTGCTTAGCTTTCCATGCTCAGACAAGCTGAGCCAGCATGAGCCACAGGCCTGGGGTACTTTGTCCATCATGTGTATGTATGTATGTATGTATATATATATATATGTATGTATATATATGTGTGTGTGTGTGTGTGTGTGTGTGTGTGTGTGTGTGTCCTTCTAACTATATAAAGGCAGGAACCGTTTCAGCCTGCTTGATAAATAATTAGCAGCTATTTTCTGCAAAGGTTTGGGTTAGACAGACTAATGAAAGCAATCATGCAGATTATTTATCATGCCTAATGCTAATCAGTTTCCACTTCAGCTCTGCAGGGTGGAATATTAGTCTGGACAGTTTTTTGTTGTTCTTGCCTATATTTCAGGAATATTTTGTTCACAATTTTATTTTTAGACAGATCAAGATGTAAAAAAATAATAATAATCCACTGGAGTGCTTCACTTATGGAATTCCAAAATACTGTCTGGCTTGTTTGTTTTTATGGTCCCCAAGCTCAGTATGGGACAAAGTAATTAACAATACATTAGGTGGACCCCTGTGCCCAGTGAGCTCAAAGATTAAATTAAAGGGGGAGGGGAAGTACAATTCAAAACAAAAAATGCAACGTGAGTGGCAGGTACTGAGTAACTTCAGTTTACACAATCCTCCTCCTCCTCTTCCCTTTCTTCTTCTTCTGGGTTGAAAGAACCATGCAACCCACCTCACAAAAGAGAGAGGGAGAGTTTATAGTGTATGGGTGGGATTAGGGGTTGGATCCAGACTAAATTAGCTGAACATAGTTCCCATTGAAACCCATGGGACTTAAGTTAAATCCGAAATAACTTGTTACATTGATTTCAAAAGGACCAATATTAGTCAGATCAAACCTCATGTGTGTGATGGCAGAGAGGGATGATCACTTGCTCTTTCACAATGCAATGGGGATATCCCACACCAGCAGTGTACTTTAGCCTACTCCTGGTAAAGCTGAGCCCATGGAAGGGTTGAGCAAAAGCAAGTCCAGCAAGTGATCTTGAGCTGATGGCAAGGGCAGTCAATTCACAGGCAGGGCCTGAATGTTCAACATAAAATCAGGAAACATTGATTAGAAAACAGGGACACTCAGATACGGGTCTTCCAAGGGCCAGATTGTTATGTTTAACTGAACCCTTATATACAACTTAGGTATGACTACTACTCCCAAGCTCCACCCCCTCCCTGAGGGGTGGAGAATCTTAAAAGGGCAGCCCACTGGCTTGGTGTCTAGTACTCCAACACCACTCTGCTATTTCCCACCAGTTGTGTTGCCTGCATTAGTGAGTGGGCCAAAGGGAGAATGAGGTCTTTGCTTGTGAAGGTGCCCTTCCCTTACTGTAAACTGGCTTGGGACCTGCTATCTCTGAGTATCCTGACTCAGGGTCTCTGATGCAGCGGATTTCTGGCTGTTGAGTTAGGGCTCCATATCAGAGCCTGATCCAGGATCCCTGCAGTCTGATTCTCCCCAGCTAGCTGGTCCATTTGTGTGTCAGCGTCCACATCACTGCTCGTTCTTGAAGTCATGACAACTGTTACATGCTTTCCACGGCCCAGGAAGAGAGATGTTCCAGGGGCAATGCTGCAGCACATGTTTGCTTTCGATAAGAGAGCACCGGAGGCTCATGGAGTCTGTAATATTTGTTTTACTTACGTACATTGAAACCTTACAACTATACAAGCAGAGCATGTTAGGCACAGGGGAACATTTTGCAACAAGCCGGGCCTGTACAAAAAGGGACAGCTCTACTTGAACCGAAATGGAATCAGACTGCTGGTGCTTAATTTCAAAAAGGTGGCAGAGGAGCTCTTAAACTGGCCTCTGGGGAAGTCTAGCGATGTGAAGGCCCAGAAAAAACCTAGAAAAAAATCAGAATAAAACCTCTCTGTCGTCGTTGTCCCCCCCCTATTTTTTCCCCCAAGGACAGTTTTTGTTTTTTTCTGAAAAATTGGAAAAAAAGAACAGCTTTGTATTATGAAGTATTTCTTTTAGAATTTAAGACAAGGTGTTTATATATAGTTACCCAGCCTTTATTTCCCCCAAATGATTTCTAAAAACTATGTAATAAGAAGACTTTATAGAAAGACTAGAGATAATGAAGCCATGGGGGAAATGTTCTTTTAATCCTCTCTGTAAGATTCCCAGCATAGTTATTTCTTCCATTCTCTATTAAATTTATTGATCTAATGTACGTATGTTTTACTGGTAGACTTTTAGGGATTCTCCAAGTCATGCTCAGTTTCCCAGCATGTGAGTAAAGTCACCATATCATAATATGAAAGAAAATGTGCCTTCTTGAGAGTTGGGTTTTGCTCTACGAAGTCCTGTGTTTCTGGGCTTGTTCTGGTCAGATGCTGTAGCAGTCAATTAATGTAATTCTAATTTAAAACCCACATGTGAAAAACCCCCAACACTGTAAGTTATCCTTTCACTGTCACCAGATGCAACAGAACAGTATATGGGTTATCCATATGGGTTGTTTCTTTTCTTTCTTTTTAAATTAACTTTGAAGCTTGGGTCTATGGGGCTCACAGCCACAATTTTTAATACTGTTCTCAATTAGATCTCACTGCTAGGGAATGCTGCCTCAGCTATAAAGCCATTAACTGCTGCCACCAGAATAAACAGGAACAGGTTTAGGACATTCCCTAAACTTCCTCACAAACGGGAACGGATGCAGTACACCAGTCTTCCTCTTCCTCCAGTTCTTCCTGCTTTTTCTGGCTTCTAGGATGATTCAGATGTTTCAGAGAGTACTTGCTGAATTTCCCTCTGGTCAGAAATAAAATAGGAACATAACATTACGTATAACTTGGTTTGCTCAGAAAATTATCATGTTTGGTATATTAAATTTAAAAGTATAGTTTATTAAGACAATAATTGCTCAGAGTGATCTTGAGATGGAGAATGAAATCAGGGAGGCATCCGAAGGAGAAAGTGTTGTAGTAATGGGTGGCTTTTTTTTTTTTTTCTATTCTCACATCGACTGGATGCTATGGTCACAACAAAGAAGTAAAATTTCAAGGTACCCTAACAGAGCAATCCTATGGCCCCTAGACAACGACTAGGGGGTAATAGGATTGTTTGGATTTCCAGCTCTGAGGTTGGAAAATTGCTCCAACCTTGGTCACAAAGTGAGCTTGGAGAAAGGGTTTAGTGGGCATTCTGGGGCGGGGGGGGGAGAAGACGAGTGCCACCAAGATATGACGTATCGTGGCGGTGCCTCAGCCTCCTTCCGTCCCCCTCCAGAGTGCTGCAGTGAGACAGCCAAAATCAGCTGCCTGGCTGTTCTGCAGGGTGGGAGGAGCATGGAGGCGACCTTCACCTCTGCATGCCTCCTGCTATGCATAGGATGCCCGTAATCCTCCAAGTCTGCAGGGTTACGGGCATCCTCATCGGATTGCACCCTTCATGACTGTGCACTAGTACTGCTTGGTCATGGAACTGACTGGAGGAGAGGAACCCTGGACTTAATCTCAAGTGGTGCATATCTACTCAAAAGTGAGTGCCACTCAGTTTAATGGACTCATTCACAGACAAGTGTGTGTAGGACTGCAGCCTACCAGGACTTCTTTCCAGTCTAAACATGCATGGGATTGTGCCTTAAGTCAATTTTAAGGTGAATGTATGTATGTATGTATGGGAATTATGAATTCCATCAATAAGCAGGTTTGCATTGTTTTAGACCCTGTAGACTCTTTTCAGTTGCCTGTGTTTTCCAGCATATTTAGCAATCAACCTATTTTCCCCCTTTGACTGCTGCCCCCATACCCCAAAATTGTAGTGGACAAAAAAAGGGGGGGGGAAGCCACCTCTCGGAAAAACCACTTCTTTCTCTAGTCATTCTAAACTTCCCCATCCCCCTGCTATACAGAAGTTATCAAAGCACTGAAAAATAATGACAGCAACACATACCCCTCTTAATAAGCTGTGCTTCTCTTTGTCTTGGGGCTGAATAGCATTCAATTTCTGTAGTGATTCCTGCTGCTTGGCAAAGGATGCCTAGGCGCAGTTCCATGAAAACTGACAAAAGTTCCAATCAAATTGTCTCTTGGTGAAGCCAGGGTCTTCCGCCCGCCTCACCTTGCATGCATGCATCTCAATATTCTAGGCCCACAGAGTGCTTTCCACCTGCTGCAAGTTGCAGAAAGGATACCTTTTTTATCCCTCTTCTTATCATTCCTACACTGGTCTTCTGACACAGCCATGCTGACCTGTGCCTGAGCCCTTGTCTCAGAGTTGCAACGAGTCATTATCTGGGAGTAAATTCTTCTGGAGCAGCAGAAGAATATACAAGCTCCATTCTTATTATTTTGTACTCTGAAGGTTAGGGCTGAAGGCATCACTGGCCATTGGCCATCATTACATTCCTGTGGCCTTAGCAGACTGTATTTTGAGGTCCAGGATACTTAGCCATCTATATCTTTAAGGAGCAGTCTGATGTTCCAGTCCACACAGTGAACTCCCGAATCCCTGCAGACCTTGAGGGAACCCCCCCCTTTATTCTCTTCACCTTGCGATAGGTAATATTTGCATTCCAGTCTTTTCTCTCCTCAGCCTTTCCTTCCTTCTTTCCAATAAGGGCCAAACTAAATGTTCTGTCTACCACGCATGGTGGAGCTATGCATAACTGCCCGCAGCCCTGAATAGGACCATGGTGCTTGGGGGGGGGGTTGTTTAAACCTTTCCCCCACCCATTTTTTGTGGGAATTCCACCACCAGCCCTCACACATACACACAAGGGACAAGGTTAAAAAAAAGATTTAAAGGCTCCATTGGAGTAAACTGAGCTTCTTTCTTTTCTTTTTTTTAACACCCCTCTCCGCAAGGCGTTTGTGGAATTTTTGCCAAAAAATAAAAAAGGAAAAGAAGAAAAAAAAAGGTGGGGAGGAAAAGTATCCCCCTCCCCCGAGTGCTACAGTCCTGATTTGAATCTGGGCTGCACACACTTACACAGAGGTAAAGTAAACTAACATGCATAGCTCCACCGTGCGTGGTAGACAGAACATTTAATTTGGCCCTAACTCCAATATGTTGGACCCATGTCTCTGCATACTGAATAATCTGCATTCAGGTCTCTCTCACTAGCCCAGTTAGACTCCTTATGTGTCTAGCCAACCCCTTGCGCTCTCCTATCTGCTTATTTGGAGCAGCCTCTCCTTGGTCTCCCTTCATCTAAACTCCTCGTATGCCACTTCACCTTAGTCCAGCCCAGAGTGCTCCACAGAATTAACTAAACAGCTGCCACTCCAATCTGAATTCTGCCTATATATACTACAGTTATAAATTATATGCTTGCTAACCTAATCCAGGGGTGCAGAACCTATTTCAGCCCGAGGGCCAAATTGCATTTTGGAGAAGCTCTCGGGAGCCGCACTCCAGTGGTGGGCAGAGCCGGAGGCAAAAGGTGCAGGCAAAAGAGGTGGGGCCAAAAGCACCAGCCTATCATAGCTTAAAGCTCTTACTGCCAATAACTAAGCCTCAGGAGAAGCATTTCAACCTTCGAGAGTGGGGGGGGGGGAACCTGCACAGCAGCCTAGAAACCACCAAATGAGTGGTTGTTGAGGGAAAGGGGGTGTGGCCATCTGGGGAACCCTGGAAGGTCACACTGGGCCCCCCAGCTGGGCTGGATTTGGCCCCCAGGCCTCAGGTTCTGTATCCCTGAGCTCTGGTTCTTGTTTCTTTGCTAATTCCCCACTTCAGAAGTCTCTTACTTCTCCCAACTTTGGCATCCTGTTGCTGCTGGGCACTGTGACTCTAGGCTAAAGATCCTATTGGCACGTGTTCCTCCTGTACAAGTGAACGTTGTGTAAACACATTAACAAGGGCAGGATTTGGCTTTTTGAAACCTTTTTATTTTAAAAGAAGAAAACCAGCTTTTTGACCTCATGGTTACATTTTTTAAAAAATAAAAAGTGCAGACATTTTCTGCTGAATGACCAGATCGCCCTGGAAGGACCCATGCAGGCAGAACCTCTTTAGCTAGCAAAGCTCCCAGTTCTTGCGTTGCCACTTTACCCATCAGCAAACACCCCTTAGGAACAATTAGTAATGAATAGTTTCTTATTTTCTTTCCTTCTGCTGCTTTATTAAAATATTCCAAAATATGAAAAATGAAGATATTGCAGCTGGCATGCTTTTGTGTATATCGAGCCAGTCTTTGCATGTCTGCCCAATTTATTATGACCATAAGATTTTATTTTCCTTGACAACAGATTTTTTATTTTTGTCACAGAAAACGTTCAGCTGTGCTCTTAAGATTATGTATGCCAGGATAACATATGCCTTGCAGATTGCTGAAGGTTTTGGCACTCTAATTCCACTTCATGTTACCACTCTTCAGGAACCTTTAATACGCAGGAAAATATCTCTTTTTGCACAGTATTATTATTTTTTGTTATTTATATATCGCCAGCTGTGTGCGAGGCTCTTTACAAGCAAGTATGAGATGCTGCCCTGGGGTTAAAGACTTGCTTGAGAGATGGAACTCATCTCCAAAAGAAAAAGGGAAAAGTCACTCTTCAGAGGTCTCACTTCACTTTATTTCACTTATGGCAATATGATCTTGCTCTGTACTCTGACCCTGTGAAGGAAGACTTCCTTCAGAACAGAGCACCGATATGATTTGCAATTTCTTGGTTGTTTCTGTACTGGCGGGGATCCTACTGCTGGGCTAACGTACCAGGATCAAGTCAGAGACGTCAAACAACAACCACCGAATGGAATTTCATAGGACTTGAGTTTAATAATCTGAGCAGTAACAGAGTCATTTTGATTTGGAAGCCTTTGGAAACACAAGCAGCTGCGAATGTTCCATGAAATACAGTATCCGGCTCTTTAACACGAATGTTCTCTTCTTTAAAAGAAAATACATTTTGAGCCATTTTACAGAAATGCAGAAGGCATGTGCAGCCTCTGCTACATGTCATGTGAATGTGTGTGTAGGATAGGGGGGGATTTTCAGCAGTTAGAAGTACTGATGATGGGTGAATTCTCCCTAGCCCAACTCAGACTCGTTTGTAAATAACACCCTGCGCAGGGCAGGCATTTGCTGGCAACATGCATAGGGCTAAAGTGAGGATTCATGGTATACTGGATCCAGGGCTTGCAGCAGGGATGCAGCCCTGGCACTTTTTGATTAGCAGGGACACTGACATCATCTGGCACCCCCACCCCCAGGCTCCCCTGTTCCCTCTGAGCTTAACTGCAATCTTCACACAGTAGCTGGGAGGGAAATGAATTTTCTCAGCAAAGTTATATTGTTTCCTGTTGTAATGCAAAGAATGTTGGGATGGCTTGATGTTGAATGGGCAATTCAGACCCATCAGCTTTACGAAAGACCAGCTCCTGGTGGAGATGAAAGCGGCTAGAACTGGTTTTTGTTGATATGGATCAACATGGATGCCTGAATTTTTGGAAGTTGGGGGCGTGGCGATGGGGGCTGTCCTGATGGGCACCTGCACTTCAAAATGTGCCACTACAGTACTGGTGATGGGACATGTGCGAGCATGCAGCATGCATTGAGCACTGAGGTGCTGTTCCCAGAGCTCCCAGAATTAGGAACCCTGCCTCATCAGGGTTCCCGATCAAGGGAGCTCTGTCAGCGTGTTCGGCCAAACACACCGACAAGCCCTTCTTCAGATCTTCACACTCAATGCCTGAAGATCTTTACGTAGCCGGGGGGGGGGGGAGAGCAGGGACCTTTGGGGGCAGGGTGTGTGTGCTCTCACAGGTCCCATCCCCACTTAAACTGTATCCGTGTTGCAAGTGACCCCCTCCATAGCTCTTAAGATGAGCTATTTTCTAGCTCTGATTGTTTTCCATCCAATCCATCTTTGGAAGATGCCCACCCCTCTTTTCTATCCAGCCTTTTCTTTAAATTGCACTTACCAGATGGCACCATTGAGGTATCTATGGGGACACTCCATCCGCAAGGGGGAAAGAGGGAAGGAGGGGATCAGATGTCTCTCTCCCTTCCTTCTCCGACACACTGCTAGCATGCCACATATGAGGTCCTGGTGGCCTCTAGGAGTTGTAGCCGTTAAGCTTCCACCCCCCTCAGTTTCTGCACCTACCTTTTCACCCTTCTTAATCAGCTCCCAGCCTTCTCCCCAATTCTTACAAAAACATTGTGGTAAAATCACATTTTTACAATAAAAGCAATTGTTTAAATCAATTTGTGCAAAGTCGTGGGGTAGCAACATGGTGTCTCCCCCTCTGGGGCAGTTTTAACCCAAACTTTAGTAGCTAGAGATTAAGGCTAGAATACTATGTTTTGTGATCTAGGAGTAAATGCCATGGAAATAAGTGGGATTTACTTCCATGTAAGCATGCCCAGGATTAGTCTGCATATGATATGAATCAGAGGGATTAAAATCAAAACCCACAGTCGGGTAGTAGGATGAATGAGTGGAGTGCTGCCGAGTTCTCTTTTATTCATTCAGATATCACATCTCATTTGAATAGTGAAATGTCTGTGCTTCATTGACATGTACGGAATCAGTGGGAACAGGATGAAGGAAATTCTTCCCTTAGGCCATAGAGTTCTAGCAGATGGTAAAATGCATTTCTTGTCTTTAAAAGAAGACCTGATGTAATATCATCTTGCTTTCATTTCAAACACAGGAAATTATTCCTGGATAGATGGACAGGCTTTTCATACATCTTCCCTCCATCCCACGGTTGGGATGATTCAGATTTATGCTGAATCAACCGCGCTGGTGGAAGTGGACTTCCCCACCCCCTCCTTTCCATAGCAGCTTCTCCAGCTCCCTGAAAACACTACACTCTGACCTCGTTCACATGATCACTTATTAGCCACAGTGGGCTGCAGTGATCATGTGAACCAGGTCATAGTGTAGTGTTTAGCCACAGTGGGTTGCGGTGCCTGCAGGTGCCAGGTTGCCGATCCAAGCCCCTGCTGCTTCTCATTATGTGTGAACCTGGTGAGGTGGGTTGTTGGGGTGGTTGACCAGCCACCCAGAACCCATGGGCTCTTTGAGGGTTGCGGGTGGCTTGTCAACCACCCCAACCAACCACCCTCACCAGGTTTGCACATAACAAGAAGCTGCAGCATGCCCTCTCCACGCCCTAAATATTCAAAATGGCAGTGGCTGCCATGAGAAGAAGCCCTGTGCAGAAATTCACCCATGGTGGTTTGTTTGTTCTTTACATGCAAACCGGGCCAGAGACCTGGTTTGCATGATTGTAGGGTGGTTAATAAGACACAGTGGGCCAGTTCATAGGACCCAGGCGGCGAGTGGGGGAGGCACCACTGGTCTGTCCACGGGGTCCGGCGGGGTGCCGCAGACAACCTGCGCCCCACGCGCATGGGCGGACCCTGGTGGAGCCAGCAGTCTCCACAGCGCAGGCCCGGCGCTAGGGAGCGGCAGCTCAGGATGCCCAGCAGGGCCATTTGCCCCTACAGGCCGGAGTGGCCGCAGCTCTGGCCTCTCTGGGCTGCCGCCTCTGTGTGGCCATGGGAGGCCCACGCGGGACGGCCGCCCGCTGTTCGCATGGCAGGGTGGCCACACGTGGGAGGGGCTTACCCCTCTACCACCCATGGTGACGTTCTGTGCTTCCCGCATGCAGCCGTCCCGCAAGGGTGCCCCCGGCCGGTGTTTGCTCAACACGGGAACCGCGGGGGGCTTCTGCTCCCCTGTGGTTCCTGTGTTGTGTGAACCGGCCCAGTGACTGGGTGCAGACAACTCAAGAGACAAGTGGTCAGTGTGGGTTGTCATTGAACCATGGATGGTTGTTGAAACATGGGTTATCATGTTGTTTGAACTCAGCTGAGATAACAAGCCATGGTGAACAACCCACAGTTCACAACCCAACAACAAACCGTGGGTTCTCTTCATGGGTTGTTCATGGTTAACAAGCCATGTAAGTGCAGCTGGATTCAGACTAGGGATGTGTGTGGAATCTGTTTGGGGGGGGGGTGGAAATCCATTTCCTTGGTTTGCCCCCCCAGATTCCAGTTTGCTGCCCATGCACAGTTTGGTGCCGACTTGCTGCAGTGTGAGTCGAGCCAGATTGCGAACTTCATTCTGTAAGATGGACCACGATTTGCATATTTTTTTTCAAACTGCCAATGGAATTTGTGCAAACTGGTACCCAGAAAGCATGCAGCTTTAACGCAACTTGTGCAAATCTCGCTAAATCACGTGCTTTTGGGGTGCTGTTTTGCACAAAAGCAGCCGAAAGTAAAGAATAAGATTTTAATTTTCAAGATATCAAACAATATATTTATAAACAGAGATCAGCTTGGTTCCAGAGTAGTCCTTCTGCATACAAAAGGGCTCAGCTCATTCATGGAAGATGTGATCCAGCGGGAGCTCATGGAAAGGGGAGCAGAGGTGATTTTTGCCAGTTCTCCTTCCCCTTGCAGCCTCCCATGCTACTCTCTCGATGTTATTCTAGAGGGTCCTCCAACTTTCTGGACAGATTTTGAGGGGGGAACAGAAGGGACTGTAGGGGAAAATAGGCAAAAATCACCTCCTTTTCTTGAGGTGGAGTGTTCCACGAGCGTACCTCAGCAGATCTCTGGATACAGCCCCGTATTACCAATCATATCAAAGAAATTTGGGCTAAGAAGGAAAATCTAGAACAGAACTTATTTTTGCAAGTGTCACAAATTTCCATGGGTTACAGTGCAATCCTATACATGTTGACTCAGAAATAGAGCCCAGTGAGCACACTGGGGCTTACTCCCAGGTAAGCATGTATAGGATTGCAGCCTTCATGCCTCTCCCTTGCCAAACTGAGGGTTCTTCAGACACTAATAAGAAATGTAATGAAATCGTTCATTCCAAAATACCCCTTTTTCACATCTGTGCCACCACAGTAACTGCTTGTGAAAAATCCAGTTTGTACGACTGGCACAGGGAAGATTTTCACTGCATATCTTTTAACTTCACATTGAACTGCTGTTAAAATACAGTAATTTTCTGCAATTTGGTCTATATCTCAAAACAGTAATTTGTGAGCAACACTCAATATATTGCCATGTAGTTTGAGATATCAAATAGATATTTCTTTTCTTTTCTTTTGGAATGGCGTTTTACAAGGCTCCGTTGTCATCATCCCCCGCTCCCAGTTCTTATTTTTCTTCCAATCTAATTTATATTCTGTTCATTGTTTCACAGCATGATTGGGTGAGCTAACCACATATCCAGGACAGATTGGTCCACGTGTATTCTGTCAGGATATTTTATTTATTGATTTGATTTCACCCCAACTTTCTACAAAGAAAATGGAATTCAAGGCAGATTACAGTCATAAGAACACACACACACACACACAATAAAAACTTGATTAAAACAATAATAAAATGAATACATTTAAAACACAGGATATATGTCTGATGTTTCATAGCATGATTGGATAAGGTAACCACATATCCAGGTAGGATATGATTTGGGCATGTCCTGTAGTGGCTTCTTTTTGGTTGGAAGTCATTTCTCATATACATTTTGTTCTTGGAAAATCTGTGGTAATTGCAGATGTTCATGCACTTTTAATTTATATTCCTGTGATGTGTGGAGTAACAGATGGACAGCAAAAATGGACTTTGAGAGCCCTTACAGTTGCAAAGACAGTCTTACTTAAAGCCTGTAAGGATAAACACCCACCACCTATCATGCAATGTCTGAAGATCTTATCGTTCTGCTACATTTGAACATATAATTTACAGTCATGAATTTAGATATATGGACTGCTTATATTAATATATATTTGAAATAGAAGTGTCAAATCCTTCCCCCTCCCCTCTTCCCCCCTTTCTTTTATTAATGGCAGTGTAAATGATTATTGTCACTGGATGTGTTTTACGTCTTCTTCTTCTTCTTCTTCTTCTTCTTCTTCTTCTTCTTCTTCTTCTTCTTCTTCTCCTCCTCCTCCTCCTCCTCCTCCTCCTCCTCCTCCTCCTCCTCCTCCTCCTCTTTCATGGCTTTTTAAAAGAAGAGAGAGACAAACAAACAAAAAAACTATCCAGGAAGGATTGATCCACACATATTGTGTCAGGATATTTTATTTATTTATTTGATTAGATTTTACTCCCCCTTTCTACCAAGAAAATGTCATTCAAGGCAACTTACAAAAATAAATAAATAAATAAAACTTGATGAAGACAATAATAAAGCAAATACAAAAAACAAAACAAAACCCCACAGCATTTAAGTCTGATGTTCACTTTTGTTTTAAAGCTTTCCTAACAGTGCAGTCATTATGTACACTTGCTTGAGAAAAAGCTCCATCAAACACGGTGGAATTTAGTGAGTACACTTGCACGGAGATTGGAGTGGGGTCCCAACACCTAGCTCCGCCCCCCATATCATGTGTTCTGCCAGCCCCACCCCAACATCTTTTCACACATAGGCAATCGGAAATGCTAGTCACACAGTCCCAGTCGTGTGGCACACTTACACACACATGAGCAGTTGCCCAAGCATAGGCGCCTCTTTGCACATGCCTGTACTCAATGTGGAGAAGTTGGGGTGAAGTCCAGAGTCCATGGCCCCCTCTCCATCTTCCATTCATTAGCCCTATGCATGGAATAATGTATGTATAGGGCTAATATGTTTGCTCCTTGACATAATGACCACATTTCTTATAGAAGATATTTTTTCCTGGTAGACCTAGAAAGTTACTTCTCAAGTCACTGAGAAAAGCAGGAAGAATTTCTGGGACTGGACATTCCTCAGCTTTTCCACTGAGAAAAAGTAGTGAAAAGACTTGTCAGGCTACGGATTTGGCTTTTATTTTAGAAGGTGGAGGGAATCAATTATTAAACTACCCGTATATACTCGAGTATAAGCCGAGTTTTTCAGCACATTTTTTGTGCTGAAAAATGCCCCCCCTCGGCTTATACTCGAGTCAGCGCTGCCGCCGCCGAAGCCCCCCCAGGACCCCCGCCGCCACCCCCAGACCCCCCCACTACCCCCGCCGCCGCCGAAAAAGCCCCGCCGCCGAAGCCCCGCCGCCGCCGAAGCCCCCCCACGACCCCCGCCACCACCCCCAGACCCCCGCCACCGCCCCCAGACCCCCCTCCGCCACCCCCGTCACCGTACCTGCTCCCGCCGCTGAAGCCCCGCCGCCGAAAAACCCTCGCCGCCGCTGAAGCCCCGCCGCCGCCGAAGCCCACCCAGGACCCCCCTCCGCCACCCCCCGTCACCGCACCTGCTCCTGCCACCACCAAAAAAGCCTCGCCGCCGCCGAAGCCCCGCTGCCGCTGAAAAAGCCTCCAGGAGAGGCGAGAGCAGCGGCGGAGGGATCCGGGTGTGGCGGAGCACAGGCCGGCTCGCTGCAGCCCGACCGAGGGGGGAGAGAGAAAGAGAGAGGCACGGAAGCGAGGCTTCTTGGCGGGAAGGCGGTGAGAAGGAATAGCCTCTTCATGAACAAATCTGCTTGGGTATTGTGATCATCCTCAGAAGCTATTCTGCCTGCCACCTTAGGAGGTGAGGTAGGTAATGACTGAAATATCACCTTTTTTTCGGTTGTGACACTGTCTCTCAAATTCTCTCCCCGGTGAGGTTAATCTGGAACCAAGTCTGTTTTTCAGTTTTAATACCATTTCACTGCTGAATTTATGTGTGCTCTGCTTTTAAATTGTCTAAAAAATTAGCTTTTTTAAAATTGATTTTTGTATTTTATTGTAAGCTACTCTGGGAGCCCTTTGGGCTGAAGAACAGGGTAATAAGTGTCTAAAATAAAATAAAATAAAATAAAATTAAATAAAATAAAGGACTCCCGTGGATACATTTTGGGGTAGAACTATTCAAATTAGCTCATAAATACAGGTAATTTTATTGATATCTATCTTTATTTTTTAAATTTAAAAAATGCAGTAGCTGCTGCATTTCCCACCCTAGGCTTATACTCGAGTCAATAAGTTTTCCCAGATTTTTGGGGTAAAATTAGGCGCCTCGGCTTATATTCGGGTCGGCTTATACTCGAGTATATACGGTATGTATTAATAAAGGGGAAGGGGAGTATGCCTTGTCAGGATATGTTATATTTTTGGAATTTGGAATTCATTTGATCAAGGGGATAGGAAGCATATAAATTGGTCCCTAGGGGGGTGGGGGGGTGCACTTTATGATTCATTGTATGTAGTTTTAGTTAAATCTTTGTGTTATTGTTGTATTTATATTTTGTTTTGAAAATTAAATAAAATTAAAAAAAATAGAAGGTGGGGAACATGCTTGATTTGGGTGCAAGGATTAATAGGATGACTATAGGATTATGTGCACTTTTGTTATTTGTAACAGAAAGTACACGTATATAATCCAGTTTCAGCAAACTTTTAACCAATTTTTGCAAAGACCCCTGTGTTTTCACTTGGTGAACTTGATGACTCAGAGGCCTTAAATAGGCTCCAATTAAAGAAGATTGAAGCAGATGATTATGT
Organism: Shinisaurus crocodilurus; assembly: GCA_021292165.1. Taxonomy (NCBI): domain Eukaryota; kingdom Metazoa; phylum Chordata; class Lepidosauria; order Squamata; family Shinisauridae; genus Shinisaurus; species Shinisaurus crocodilurus. The sequence goes on from CM037879.1 coordinate 227,221,326, forward strand.
AACACTCAAAGCTCTGGTCTCACTTGAGGAAAATAAGGAAGTAATCAGAGTACTCTCATCTGGGTAATTATTGCTCTCGCTGATGGATTCCACATTTACGGTTGCAGAATATCCACTTGATGTTCACACTGTTCAGTGAAGCCAAGCAATCTGGAAGACTAGGCCCAGTCAGCATTGAAGTGGATGTTTATTCCTGCTGTTTGAAAATAAGGAAGACTGAACAATAGGTTAGAGAGGCGGGCATATGTAGATGGATGACTTGGAATTGTAATGTCCGTTTATTTCCTTATTGCTTTGAAGTGGTTATATTGAAGAACCATTCTATAGCTGATGGGTTTGGCCTGATTTTAATTGCTTACACATCTGATCTGATGCAATTAAATTGCTTACAGGTCTTAATCCTGAAATGCTCATCGTTCCCTTTAAAAACATTTATTTTCCACTGCAATCTTAAACTTGCTTACTAGGGAGGAACCCCCACTGAACACAGTGGGCCTTATTTCTGAGTAAATATGAATAGGATTGTGGGGGGTTTGTTTAACTTTGTATGGAAAGAAAACCCTTGTGCATTATACACTTTTTAAAAAAAGTAAACATGAGACTAGTGGTAACTGCAGGATAGCTTAGCCTATGTACTGAGCAAGGTCCAAAATCTTTGTTAGATGATACACATGTATTAAGTTTACACATGTGTTAAGATTTCTGGGAGATTTCTGGGAGATAAAATGTTTGAAAGAGACTCATAATTTATACACATTACTAAATATGGGCTGGATGGTCTTTCCCTCTAATAGTGAGCTCAGAGTGTTTATCAGTTTGGAAATGAAATACAGCCAGCCCAGAAATAAGGCAGTGGTGTCTACACACGAAAGGGACTCACTACCTATGTTGAAGTTCGTAAATCTGTGAATTAAAAGACAAATACTTTTTTTTAATCCCAAAGTGGCCCAACAAGTACCTCTAAGCTTCCACAGTTACAAAGGCAGGAGGGTCCTAAAGAAACCAGACAGGTAAACTGAGAGCCAAAACTGAGAGCTTTAAATCTGTATCTAGCAACTACATTTTCTTTCATTTTTACTCTAGAGGGGGTACAGGACCCTGATCTGGATCTTAAATGCCCCACTACCCCCCACCCCTGGGTCCCAATCTGGATTGGCTCCCCTGTACTTAGTCTAGAGTAAAAATTGGGAGGGAGTAGCTGAGAGATATGGAGTTAAAAGGGATGTTTGTTTTGGCCCAGAGACTGTAAATTGGTCTATAAGAGCAGTTGAAAAAAGAATACTAGGATGTCTGTTAAACTGTCCTTTCAAATTTCCCCCTCCAGCCTCAACAGTTTCTTTTTCCAGGTTGACCGAAGCCCTTGACAAAACATTCCTGGGGTTGGGAAGACAAGCTGAAACATTCTGTTGCCGTTCTGCCTAATTCCAGTGAAGGGGCACCACATTAGAGATGGAAGTCATGACTCAGAAGGGTGGGATTTAGGGATGGAGGGTGAAATCCATTAAGGATGCATGCAATCTTATTCATGTTTAGACAGAAAAAGTCCTACAAGTCCCAGCATTCCCCAGCTGGTTGGGGAATGCTGGGAGTTGTAGGACTTTTTTCTATCTAAACGTGTATAGGATTGCACCCTACGTTCACGTTTTTAATGTGAACCGACTCAACTCACACTTCCCAAGCCAATACATGAATCAGAATGCAGCTTTCCTTCAATATCCATACTTCTCCATTATTTCCCCCACAATGTTCTATAAAAAAATAATAATGGAGACATAAACACACATTACTAGAATAATGCACAAAAATGTATTATATTAGAGACGATTGCTTGCAAAATGTAGACAAATGCATTAAAATGCATCTATTAGGAGAAATGTGCATGAAAGCAGGTACAGTCATGCCTTGGATTGAGAGCATAATTCGTTCCGGAAACGTGCTTGTAATCCAAAACACTCTTATATCAAAACGAAATCCCCCCCCAAAAAAATCTGTACAGAGATTTTTAATTTAGGCCGTACTACAGTACTTGTATTACAAGACGTCGCTTGTATATCAAGTAAATAAATAAATAAATAAATATTTAAAAATTTGCTTGTCTTGCAAAACGCTCTCAAACCAAGTTACCGGTACTTGCAATCCAAGGTATTACTGTATACAGTTTCATACAGGCTTTAAAAGTAATCATGAACTGATGCAGAAACAGGAGAAAGAAAACTCATGGTTAGGAAAAGGCAAAACAGGACTAATCTAGATGCTACATTAAATGCATGTCATCTCAGTGATCCTAATATTTTTTTTACTCGTGTGTAAGTTCATGGGGGCCGATCTGGATCAGGGCCACCACAGTGAGGGGGCGGGGATTATAACTTCCCACCCAGCTGCTTCCCCCCCCTAAATTCACCCTCTGTCATGGGGCTAAAGAAAAGGGGGGGACCTCTATTGGCACCAATGGAATTGTTTTTTCTTCTTTTTAGTTCAATACCCGGCATCTCCAGGTAGGGCTGGAATTTTTATAGTGGTGGGGCTGAGCCTGGAATCGGCTGGAGGCTTGCTCTGGGCTCTGCCCCCCGCGAGCGGCAGTGGCCCGATCTCGCTCCGCAGAGCGGCGCGGAGCGTTCTCCGTGCCGCTCGAGCCGCCGCTGGAGAAACCCCCCGCGCACTACCCCCGCCCGCGCTCTGTTTTGGTGGGAGGAACCAGAGCAGCAGGGCTTAAACAGCCCTGTTGCCCTGGTTTCCCCCGTCAAAAACAGAGCGCGGGGGTCCAGCGTGACGGAGCAGGGTCCCGTCGCGTCACTTCCTCCGCGCCGGAAGTGACACGACGGGACCAGCGGACAGGGAGGCAGGCTCTCCGCAGAGCCGGAGAGCCTGCAGGTAAGCCTGTGCGGGTGGCCCAGTTCGGGCCTTGCTCCTGTCTGCCAGGCTACTCGGGTACATCCCTAGCTGGAAACATTCCTGCCTGGTTTTCAGGCAGGAATATTCCCAGCCCCACCTGATGCCACTGCCAGTTTGTGTCGTCAGTACTGGGCTAGATGGACCCATGGTCTGACTCAGTATAAGGCAGCTTCCTATGTTCCTATATCTGAGGCTCTCTCTTTACTAAGTAATCTGTCTTTCTACCACTTCCTTGAACACTTTAAAAACTATGTCTTTTTCCCTCATTAGTGCTGCCCACTAGTGGATATTTAAATTACTGCTCATAGAATCATAGGTGTGGGGCCGAGCCTGGAGTCGGCTGGAGGCTCGCCGAGCAGCGGCGGCTCGATCCCGCTCTTCAGAGCAGTGCGGAGCGTTCTCCGTGCCGCTCGAGCCGCCACCACCGCCGGAGGACCCCCCAGCCCTCCCCGCTGCTGCTGCCGCCACCGGAGGACCCCCACCGGAGGACCACCGCCCCCCACCGCCGCCTCCGTGCCACGAGAGGTACAACAAAGGTTTTATATACGATGTTACAAAAAGAAGAAGAGCATAAAGATTCTCTTAAACTGTTATGGAATAATGAATTTGATGAGGAAATATCGAAACAAAGTTGGAAAAATATTTGGGATAGGCGTATTGTAAGAGTTATGTCAACTAGGATAAAAGAGAATTTTTATAAAGTGGTATGGAGATGGTATTTAACTCCAGTAAGATTAAATCGGATAGATAACAATTGCTCCGCATTGTGTTGGAGAGGATGTAATGTAAAAGGTACATATGCCCACATGTGGTGGAGCTGTAAAAATGTTCTGGAATTTTGGCAGAAAGTATTTGCAGAAGTATCAGAAATAATTGGAATGGAATTAGAAGTCTGCCCAAAATTAGCATTGTTAACAATTACAGAAAAGTTAGTTTGTTTAAAAAATACAAAAGAATTGATTGTGAATTTGTTAACAGCAGCTAAATTAATGATAGCTAGGAAGTGGAAGGTTCAACATGTCTTTTCAATTACTGAATGGTATAAAGAAGTATGGGATATCGTGCTAAATGATAAATTAACTTGTAATATTAAGTGTGAAAAAGGACAATTGGAGAAAGACACTTTTGTGAACATATGGGGTAAATTTTTGGATTATGTGTTGGTGAAGGGGAAGGGGAACAAACCTTGTCAAGATTTGTTATATTTTTGGAATATAGAATAATATTATATATATATATATATATATATATATATATATATATGGGAAGAAATATAACTTGGTCCCAAGAGGTGTGTGTGTGTGCACAATGTTTATGTTGTACTTTTGTTGTATTCATTAGTAGATGTAAGATTTGAAAAAATTTAATAAAACATATTAAAATAAAAAAAAATTAAAAAAAAAGGGAAAAAAAAGGAAGGGGCCTATATAATCACGTCAGGTTGTTCTGATTTTGTTGTTCAAAATCAGTCTTGGCTACTACTAACCCCATTCTTGAAGCTACGTTTAAAACCACATAAATACAGCTTTGTGCTCGATGTATTCTTTTCCTTCATCTCATTCAGATACTGCAGTAAGGAAAGAAGAAGAGGTTTCCCATGATAACAAACACAACCTGTTGAGTAAACATGAACAAAAGGCATTTAAATGAAGCGCAATTATTTAGTTTGCCAAACTACATAAATAAACCATTTACATTTCCCCCCAGCGTTTATTCTAGAGGGTGGTACTGTGCTCCTGATTATTGCTGATTTGTAATATAAACTAAGTTCACTGCCCATAGGAAATGGTTATTTATTTGGATCAGTGTTTCTTTCCCTTGTGTGGATTTGGGACATTCATTTTGGTGTGGGAAAAGCAAAGGAGCTGACTTATATAAAATCAGGAAGTATGTACCAGTTCATTGTCAGGATAACATAGTGTAACGGGGTGGGGGCGGGGAAGCACACAGACCTTCAAATCTTAAAATGTCATTGCTGGCGGGAGGGGGGGGGGAATGAATGCAAAAGAAGAAGACAGCCTGTCTTCATTTCCCTTTCTGCTCTGTGTGAATAACTGGGGGATTTGGATTTGTTCACTTGTTAACCATGCAGATATCATATTATTCTCGACAAGGTTTTTGTAGGGCTGCTGCTACTGGCCACGTTTCTTCTGCTTTGTTCCTGCTATGCTGGTTGTCTGATATAATATGGTTCTTTTTAAAGAGAAATCTTCTACTAGAGTCTGTATTTATGAACATATGATAATTGGAAACGAGGCTGTTCCAGTTTTAAAGATGGGCAATGTAAAAAAAAAAAAATGGAGTGTATTCCTCAAGTATTCCTATATGGCCTGGAATCAGATTATCTGAAGCATCTCCTTCTCCAGGCCAGGTCTTGCGAGTTTTAGAAGAGGTCCTTCTGTGTTACCCACCGATATCAGAATCAAATATGACAGGGAAAGGAGGATGGTGTTGGTGTCCTCAGTGGTTGTGTCCAGGCTCTGGAACTCCCTCTCATGGAGGCACACCTAATTCCTTCTTCGATGGCCTTCTGCCAGCAAGTGAAGACTTTTATTTATTCATTTTTATTTATTATATTTATACCCCGCCTTTTTTCCTGCAAGGAACCCAAGGCGGCTTACATTTTATCCTCTCCGTTTTATCTTCACAACAACCCTGTGAGATAGGTTAGGCTGAGAATCAGTGACTGGCCCAAAGTCACCCAGTGAGTTTCATGGCCGAGCGGGGACTAGAACCCAGATCTCCCGAGTCCCAGTTCAACACTCTCGCCACTACGCCACACTGACGCTCTTGTTCAGGCAGGCCTCTGGCCTGTCCCACTGAGTATGGGTTGTGGGCTGTTGCTTCTGTTGGTGTGTGTGTTTTAATTAGTTGACTTAGCTGCTATTTATATCTGCTCTTGTTTTTATCAGTTCATTTTATGTTTTGATATGCTTGTTGTTTTCAGTGGAGGCTAGCGGCTCCAATTTCAGCAGAGCTGTGTATTCTGGATTTTACTCTGAACTTTTAAGGGGCTATCCAGGGTGCCGAACCCTGTTCCCAAAATAGGGTTGGCACCATGGATAGTTCCTTAAAAGTTCAGAGTAAAATCCAGAATGGATACACAGCCCCGCTGACACTGGAGCTGCCAGCTGCCTGCTGCTTGTTATGTTACTAGTGAATGGACCCAGCTCCGCAAGGCTGGGGATAGCCCGTGGTTTGATACAGCAAAACCTTCAAGCAAAGTTACGCAGCTGTTAGAGTTGGACACATCGTGCTCACCCCATCTGAGAGAAGCCAAGACTGCTGGTGCCCCAAGGCACAGATCTTGCCATGGTGCATGCCTACCGCCCCCCTGAGGGAGGGGTCTGTCCCCTCCATTTCCTTGAGTGGGGGCTCAAGCATGAGGGAGGGGCAGGTGTATAACTCTGTCCCTCAGCCTTCTAATCTCCCCTAACTTGAAACTATGGACTGCAAAATGATGTGCTGGTTAGGGAAGTCTGCCCCTAGTGGCTGATGATGTCACTGCAGGCTTCAACCACACGGATGTATTTAATTTAAGGGTGCAATCCTATGCATGTTTATACTGAAAACTTACGCATTTTGCCCTAAAATGTAATTAATGTGTTTAAAAAGCAAAATAACCTGGAGGTGTCCCCTTAGTACGCATGCCACGTCTCAGGTGTCTGCGTTACCCAATCCTGGTGCTATGCGGCTGATGGATAGACAGACACACACATCCTCTTACATTATTATAGATATTTCATTACTGCTCACCACCTTGGGCCCTTAGTGCAGAAAGGCAGGGTATAAATTAAATAATAAAAACGTCATCACAGTGTATGGCCAAAGTACCTCCTTTTGTAAGAAACGCTTTGACAGGCTCCAGGTTTTAAGCTGAGCTTGCTGGACAGCCAGTCACCCCCAGAGCTTCTTTCAATATTGAGTATCAGCATTTTTCATTAGTAATTCACGCTGAAGAACAACAATTTTCCAGCTTGGTGACTGCCTGTTCTAAACCCTGACCGTGGAAGACAACAGCACACAACACTGTTTGGAAATAGCAGTCCTGTGTCTAGTTCAGGTTCCCCATTTCCCTTCACTAGGGTTTGGTGTCATTGCACTACATATTCCCCAGCAGCAGCTGCCAATGATGTGGAGTCAGTGCAGGCAGGGAAACACACAAAGTAATCAGCCCCCCCCCCCGTGTGCCGGGGGGGGGGAGAAACACACCCTTCCCACAAGTATGAGGGCAATGGGAAAGGTGCCTGGAGTTGCTATGCAGAGGTTGACCTCTGCCAAGCTTCTGTATCACTATTCAGGGTTAACAGAAGAGAAAGACCATAGGCAACTGTGGAAACAGAATGCTGGAGTAGAGAGACCTTTGGTCCGACCCAGCTGAGCTCTTCTTATGTTCTTATGAGATACACGTGCTCAAAGCAAAAAAAAGTCTCAAGAAGTGAAAGTGTATGTGGTTCACAGATGCAGATGATCTCTGTGTAGGGGGGAAACTGCACATGAAGCAGAACTACAGCTGCATTTGCAAGCATTTTTACAACAAGAACTACTGTGGGAATCCCACCACTTGACTAGCATTGTTCCTTTTAATATGATCTTATCATATTAAGAGCTGTAGAAATGTTTAGCAAAGTTGGTCTCCAAGTGCATACTAAATAGGGGAAATGAATACAACACATTCCTCTGATTTCTCCACAGACAATGGAGTGGTATTATCAGATTTGCAACTCAGTCTAGTTTTACAATATGACTCCATTCCATATCCCTTTGAAATCAGCCGTGTGTGTGCTTTCTCGTTGACCTATAGAAACAAGCTGAAAACTCCATGAACTTCTTCCCACAGGTGATCCGTATGCCAAATCGATCCCTTTCAAAGAAAAATATACATCTGGAGGTTCTCCAGGACTGGATCCCATTAATCATTTTGATAGTAGAACTATAACCATCATTGTTTACTAAGAATGTTGCTTGTCAGCAACAAAGCATGCAGACATTATTAGCAAATAGGTGTCATGGGATGCGTCGTGTCGCTAATGAAATAAATACCATGCCCTTTATTAGGCATGTCTTCCAGGAAACTGTCATAAACAACTTCACCAGTCTTGGCTGCATAATCTTTAGCAACTTCTAACAAATTTCTCAGATATTACTTTGTCTACTGCTGCTGAAATTATAATACATTTTAAAGAAGAACGCCAGGGAACAGGCTGTGTCTCAGTTTCATGATGTTGCTGATTATTGGTTGTGCATTTAATTTACAGTTAATCAACTGCTTGCCTGTGAATTGTTTCCACACATGAGCAGGTAGACAGAGATGATAAGCCAGCCTAGATCCCATGGTGATGCAGGGTCAATTCACATAACTCTCAGATGTATGACCACCACTTATTTTCCACCCAGACTGAAGTGCATGGGGCAAAGCAGTTGTCTGAATGCTTCATCCCAGACCTCATTTGTGGTTTGGTGTGCCACTTTCTCACCCAAGGCTGCAATCCTATAAACACTGACCTGTGCTCAGGAGGACTTAATTGAGAGTAGACATGCATAGGATTCCACTGTTACGGTTGCTTATTGTAGTGCGCAATAAAGAAAATGCAATGATCTCTCCATAGGTGATCAATGTTTGCTGTTTCTAGCTCCTATTCAACACAAAAGTGGAAGTGGAGAGTAAGAATAGAGAAGCAGTAGGAAGTAGATGGGAAAATGTTGAAAACATAAGGTGGGAATACATATGCTTGTATGTGTTTTCTAAACAAATATATTCCTACTTTTATTTTAATTTTTTTAAAAGAAAAATACAGTTGACTTACTAAGGCTGCAATCTTATCCCCACTTATCTGGGAGTAAGCTCCAGGGGAGGCTGGTGGTGACTCCTTTTCCATTACAGGTTTTGCAGGTTTTATTTGGAGTTTCATAGGAGCTATCCAGGGTGCTGAACTCCACCCCCAAAATATGTTCACCACTATGTCCAACTGCTTAATGACTCTGAACTTGCATGTCAGATGAGTTGGCCGCTTCCAAGTGGACAAAACATTATGCAAAAGAGCTTAAGTTCTTGATGTATATTGTGGGACATAAAGTAAGATTTGGCCTATTCAGATTTCCTGGTAGGGTGCTCAAATGTAGACACCTTGGGGGGCACTGCTGAGCTTCGTCAGAACACAGGGTTTGTCACACCATATCAGATCTTCCTTCCTTCAATCTAATTACAATTGAATAAATGTAATGGGAGTTGAAGAAGATGGCGAGGAGTGCAGTGTTGCACAACAGTCCTGCCTCAATGCTCTATTATGCTCTGTATTATACTATACTCTGTATTTTGCTCTGTAATAGCAAGGCATGACCTTGCTTGAATTGCTAGCATGTGAGTTGTCAGCCGACAGGCATGTGGCCTAGCCAGGCTGATGCAATCTCCAGTAACGTGTGACCTGGCTGCTGGCCAGAAGAATGACACTGCACAACAGCACAGGTGCTATCATTTAAACACAAGGTCTGCAGCCCATGGAGTTTGGTGCTAGAATTGTATATAAGATTAGCAAATGCAGCCTGAAGTGTTGGTTGGTTGCTGGGTTGTGTATGTGGTGGTGTGGTGTGGTGTGTGAGGTTGAAGTGTGCTGAGGAGGAAGAGAGAGCTCCAGGAACCGTTTGGCTGCCAGCCTGAAGAAGGACAAAGAACCAGCAGGAGCCCTGACATGGACAGAGGGGGAGAGAGACCTCAAGGCTGAGTGACTACAGCAAGGACCCAGCTGGTACTGGAGACAGAGTTTCTTGACTGGTTGGTTCATAGAATCATAGAATCATAGAAAAGTAGAGTTGGAAGGGGCCTACAAGGCCATCGAGTCCAACCGCCTGCTCAATGCAGGAATCCAGGTCAAAGCATCTCTGACAGATGACTGTCCAGCCGCACCTTGAATGCCTCCAGACTGGGAGAGCCCACCACCTCCCTAGGTAGTTGATTCCATTGTCTTATTGCTCTGACAGTCAGGAAATTTTTCCTGATGTTTAGGTGGAATCTAGGTTCCTGTAACTTGAGCCCATTATTCCGTGTCCTGCAAACTGGGATGAACGAGAAGAGATCTTTGCCCTCCTCTGTGTGACATCCCTTCAAATACTGGAAGAGTGCGATCATATCTCCCCTCAGTCTCCTCTTCTGAAGGCTAAACATGCCCAGTTCTTTCAGTCTCTCCTCATAGGGCCTTGTTTCCAGTCCCTTTATCATCCTTGTTGCCCTCCTCTGAACCCTCTCCAGTTTGTCTATGTCCTTGTTAAAGTGAGGTGCCCAGAACTGGACGCAGTACTCAAGATGAGGCCTAACCAGTGCCGAGTAAAGGGGAATGATCACTTCACTGCGATTTGGAAGCTATACTTCTATTAATACAGCCCAAAATTGCATTTGCCTTCTTTGCAGCCACGTCGCATTGCTGGCTCATATTCAGTTTGTGATCTACCACAATTCCAAGATCCTTCTCACTTGTAGTATTGTTGAGCCAAGTGTCCCCCATTCTGTAACTCTGCATTTGGTTTCCTCTCCCTAGGTGCAGCACTTGGCATTTATCCCTGTTAAATTTCATTCTGTTGTTTTCGGCCCAGCGCTCCAGCCTATCGAGGTCACTTTGAATTTTGTTTCTGTCTTCCAGAGTATTAGCTGTTCCACCCAACTTTGTGTCATCTGCAAATTAGATAAGCATTCCCTGTACCTCCTGATCCAAGTCATTAATAAAAATGTTGAAGAGCACCGGGCCCAGGACCGAGCCCTGTGGTACCCCGCTCGTTACCTCTCCCCAGTTTGAGAAGGAACCATTGATAAGCACTCTTTGAGTCCGATTCTTTAGCCAATTGTGGATCCACCTGATAGTTGTTCCATCTAGCCCACTCTTAGCTAGCTTACTAATCAGGATATCATGAGGCACTTTGTTCGAAAGCTTTGCTGAAGTCCAGGTATATAATGTCCACAGCATTCCCACAGTCCACAAGGGAGGTTACCCGATCAAAAAATGAGATCAGATTAGTCTGACAGGATTTGTTCTTGACAAATCCATGCTGGCTTCTAGTAATCACTGCATTGTTTTCAAGGTGCTTGCAGACTGACTTCTTTATAATCTGCTCCAAAATCTTCCCGGGGATTGATGTCAGACTGACTGGCCTATAGTTCCCAGGTTCCTCCTCCTTGCCCTTTTTGAAGATGGGAACAACATTTGCCCTCCTCCAGTCGTCTGGCACTTCACCTGTCCTCCATGATTTCTCAAAGATAATAGACAGTGGTTCTGAGAGTTCTTCTGCCAGTTCCTTTATTACTCTGGTGATATTGTGGTTGCCGCCTGTCCAAGGGGTGGGGCTCTTACTAGAGAACTTGGGATTGTTGTACTTTGTATAATAAGGATCTTAACTCGCAATAAAAGATGTTTGGCTTGATCCTCCTGGATTTATTATGGCATGAGAACTCATCAAAGAACCCCTGCCAAGCCCTTTGGGAAAACATTTGGCAGAACAATAAAACAACAACAGACATTTCAAAAAGATACCAAAAGTTTCATAAAATATACAGTCCAGGTTACTGTGAGATCAATTATTTAATCAACCAAAATGTTGCAGCAGACCTGAAACAGGAGAAAAAGAAATCAAATCAAATGGTATTTATTTTATTTCTGGCGAATACTAGAATCCTCACCACTCTTTTCAACACCCGTTTCCTTAAACTACTCAATAAACAAGTTTTGTTCCCAAGGCAACCAGACATATTCTCTCTGGCACTTACAAAAGATAAGTCCAAGAAATAACTAGTCTATTCCTGCTGTAATGGCCTCCTCTTTCTCAGTATTACTGGTTACAGATTTGACAGTTTTTATATGGATGACTGATCTGGAGGTTGCTGGCGGGGTTTTTTTTTGCCAAACAGCTTGCCATACTGAAAGTGTGATGGCTGAAACAAGGGAGGGGGATATATGGCAAATCCGTAAGACAGGATGGACATGTGTCCGTACAGGCACTAAGGAAAAGCATACATACTTACTCTGAAATGGTGTGCATCAAAGGCAAGATTGGGGTGTGCATCAAAGGCAAGATTGGTTGAGGCCACACTTCAGCACTTCAGAAATTGGGCCTATTTGACAGACCACTTTGGTATGACCTGCTTTTCCTTGAATGTCTGCCCCTTGACTTACATGGGGAAATGTCTGTCTGCCCCTTGACTTACATAGGGGAATGAACAAATGGCTATACCTTTCCCACCCCTCCCTATTTACTTTTTGTCTTTGACAGAATTGGATGAAATTTACAGGCACAATAGCCTCTTCTAAGTGTATGAAGTCTACTGGCATTGAATAGATAAGTGTGTGCATGGTGGTGGTGGTTGTGCAAGGGCAGCCTTTACGATGGGGGGGAGAGGTGTTAAAAAGGATTTACTTCAGACATATGCCTACTTTATGTATATGTTTAATAGTTTCACAATAACTACAAATTGTGATGAATTTGATAACTACAAATTCTCTTCCCTTCACTTTTCTTTGCTGTCTGCTTTCCTCTCTTTCCTCAGTTCTTGGTAAGGAATGAAAGAGTTTCAAGTGTAACAAATAATGGGCACAATCCATTAAAAGGTCCCCCGGCACAAGAGCGATTGAAATAAATCTGATCTTTGCAAGAAGATTTCTCAATGATGGGTTGTGTCAGTTGTATATACAAGGCGGTGCAGGGAGGCTTCCGTTACTGGTCTTCCACCTGAATATATATAATATGAGGAGTTAGTTGTGAGCAGGGTGGGCTGTAATCAGCACCAGTGGTTTCTGGTTATCAGTTTCAAAATGTCCATGAAAAGAAAGGCTTACCTTTTCCCACGATGCTCATTGCCCATCTGGTTTACAGTGTACTCCCCTGTTGTGAAGTGCCCAGAGTGCTTTGGCTATTGGACAGTTAATAGAAATGTAAAAAATAAACAAACAAAATTCTCCAATGTGATGTCTTCCATATATTTTGGACTACAACTCCCTACCATTGGTAGTCCGCATTACCAATGGTCAGATGATGGGCAATGTAGACCAAAACATCAGGAGTGTACTACATTGGAGAAGGCTGCTCTAAACCATGGTTTAGCATGTCAGGGACAAGCCACAGTGAACCTTGGGCTCATGCCCTCCCCGTCTCCTCTCCTCCAGCATAGCCACGAGGAGGAGATTGGAAGCTTCCACTTCTGTCTTAGATTAACCACAGTATAGCACTATATAAAGACCCTAAACTGGGGTAAATCTCAACTGTTTTGTTGGAACAAGCCAGCTTATTAAACTATGGTTTGAAGGTCTGAAATGGTGGTCTTAACTATACCTTATTCCAGGGTAGGCAACGTAGGGCCCATGGGCACCAATGTGCCCCCAGACTCCTTTCTTGGTGCCCACTGAGTCACCCTACTCTTCCCAATTTTCTATTTTAAAAATATTTATGTATTTTCTTACCAGCATCTGAGATTCCTTCCAAGTGAGGTGGGAGCCTCTGTCTGCTCTCATCTTTATTTCCCATGAATGCCTCTGGGCAAGTTCCTTTCCTTTTTGACTAGCTATGCCCACCCATGGCAGCCATTTTATGGTTGTGCCCAGGACAGTTTTTCAAATGTCTACATGTGCCCACAGGCCCAAAAGTTCACCTACCCTAGGGGTGGGCGATCCGCCCACCACCCAACTCGTGGCACGCTCAGCGAGTGCTGCCACCGCGCCTGCTGAGCCAGGCTGGAAGGGGGTGCCAGCTGAGGCGCTCGCCGGACTTCTGGGTTCCCAGTGTGCTATGTTGTTTACATAGAAAATGGTGTAAGATATGTTAAAAATGGCTGCGATTTGGATAACTTGCGCTAATCATGGCCATTTTTAATGTATCTTACGCCATTTTCTACGTAAACAACGTAGTGTTGGGAACCCAGAAGTCGCTTCCCCAGCTCGGCTCATGAGAATGCGGGTTTAGCTGGGGAAGCAGGTAAGGTGAGCAGAGCTTGGGGGGTTGAGCCCAGCGAGTTCACCAGACTTCCACCCCCCAAACGAGCTCCGCACACATCCCTGGATTGCATTTATACAGGCCTGTGGCTTACGCAGGCTCAGCTTGTCTGAGTGTGGGAAGCTAAGCAGGGTCAGGCCTGGTTATTACTTGGATGGAAGCAGGGCCAGTGCTACCACTAGATGAACTAGGCGGCTGCCTAGGGCGCATGGCTAAAGCGGGCACAGAAACGCTCCGCTCCTGTCAGCCAACACAGCAGCCTTGACAGCGGCACAGGTTTGCTACTGCTGCTCTGTTCCACCTGCAGCGCGGCTCGAGGGAGCAGATGTCTCTCTGCGCCTCCCTCGCTGCCTGCCTCCTTCCTGGCTAATTGGGGACGTGTCCGCACCGCTCGCCTCCCCGGCAGCTCCTCCTCAACGCACTTTGCACAGCGATCAGCCTCCTGGCAGCTTCTGCTGTTGCCGCCGCCTGCAACATCCCGATAGGGGCCGCCTTATCGCCACCGCTGCTGCCTGTCACCCAGACTGGGTGCCTCTTCCATGATGGTGGCTGCCTTGGAGGGAGAGCGCTCCCCTCCTCCCTCTCGCGCCCGCCGGCCTCCCTCTCTCCTGTCCCGTGTTCCCTTCCATGTTGCTGCTTCTCCTTCGCTTCCCTCCCTCTCTCTCCTTCCCACCGCGACCCCCTCCTGTGCCTACAGGGGGGCTGGTGGGGGGAGAAACAGAGGCTCACACTTGCCTAGGTTTTCTGCGGTCACAGACTCGGCCCTTCTATTATCCATTGGGGAGCATCTCCAGGCATTTTCGGTCCCCTTGCCAGCTTACCCTTCCCACGGCCCGGTACGAGCGACCTAAAATGGCAAGCACTCCCTTGCAACATTGGGGCTGGAGGTGAGGGTCCTGAGAGGGGTGGGACGTGAGAAGGGGGGGGAGAGGGGGAGAGAGAGAGAGAGAGAGAGAGAGAGAAAATATCTGCTATGAGAGGGAAGTGAGTGGATACTAAGCACCAAACAGGATTGCCATGTCCACTGAAAGTACAAGTATGTGATCCTGGATTTCATCAGACATTGGATCACCTTAACCCAAAGTTAAGGGGAATTTAGCTTGTCAAAGGCATGCAAGTAGAAAGACAATTGGAGGAATGCTGTAGGGTTTGAAATGTAAAACAGGTTTTGTCTACTTTAGCCCTCAGCAGAGTTCAAATTTCCAGGGCTGCTGGTGGTGGTGGTGGTGTCAGCCTCCCACATCTAGTTTGGAGAAGGCTGCGGGGCCATGGCTGGCTCAAATGGAGAGGAGTTTGGGAGCGGGACTCATGAATATTATACATTAGATAGATTCATAGAGTTGGAAGGGGCCTACAAGGAGCATCCCCCTGCTCAATGCAGGAAACTAGAGGAATGGCTTGGCAACCATTTCAATTGAATCTCAGTTAGCATCTTCTTTAGACATTAAAGAAATGGTTTGCCAGTTTGCCAAGAAAAAGGCAAGGAAAATGAAGTTTTAAACATTAAATGTACGTAGTTTCTGTCACACTTCACCAGGAATTTTTCTATATAGCAAATTGGTACTATATCAACATGTATTTTATGTATGTTTGTCAATGTTTATGATAATAATTTTTTTAGGTTTTGTCAATTGACTTTTATTTCATAATGGGCATAGGGCTGGAGGGAGGGAGGTCTCAAGTGGGAAGGGGGGCGCGCTAAATATCTGATCTTGCCTAGGGCACCAAACTGCCTTGCACCGGCCCTGGATGGAAGACCCCTCCTCTAGTTTCCTGCATTGAGCAGGGGGTTGGACTCAATGGCCTTGTAGGCCCCTTCCAACTCTATGATCTATGAAATCTATGAAATCCATGAAGTAGCCCACTGTCCCCCAAAAGAATGGAACCTGTCATTTAATGAACATCATATTATTCAGAAGAGATTTTAGGGTCTTTGGGACTTTTTGCTGGTGATATATATATATATATATATATATATGTAAAAAAAAGAAACTTTGTTGAAGTTTGAAAGCTTTCAGTGACAGAATTACTCTGTTCTGGCATGTTATAATTTAGACAAAATCCACTGAATGGAAAGAAGATGTCAGACTGCTTAGCATCAGCAGCATCAAAGTGAATTGTCCTAAACGACGTGACTTTACTGATGCTTTTGACAACCTTGTCAAAATTACAGCTGTGGCTTCCTTTCAGCATACAAATATTAGTTGTTCCAATCAGAATGGAATTTTCCAAAGGCAGCCTGCTAGAACACTGCACTGTAGTGTACTTGAGAGATCTGACTGCTAAAATTGATGTCTGGCCTGGTGGTAATTTCATCTCCTTAATATGCATGTATAGAAGTCAGCAGTGGCAGAATTGAATATTGGTCTGTTGCTAAAATGCTATGTGAATTTTCAAACACATCACTTTTCAGAGTACCTGGTGTGAACAGTAGTCCCATATGAATGTGTAAAGCCTACTTACCGTACTTGTCTCCCGTTATCCAAAGCTGCTTTGTGCTGTGACAAAATGGGATTTACTTACATAGTCATCATTTAAAGTTTCAGTCTAAGTAGCTACATTTGTACATTTTATTATCCCCTAACTTCAGCGACTGGCAACAATGTACACAAACTTTGTATAAAGCTATGGGAACAATCCAGCAAGGTGTGCTTCTGTGCAAGTGCTGCTGAAAGCAGTTGTGCAGAACACAAGTATTCTGTCTCAAATGGCCCATTCATTTCAGCCGGACCTTTGCAGGAATGTTTCTTGCTGGATTTTATTCTTCAGTTTCCATTTTTAAAGCTTGTATACAGCATTCAGGTCCCATTGTGCTGCTCTGGCTCATTATTTATTTATTTATTTATTTATTACTTATTATACTTTCATACCACTTAAAATATTAAAATCCCTAAGCAGTTCACATTAAAATACAAGATAAGAATATAAAAAGAAGATAGAAATAATAAAACATTAGACATTACATAATATAAGAATTATCTCAGTTTTCCACTTGGTGTGAAATTTTTAGATCATAGCAGGTGGGCAGATTAGACACAACATAGCAGGAATGATAAACACATGGATGGGAGAAGTTGGAATCATGCCAGGCCTTGCCGCCATCCTTTGTGTAATCAGAATTCTGAGCAGAGCCCACATGTATATAAGCTGTGCATGATCGGTATGACCTGTACCCTTGGGTACAGCCAAGCTGCATGTTAACCTTTTGAGTAGGGTGGCCATGTGATCTACTTTGTAGCGTACTGTCCTCTGTATGAAGGGTTTCGAAGTCCTTAAAAGATAAGAAGGGAGAACAGGGGCCTTGAAATTGCCCATCAACAGTTAGCACCTGCACAGCAGACTGAGCAAGACAGTCACCTGGTCAAAGTCTTCCTTGCTACGGAGAGATGTATTGTATTTCTATTTATAGTAATTATTTTTCAATTTACTTCAATACACATAAATTAGCACAAACTATGTTTATGCAAATCTGTGTTGTCTTTTGTCTTCTTTTTTTGGGTTTTTTTTTGGGGGGGGGGAATGACATGTAAGTAGCCACCCTACCATTAGCTGAATTGGGTAGGCAGAGATTGTGAGTTGGCCAAGCAGTGACTCAGGTACCCCTGTGAGTTCTCTCACCTCCATCCCAAGATACTTAAAGAGTCCTACTGTTCTTTTAATTCAGTGGGTGATGGCAGCTATTAATACATTGGGATATTTTAGTGTAGGTTTAGTCCCAGTGGTAAAACAGGGACAACTCAAAGCCCATTGAACAGTGCAATCCTATACATGTTTATTCAGAAGTGAACCCCAGTGAGTTGAATACGAATTACTCTCAGGCAACTGCGTATAGGATTGCAGCCTAAATTGGTTTGCCTAATGACTCCCTGGACTCAGTAGGACCGCAGGGTACTTCACAATTGTTCAGTACTCCTTTCTTTCGCTCTCCCCCCCCCCCTTTCTTTTCCTTTCTGACTAATGTTATGATCTTGGAGGTAGAGTTGGGATTACGGTAAAAAGAAATGCAGCCTGTGTCATGTAAGTAGATTGGTTGCTGGGATATATATTTCCTGTATTGTGTGATTGTATTGGTCCTATATGAACACTATAGATGATGATGATGATGATGATGATGATGATGATGATGATGAAGAAGAATTTTATTTCTATACTGCCCAATAGCCGAAGCTCTCTGGGCGGTTTACGACGATGAACAGAAAAGTTAAATTGGCCCTTATACAAAAGAACACAGGTTTATGGGAGAGTAGAATCCATTCTGCAGCAAAGATGGAAAGACAGGTGCTGGATCCGCTAAGCCTTTTTCTAACCACTTCCCCAAATACTGATGTTGAAAGGAAAATTATATTTTTATGGAACTCATCCTTGCCCCTTTGTTTGTGTGTGGTAGAGCAAAGCAAATGCAGATCATGCCCATATTTCTGCAGGTGATGCCACGGAGGTCAGATTAGATAAGATGATTTATGGAATTGCTAGTAACCCTGTGTGATTAGGATTTGCCCTATTCTTTTTCTCCCATGCTTTTCCTAGCCTGGCTTCTCCATTTATCTTCCCTTGCTTCTAAAGGTTCTCGTACTCGGAAAATGTAGGCTTGATACACAGAGAAGATTGAACATCTCTCTTTTAATTAATATGATTTATTAAGCTGGAAACTAAAACAATACTGCTCCAGTTTTCATAGCCTCTCTCATTACTGGCTCCTTTTATTGAATCCCCCTTTCTGATTTTCCTTGTTAGCTTTGATAAAACTCTCAAAATGCAGTTTAAAAAAAAACACCTGTGGAGCAGAATGGCATTGAGTTCTGAATCTATTTATGATGTTGTTTCCTTCCACATTGGGACTATGACAATGGTTTCAGGAGGCAATGATATAACAAGGAGGTTTATTATATTGGGGAGAAAAGAGAAGGTGGCTATTTCTGTCATAATACAAAGTAGCCTTTGGCCTCTATCAAAGGGAAGTGTTGCTACACCATCTCATTGCCTTAATTAATATGTGCTAGCAAACGTAGGCCAGCTGCTTCATTCTGGAGATATTAATCATCCACTGAACTGTCCTGCAATTAACTCCTTCCATTGCAGTAAAAGGTATTTATTTATTTATTTATTCATTTAACTACTGGTTTGCAGTCATTCAAGACCCATTTATTCTGGAGCTGTCTGGCTGAATTGCAACTAATCTGACATAAATGGTTTGAATCACAATATACTAGCATAAACTCATGGTGTTATAGAAAGGCTACCTTTGGGAGAAAGGATTTAACCTGAATCTGTAGATATTAGGAATGAAAGAACCAACGGTTTTCGAACTTGCCTAAATTCTCCAAAAAACACTACAACGCTCCTTTTTAGCTCGGTCCCATTTTTTATGTTTTTCAGCTCATTAGAATGGGAAAAGTGCACATTTCAAATGGGGAAAGCGTGCATTTCTGTGCATATTTTTCAAAAGTGCCCACTTCCCCCCCCTATTGACTAAAGTGTGAAAATGAATATATTTTGTACAATTTGCATTTCAAAGTGTGTGTTTAAAAAACACATTCATTTTTAAAATGCGGAATTTGAGAATCCGCAAACATAAAAAAAGAAAAAAAGAAGAAGTGTTCCTGCTTGTGTTCATGTTTGGGAATGCAAACAGGACATGTTTGCATTATTCGCAAAGAGAAATGAAATGCTCATACATCCCTAGCAGAGATTTATCTGATTTATCTACTAGGGCATACTGTCCTCATGGGGCCATTGGATATTTGGATGACATCTACTAGAGCATAAGGTGGAGGGGGAGAATGATAAGCAAGACCAGGCCAACTGCGCAAGCATTTAAAACAGGCCCTCATCTTCTTAGACAGTGATGTCCAACTGATGTGTTCTCAGGAGCTATTAGTCCACATTTCGCCATATTTTCCCAAAAATTCTCAACTGTTTCTCATAGGCAGGGCTGACCATTGGCAGAACTTGTAGCACAGCTTCTTTCCTTTTGATAAGGGCTTTTGGGTTGTTTGTGCTGTCAGTGCAAGTGGCAACAACAGCATCAACTGTATTGGCCAGCTGGTCCCATTCTGCACCTATCACGATGCAGGTGTGTGTGTGAAGGGGGCAGGTGAAGAGGGGAGTATTGTATCTAGCTCCATGTAAGATGTGCCTAAATCTGTCCTCCAATTTCCTGAAACTTTTCTTCCCCCATGAAAGAGGCTGCCATTGTTCTGCTTCATTCTCAGGGTGTTTTGCAATTTATTTTTGTGATGTTTTTGAGCTTACCTAGCCACTGCATGCATGGAGGCCAAGGGTGCCGTGAGTATGTTATCTTTCCATTACGCATCTCTCCACTGCTCTGCAGCCTCCCTGGCTACCTGGACTTCCTGCTCTGAAAAAGTTCTATGGAAGGAATTGCCTCATGATGCCTTCCCCTGGGCTTTAATTGACATGGGGGAAGCCAAGGAGGCTGTGGAGAGATGCTTGTATAATGAAAGGTGGGAGTGGAGAGTCCACTCCCAGGGCACTTCATAAATAAGGTAAGCACAAGAACCCCAAACCCAACCCATGAGAATTTCTCCAAAAATAAAATCTCCTTTGAATTTCTTTTTTGAAAACAATTTCTTTTCTATCAAATGGAGGGCTTTTCTACACGAGGCACTTATTGCACGCTCGTGACCCCTCACATACAGAAGTTTGCGGGGCTTTTTCACGATGCCGTCATCCTCCCAGGGCCTCTCCCATGTTTTCCAGCCATTTTGCGGCTTTTTTTTTTTTGAGCGAGGAAAGTCAGCGATTAAATTTTAAACCAGAACAAAGGCCTCGTGTGCAGCCAAAAATCCGCTATACTGCAGCCATACCGCAGCGCCACCTTGTGGCTGGTTAACAGAATATATAGAAAGGCAGAGAAAGAAAGAACCCAGAAAAAAGCCACGTGTAACTGAGGCAGTCTTACTCCCAAAGAGAAAATGGAAGAAGCAGCCTCAGAAAAGCAATGGGGTAACCGCCTCATGTAGAGAAGCCCTGAATGAGAATAGCTGAAAAAAGTGTGGAATAAACTTTTGGCACAGACAGCACTACTTTTAAATGATTACAAGTTACCAAGTGGTACTATACCCCAAGGCTCAATCCAGACATTAAAAAAATCTGGAGTTAGAATATTTTAGGAAGAAGCTTGTCTGTTGGGAACACTCTGTAGCAGTGTTCTCCAACCTTGGTTCCCCAGATGTTTTTGGCCTACAACTCCCAGTATGCCCCAGCCAGGTGCTAATCAGAATTTTCAGCACTTAATTGTTTAAGGATAGGCAACTTGTCTGGAACAAAGGGCCAAATCAGATATATTTTGTGAGCCAATACTAAGGCTGCAATCTTACACATGCTACTACTGAGTGCAGTGGGACTTAGTTCGGAGGCAACATGCATAGGATTGCACTGTTAAAATGTTCAAAGTATTTCACATGTATTATCCCAGCAACCAGAAAGACATTACTAATTGGCACACCGTGGATACAAGATCCAGTGGTTGTTGAAAGCTTACAGTGAAATCCTGGGTATGTCTACTTAGAATTAAGTTCCATTGTGTTCAATGTTGCTTATTCCCAGGTAAGTGGGTATAGGATTGTAGCCTCATTCTCTGATATTAATGTTCTAGAATTGTTGCTACTATCTTTAAATAAATATTAAACTCTAAATAAACCTTAAATGAACTAAGGTGATCAGATATAATAAAAGATGAGACTCCGCTGAGTTGAAGAGTGACCAAAGCTTCATCAGTCAAAATTCTCTCTTAACTCTCAGTTTAACTCTTCAGTTGAAATAAAGGAGACTTTAAAAGTGGTTTAGTTTTGGCAGAATTATCCCCCAGAGCAGCCTACCTCAACCTGGTGACCTCCAGTTGATTCTGGCCTACAATTCAAGTACTGCTGATCATTGGCTATCCTGGCTGGGGCTGATGGGAGCTGAAGTCTAAAACATCTGGAGAACACCAGGTTGGGGAACGGTGCTCCAGAGTTTGCTGAATCTGAGTTTGTGTATAGCTTAAGTATACATCTGGAAGAGTACAGTAATACCTTGGATTACGAGCATAATTCGTTCCAGAACCATGCTTGTAATCCAAAACACTCGCATATCAAAGCGAGTTTTCCCATTAGAAATAATGGGAACTCAGATGATTCGTTCCACAACCATTTACTCACTGCTTTGCTGGTTCCCTGGCAGGGAGCCCCATGGAGGGAGCCTGCAAAGCAGTGATTAAATGGTGCGTGGAGGGCAGGCACGGCGCAGCCACTCGCTCTGCAGGTGCCTCGCGCGCTGCCATGCCGGCTCCCGGGCAGGGAAGCGGCACGGCAGCGCGCAAGGTGCCCGCAGCGCGAGTGGCCGCGCCTCTGTGCCAGGGAGCCGGCAAAGCACTTTGCCAGCTCCCTGCCAGGGAGCTGCATGGAGGCATTCCCGCTGCTCCCTACCTATTCCAGGGGCGGTTCGCCTCCTCAGCGAGCCGCCCGCGCTGCCATCGCCGGTCCCGTCGCGTCCCTTGCTGCCCCGGAAGTGACGCGACGGGACCCTCGCGCTGCCGCTTTGCTCACCAGGGAGCTGCGTGGAGCTTGGCCAGGGAGCTGCATGGAGGCATTCCCGCTGCTCCCTGCCTCTTCCAGGGGTGGTTCGCCTCCTCGGCGAGCCGCCCGCGCTGCTATCGCCGGTCCCGTCGCGTCCCTTGCTGCCCCGGAAGTGATGCGACGGGACCCTGCAGTTCCCGTCGCGTCACTTCCGGAGCAGCAAGGGACGCGACGGGACCGGTGATAGCAGCGCGGGCGGCTCGCAGAGAGGCGAGCCCCCGCTGGAAGAGGCAGGGAGCAGCGGGAACGCCTCCACGCAGCTCCCTGGCAAAGTTCCACACAGTTCCTGACAGGGAGCCCAATGGAGGCGTGGCGCGGCCTCGCGCTGCCGCTTTGCCGGCTCCCAGCAGCGCGAGGCTCACACAGAGCGAGTGACGTGGCTCCCTCGCCTCATCTCCATGAGGTGCTTTGCTGGCTCCCAGGCAGGGAGCCAGCGCAGCGGTGCAAGGTGCCGCCGCAGGGGCGCAAGGCGCCTACACAGCGAGCAGCCTCACTTCCATGGGGCTCCCAGGCAGGGAGCCGGCGCAGCAGCGCGAGGCGCCCGCAGAGTGGGCGGCTGCGCCTCGCCTCCATGGGGCTCCCTCCCGGCTAGGCAAAGCCGGGGAGCTGGCTGGCACTTTAAGTGCTAGTCGGGGGCACAGCGTGTGGCTTGTGTTCCGAGACACGCTCGTCCTCCAAATCGAAACAAATGATAAAATTTTGCTCGTTTTACGAGAAGCTCGTATACCGAGTTACTCGTAATCCGAGGTATTACTGTATATATTTGAGAGGCCATAGTTCCTTTGCAGGAAAATGACTAAGCTTAATTTAGGGCCGACTATATATGACACTAAATGGATTATTGCATTTAACATGCACACTTTTAAAAAAATGGAAATTACCAATAGCAGAGTCATGGACCATGGTGGGTGGGGAAGGAGAGTTTAACCCACACCCCTGCCACAATCCTGATGAAAATTCACCCACCCACCCCCATGCTCTTTTTTACATTGTAATGAAAAATCCCATTGGCGCCATTCCTGCTTGGCGGGCTATTTCTTTCTTTCTTCATGTGCATGTTAAATGCAATAATGCATTAAACATAGTCTCTAATTTGGTCCTTACACTCTTAAAGCAGAGCAACAGAATTCATCTCCAAGTGTTTACTCTAGCATATATGTGGGGATATTATATAGACAGATGCAACTATTCAATTATCTGCCTTCCCAATTTTGTTGTCTGTACTTTCTTCTTAGTGAAGTAGTGGAACTGGGAAATGGAGACATCAGAGTTGAAGGGAAGGGGGAAAGTTTAAATCTTTTGGATTTTCAGAAGTTCCCAGGTGTGCTGAAAGTTAGCAACTGCCACAGAGAATGACTGCATGACCCCATCACTCATGGAAGGCACAGGATGTACAGTCGGAAGACAGAAAGCCCTGGAAATGCTGGAATGCTCTAAATTGATGCTCAGCCAAAGCATCAGCTAGCTCACCCCTTGCTGTCAATTTCAGGACTGGCATGCATAAATAGAGACAAGCAACTTCGGAGCACAATTTGACACTTAATTGTGCCCAACTGTCATATTACTCTATGTTCCTCTAAACGCTTTGTTGTTGTTGGCAATTTAGCAGTCCAAGTAATAAGAAAAGAATATTCTGCCAGCTTTAATTTTGTAAGAACCAGAGAGTGTAAGATGGCCAATGAACTAATGAGCAATAATTAAAATGTGGAGATGATCCAATGTTCCTATTGCATTAAACTTGGCTCGGTACTTTTGATTGTTTTGGCAATGCCTATCAATTAAGTAAAATCTCTAGTATATATTAAAGATTCTGAAACTCCAGTACAGTCGCTGTATTTTTCAATTCAAATACAGCAGCTGTATTTTTCAATTCAAATACAGCAGCTGTATTTTTCAATTCAAATACAGCAGCTGTATTTTTCAGTACAGTAGAGCTGTATTTTAGTTAAGAAGAGAGCAAGGTATCTAGAACAGCAGCAGCTGCATTTTTGAGCCTTTAGTTGCACATCGTGGTGTATTCTGAAATGTCTGAAGGTAGCAGAATGTGATATCAGTGTCTGTATGGGCACCTGGCACTGAATTAACCAAGGTCCATGTGCTTTGAATTGCTTTTTAATTTTGAAAACTCATTCCCAAAATGCATCCGGGGGATGATTTGCCATTTATGCACATGTACATCATTCATATAAATTAGGGGTGCAGAACCTCTTTCAGGCTGAGGGCCAAATTCCATTTCAGTGAAGCTCTCAGGGGCCACATTCCAGTTATGGGTGGGATTGAAGGCAAAAGGGGTGGGGCCAAAATACCCCAAATACCAGCATATTGTAACTCAAAGCTTTTACTGCCAATAGCTAAGCCTTTGGAGAGGCATTTCCACCTTTAAAGATGGGGGGGGGGGAAACTGCATAAATGCCAGGAAGCCACCAAATGATCAATGGTTGGAGAAAAGTGGTGGAGCCAGGGGGAGGGGGGTGTGGTGTCTGGAAGACCCCCAGAGGGCTGGATTTGACCCCCCAGGCCTGGGATGCTGCACTCCTGATATGGATGGTCCCAATAAAATAAAATAAATGTTCATTTTGTAATCCAGCGTCAGTTGCTAAGTGCAAAGATTAACATCTTGGTCCTCAGTCCAATCTTTCCCTTCCCCTCCGCACATATGGTGAGGTGGGGTGGGGGCAGTCTTAAACCTTTCCAAGCATGGTTCAAGATGCTCCTGATAAACCAAGGTTGCTTACAGAATCTGCCTCTTCTGAATTCATCCCTGGATTTATGAATGTTTTAAAACCGATATACCTACTGGAGTGGAGCTGATTAATTATTTTATTTCAGGAGAATCTTAGAATAAGGTTGAATGGTGGAAGTATTTGAACAAAGTACATTAATTTCTCAGAATCACCAGACAAGTAAAGGCAATTGTGGAAGTTGTTCACAAAGGAGAATTTGCGGTAGGTTAAAAAAAAAAGGGAAAAAAAGCTGGCATTTTTTGCTTTATTCTTTTTTTATGACATTGCCAAACCAAGCAACTTCCCACAGAAGCTTTATGCAGCATTTGACATATTGCCGCTGTCATGGCCAGAGAAAGCTGCGATAGTGAGATTCTGACTCTGTACATAAATTATACTGCAAGAAATGAATCCCAGCCACATTCAGACAATTATGAAAGTCTTTGTTTTATACATTACCGTCCCAAAGGCTCAGAGTAGCAGGAAGCACATTGTGCATGCATCTAACCAAGGCAAAAGGAAACAGCACTGCTGCGGTTTGAGGTTTTGATTGGTATATTACACCAGGAAAAAAGCCAGAGACTTGTGATTTAGGAAGAATAACAGAGGTGGGTTTAAATGGAATGGATGAATATACTGGCTGATTTCTAGCCTTTTGCGTATCGCTGTTCCTGTTCAACCTTCATTGACTACTGACTTTTGTCTCCCTCTTTCATAGATCAAGATGGGGACTGAAGTTGCACTCATCCTAAAGCCTTCCCAGAGAGGTTCATCTGCTGCCATCTCTGTTTTTGAAGACTGTTCTTATTTACTCAGGCCTTTAAAACTGTATGTCTTATACTCTGAGCCTCTCAGCATAAATTGTGTGTTTTAGTTTTACTAGTTTTTATTGTCTTATATTGTATTTTAATGCTGTATAGTGGTATTTGTTTGGGGAGCCACCCAGAGAACTTGTGTTATGGAGCAACTATATAAAATTAGCACTGTGCTGAATTTTTTGATTAATTTATTTTCCACTATTCATTGGGGGGAGGGGCAAAAAGAAATTGCACCTAAAGATTGTGGGAAGGGATGAGAATTTTGGAGAAATTTCTCAATGTGCATTTCTCAGTTTCTTCGATGCTTACCTTACTGCCAGGTAAGGTAAGAGAGGTAAGGTAAGGTGGCTGAGAGGTGGTGGTAGCAGTGTGTGTGCTCTTTATTTACAGTTTTTATCCCATTGGGCAAGTTCGCAGAACATAACAACAACCCTGGCAATAAACCACAGTGTGTTGGTGGTTGTGCAAACAACCCACAGTGTGCCCAACAGACGACTGGGCTCATTGCGGGTTGTTTATCCCCTCCCTCCCCCTCCTTCTTCCTCGGTCCTCCCATGTGTATCCCAGGGGACACTGCGGCAGGACTGACTTGTTGTACATTGCCCAGAGAGCTTCGGCTATTGGGTGGTATAGAAAATGAATAAATAAATAAAGTAAATAAATAATAACTGGGACCAGGAGGTCTGAACATATAACACCTGTTTTGGCCCGCTTGCATTGGCTGCCTATATGCTACCGGGTACTTATCTCAAGACAACAAACTCTGGCCACATGGACCAAGAATTCAAAGAAAGTTTCAGCTATGCTCTTTTCCTGATTGCCTTGGATGCTCACTTATCACTTTGTTTCTTCGGGATACTGTCCATGCTGGTCACCTCTGCATAATCAGGAACAACAAGAACATGTTACATGGCCACCTATCCTGGAATAGATGAGATGTAAGTAGAGCCCTGAACAGCCAGTGTTTTTTAAAATAACTTTCAATAAGCATGTTGTCCAAACTCAGGATGGCTTTCTCAGGGTGGCTTAAGTTTGGCTTCATAGCCACCGTGCGAAGCCATGACTTGTTCTAGGGCTTGCTTAACCCTCCGTGACTTGCTCTGTCATCCGAACTTGGACAACATGACCCATGGGGGGCAAGCCCCACAAGTGAGCCACTTGGCAAGAGCAGCACAAACCCTGTGCTGCTCTTGCCAAGCGGCTCATGGTGAGCGTCAATGACAGCCGCCCACAAAGTGCTCAAGTGGCACTTAGAGGCGGCTGCCATCAGCTTCCCCGTTGCTGCGCACTGCCTTCCCAAGCTCCGCATGGGGATTGAGGAAGTGGCAATGCGGTGCCTCCCTCCACTTGCCAGCACGATTGAGGCGATAGCGCTGGCAGGTGGGGGGAGAAGAGGCGCATGCTCTTGGGTCTCCCCGGGAGGAGGAGCAAGAGAATGCAACCCCTCGCATGGGTGAGGGGTCGCATTCTCCTGCACCTCCTCCTACATAGACCCAGGAGAATGCACCCTCTTCGCTCGGTGTGCCAGCCGAAAGCAGGGGATGCTGGGCTTCTTCAAGAGGAAGCTGATCACAAGGAGGCTCTTTCCCTCCCCTTGTTCTGCACCGCTGCCACTCAGCTGAGCAGTGGCTGTGCTGAGCAAGGGGAGGGGGCACGAGCCTCCAACAGCTGTCCAAAAGTGCCACTTGGGAACTTTTTGGCAGCTTTCCCCCCCTTTCTGCTCGCCTCAGTGCTCCCGCAGTGTCCCCTGGGATACCAGCGGGATGACTGAGGGGGAAAGAGTGGGGAGGAGGTGCATCAGCAGGACTCCTGCTATGCCCAATCGTTAGTCGGGCACAGCGGGGGACCCAGGCTAACTTTAAACTCAGGGTGGCTACAGAGCCATCCTGGGCTTAAAGTGTCATGTGAACCTGCCCAGTGTCCCATCAGTTTGCCTCCTGTGAAATGGATGCTGTAGCAGAAAACTGTGGGTACAAATGAGTGATTTTGTGTTTTGGAATTCAACCCCCCCTCTTTGTTATGTTTAGGTTTTTGGGCAAGTTATCTTTCTGTTAGTCTCACCAGTTTGCCTAGCTTTAACTAGGCAAGCTCCCCTCATGGCAGCCATTTTGTGAAAGTGTCCACAACTTCTAATTTCCAAGCTTCTGTGAGCTGGCTCTGAACATATGCATCCATGTGAACTCTGCAGAACTGATCTTGAGACAGAAATGAGTTTACTAATCTGTATTTTGAAAACCAGTTATGAAAACAATTGCAGTGTATCTAAATGAACGACATCAGGAGAATATGGCGTATTCTTTAAACAGGTTTGTTTAAAGTAGAAGTTGACTATGATTGTGTGCGTGCCCCCCCATAAACCACAATGTCCTTATTCAACCTATTGTTTTTAGAATCTAGAATACAGTACTTACAATGTTTCCCAAGTATAAAGATAAAGTAAGTGTGATTTTGGAAAGAAAGAAAGAAAGAATTAAGATCCACTTAACTTCAACACAGTCATGGAGTAGCTTCCATTTAATGCCATTCCCAATTGTAAATACAAGACATTATAAAAAAGAACAAGTTGTCATATAAATTAAAATTTCATTGGAGATCATAAAGGTCTTTTGACAAAAATTGAAATTGGAACAATTTGCATTAAAGAAAGTAGATTCAATCCCTAATCCCTGAAGCAGAGAAAGACAAGCTGGTGATTAACATTTTTGAAGCCCTTACATGTTTTAGCAAGTGAATAATATTTTATTTAAACCAGGCCCTGAGTCCTTAGAACTAACTTTACAGTTTATGACTCAGCTGAGAATGAGTTTACAATAAAATGAAAGTTGGAGCAAAAACTCTTATTACTCATTAACATAACCTCTCATTTTCAAGAGGCCATGAGATTACTTATGTCCTATTTCATGCACAGGGAAACCACAACATGTTGATAATGATGTTTGGAAAGCAGAACTCCACCCTCAGTAAAATGTTGCTATATTAGGTAGTCACAGTTAGGTAGTCAGTCACTTCTTTCTAGAAGTCATTTCATATCTTCTTAATTTGTACTTTACCCGACATACCGATCAGGTTGTTGGGTGCGTGGGAGGAATTCATTCAAAGTGCAAAGTCAGGTAAGTTCACATTAAAATGTGAACTTACCTAATATCGCACTTTTGAACTGCTGTGTGAACCAAAGCTCAGTTATCCTTCGAAATACATACTTCTCTGAATTTTGCAATGAAGTTCTAAAAAAAAATGTACAAAGATGTACAAAGATGCGTATATTAGGGAAATCAAGCAATGTTTAAAAAAATGCTTTCTGTTATTGTTTGCAAAAATACATGTATTAGGAGAAATTAGCACAAAAAGGCTTACAAAATTTCATGCAAACTTAAAAATTCAAAGTTTGGAACAAATTGAACTTAAGTCAGGAGAAATCCTCAAAGTTCAAAATGAGCTGAAGATTGGAAAAATGAGAAACAGAGAAACTGAAATTGATGTATTCATCCATTCCACTACAGGACCTGCCTTGCTGGCTATGCTTGGGCTTTGATGTTTGTACAGAGGGATGTGCTGTGTGATTTTTGGCACAAGGTGTCATATGTCTGGTGTGGTGCCTTCATGATGGCTATGCAGGTGGAGGTGGCTGTTGATGTGCCAGAGAGGGCATCCTGAGGCTGCTTTGCACCAGCATCAGAACTATTCTGGACCACTTGTTTCTGACATGTTAGCATTTCCTCATCCCCCCCCCCCTTCCTGAACTGCCTCTTGGATCAGGTATGTTATTTGTTGACATACAGATGAGCACATGTGAGCTGCCTTAATTGAAAAAAGAAGCAAGAAGAGGAAGTCTCAGGGCATGGCCTGAAGGAGAGGGGCCATAGCTCAGTGGTAGAGCACCTGCTTTGCATGCAGAAGGTCCCAGGTTCAATCCCTTAGCTCAGGGAGGGCCAGGAAAAAATCCTGCTTGAAACCCTGAAGAGCTGCTGCCAGTCAGTGTCAACAATACTGGGCTAGATAGAGCAGTGGTCTGACTTAGTATAAGGCGGCTTCCTATATTCCTAAGGCACATGATGCAGGTACCAAAACTTTATTGAAGTTAAGTAGGTCGGGGTCTGGTTGGTACCTAGATGGAAGACTAACTATTCAGTGGTTGCTTGGAAGAAGTCCCATTGAACTCAGTGGCACTTTATTCTGAGTAGACATGTATAGGATTGCACTGTAGGTGTCTACTATGTAACACTGCATTTTGTTTTACAGTGCAATCATTCTACAGCATTGTGTGCCACCTTTAATGAATGCAATAAAAGGCTTCTTTAAGAAGTCTCTCAAACATAATCTGTCTAGATCAATCAAACATATATGATATACATATTTCACACCCATGTAATAAGGGAGGTGTGTGGGTGAACCACTTTTCTGGATAAGTAATTTCCATGGCTCTAAGCCAGAGGTGCAGAGTCACACTCTGGCTCTCTGGGCTTTCCCAGAATGCCAAGCCCCTTTTTCCCCACCCATCAATTGTTTGGTGGGTGTCCATCTTTTGTGCAGCCACACACGCCCCTTCTATACTGGGAGAAAGAGCTTTATGCTAAAATATGTTTGTCTTTTTTGTATTTTTCATAGTTTGGCACCACCCATTTTGCCTTTGGCCCATTGACGATTGGAATGTGGCCCCTGAGAGTTTCTCCAAAATGGAATTCAGCGCTCAGACTGAAAGAGGTTCTGCACTCCTGCCCAAAGCCAAGACTGTTAGAGCACAATCCTATGCATATCTTTTCAAAGGTGTTGAATAGAACTGCAGCCTAAGTTACAAAACTGAAGTCAATGGGTCATGTTAGCTGCAATTTAACGTACAATTCACTGATTCCTGTGGAATGTGAGTATAACTAACTTTCTCTGGATTATTGGGACTAAGATGTGTTCAAAAGGGTGCTACATGTGCTTTAATAACTGCATCTTTTTTAACATCCAGAAGATGTATGTCTGGGCACTGCATGCACAGTTATCCTGCCTGGATCAGTTTTATGCTTCCTTTAATGAATGGCCAGTTCTAAAGCACAGATCAGGTGTCGGGGACACTGGGAAAGTTAAGTGTCTGCAAAATAAAATTATTTTCTGCCAGATAAATACAGTGTGGCGTAGTGGTGAGAGTGTTGGACTGTGACTCGGGAGATCCGGGTTCTAGTCCCCGCTTGGCCACGAAACTCACTGGGTGACTTTCGGCCAGTCACTGACTCTCAGCGTAACCTACCTCACAGGGTTGTTGTGAGGATAAAATGGAGAGGAGGAGGAGGATTATGTAAGCCGCCTTGGGTTCCTTGCTGGAAAAAAGGTGGGGTATAAATGTAATAATAAATAAATAAATAAATAAATAAACTTACCTACAGCCATCCACCACAAAGCTGTTTGTGGTTTTCGATCTCCAAAACAGAGATCTTTCTTCAAGCAAGCTTATTAACAGCAATTAAAACATCATCATCATCATCATCATCATCATCATCATCATCATCATCATCATCATCATCATCATCATCATCATCGTAATTTTCACTGATGATCACCTACAATATCCATTGGCATCCCTGATAGTTCCAACATTGTTTGCTTATCAGAGTTTGCAGACATATAAATACAGGAAAATATCTTACCCATTTATCTAATTTGGGGTGATCTCCAAATCCTTCCAGTTATTGGAGCTGTCAGGAATTCTTTTAAGTTAATGTTCACCTACAAATTGTAGAAGCAATATGAGCAATTGCTCTGGTAACATGTGCTTTTCTGTGAAACCACTTTGTAACCCAATGGCAATAGCCTCTAGTGAATTTCATTTGCCTTTATCATGGAGGCTGCAGCAGATTATATACTTCTTCTTATTGGCAAATTACTTGTAGGTGGTGTGATGAAAGCTGGAATAATCCCATCATAAAGCATACCTTGGGAAAGCTTGGTAAGTCAACAAATGTAAAAGGAAAAAAAGAAAATGAACTTCAAATGCTCTGTGGGGTTGAATTTATGCTCCACATAGCTGCTCTTGCAAACCAGAACACATTCAAGAAAATAACTTCAAAATACTCTTATGGGGCACTTTCTTCACTGTTTTTATCCTCCTTCAGCTTTCTTTTTTTTATTCTCAGTATGCCTGAAAAAGAAGAAAGGAAACCCTGGTGTGTATGTTTAAAGATTGAGACTCAGTCCAAACAGTTGCTTCTTTTCCAGCTCACATTCTCTGTCTCATTGCATTTCCAATGTGGCAGATTTTTTTTAAAAAAATATATATTATAAAAACTTTTTCTTAGGAAATAGTCATTTCCTCTCATTTGTTCTTCTTCCAAAGAGTTCCAAAGAAGAACCTGGCCTTATAAATCATTCTGAATTCACCACTTCAGTGTCTTGCCTCTAAATGACCACTGGGCGTCCTATCCCCACCCCACTCCCAGCATTTTGGTTATATTTATCCTGAAATGAGGAAACCTAGTGTCCTGCTTCAGCTGAGTCAGTCTCAACTGTAAGGCAACTGAGGGGCAAATCCAAGGATAAGTCAATAAACAGACAAAAGGTCAAGCACCGAGGTATCAGTCCAGCAAAAGAGCAGTTCAAGGCAGGAGTAGTCAATAAACAGGCAATAGTCAAAGTTACAGCATTACCAGGCAAAAGGAAGAGTTCCAAGAGAAAGGTCTGAAGCACAGACAAGGTCCAAACACAGGTAAGCAGTCAGATACAAACACAGTCCAAGAAACAGAGTCAAGCAAGGGGACCAAAGGTCAGTAGCACAAAGGTTCAGTCACAGAGTAAGGTCAGAGAAACAAGGAGTCAAGGCACTAGAAGCTGAGGAAAAGTGTTGTTCCAGCTAGACTGGAACTGAAAGCTTAGGTAGCTTGAGCTCTCAGAGCCCCACCCAGGGCTCAGCAGCAGTTCATCACAGGCCCTCTGCCAAAAGACCTACGTCTGAGGAGGGCTGTGCTCATGAAGTGGCCTTTACTCTTGAGCCTTTTTCTCCAAGCAGGCCTTCCTTCACCTGGCCACAGTCTTAACCTGTACCTTCAGGCACCAGCATTCTCGGGGGCTGTGCAGTGTCTCAGTATTCCCCTCTGACTCAGTAACAGAGCTGTCCACCTTTCTAGGGGAAAGATCTAAGCTCTTCTCCCCCGAAGGCCTTTTTGGTCAGCCCCAGGGTCCTTGAAGTGGCTTGTTCTCTGGGGACATCCAGCTCAGGAGGTTCCAGCTTGTCTTCTGAAGAGGATTCCTCCAGGGAGGGCATGACACATAGCTTCAAAATGTTCAACCATAATAATTTCATTTAGAGTGGTTTCATTTAGAGTGTAATCCAGATTACACCAGATTCCAAGGAATTACTTTGCTGGGTGTCAACAAATAATCCAATAGATCTGGGTTATTTCCAGATTGAAGGATTTGGCATCCTGATGTGTGTCTATATGACATCATCAGATCACATCAGCAGTCTCAACATTAGCTTTGTTGATAACACCACAAATACACACAGTAAGGGGGGGATACCTAGACTTGGACATTTTGTGTTGTCTTGGGTCAAGGATGTCATCAAACTCACAAGCACACTACACCTCATTAATTAACTGTGATTAATCTAAAATTGAAGTACAAGCTTCTGATCTCCTCACAGCTATGCCGGAGGAAGAGAGCAGAGGGGGGAGCATATGAGCCAAAGAATTGTTGAGGCTGGCTCATCCTTGTAACGATGAACTATGTTTTTCCATTACATGTGAACTATGCTTCCATCAGGGCTGGCCCTAACAACAACAACATCATCATCATCATCATCATCATCATCATCATCATCATCATCATACAGGCCTGTGGCTCACACTGGCTCAGCTTGTCTGAGCGTGGAAAGCTAAGCAGGGTCAGGCCTGGTTATTACTTGGATGGGAGACCCCTCCTCTAGTTTCCTGCATTGAGCAGGGGGTTGGACTCGATAGCCTTGTAGGCTCCTTCCAACTCTATGATCTATGAAATCATCATCATCATCAATTTATTTCTCACCCGCCTCACCGTCTAGATTGAGACAGGGAACAGCAGAAAATATAAAACACATAAACTAATCAAAACACAACGCATACTATTAAAACATCTTTAAAACATCTTAAAACATCTTAAAAACATCTTAAAGGCATCCTAAAATTCCACCGGATAGGCCTGCCGGAAGAGATCATTAGACAGAGTGAGGCAGGTGACTTAGGCAGCTGATCTTGGGTTTCATGAAAGGGCAGCCCATTATTGTATTTTTCACTGTCAGAGAGGGGATGAGTTGCTTGTGGGATTTTTTTTTTTCCTGTCCTGGGTACTATGCACGTTGACTCAGGGAGTGGGGGATTTACTGCTCTGCCTCAGGGAGCAAAATATCTCGGGCCTACATTTATGTATGTCAAATTCCTTGCTCAGCCAAAATCCTCTTTCCTACTTTCTACATCATCAGCCCTGTTTATTTCAATTTATCCAGAGCAGAATCTCCTATAAAATGAAATCACTCTTATTCTTACGAAGCACGTGCAATCTCATTCCACGCAGCTTCAGTACAGTGCAGGAGTTCGCTCTTTTGCTCTGCAGGAGGCACACTACTACACAGTGAAGATGCATTGAGGCTGAAGTGTGAAGTCTGAAGTGTTGAATCTGCCTGGTGCATGGTGCTGAATCTGCAGCTTAAAAAAGAAAAAGAAAAATCTGGTTGTTGTTGTTTTCATATGTATGTATTCCAATTTATCAAAGACTTACCTGAGCTCTAAGCATCTTGAATAATTAATAAAGCACATACAGTACATAATAATAAACATTTACATTCCGTGATTGATTTTCCACCCAAAATATGCCTCCCCTGAAATGATTCAGGGTCCCCAGGAGCAGATTCTCAACATAAACAACCACAATCTTCTCATCAATCTTCCATGGAAGGAAAGATCTAAAAAACACACAAGACTTGTTGGAAATGGGGAAACTCAACAATATCTTCCCTGGGAGACCACAGAAAAGAGAGCAAGGGAAGGTCCCAGATATCACTAGAATCACTATTACAAAATTTCTTGATAATAACCCTCCAACAGAAAAGGGAAATGTTTAGTAAACAAGCCTTTACTATAATAACTATAATACTATAATTGTTTTACTACTGAAAAAAGAGACCTGATTAACATTTATGAGATCACTAATGCTCATATTTTGCCTGATCCCCTCTCCCACAAAAAACATTATTGGGATAATTGAAAGATGATATTGAGATGGACAATTTATTAGTGGTTGCTAGAATATGTGTTACTGTTTATTTGGGGAGGGGGGAAACCCTGATGTACCACCGATTTTGGATCACAAAAACCTGGGACACTGTGTTCTGAACCAAATTGACATATTTTTGTAGAAGCTATTACAGAAACCAAACTGACAAGTTTGTGCAAAAATGGTCTTTATTATACATTGGAACAATGATTTTCAAGATAAATTATAGATTTCTGCCTTTTAAAATATTGTTTAGCTTTCTTTTATTTTTATAACTATATTTCTGTATTTTTATAACTGTATTTCTGTGTGTGTGTGTGTGTGTGTGTGTGTGTGCGTGTACCTGTTCTAAACCAGACCCAGGTGTGATTTAGAACAGGAAGGACTTTTTAAAAATATATTTTCCTTTTGAAACATGGTATGAATCATGCTGTCAATAAAATATTGTATACAAAATGACTTGAGAGACTGCCTTAATTAGCCAGGGGAAAAAAAATCATAGCATGATCTTGATCCTAAAAACACTGTGTGAACTGACATTTCAAAGAAGTGAGTATTAAGTTCTAAAGGGTTTATGTTGTAGCCTTGTCAATTATAGGCCTGTAAGTAAGATGCACAGCTGATGGATTCACAGCTTATCCAGGCCCACCCAGGAACATGCCATGGAGAGGCTGTGACTCTGCGAATTGTGAAATTCATTTCAGTTCATTTTTGACCAGAATTTACCCAGTTCGTACCTCCCGGAGTCAAATGTAGACCCAAACACAAATTGCAGTCTAAATGATTTCTGAGCTTGTGATGCAATTCATGGAACAAATCGATAACAAAAAAGTGTTAAAATGTGAACTTTTGAAAATTGCACACAAACATGCTTTAATCAATGGGAGAAAATGCATACATTTTTAAGAATGTGCACCCTTATTCATTTATTTATTTATTACATTTCTATACGGCCCAATAGCCGAAGCTCTCTGGGCAGTTCACAACAATTAAAACCACAAAGTACAACATAAAATACAGCATAAAAATTTAAAAATTTAAAACTACAGTATATTATAGGAGTAAAAGCCGAAATAAAACCTAGCAGCAGTACAGAGATTTAAAATACAGTAAAAGATTTAAAACAGCAGAGACTAACAGACTAAAATTCCTGTACGCAATTGATGTGTACAATTTGGGAAAATGCAAGAAGACACACACAAATTTTCATGTGAAAAGAAAAAAAAAGTTCACAATCTGATATAGATATGAGCCGGAACAAGCTTCGAGGTGGAATTTGGAGAACCTTTTGCTGATTCGCACATCCCTACGTAAGCCAGGGATGGGGATGGGAAACTGCAGCCCTTCAGATGATGTTGGACTGAACTCCCATCATCCCTCACCAGTGGTCATCCTTGCTGGGGCCAATGGGAGTTGCAGTCCAACAGGAGCCCCTGCCCAAGGAAGTGAGGTGGGTGCCTCTTTTTTGTGTGTAGTTCTTCACCCGTTACGGGGACATGTGGGGGCATGGGAAGTCTTTGGATACTGCAGATTCGCAGCCTGTAGATATTCCCAGTATATCTGCAGGCTGTGAATCTGCAGTATCCAAAGTCTTCCCATGCCCCCACATGCCCCCGTAATGGGTGAAGAACTGCACCTGCAGATACGGAGTTAAACTCATGACTCTGCCTTGCTTTTTTTCTCCCTTAAATAATTCATCCAGCACTTGCAGAAACTGAAAACAAATGCTAGTTGACCAGTAGAGCAATATAGTGTTCTCCATTTAAATGGTACATACTTAATGTGGACAGAAGCTCATCAAACAGACATTAAAAAGAAGTGTTCCCCATCAAGATCTGTTACTAATGCAGTCCGTTTAAACATGTGGGTTTAAAAATGCATGATATACCATTCTGCAATTAAAAAACGATGTAAAAGTTTGGTACTCTGGAAAGGCTCTATACCAGGTCAATGATGGGTTTTAGGTGTTCATGCATGTTTGTGAGTTTCATGCAAGAGATCCACTATCTATACAGATTTTGAGACATCACTGTGCTTGCCCTATCTCTGCATAACTGATGATAGTCTTGTCCTAACCCCTGCGTAACTGTTGGTGCTAATTTCAAATCCTGAGGAAACCTTAGCTGTCACTTTTCACTTTTTTAAAAAAAAATAAATGCTTCTAATTGTTATCTGTTTTGTTCAAATCTACATATATTGGGTTTTCTTCTAGTCGACTGACAATTAAGAAATGATCTAGGAGTTAAGCGATTAAGATTAAGGAAAGTCTCAAAGATTATAGCAATAATTTAGAGAGTGAAATAGAATTTGTTTCCAAAGTCTTCACAGAAGCAATAACCACCCCACGGGAATTAAAATAAACCTGCCACATAAATGTTAAATAAATGTTAAATAAATAAATGAAATGCATTTATTAAACACACACACACACACACACACACCTAGACATTCATGAATTATGTCTTCTTGGCTCATTTTGAAATGAAAATCAGCCATAGGAGGCAGCCAATTTGAGGCACAATTCAATTTGATGAATGGTGTAGGAAAGGAGCATCTTAACCCCATCCTTTGTTTAAAATTGCCCTCCCCACACTGCTTTTCTCCTTGTGAGATAAAAAGGGATCTCACCTCTTTCCTCCTGAAGGTAGGAAAGCAGTTTGATCAAGCCAATTTTGACAAGGCAAATGGCAGGAGTGCAAGGGATAAAGCAATCCTGTTCCCCCATTTTTATTCCCTTCCAAGTGGCCACGTCCCAGAGATGCTTTTCCTTAAAAACAATATAAAGCAACAAAAGACTGTTCATACATCTCCTGTACAACATCTGCTTTTGCCCACAGACAGTAATAGAAAATAATTATCTTTATTCATTTAGGTATATCATGATATTTCTAGGAAATAATAATTACAATCATGGTATTGCTATTGCTTATTGCTAAGTTTAAATATTATTATTATTATTATTATTATTATTATTATTATTATTATTATTATTATTGGCCAACATATCATTATTCAGTATTTCTGGTAAAAACAGGCAGCATTTTGAAGAAAAAGATAAACAAGTAAAATTAGATTCCATGAAAATTTAATTACAGGATATGATACATGAAGCAATGAGTGACATTTCACAAACGAGAGAGAAAATTAGAAATTTTGAAATGCTAATTTTAATGAAGGCAATTAGCGCACAAAAGACTGAGTTATATGTTGAAAGACTTTTAAAAAGGTAGTCCTCCTGTTTTTGTTTAGTTTTATTTATTTATTTTTAAATGAAAGCACAGTATTCTGGACTTTAGCTCTGGACTTTATTGAGTATAATTGTATCCTTTGCTTATGGAAGAGAAATTTCATTGTCTTTATACTTCATTTATAGCTCTAAAACTATTTGATTTGAGATTTGAGTTCTTTATTTCTCAGAAATATTAAACCATCAGACGATAAAATCTCAGATAGTATAAATATGTTTGTTTATTTTTAAGTTGAAAAACAACATTTGCATTTAATGTTAGAGGGTATTTAAATTGTCCCAATTGACCTCCTCCTGTCCACCTTCAGTGCTGGCTCAAGACGTTTTGCTGCCTGAAGCGGAGTCCAGGGCCGACTCATGAAAACATCTTGCTGCACCAGGCACCGATTCCTGCCTTCATCTCCCCCCACCCCCGATGGTGTTGCCTGAAGGTCACCTCACCCTGCTTTGTGGCAAGGACCTCCTCTTGCCCACCCTACAGTAAAAACTGGCCTGCCTTATGGGATTCAGAGCGGACTCAGCGGAGGCTGGTGGCTCCGACGTCAGCGGGGCTGTGTATCCGCTCCGGATTTCACTCCAAACTTTTACAGAGCTATCCATAGTGTTGAACCTATTCTGGGGCGAGGGCTCAGTAACATGGATAGCTCCTTAAAAGTTCGGAGTAAAATTCGGAGCGGATACCCAGCCTGGCTGACATCGGAGCCACCAGCCTCCGCGGTAATACTTGGCTAACCCGTTCAGTGAAAACAAAACCCACCAGCTTGCCTGAGAGGCAACATGGCTGGTAACAAATTCTCACTTGCAGTGTCTGACACACACATCCGGTAGACCCTCAATTGCTGTCAGTAATGATGGAGTGGAGGAAGCACCAAAATGGCTGAAGAGCCTGAAATTGGAGCTGATGCTATGCTGAGAGAACAGTATTACCAAGCAGGGCTCTGATTAGTCAAGAGAGGAAAGACTCTCAGAAAGCAGCCTTTCAAAAGATGCTGTATTCTCCCTTGCATACACATGTGCTGCTACCTGATCCCTATCTGCTGACGGGGGCTAGAAGGGATAGATTCATTCTTACGGGCCGCATTTAGGAGAGGCTTATTAAAGCTCCATTTTAGAGGTGCTTGATTATATGCAAAGCGGCATGACCTCAACACATTCTTACTAGTCATGCAACTCCTGGACATACCCCACAGACTTTGGGGGGCAATAGCTAACTAACTAAAGGAGGTGGATTTACACAACACAACATTAAAACAACAACAACAACAACCCTCTCACACATCTCATATTGTGACCCCAGTGTGGGTTTCTTTCATGAGGTTCAGCTCCATGAAAAACAAACAAACAAACAAACAAACAAGTGCCATATGATAATCTGAGAAATTGCCCTGAGTTGGGAGAAATGTGACATCTTAAGCTTACCTATATTGAGCTGTGGCCAAGTTAGAAGTAGGTAGGTTGACTATGGATGAAGCCTCTCACAGAAGAATATGTCACTCAACATATAAGAGAAGTACATGTTTATGTGACAATTCTGGGGTCTCTGTGGTGGCCGACTCCCAGGGACCTGTTATGGTGCTTGCTCTCCTCTGGGCCAGGTTGCTTGATCCTATGGTCCCTGCTGGGTGGGCATCTCAGGGGTCAGAGGATATTTTTGGGATCTCCCCCTCTAAGGGCAAAGAGAAAGGTCCATCCTTGGAGAAGGAGACTCCTTGAACATCAGATAGCACAACAAGAAGGCATTGTGTGCGTGTGGGGGTGTGTGTGCCATGGGCCTGCTTGGAGAGGCTGTAGATCCTGTGCCCTCCTGTGCCCCAACACATTTCTGGAATGGGGAGAGAACTATGCCAGCCCTGGAACTGGTAGCTGATGTAGTTCATTTCCCTTCCATTGGCAGCAGTGGCAGGGAAACACTTAAGAAAGAAAGGGAAAAGGAACAAAAGGAAAATGCCACTCCTCCCTTCCACCCTGCTGGTGAGAGGGTTTTGGATTTTTCAGAGCCTCCAATGCCAGAACGCCTTGCCCCCACCAGTAGGAATGGTCTGCACATGAGTTGCACTTAGGTTAGAATCCTATACACACTTACCTGAGAGTAAGTTCCATTGAACTCAGTGGGCCTTTTTTCCAGGTAGACACATATAGCCTTGCACGGTTCATTTCCATGAAAATCAACAAGACATAACTTAAGTCATGACTAGCTTGTCCCATTGATTGCAATGGAACCTAAGTTCAACTAACTTAGGGCTTTCTACATGAGGCATTTATTGTGCGCTCATGATCCCTCACAGAAGTTTGTGGGGCCTTTTCATGACGTCGTCATCCTCCAGCGTGTCTCCTGTGCTTTCCAGTCATTTACAAGGCTTTTTTTTTTTTAGAGTGGGGAAAGTCAGGTATATCCTGGATACTGCCATGATTCGCTACAGAGGCCTGGTATTTTTGCAATTCTGCTGTATACCACAGTGCCACCTTGTGTTGCGTAATGGAACATATAATATAGAAAGGCAGAGAGGAAACCCCCTGGGGGGGGAACCCTCCTGTGAAGGATGCTTTAATCCTTCCGCAAAGAAAATGGAAGGAGAAACCTCGGTAAAGCACCCAGTTATATGCCTTGTGTAGGGAAGCCCTAGTCTAGATTCAACCTGATTTTCCTAATGGTTCTCCATATTGTCAAACTGTAGACAGTACATCCTTGCAGATCCTTTTCTTTTTGTTTATGAAACTCTGTAATGTACCATGTATGCTGATCTCACTATGTACATACAAAAGAACATTATTAAAAAGCAGGAAGGGTTCAGACTCTTGGATATCAGCAAGCAGATGTTAGAGTATCCCTTTCAATGTCAAGTACTGCTACCAACAAATGAATGTGTAACAAAGACAAAATTCATTTTTTGCCCCCCACTCTTTGGGAAAATGCTTGGAATTTACCCCACTCCTTTATGTCCCTTCATGATTTATCTTCATGAGTTCAAGTTGGCTTTCTCACTGATGAGTAGTGAGGGATATTTACTCTGTTTTCTTTCTTTTTCTGGCACCCTAATCACTCCTGAATGCATAATTGAGCACAGCAGTTTCTGTTCTGCTCTTCCACATGCTCTCCCATTGTTTTCTGGTGCTTCCGGCAATTTCCCTTAGATCTTGCAATATCCCTGATCTCTCTGAGTCACTTTATTAAGCTCCCTTGGTAGCTTTCTTCATAGTGGGCCCTTGACAGCACTCATCAATTCTGGATACTTCAGTTAATTGCACCAACATCTTTCAGAACTCCAGGCTGGTTCAGTTAGCTCCTTATGCTACTGGTGTTTCAGATCCTCCAGCAAAAGAAACAAACTGTAGGGATGTTAACAGTTCAGTGAGTCAAATGCACTTAAATATTATTATGACACAAAATCATCATCAAGAAGAAGAAAAATTGCTTGGAATGTATTTATTGAGTTTTACAACAAAATATTTTATAGATTTTTTTGTTGTTGTTGTTCTTGGCATTAGGACTTTGACTAGCTCAGACCCAATCAGTAAGTGGAGTCCTGTTGGGCAATTTATAGGGCGGCTACCCTATTTGATGAGCTGCCAGAGCACTGTCCTCTACTTTGAAGGCATCGGCATCCTCTGTTTGAAGGGCTGTCCAGACCGGTCTGGCTTATAAAGAACCATCAGAAGGAACAGCTGGGCCTTGAAGTTGCCCATCAACAGCACCTGGACAGCAGGCTGAGCAAGGCACACGGGTCACATGATCACAGTCTTCCACACTACGGTGAGATGTACCATATTTCTATTAAAACTATCATACGAATTTCTAAATTTGCGTCTCTACAAGCCTAGATTTCTCATTTCTGATCATTGTTCTGCAAAACCAGATGGGCTTGGAGATAGAGGGAACAATCCTATGGCCCCTAGACAATGTCTAGAATACTTTGGATTCCCAGATCCAAGTTTGGAGACAGCGCTCTGACCTCAGAGTTTGGAATCGGAGCGCTCTGGCCTCCCTCCCTCTCACAGCCGGTGCAGATAGAACCACATCAGCTGCACTCTGAGGTCAGGAAAGCAACGTCAGAGAGGGGGGGAAAGGGGGCTTTCTGGTGGGTGGGGAGGGGGGAGACTCAGGAGGCCAGGAGATGAGTAATCTTGATGCCTCCCCAGCCTGCTTCCCTCACCCTCTGAAATGCTGTCACTAGATGGGCTTTTTTGCCCATCTAGCAAAATCTGCAGAGTAGGGGGGACTGGGAGGTGAAGGTCACCTCTGCCACTCCTCCCACCCTACACAGGATGAGTGTAAGCCTCCAAGTTTGGGGGCCTATGATCATCGCATTAGGACTGCGCCCTAATACTTTTTGCTTAAGAATTTGCCACAAATGTGTGAGGTATGTTACCTATGGATGCCCACTTCTTGTGTATTCAATATTGGTTTCCTCTTTCCCTGTGGGTGTCCAATGTGGTTTCATCTGTCTAGCTCTCCATCTAACCATTTACCCACTTTATTTATTAGGAATCTTTCAACAAAAAGACCCCAGGTAGTGTACAATACAATCACCTCTGAACACACCGGGCAGGGCAGGTCCTACCATTAGGCAGAGTGAGTCAGTTGCCTCAGGCAGCAGGTGGCAGAGCTGTGTGTATTACGCAGCCTGCCTTGCCCCACTACTACTCCCAAGTTCGCCTTCTGCCCTCAGGTATGGTGGAGGACACTGTCCCATCTCCAGTGCTGAAGTAAGGTTCAACTGTTAGTCTGGTTTACTTCTGTACATGGAATGGGGAGCGGCACCATCTCATCCAGCACCCCAGGCAGCAAAATGTCTTCAGCCAGCCCTGCCACCTGGGCAAACTCTACTTGTCTCTCATCCCTCCTTCCTGCAAAAACACTAGTGAGTGAAGATCTCTAGATGCAAGAGAGGATAATATGGAGTAGGGGGACATTGGCAGCCCATAAATGAAGCATGAACAGTCGTCTGTTGGCTAATTCCTGTGTCACTCTGGTAAGAAGTCCATAATTATATATT
Organism: Shinisaurus crocodilurus; assembly: GCA_021292165.1. Taxonomy (NCBI): domain Eukaryota; kingdom Metazoa; phylum Chordata; class Lepidosauria; order Squamata; family Shinisauridae; genus Shinisaurus; species Shinisaurus crocodilurus. The sequence goes on from CM037879.1 coordinate 227,264,772, forward strand.
TTGAAAGGATATGGAAACAGAAATGGGGTTGATGTGAAGAACATAATCACAGATATATTTGCCATCACTCCAGTCCTTTGGCTGTATACAGAAGAAGGAAACCTTCAGGAGTTGTCTGAAGATTGATGACTTGCCTTAGCTGACCTGAGTCCCTGGTGCTGAGAATTTGCCTTTTAGACCTTCAGATTTCACAGATCATGAAGGCTTAGAACAGAGAAACATTTGCCTGAAAACAAAGCATAAATGAAAACTTTTTGAGAAATGCTTGTTCTCTCTGTCATACAGGCATACCGTCCCTCCCCCAAATATCTGTAAATAATAAGCCCAGATTATGATAATAACCAAGATATAATTAAGGAAAGGCACTCTGAGAGAAATTAAGAGGTTGGAACTCTTGGCTGAACCTATTCTCAGATTGTTCCCTTTGATTAATCTACATCCCTTCCTCCACTTGGACTGATAGGAAGAAGATGCCACTTCCATGGAGGCAGGGGAATCAATCTAGCTAGCTATTCAGTATCCTCAGCATTTTCCATTTTTTCCATCTCAGGTGTGAACATGGTTGCTATTCCTCTAACTCAGGGATGCATAACCTCTTTCAGCCTGAGGGCCAAATTCCATTTCAGAGAAGCTCTCGGTGGCCACATCCCAGTGGTGGGTGGGGCTGAAGGAAAAAGGGGTGCCCCTCCAAATACCAGGATAATTTAGGTTAAAGTAGAGCTGTGTGCAAATGGCCTCACAAAATTATTCACCTTATTTGTAGGCAGAGAAATTGTGGGGACAATTTCACTGAATTTCTCCAGGGGGAGGAGAAATTCTCTGACAGTTTCTCATAGAGAGGGCTCATGACTGGTATCACAAGATCATTGCACAGCTTATTTCTTTTTTCCTAAGGGGTTGGTGTGTGTTTTTGTTTTGTTTTGGCATTGCAAGTGGCAACAGCATCCACTATGTTGGCAGCCTGGCCTCCATTTTGCATCCTCCACAATGCTCCATACCTAGCTGTGTTCTTAGATTGTGTGTGTGTGTGTGTGTGTGTGTGGTGAGGGATGGGGAAGGCAGCCACTGCAGGAAAATGGTGAAGAAAATGTGGAGAAAATTCTGCGAAATGGCCTTTTATTTCTAGGGGGTAAAAAAAAGAAAAATCTCAGAAATTTTCTGACAAAATTTTGCTTCTGAGAAATTTTGCTTCAGCTCTATCTGCCATTCTTCAGGGGTTCAGCACCTTCCCCAGGGTCTTCCTAATGTTAAATTTCTGAGGGATGATTGTGGATACATCTTGTCTCTAATGCAGATGCTTATAATATTGCTAGTTCCCTGAAAGTCTCATAGGATGTGTGGGTGGGTGGGTGTGGTTGTTGTGTCCAGCTCTAGGGAAGAGATGGAGCTAGTGCTGTGCCGAAATCTGTCCTCCAATTTCCTGGAACTTTTCTTTCCCCATGAAAGAGATTTCTATTTTCCAACCTCATTCTCAGGGCATTCCATAATTGATTTTGAATTTCTTTTGGTGGTGTTTTTGAGCTTACCTAATCATAGCAAGGCGGCTGCGGGTGCGGTGTGTGTTTTCTTCCTCTTACACACCTCTCCGTTGTTCTGCAGCCCCCAAGGCTGCCTGTGCCTCCTGATCTAAAAAAGCCGTATGGGAAGGGTTACCTCATGATGTCTTCCTCTGGTCTTTAATTAAAGTGTGGAAAGCTGAGGAGGTTATAGGCTTCCAGAGAGAAGATTGTATAATGAAAGAGAGGACACATGTGTACACCCTTTGACCATCTCATAAATAAGGTAAGCACAAAAGCCCCAAACCCAGCCCGGGATAATTTCTCTGAAATTTTCTTCTCCTTTGAATTTCTTTTTGAAAGCAATTTCTTTTCTATCAAAGTGTATGAGAATAGTTGAAAAAAATGTGTGTGTGTGTGTGGGGGGGGAATTCAGCACAGCACTAGTTTAAAGCTCATACTGAGAGTAACTAAGCCTTAGGAGAGGCGCTTCAACCTTTTAGAGTGGGGCAAAACACTGCAGAAAAGCTGGAACACCACAACATGATTGGTGGTTTGGGGAAAGGGGGTGAGTCCAGAAGGGATGTGGCCAGATTGGAAACCCTGGATTTGGGCTGATTTGGGTCTTGGGCCTGAGGTTCTGCATCCCTGCTCTAACATACGATGAGGGAATATCTGTTATGTCCTGAACTGAAGAGATATGTAAAGAAAGCAGCCATGAGGACATTGAGAGTGTCTAGATAACAAAATCACTTGAACTGTGGCTGAGGGGAAGCAGTGTAATTCCTCAAGAGGAAGCTACATCAGGCCCTTTGAGCTGCATCAGACCCAGTCCAACTTGCCTACTATCTGACCCAGTTCATACAATTGTGGCATGGTTGACAAGCCACTGTGGCTTGTTAACCCCACTGCACGTCCCGATTACGTGCTGGTCGGATTTCCCTACTTACCCTCGCTGGCTGTCATGCCTCTGCTTGAGGAGTCCTTGTCTGAGGAAGAGCTTGACTCGCCTGGCTGCAGGGATGCCCTGGCTCCTGAGGATGAGGCAGAAGCAGGAACCCAGGAGGAAGACACACTGGCAGTGGATGAAGAGGCAGGGCCCTCGAGGGTGAGTGAGGGGAGTCTTCCCCCTCCCCAGGGAGACCCAGAATCGGAGCCAGAGATGGGAAGACCACCCAGCCCCCGAGAACCCTGATGCTTGAAAAGAAGAACGCAGGTCTCCCCTCTCAGGTGGAGTGCCAGGTTGCACACCAGGCCTGTGTAATTAGCTGCAGCTGGGAGCGTGGGCACATCCAGCCAGCTCCTGGATAAAAGGCTTAGTAGCACGCCGATGAATGTGCTGGAAACAATGTCTGACCTGGCTTCTGCACCTTGGACCTTGCTCTTGACCCCTTACCTTTGTTCTCTGCCTGGGCTACTGTATATGACCTTGGACTGAACCCTGACACCAAACCTCTTATGATTATTGGACTATCTTGCTGGCTTACTTCAAGTCTGGAACTGACTCTGACCATCCTGTGCCTTTCTCCTGGAGAACTTCACAGTGGTAATACAAGATTGCCTTGATTGCCTGTTTTATTGCAAGCTTATCTTTGGTTGTGAGATACTTGGCTGAGTTCCCAGCTGGACTGCCGTCTGACAATTGAAGCTGGCTGTAAACAGCTTGCCTGTGTTGTCTGAACCTGGGAGGCGTAGCTTGTCTGAGTGGGCAGCAATCCTCAAATAACCCATGGGCTGTTGTTGTGTTATTTGAGGGTTGATGCCCCCACCAAATGAGTCATGCCACTCGGGTTTGGATGAGACAGAAAGCCGTGCCAGTGAGAGTAATTAGGGAAATCTGGTCAGCATGTGCGGTGGGATTTCTTGTCAACTTAGGGCGCAATCCTATCGATTGCACCCTCAATGCTCATTAGCCTCCAAACTTGGAGGCTTACGAGCACCCAGTGCAGAGCGGGGGACGTGGTGGAGGTGATCTCTGCCTCCCTGCTACTCCCGTTCTCTGCAATTCAGCTAGATAGCCAATTTTGGCAGTGTAGCTGCAGCCCTGTGGAGGGGAACAGAAGGAGGCTGGAGCACCATCAGGATACCTCATATCCTGGTGGCCCCAGTCTCCTCCCCTTCCGCACCCCCTTTGCCCCCTCTCCAAGGTTAAGTTCCCAACCTCAGAGAAGCAGCCAGCGATGTTCTTTCTGCTGGCTGCAAGTGGGAGGAGGAGATCATAGATTCATAGATCATAGAGTTGGAAGGCCATCGAGTCCAACCCCCTGCTCAATGCAGGAAACTAGAGGAGGGGTCTCCCATCCAAGAAATAACCAGGCTTGACCCTGCTTAGCTTTCCACGCTCAGACAAGCTGAGCCAGCGTGAGCCACAGGCCTGTATACAGAGCACAGATTCCCAGCTCCGAGGTTGGAGCTCTGTTTCTGACCTCAGATCTGGGAATTGAAATCATCCTATGGCCCCCTAGATGCTGTCTAGGGGCCATGGGATCACTTTCTTAATTACGCTTCCTCAATACTATAACCTACTTTGTTTAATGATATGTTCAGATCTCTACTCTGAAAAGATCTATGATACTTTCACTGATGTATTTAGGGTTTTGTTTTGTTTTTAAGTAGGTTACATTACTTAACAGTATTTTATTATTTGCTCAGCTTGAAAATCACAATTTATTTATTTATTATATTTATACCCCACCTTTTTTCCTGAAAGGAACCCAAGGCAGCTTACATAATCCTCCCCCCCCCCATTTTATCCTCACAACAATCCTGTGAGGTAGGTTAGGCTGAGAGTCAGTGACTGGCCCAAAGTCACCCAGTGAGTTTCATGGCCAAGCAGGGACTAGAACCCGGATCTCCTGAGTACTAGTACAACACTCTAACCACTATGCCGCAATGGTTTATGCTGTTAAATTTGACAAAATCTGCTTTTTAATTATGTATTTGGGTTGTTATTTTTTGTTGATTTTTTAGTATATATATTTTTAAGATCAACTAGCAGTAAGACAGCATTCCATTAATTTGTTACTTGTTTGTGGATGCTGGTCAGACAGAAGTGTTTCATTATTTTCCATAGCAATATTTTTGTTTTTTATTAGATCTGTGGAGTTTATATGAACAATATTTTTGTTGACCTGTAATAGCAATCAGCATCCTGATTAGATGTTGCAATTGTAAATCTGTCAATGGCAGCAGGGAAAGCGTGATTCCAATCAGGGTAGCTGGGTGGTGGGAGGGGCTTTTGCTCCCCCCCCCCAAGCATTCCTGGCTCTGCTGAGTATGCCAATTCCCCACTGCTAACAGTGGTGGGACAACAGTATCTCAGATGGGATCGTTGTGGGGTGGAAAAGGTTTTAACCTCCCCCACCCCACCATCAGCTATCCTGGCGCTGCTGAGTTTGTTGATTCCCCACATCAATAATGGAAAAAACATTTTCCACTACGTATTTTAGTGGAAATCATCTTCCATGCTTTCCTGGAAGCAAATGACATTTGTCTAAAAATACCCAAGGCACTAGTAGCAGACTAGATAACAACTCCGAACAACACTGCAATGCTGTCATACATTGCTTTCCCTTCCAGCAATATGGGCATAGGTATAGCAACCACGGACTACTCTGCAGTGCTTATGTAACCCATACTCTGCCACAGAGCCCCTCCACCACCGTAAGGGTACAACAGCAGACTATTTACATTGGCAGATTTAAAAAAAAAAAAAAAATGGTTCCAAAGACAGTAAAAAAATATGTGATTTTGTGCACATGCATGACATTAGACCTGAGCTAGAAAGGAACATGAACTCCTGCCATTCCTGCTATTCATTTTTTTTGAGGCTGGGTATGCTACTGTCCAAGCACATCTACACTAAAATTCTGGATATCCCAATGGTTCTCTTTTGACCATGAGGGTAGACCAAGAAAACCGGGATGGGTGGGGTGGGGGGTGGGGCTTCAAAATGAACCCGAAAATCCCTTCTGCAGACAAGACGAGTCTTCACTTTATACTTAACTCTAAGGCCAAATGTTGATCATTGCTGTGATATCACTCATTAGCTAAGAACATTGAAAGGTGGTAGCAGGCTCATTTCTCAAAAACTGATTGGACAAAATGATTACCCATTTCTCACACAATGATTGGAATATGGCTGATCATTTTTCCTCATATCTTGGTTTTTACAAAGGCTAGAGACTTGCTCTTTTTTAATTACTTGAAAGCGGGGAATCTGGGCTCACTAGTGGGCCCCCTGCAATGTTGGGCCAGGGTCTACAGCTGGTTAATCTGGCTATGTCCCCACCACTAATAGCAGTGGGAAAACAGTGATCTGAGTCAGGATTGCTGGGAGATGAGATGAATATGAGCCAGCAATGTGATGTGGCTGCAAAAAAGGCAAATGCTATTTTGGGCTGCATTAATAGAAGTATAGCTTCCAAATCGTGGGAAGTGATAATTCCCCTTTACTCAGCACTGGTTAGGCCTCATCTTGAGTACTGCGTCCAGTTATGGGCACCACACTTTAAGAAGGATGTAGACAAACTGGAAAGGGTTCAGAGGAGGGCAACAAAGATGATAAGTGGACTGGAAACAAAGCCCTATAATGAGAGACTGAAAGAACTGGGCAGTGGGCATGTTTAGCCTTCAGAAGAGAAAACTGAGGGGAGATATGATAGCACTCTTCAAGTACTTGAAAGGTTGTCACAAAGAGGAGGGCCAGGATCTCTTCTCGATCATCCCAGATTGCAGGACACAGAATAATGGGCTCAAGTTACAGGAAGCCAGATTCTGCCTGGACATCAGGAAAAATTTCCTGAGTGTTAGAGCAATACGTCAATGGAACCAACTACCTAGGGAGGAAGTGGGCTTTCTAACACTGGAGGCATTCAAGATGCAGCTGGACAGCCATCTGTCAGGGATGCTTTGACTTGGATTCCTGCATTGAGCAGGGGGTTGGACTTGATGGCCTTATAGGCCCTTTCCAACTCTTTTATTCTATTATTCTATGAAAAAAGGAATCAACTGTACAAGCACAAAGCAATTGCAGAGATATAAAAGAAAATTGCAATTATTATAAGCCACTATCATAATTTGTGGGGAGGACTAGTGATTTTTTTTAATATTTCAGGGCTGGCACAATCACTAATAGATGGCTACATGGTATCTTTCAGAGAATATCCAAGATGATTAGGTTCTTGATTCAAGTCCTATTACAATCAATGGAAAATGCAACGTTGACATTAATGGGATTTGGATGAGGTCCTTGAAGAGGCAAAATTTAGGAAAATGAGCATATTTCACAACGATCACATTAACTGGATACGACAAAATCATCCATCTTCTCTAATGGCATTTTACTAAAGATGGATTTGATCTATCATTGCATGTAAAATCTGGCTCTGATGTCTTAGATGCAATCCTGTAACAGTCAAACCACACAAACACATGATCACAAAACACATAAGCTTGGATTCTAACTAGGCTTCTATGAACGGAAAGGCTCCTTCTATCCGGGGATGTGACTGAGACCCAGCGGATGATCCAAGTGGCAGCAGGGGGATTGCACCTATTCCCCCTCCCCGTGCAGCCCCTAGGGATATACAAGAATTTCATTAAAGTTTGCAAAGCATTCAGACATGCCCTGTTCGTCGCAACCCCAAATGTGAACGGGAGTGCTTTTTAAAAAAAACACACAACAACAACAACCATCCACACATCCTCAAACTTGCGATCATGTTTGATAAAATGCATTTATTTTTTTAAAAACGGGCACATTGAAATGCACATCCCCCCACCCCGATGCATTTTCATATTTTAGTCAATGGGGAGAAAGTGTGCAGCTTTGAAAAACCTGCACAGACGTGCACTGTTTACTCATTTGAAATGTGTACTTTCCTCATTTGAATGAATACAAAAACAGGTAGCAAACTAAAATGGGAATGAGCTGAACTGAGCTTCGAAGTGAAGTTTGGAAAATTTTGGTGATCTCGAACATCCTGGTTCTCCTATCCCTAGCCCTTTCACACTGCTCCAGAGGGTTCTCCAACCTTGTGGGCAGATTTTTGGAGGGCACAAGAGGCTGAAAGGGGAAGGGAGTGTTGCCGTCACTAAACAGTGCCTCTCAAGCAAAGTGATTCAGGCCTCAGTGTGTATGCCCTGCCCAATAAATTTACTGATCCTCTCCAACAGGAGGATCAGTAAAATCATCCTCCCCACCATCACTAGCAGGAACAAACTCTGGATTTCTGCCATATTTCCACATATGAAGCAGATAAATGGCGCCCTGACTGTGAAATGAGCTTCCTAGACAAGCTTACCAGGTGCCTACATTGTGCTCTTTCCAGTGCCAGGTGAAGACTTTCTTACTTTCCCATGCATTTTAGTCTTTCAGTTTCTGTTTTAAATCTGTTATTGTACTTTAAACTTTGCATAGCTGCTAGATTTTATTTTGGTTTTTACTTCTGTTTTATACCATAGTTTAAAACTTTTAAACTTTTTATAGTGTATCTTATTGTATTTTATGGTTTTGATTGTAGTGAACTGCCCAGAGAGCTTTGACTATTGGGCGGTATAGAAAAGTAATGAATAAATAAATAATTGGGGTTGCATTGTCTGAGACATTAACTCAAATTAGTAAACAACTGCTTTCTCACTTGCTTTTCAATGGCTGGATGAAAACTAGTTCTATGGCTCCTCATCATAAGACCCTTTCTTAAAATCACAAGATCTCTTTGATCTTGTGCATGTATCACAATTTTGTATCAAGGCCTCCAACCTAGGTCCAGTTATCAGTATAAGGTGATTTTAACAGAAAAGAAGAAGAAAAAAAACATTATTTACCTTATCCAGTTTTCAGTGGATTTTCTTGACATAGTAAATAACAGCTTTCATCACACAAAAGCACATTCAAATAAACATTCTTTTTCCTGATTTGGTAAAGCAAAATCACCTCAATCTGTCAACAAGTCATATGAAGAACAGCCCTTTGAATCCACTTACTGACAGTTTAGTGAATAATAACCCATAATCCAGTTCATGAGATTGTCAAAGGATTCCCTGAGAACATAACTCAGGAGTTCTAGCAGCCTATTCATCTTTGCAGAACACGGTCACAGGAGTGGGCAACTGAGGATGAATTCACACAGGTCTGCCACTGTGCCACATCAAGGAATAATTTGGATGTGTAGAACAGCCCATCACAGATCAAACACCACAGGCATGGCTTTTGCATCACTCCAGATCACTGCAAATGCAATACTTTTCAATGGCTTACACTTTCTGCTACAAATCATCAAGTGATGAGTCAGTGAGCACATGCGTATTTGAATATAGGGAAGTAGAACAGAGGAATTTGCAGCAAAAGTTGTAAACCTGCAGCAGTTGTCACTCTCATGCTTTCATTCCCACATAGATAAGATCTCATTAGAACACAACCTGAGAGACAATGAAGGACCAGTCCATATTAGCTTTTTTAAAATAGCTGGTTGCTAATCCCTGCAACAAAAACAAGGGAAGCTTTAATGTGTGCAGGGCCGGTGCTACCATTAGGCCAACTAGGCAGCCGCCTAGGGCGCAGGGCTAAAGGGGGTGCCAGAAACACCTTGGGGGAAAAAGACAGCACTCTCAAGTGGGAAGGGGGGCGCTAAATATCTGATCTTGCCTAGGGCACCAAACTGCCTTGCACCGGTCCTGAATGTGTGATTTGTTTTTTCATTGGTTTCAGAATGTTGACCTTTCTAATGCCAAATTTCTATCCATTCACTCAGGATGCTGACTGACCTATTTGTCCTAAGCAGCCAGAAAGCACAGCTTGAGGCAAAAGTGTCACTCATGCTAACATTCACAAATCTGGGGTACACATGTGTCATAAAGGCCTCCAAACCATGCCTGTCCCTTTAAATTTCCCAGACCAAGGAATACATTTCTTCAAGTCTGGGGGTCAAACTACATGTTATGTCAAGAATGGGCAACTTGTGGCTCTCCAGATTCCATCATCCCTCACCATTGGCTATGTTGGCTAGGGCTGATGGGAGTTGTAGGACAAAACATCTGGAAGGTCACAAGTTGTCCATCCTTGCGTTACATTAATTGTGTAGTGTGTCACTGAGGCTATTCTTTTTTTTTTACTCAAGAGTAAGTGTGTGTGGCCCCAATTTGGATCAAGACCAGCGCACCCTGGGAGTGGAGGATTAAAACTGTCCACCACCATCACCTTTTTGCTACCCAAAATTCTGCCCCACCCCCACAGCAATTAAAAACAAAGTCTCAATTGGAATCAATTTTGGTAAGCAGATGGATGGGGGGGAAGGTTTAATTCCACACACACACCCGGTCACGCTGGTCCCAGTCAGGGCTGTGTGTGCAGTTACTCTAAAGCAAAAAAAGAAAAGAAAAAGATAAGGCTCAGCTACACACTAAACAATTAATGTAACATATTAAAGCACTTTAGAGGTGATGGTATTATCCTCTCCGAGAAAGGGTGTTTATTGGTAATTGGGACTTAGATTGTGTGGAAAGGCTTTGGAATGAAGGAGGGAGCAAAGGTAGGCTAAGTTCTTCCTAAGGCAAAAGGAACTGTATGGACATTGAAAAAACACAATACTAGTAGGGGAGTTATCCCTAGCTCAACTGAGATAGGAGATAACAGGACATCCATAAGGCCTACAAGTAGGAATGCTGACTATGGTAATGAAGATACGGTAAAATTAATGGAGTTAATGGTGGCTCCAATGGGTTATCAGGGATGGGCAAGATCCAATCCAGATAATAAAAGCCCCCCATCTCCCATGCTAAGGTCTCAATCCGGATGTTTTGGCCTACAATTCCCATCAGCCCTAGTCAGCAGAACCAGTGAAGAGACGTGATGGAAGTTGTAGGTCAGAGTATCTGGAGGTTCACAAGTTGTCCACCTCTGGCTCCGATACTTCACAGCCACCTTTCCTTACAATAGAAATGGGACACTTATCAGATAAAGCTCCGAAGTGAAGTGAATTGGGCCTAGGGGACTTCTCAGTTGACTGCACATGCCAGGGCCAAAACAGACATGACTTTAAATGTGTGTCTAGCAGCTAGGCTGCCTTTTCATTTTTTCCCTCCAGAATAGCTGCAGGCCCCCCGATCTGGATAAGCCCCCCCCCATCCACAATGCTAAGGTCTCAATCTGGATCGGGGCCCCTGTGCCCACTCTAAAGTAAAACTGAGAAACAACAACCCACATCTCTGATAGACAAACATTTAAAGTCATGTCTGTTTCCCGTCCCCATCTCCTTGGGTACCCCCCCCCCAATCTTAATAGTTAGAATGTTAGGGCAAAAACAGGCATTACTTTAAATACATGTCGAGCAGCTCAGTCTTTTAAAAGTGTTTTCTCTATAGTAGGTGCAGGGCCCCCAATCCGTATCTTAAAATCCCCCTACCCTACCCACCATGGTAGGGTCCTGATCCAGATCAGGGCCCCCCCTGTGCCTATCTTGAATAAAAATAATAATAAAAAGATGTACAGTAGCTGCTAGACACACGTTTAAGTAATGTCTATTTTGGCCCTTATTATTGTGTTCCTCAAAGAAAATGCAGCCTACTTAGTTCCAGCTATAGGCATCTGCCTCTTCATTTTCTCCCCCTAGGAGGGGATGATTGCAGCTGGTATGTAGAACTGCAAAGCTGGAAGTAAACATGCAGCAGTACTGCACTTTATAGAACTCCGACAGCGACTACACTGAAGGAAGGTTTCGATCGTACAACTGAAAAAGATCCTTAGAAATTCTGTTCTTCATGCATGTTTTAGTTTCTCAGCTAGATGGCAGTAAAGATGCTGAACTAAAGTAGCATTGCATACAGTACCAACAGCATAAAACACTTTTCAGCCTTCCCCTAACCAGAGTGTCAGGTGTGTTTTTTTAAGGGTGTTTGTGTGTGTGTGTGTGGAGAGAGAGGGAGGAGGAGGAGGAGGAGGAGGAGGAGGAGGAGGAGGAGGAGAGGAGTGGAGTATCTAGCTAGCTTGTTAGGAAGGTTCTGCAGAAGCCATTTTGACAAAAGTGTCAAAACACTTTTTGACTAGTGTTTGCAAATAAACTTCGCAGCCATATTCACTCTCAGGAAAGCAAAGAATTCCTGGGGGAAAGGGGTACTGCTGCATTTCTAATTTAATCCAAATCATAACTATTCAGTTGGATCGCAAAAACAAAAATGTTCACTTGGTAAGATGTCAAATATCAAGAGCGATGGAATATATTGATGCCATATGTCCATAACGTACTCTTCGCATTTATCAACATTATGTTTAACCCAATTCTGATATATGGAGGTTCGGAGCCGAGACAGGCAACTTGACTGAGATTGATGTACCCAACTGAGAATAAGAATATAAATCTTTGTCTTATCACAAGGCAAAAGGAGAGAGTAAGATAGGGATGAAGCAGTGGACATAATCTGTTTGGGTTTCAGAGAGACACTTGACATACTATTGAACTATAGGATAATATATCTTCAGGTTATCAAGCAAGCTACGAAGAAAACGACATGTGTGTGCTTGTTTCCCCAGTAGAGCAGAGTGAAATGATGCAAAACGTGGGCTGCCATTTCCCGGCCACACCTTTTTTTGACATGTTCCCTATACGATTCACTCCTCTGTCCTGTAGCTCTCTTTTCTATCTTCTCCTAAGTATATTCTCTGATTTATTTATTTATTTATTATTTTTATACCCCGCCTTTTTTCCTGCAAGGAACCCAAGGCGGCTTACATAATCATCATCATCATCATCATCTCCATTTTATCCTCATAACAACCCTGTGAGGTAGGTTAGGCTGAGAGTCAGTGACTGGCCCAAAGTCACCCAGTGGGTTTCATGGGCGAGCGGGGACTAGAACCCAGATCTCCTGAGTCCCAGTCCAACACTGTAACCACTACGCCACACTGGCTCTCCTTTACCAATGTTTTCCTCTCATCCCTACTCTTTGACCCTGGAAGTGTTTAAGGAAGTGGGGAGGGGGTTGAGTAAGGATGTCGAAGAAATCCACAACGGACTCAAACGAGACTGGATTTCTTTGAATCTGACCTGCATATTCCACAGCGGACCGGCTTTTTCTGAGTTGTGTAGATTTCGCAGACTTATGGAATGGGTTTTCACTTTTTGGGCGGCAGGGGGTTACCGTAATTCACATTAGCTAGTGTGTGCGAATGTGATGTGAATTAGTGCTAATGCAATTAGTGCCAGTATAACAAAATTCTGGTTAAAAAGTCCAATTCAAATATGAGAAATAAATAAATAAGTAAATAACAAAAGATGCCTGACAATCCATGAAACACAGACTGAACAGATTTAACAGAATCCATGCATCCCTAATCCTCAAGGCCGTCAGAATGTGATGAATATTGCTGCTTTTCAGGTGTATTTTTTCATCCGCTTGGTTGGTGGGCAAATAATAAAGTTATAAGTGATCCCATTCAATATGGTTGAAAAGAGATTATCACAATCATATGTCCACCTGAATAATGAAAATAACTGATGAAAGTAAAAAGGATAGAGCACTTTCAGAACGTAAATCAGCCTTGACTAAAAGAGCAGTCTTTTTGCCTGATCATCCCTGGTGTGTGTGTGTGTGTGTGTGTGTGTGTGTGTGTGTAGGGGGCCACTCATTCCTTTGCCCAATCTTAGGGGGGGGGACCTAATCTGCTCTGCTTCTGTAGTTCATGTTTGCCATTTTGTGTGTGCCTGTTCACTAGCCAGACATAGTGAAGATCACAAAGCATAATCTCTGGGACCATCCATAAGGCATCTCATCTCACACTTTTTAATCCCCCCCCGCCCAGTCCCATTTTGTTCCATTTTAACCGATACCCAATTCCTCATTTCTTAGCATTTTGTGATCCCCCCCCCCCTACACATACTTCATGGATGGTCCCTATGCCGCCATAGTCTCCCCAATCGAAGCAATTCACTTGTTCAAGAATTCATACCCATCTGCTGCAGTGCTGGATCTGGGGTTGGGGCATCCAGGCAAGAATTCTAAGTGGACCCACCTGTCACACGGGGTGGCCAGGTAGGCAAGCAAGAGAGGAGGTGGCAAGGACAAAGAGAAGCAAGCAACACCTCCACCTACTCTGAAAGTGAGGACAGAAAAGCAAGTGGCAAGGAGCAGCCCCAGAAAAGTCCAGGGAGTGGCAGGCTCTGGGATGCTGCGGCTTTGACAGCAGCCCCAATACTGGCCCTTGACTGATTGCCCCACCCCACCCCGCCCCACCCCTCCCCAGCCCCGCCCCACCCCTGGATCCAGGGTATATGAGCAATGACTCATGGAACCACCTGAGAGCTGATTTGGGGTTGCATCTAATTGCGTTGTTCTGCCAGCAGGAGGGAACTTCTGGCAGAGCAGATTCCCCTGTAACCCCCCAGAGCCACCTAAATCTGCTCCGGAGAATTGGAGGACCATCTGGCTGGAGCAGATTTGGGACAAGGGTAGGGGGCTGCAGGGGAGAGGAGAGGACAGGGAAGTCCCATTGTATTAATGGACCTCCACTCACACCAGGGTTGGATCTAACCCTTCCTTTCAGTATTCTGTGTTCACAAGCAGCATGTGCCTTGAGATATCCCCAAATCAGATTAGCTATTTGTTTTTAAAATAGTAGGGTTGACGCATCAGGCACTGTTGAAAAAAATGTCAGGATAAAGGTGTTTATGGATTCAAAAGATGTGGAGTATATTGGGTGCAGTCCACTGGAAGGTAACCAGTTTCATTGATATGAATGTAACCAGGAGTTCTCTTGTGCAGCTCCCATTCATTTTAATGGGACGTATGCAGGAGAAGGTCCAGGTTAGACAAACAACTGCAATAATAAATCATGTTTTAAATTTTATTTGGGGAACTGGACATGCCAAGTGGAACTTCTATGTTTTAGCAGCTTTGTAAATTTTAATTTTAGAACATCATTACTTCAGCATGATTACATCAAAGATGTCAGTACTGTTTAGACCGCTAAGCCAAGAATAGCAGATCTTGCAAAATGAACACTTTATAGTAGTAATGAAAAGTATAACTGTATGTGCTTTCAATTTTTACAAATACTAATAAACAAGCAAGCCAATTTGAAAAGGAAGCATCTTGGTCTTTCCCAGTCCAAGTGATTTCTTCTGTCAAGTTCGATTCAATGCCTATGTAAGCAGAACTTGCTTAAGTCTATCCTTTCACAATGCTAATTGCACAATTTATATGAATTTGTGTATTTTATTGCTGACTATCAAACATTTGGCTAGGGAGGTTTTCCCCCCACCTTGAGATAAGCTTGGCATTTCTTGGACAGCCAGTATAATAAAGAATGAAGCAACTAAAGAGGAAAAAAAGGTTCTCCTGACTGTACAACTATTTCTGATCAGAGCAGGACTCCACATGTTATCTGCTTTAGGTCCATATTACTGAAACACCAGGAAATGTGCAGTTGTGTAAGAAGATTTGAGGGCTGAATTAAGAGGTACCACATTTATGCAGAAAGGAAAAAATAAATGAGAAAGCTGTAGAATGATATCTTTAAAATGAGTTAAAAGGGGCACAAAATGCACAAACCAGAGCTACAATTCAACTGTTAAGTAAAATGCTCAATTCAGATGTAATAGGAATTTTGCTTTCATAACAACCTAGTTGATGAAAATTCATTCAGTAATGAAGGAATGTGTTGTACACAACAGTTATTAAGGGAATAGATTCTGAAGCAAAACTATAGCAACTAGCTCAGGTCATTATATTGCCAGTTAAATATGCATTAGCTGTAGGATGCTACACAACCCACAATGGGGCCTAAATCCCAGAAAGTCTGCACAGGATCTGGAATGGTATCAACACCACAGCATCACGCGGCGGTAGTTCACTACTTCTAGGCACAACATACTTTGCACCTGCTTCTGCTTTCCATCACATGTGGGGTCCAGTTCTTACACTTGCCTAAGTGGTTCTTCAATAGTCATAACATGAAGTAGGAACCATTTGGTGCTGCCACCCAAACCTGTGTAACACAGCCATATATGGAAAGCTCTGTTTAGGTGCAAATTTGAATAAGAGTGTGCAACATTGATCCCTGTGAATGGCAGGAACTATGAAAATTTGGTTGGACAGGCCTGATATCTATCTATCTATCTATCTATCTATCTGGCTACCTCTGCCTGGTCAACAAAACACCACCTTCTACTTGCTGCACTTCTGTTCAAGCTTCCACCCTCCCCAGTTCCAGCAACCAACCTGAGTAACCCTGAGCTGGAGAACACACCGGCAAATGCAGGTGTAGATTTTGGTACAGCTGCCCGTGGTCCTGGCTTGGCCTGGCCCTTGGTGCGCAACCCCATTTTCTGTCTGGGGTATCTGCTTGCATTACTTTAGTGTTACTAGTTTCATGGACCAAGTAGGATATGAATATTTCTGAATGGGGAATATATCATTGTATTTGCAGTTATAAACATATGTTATATATGCAGCTGTAGGTAATTGGCAAAAAGCAGCATAAAACTGATGCCTTGTCTGCTGAGAAATCAATGATTTGATATATCTGTTTTCCCTTTCAGTTATAATGAGTTAGAGTGTCTTAAGATTAGGATCTACCTAGATATGTTAACTATATTTTTTTCTGTAAATGAGGCTGATGGATGGGTGGGTGAGTGGGTGGATTACAGCAAGCCAACTAAGGCTGCATCCTACACATATTTACTTAGGAGCAAGCGAGGCACACTTACTTAGGAGTAATGCCCATATAGGACATTTGGAGTAAACATATATTTAATCTGGCTGCACAGTTAGCTAGTAATTCTACATGACTTACAGTGCAATCCTATCCTATACATGTCTACTCAAGTCCCATTTACATCAATGAGACTTACTCCCAGGTAGCATTGCAGCCTAGTTATCACTACATTGAGCTACATTTTTTTCTGGCAATAATAAACTAAAGAAGGAGCAATATTCTATATTGATGAGATTATATATCACAAAGGAACTGCATTGTTGCAACTATAAATTAAATTTATACAGCATCTATTTAACAGAATATAGGAAAAGATCCTTACTGACAATAACATTGATTCTACCAGCTTCAGTAGATTGTATTTTCTATATATCAGTAATATCAATCACATTGATTGTGATTTTGAAGTATTATGTGGAGGATCCTTCTCTTTTGCATATGACTCATTTGGCAACTAGATGCCCAGTTAAGTGTTTCCCCCTTGCCTATAAATATATATTTAAATGTATCTCTATATATTAAATCTATATACTTCAATATATATATTTAAATGTAGTCTCCACTTCCTCAAATGCAGTAAACGAGACTGCAATTCTCAGTGAGCCATCAGTATTATGGTAGTCACATATTTTAGATTAGACCTCTGTTTTTTTCTGAACTGAGTTTGGCATCTGATCTGAGTAGCAACAACAGCTGGCCTCAAGAGCTGCAGGGGCCTGTTGTTTTTCAAATCAAGCATATGCTGCCAAGATTGTTGTTCCACTTCCACCTGAGTCCAGTTCCCTTACAGCTTGTGTTGTTGTAGTAGTGGAGTTTATATGCACATGAACACTTAAAATGGTCTATGAATCCTCTCTTGGATGCTGTCCAGCATAATCATAAACTCTCTGGGGCCTACAAAATCAAACGTCTCACTTAGTACCTGAGAGATGTCTTGAGTAATGAGGAAGAAATCTTCTTCCTTCCATCCTGTCAGGCATAGCTGGTGCCAAATCATGAGCATCTGCCATTGAAGGCATACTCCCCTTACAGCAGAAATTCCTTTACATAATGTGAGAAGATGGCATATCATGAGCATGGTGCATGGAGTGCCTGGGGCAAATGTTGTCCCATTTCTATGTACATTAGACATGCCCAAGGGGGCGGAGAGGAACCATAACGGGCATTACACCTGTCACATCTGTGTTTTATTGTTTATAATGTATGCAGCAACTTTGTAAAGTTGCAGCGTGCACACAAATCCTTTCCAAGTAGGCCTGTGGCTTATGCTGGCTCAGCTTGTCTGAGTGTGGAAAGCTAAGCAGGGTCAGGCCTGGTTGTTACTTGGATGGGAGACCCTTCCTCTAGTTTCCTGCATTGTGCAGGGGGTTGGACTCGATAGCCTTGTAGGCTCCTTCCAACTCTATGATCTATGAAATCTATGAAATAATCAACCCTATGCATCTCTATCCCATTTTGGGCAACTGTGACGGAATGATAGTGACTCACACACAATCTTAGAAGATGCATGATCATAATACTACTATTACAGATCCAAGTTCAGTCTTTAATCATGGGAGCTACTGTCTTTCATGGGCTGTCTCTTTGCATTTGGACTTAAAAACAAACAGATAGACAGACAGACAGACAGACATTAAAGGCTCCTTAGCAGCACAGAATAACTACATTCGTTGGTGGGAGACTGAGGAGAATCAATAAATCCTGAGGAGAAAGATTGTTTAAATGTGATATAAATTTGAAATGAGAGTGTGTTATGTAATAAAATACTGTTTGGTTTGTGAACAGCGTACTGTGAGCAGTGAAAAGGTTGCAATCTACCTCTCAATGAGGCCTAGACAGTTACATTGGGCCAGTTTGCATGATCATACAAGCCACTGTGGCTCGCTTTGATCATGCAAACCAGGTCACTGTATGCCAGGCCTACAGTTGGCAGCCTGTCAAGGGTCACTCTGTTACAGCAACTATACGGGTTTACAGTTAACTCCAGTTGTTTTCATACTGGACAGTAGAAACAAAAAGGAGATACTATGATAGGTCCATTAGAGAACATTCTGTTTACAGTCATTTGTTCTAGGTCTGTGTTTTGGCAAATGGACTGGCAGTTGGCCAGGTGTTAAAAGATTATTTGGTCACAGGGATCTGGCTGAAGAGCTTATAAGAGCAGACACAATACTGCCCACCACAGTCAGTAGTATTGGGGAGTTGGTGCCAGGCAGAGAAGAGCCTATGTGAAGAAGCTGAAGAAGAAGCCAAGCTGAAATCACAGAAGGCAGAAACAGTGAAGACTCATGTGACTGTTGGATCCAACCCAGGGCTTGTTATGCATATGAGAATTACAAACGTACTAGATGCTTCTTGAAAAACAGGATAGTACTATCCGAGGGCAACTATAAGTGACTATCCAAGAAAACAGATGGAGGAAGGGAACAGATTTAATCTTCGGTCTAAGCCAAAGTTTAGTACCATAGAATCATGGGACTCTAGAAGACAGATGAAGAGAAATTAAAGAGAAAAAGACAAGCAGGAGAAAGGTGCAGGCATTTTAAAGTAAGAAGTAAGATTTTAAAATTAATATAATAAAGGAAGGGAAGTCAGTGCAAAGAGAAAAGAAGAGGAGAAACATTGTTATGTTTACAGGCCACCCAGAAAACCATATGTTATGCAGCAGCGTACAAATATCATAAATAAATACAGGCAGGGGTGAGACTAGCTGCAAGTGAGGAATAGTTACCAGTTGTTTTAGAAGGGATAAAGACAGATGATTGAGAAGGGCATTATAATAGTCAAGCTTATATGTAATAAGAGATATGGAAATAACCCTAGATGAAATATGAGTTTCACTGGTATCTTCAGAGACGAAAAAAGATATTTCAGAAATATCAATAAGTTGATAATGACATGATTTTGAAAAGAGCCTTAGGATACAATCCTATGCATGTTTAGACAGAAAAAAAGTCCAACAACTCCCAGCATTCCCTAGCCACTCAGGCTGGCTGGGGAATGCTGGGAATTGTAGGACTTTTCTTCTTCTTCTTCTTCTTCTTCTTCTTCTTCTTCTTCTTCTTCTTCTTCTTCTTCTTCTGTAGCAAGAAATAGAAAATCCATCAGGACTTTAAAAAACAAAACTGAAGCAAAAGGAAGTAAAATAAGAAACTTCGAGAAATTCAGCTTAAGAAAGTGAGAGGTTTGTTTCCCATGAAAGATCAGGAAGCAAGATAGGCAAAAATATTAGCAACTGAAGATGGAGTAAGATCTGAACCAAAAGAGAAAATGAAGAAAAGAAGCTGAAGAAGCTGAAGAAAGTGTGGCTAGGGCAGAAGAATTGGAGGAGCCATGATGAAGAGATGCTAAAATAGAACTATAATAATAACAACAACCCATACAGCATTTTAAAGAGTTCAGAGGGCTTCATATGCATTATCTAGATTCATAGATCATAGAGTTGGAAGGGGCCTACAAGGCCATCGAGTCCAACCCCCTGCTCAATGCAGGAAACTAGAGGAGCGGTCTCCCATCCAAGTAATCACCAGGCCTGACCCTGATGCAAAAGAGGACAAGCTACATCTGCTGAGATTCTCTCTACACAATTATTAAAGGTGCAGGAGCCATGACCTCTTTTGCATCTGAGCACTGTAACAACAATCCTAAGTCAGTATTTTATTATCCCCTATATTACAGATGGGGGGACTGAGGCTGAAAGAATGGATTGCTGAAGTCCACCTAGTGAGCTGTGGAGCAGCTGTGGCTCAGTGGTAGAAACATCCTTTGCATGCAGAAGGTCCTAGTTTCTATCCCTGAGGTCTCCAGGTAAGGCTGGGAATATTCCTGCCTGAAACCCTTTAAGGCCGCTACCAGTCAATGTTGACAGTCCTGGGCCAGCTGGACCAATGGTCTGACTCAGTATAAGACAGCTTCCTATGTTCTTATGAGTTCATGGCAGAGGTAAGACATGAATCAGGAACTTCCTGATTTCCAGCTCAGTCTAAGGCTGCAATCTTATGCCCACTTAAGTTGGACTCAGCAGGGCTTACTTCTGAGTAGAGATGTATAGGATAGCACTGTTGGTCGCTATGTTATCTCTTAATTAAAACAAAAGGGAAAAGGAGACTAAATATTAACAGCTTCATCAGAGAAATCAGAGGAACTCCTCTGATTCATCCTCTTGAAGTCCCTAAGGAAGAAAATAATGTACTGAGGGAGGATGAATCAGGAAATTAAATTCTGAGAAATCTAAGAGAGGATGAGTACATAGAGATCAAGTTAGAAACACAAGGCTGCTATTCTATATCCACTTACCTGGGAGCAAGCTCCATTAAAGTCAATGGAACTTACTTCTGAGTAAGTTATAAGATTGTGCTGTAGGCCAGTTTAGCAGAATTGAAGCAGAAGACAGGTTAGACAACATTATTTAAAGTACATATAATCGGAGAAAGATCTCTGCTGTGAGTTTTCTATAGACAGAGAATAATGTGAGGAAAGAGGGTATTCATTCATTCATTCATTCATTCATTTATTATATTTTAGTCCACCCAATAATAAAGTGGTCTGGGTGGACTGCATGATAAAAGTGTAAAAGAAAAAAAAAAACCCATACCCAATACAAACAAAAACAATCAGATATATCTATATATATAAAAGAAAGTGTCCTGACTGACTGACTCATAAACGCCCAGCTCAAACCGTTTAATCTAGGAACGTGAAACATTTTGAAGGAACATTGATTTTATGATGTAGAGCCTCACTAAGGAAGGATTTTTGGAAATTCCATCCCTAAGGGGGTGAAAAAAGGGGGCAAAATCGCCCCACACTCATATCTCCTATGGGCAAAAGAACAGGGCAGCAGTTATGCAAATTTGCTTCACCTCAGAATTGCTGCAGGAGCCAATAGGAGCAGTTATGCAAATAGCCCATACAACACTTAGAATGTTCGTATGAATTCCTGCAGGG
Source organism: Shinisaurus crocodilurus (assembly GCA_021292165.1). NCBI lineage: Eukaryota > Metazoa > Chordata > Lepidosauria > Squamata > Shinisauridae > Shinisaurus > Shinisaurus crocodilurus. Next base: position 227,285,925 of record CM037879.1, read on the forward strand.
GCCAATAGGGCTGGGTATGCAAATCTCCCCTCGGCCATTTAGAATGTTCTCTGAGGGGGTGAAAAGGGAGGGAAACTTTTTAAATGACTGAATGACTGCTGTGTGCGGGGCGTCGTCACATAGACTCCGTGACCGTCACGTTTTGATGGATCCGCCCCAAACTTGGCACGCATACTCTCCATCACCCAAGGACAAAGACTGGTGGGTTCAAATCTCCGAAAAACCCTCGCTGCGCCTGTACGGTCCAAAATAGATGAGAGCCAATGGCGTCACTTGGAATGTTCGCAGGGGCAATTCAGGAGTGGTTATGCAAATCGCTCCAACAACATATAGAATTTTCATATGAACTGCCACAGGGGCCAATCAGGAGCGGATATGCAAATCTCTCCTGCGTCAAAACAGAATGTTCATATGAACCACAGCCGGGGCGGAACTGGGATTTCATTGTTGGGTAGTCCTGGGGGGGGGGGGCAAGCTGGGATTACGTTGTTGGGTAGTCCCGAGGGGGAGGGGACAAGCAGGGATTTCATTGTTGGGTAGCCCCGGGGGGGGCAACCTGGGATTACATTGTTGGGTAGTCCTGGGGGGGAGCAGGGATTTCATGGTGTAGTCCTGGGGGGGGGGAGCAGGGATTTCATGGTGTGGTTCCGGGGGGGCAGGGATTTCATTGTTGTGTAGTCCCGGGGGGAGCAGGGATTTCATTGTGTAGTCCCGGGGGGGGCAGAGATTTGATTTTGATTGTGTAGTCCTGGGGGGGAGCTGGGATTTCATTGTGTAGTCCTGGGGGGGGGGAGCAGGGATTTCATTCTGCAATCCCGGGGGGGGGCAGAGATTTCATTGATGTGTAGTCCCGGGGGGGAGCAGGGATATCATTGTGCAGTCTGGGGGGGACACAGGGATTTCATTGTGTAGTCCCGGGGGCCCAGGGATTTCATTGTGTAGTCCAGGGAGGGAAGCAGGGATTTCATTGTGTAGTCCGGGGGGGGGGAGCAGGAATTTCATTGTGTAGCCCCAGGGGAGCGATTCAAAACAGCGGTCAGTGATCTTAAGGAATTTTGAACAAATCGTGCCTATAGGAAAACGACAACCCGTGCAAACTTGGCATGGTCACTCTTCATCACGCGAGTGAAGCCGTGGGCAAAAGCTAGTGTATATATATAAAAGTAGCCACTCCAGCACTCTAGAGGCAAATCTTAACTGTAGAGTCTACAGCATAAAATCTAAAATGCTAAAATGCCTGGGAGAAAAGGAATATCTTCACCTGGTACTGAAAAGATAACAGTGTGGGTGCCAGGTGAGCCTCCTTAGGAGAAAGCCCTCTCCCTTGTAGCTGCCCACCTAACCGGTAGGCCACCTGTATATAAACCAAGGTTGTGATGAGGAAGGGCACCATGAAGGAAATGAATGAGGAACAAAAAGGTGAGCACAGAGAAGAGGGTCAAGAAGCAGACATTTACAAACCTTTTTCATCCTCTGTTATAAAAGCAGCCTAACCATGTAATGTTGTGTAGTCCCTGCACCTTCAGTTTGAGTATGGTAAGTGTGGGGAACCCGTGGATCTCCAGATATTCTTGAACTACGACTCCCAGCATTGTGGACCATTGGCTGTGCTGGCTAGGGCTAATGGGAGTTGGGAGTCCAACAACATCTGGAGGGCCATTGGTTCCCCATCCCTGGGGCATGAGAACTGCAGCGAATAGCTGCAATCCTTTGTATGCTTATTTGGGAGTAAGTCCCATTAAACTCAGTAGGACTTACTTCTGAATTAACATGCATGGGATCAGGCTGCAAGACTCTGGAATGTTCTTTGGCCAATAAAATACACTGATAGGTCTCCAACTAAACACAATAGGCTTATCTAAGGTGTCAGAAAATGCTATTTGATGGTGGTGGGGACTATGTTATTACTTTACTATAGATTTGATCAAGCAGTACTATGTAAAATATTTATCTTTTAATAGAGGAATGAACATTCCTTATCCATTGAAACTATCAGAAGTGATTTTTTTTTCATCATTTGAAGCCCCTGCTGTGCCTGATTAATTTATCTTAACTTTGCCTGAGAAGAAAAGCAGCCTAAACATAAAATATAAAAACTGCAGATCAAAAACTTCTCCTTCCAGGTCATCTCTGTTCTCAGAGATTGGCCCCATGTTTTGGTACTGTAAAATTATGTTTCATAATGGATGCAAAGAACTTTATAAAAACAGAATATGATTAAAATAAGTTCCATCACATTTAGCATATGGAAAGAGTCTAAGCAAAACAATTTGCTGCATATCTCACAACAGAAACTATGCAGTGACAATGTTGTTGCCCATTAACATAACAGGACATGGAATCATTGTGAAGAAGCTGCATTAATGTTGCTCTGCAGTCCGTCCACCCACTTATGAATCTGCTGAAGAATCCAAGTTGATAAACTGAGCTATCACCACAAATGTGGAACAACTGTCAGTTTCATTTTTAAAAATATTTGCCAGTACATCTGGATTTTTGAGCCTTATAGGTATGATTTACTTGACAGGGGTACCTGTGACTCCTGGGAGTTCACTCTCAATGAGAGCCAGTGTGGCGTAGTGGTGAGAGTGTTGGACTGGGACTCGGGAGATCCGGTTCTAGTCCCTGCTCAGCCACGAAACTCACTGGGTGACTTTGGGCCAGTCACTGACTCTCAGCCTAACCTACCTCACAGGGTTGTTGTGAGGATAAAATGGAGAGGAAGAAGGAGGATTATGTAAGCCGCCTTGGGTTCCTTGCAGGAAAAAAGGCGGGGTATAAATATAATAAATAAATTAATTAATAAAATATTCTTATGTAACAAATTGAAGAAGTCATCTCTGAAATGATGAATATTTCTGTTTCTAAAGCTAATATGTTGGTGCAATGATAGCAACTGAGTTCAGGCGCTTAACTTTCTCACCAAAATAGTGGAGTGGACCATATTTAACTTCAGCAGGATTTTACCCAATCACTGAGCTACTGTATGCAGTTGGGATTCTAGTCACCTGCCACTCAAGGTTATTGTAATAAGAAAAATTGTAAACCTTTGTACATTAAAGTCACAATCCAAAGCATGGTCAGAAGCTATTATGTGGATGGGTGGGGGAGTTGATTGTAAAAAAATTGTTATTGTTGAGCAGACTGCTCTTCCCCTATACTTGGATTGTAAATTTCACATAGGCTACAGGTGAGGTTGCCCAGTCCACTTGATCCCAAAGACAGGACACACAATTATCCCTTTGTATTAGACTTCCTATGTTGATATAGAAGGTTAACACTGAGTTGAATTGCGTGGATCTTCATTGAGATTCTCAGTGGAAGTATCAGGGAGAGATGTATTGGTTCACTCATTCATTTAAAAGATTTCTAACCTGCATTTCAGGGCACACTTCATGGAGACCATGGCTTCCTGGGAGCTGCACCCTGTATTAACTGGACCTACCCATGTAGCCGGTCAGGCACTAGACTTGGTTTTTGTTTCTGGAGAGGGGGGAAATGATCTGGAAATCGGGGGTATATCCACCGCCCCCTTGTCGTGGTCAGATCATTATCTGGTGGGGTGGGGTGGATTTCTCGGTGCCACAACCCCTCTGCAGGGGTGAGGGACCTATTAGGATGGTCCGCCCCAGGCGTCTTATGGATCCGGATGGATTCCTGAACGTGCTTGGGGAATTGGAGCATGCAAACGGTAGCTCGGTCGAGACCCTGGTGGATGACTGGAATGCTGCAATCACCAGGGCATTAGACCAAGTTGCCCCGAAGCGCCCTCTTCACCTGAACAGAGCTCGCACGGCACCATGATTTACTCCATTGTTGTGAGCTCTGAAGTGGGAGGTGAGAAGACTAGAGTGCCGATGGCGTAAATCCCGCTCCAAAGACAATCAGACACAGGTTAGAGCTGCATCCTTGGCCTACCAGGTGGCGGTGAAGGCAGCAAAAAAGAATTTCTATGCTACCTCCATCGCGTCTGTGGAGTGCTGCCCCAGGAGGCTGTTCCAGGTGGTCCATAGCCTGGTCAGTCCAGTTGCTCCAGATCCGTTGGAACAGTCTAAAGCCTCCTGCGAGGTTTTAGTGAAGCACTTCGCAGATAAAATCGATCGGATTAGGAGTGGGATTTCGTACGTCATGGACACAGGGAGTGAGCAGGAGGAGGCCAATGGCAGACCAGTTTTCTGGGATCGGTTCCAGCTTCTTCCTTCTGATGCAGTGGACAAGGTGCTTTCATCTGTGAGGCCGACCACCTGCTTGCTTGATCTCAGGGATGTTGAAGAGTCCTTGGTCTCGAGTCACGAGTCGAGTCACAAGTCTTTGGACCCGAGTCTCGAGTCCGAGTCCAAGTCCTTGGTCCAAAATGGTGACTCATGGGTCACGAGTCACAAGTCACTCCCAAAGCTGACTCCACAAGTCCCTATTAAAATCAATGGGTTTTTTTCCCAACAAAATAAGGCTACTTCAGATGTGTGGTTTAAATAAATTCTAGGCACAAGTGTGCCTTTTTATTTCAAAACTCTGCAACTGATTTTGGCAAGAACAGACTAGGCAGACAAACCCAAAATAACCAGGCAGGCAGAGGAGGCAGGGAACCCCAAAGCAGGCAGGCAGAGCCAGAGGCCTTTGTCTTGGACAATTCAACTGTTGAACTGGTCAAGAAGAGACCAGGCAGGCAGAGGAGGCTGGGAACCCCAGACAGGCAGGCAGAGGCAGCCAAACCCAAAATGTCTGAAAGGTTGCATTTTAGAAAAATGATTTTAAAAAATAAACTTGCTGTACTTCCTAAAACTTATCCATGTTGCATTTGAGGAACATGATTTTTTCTAAATGTTTGGGCCCCATTCTGGAACGGTGAGATCTCATCACAATTCCACCTTCACTGAACACCCGCTGCACTGGTGATGAACTTGCTGGAACCAGAAACACACTCAGAGCAGCCACACAGAGTAATCTCAGGTCCTTCTTCTGCCTCTCCCAAGTACGCAACACATCAATCAAAATAAATCTTGACACACTGTTGGGGCTGCACTCCTGGTCCATAGTGGCCGAGCAGCAGCGCACCTCGCTTCCATGCGCTCTTCGCCGGCAATCACGCTCCTCTCCACTCCTTCTGGCACAGCCCAGGGATATTGGTCTCGAGTCCCGAGTCGAGTCTCGAGTCCCATTAAAAAAATTGGGACTCGAGTCCGAGTCGAGTCAGAGGGGGGACTCAGTCTGACTCATGAGTCGAGTCCTCGAGTCCGAGTCCCCATCCCTGCTTGATCCTTGCCCGTCCTGGCTCATTATGAGCTGCAGGGAGAGACTGGGTGAGGGGATCAAGGCAGTGGTGAATGCGTCCCTCGAGGAGGGAGTGATGCCATCAGCCCTCAAGGAGGCAGCAATAAGACCGCTTCTGAAGAAGCCCTCCTTGGATCCCCAAGATCTAAACAACTTTCGCCCAGTCTCCAATTTGCCATTTCTGGGCAAGGTGATCGAGCAGGTGGTGGGGGATCAGTTGAAGGCACACTTGGATGAAGCCGATTATTTGGATCTGTGCCAGTCGGGCTTCAGGCCTGGACATGGGATGGAAACGGCCTTGGTCACCTTAGTGGATGATATGAGGAGGGCTTTGGACAGGGGCGAATGCTCTTTTCTAGTCCTCGATCTCTCAGCGGCTTTTGATACCGTTGACCACGATAGCCTCCTGGACCATCTGGAGGGGTTGGGCATGGGAGGCTCTGTATTGCAGTGGTTCCGGTCCTTCCTCTCTGGAAGGTACCAGAGGGTGGTTCTCGGGGAGGAGGCCTCGGACCCTCGGTTGTGGGGTGCCACAGGGTTCCATCCTCTCCCCGATGTTATTTAACATCTACCTAAAGCTGCTGGGAGCTATCATCAGGAGGTTTGGGGTGTGCTGTCATCAATATGCGGATGACACGCAGCTCTACCTCTCCTTCAAGTCCTCACCGAGGTTGGCTGTTGAGACCCTGTCCAAGTGCCTGGAGTCAGTGGGTGGCTGGATGGGAAGGAACATGCTGAGGCTGAACCCCAACAAGACTGAGGTACTTCTGGTGGGGGACAAGGGGAGGTTAGGGTATGTTGACCTGGTGCTGAATGGGGTATATCCACCCCTGAAAGACCAAGTCCGCAGCTTGGGAGTCATTCTAGACTCCCAGCTGTCCATGGAGGCTCAGGTGTCAGCTGTGAGCCGGGCGGCTCTGTATCAGCCCATCTGATACAGCAGCTGCGCCCCTACCTTCCTAATCATCTGCTCCCATCAGTGGTTCATGCCTTGGTTTCCTCTCGCCTAGACTACTGTAATGCGCTCTATGTGGGGTTACCCTGGAAGACGGTTCGGAAGCTACAGCTGGTACAGAACGTGGCGGCTCGCCTGGTTAAAGGCAGCCGCCGGTGAGATCACATCACACCAGTGCTCAAGGAGTTGCACTGGCTACCAGTTGCTTGCCGGGCCAAATTCAAGGTGTTGGTTTTGATCTTTAAAACCCTATACGGCTCCGGTCCAGCTTATCTCAAGGAGCATCTCCAGCAACACCAAGTAGGCCACTCAACAAGGTCTGCCATGGACGGCCTTCTCCTTGTCCCATCAGCCAGAGCAGCAAGGCTGGTGGGGACTAAGAAGAAGGCCTTTTCTGTGGCAGCCCCCAAGTTATGGAATTCCTTCCGCAGTGACCTTTGCCATGCCCCTTCCTTGATGAACTTCCACTGGGCTTTAAAAACATGGCTTTTCAGGCGGGAATATGGGGTGGGTTAGGATTTTTTTTTTTAAACCCTCTTATATTATTTTAATTGTGTTTTAATTGTGTTTTATTGTATTTTATCTTGATTGTACATCGCCCAGGGTGGCTGGGTGACCGGCCAGATGGGCAATTTAAAAATATAATTAATAAATAAACACTGTCCTTACAAAGCAGGTCACAAAGAGTTAAAACTGCTGATTTTTTGCAAATATAGTAGTTGTGTATATTTGAATTGTGTTGTCATTAAAAGAAGAAAAGAGGGTGTTTCAAATATTCAGGTTTGTAGAGAGATATTCTTTACCACTTTCCCATTAGAAAGCACTCAACAGTCAATTTTTTCTGGATTAGTAAACACATGAAATTCCTTTTCAGTAAATGCAATTTCTCTAGGTAGCAGATATTGGACAAGGAGTTTTATACCAACAAAACCTATTTAAAACACAGATTATCTTAGCAAATATAAATAGTTATAGGATTCAGAGGAGGGCAACAAGGATGATAAAGGGACTGGAAACAAGGCCCTATGAGGAGAGACTGAAAGAACTGGGCATGTTTAGCCTTCAGAAGAGGGGAGATATGATAGCACTCTTCCAGTACTTAAAGGGTTGTCACACAGAGGAGGGCCAGGATCTCTTTTCAATCATCCCAGTTTGCAGGACACGGAATAATGGGCTCAAGTTACAGGAACCCAGGTTCCACCTAAACATTGGGAAGAATTTCCTGACTGTCAGAGCAATAAGACAATGGAACCAACTACCTAGGGAGGTGGTGGGCTCTCCCACTCTGGAGGCATTCAAGGTGCAGCTGGACAGCCATCTGTCGGGGATGCTTTGACCTGGATTCCTGCATTGAGCAGGGGGTTGGACTCGATGGCCTGGTAGGCCCCTTCCAACTCTACTTTTCTATGATTCTATGATTAAATAGCTGGTTACAAGAGTGAGATTAAAAGAATGTAGTCATCATGGACTTTGCCATTCTCCTTTACCACAAAAAGCAGTTTCAAAGTGACTTACAAACACAGACATCTATGATTAATTAATTAATATAAGAGGGGGAAAATGTCACTAATGAAGGATCAAGATTGGTATGGCCTGCAGAAAAGCAAATACAAATGAAATACATGAAAAAGTGAAATACAGTTCATTTGTTTCAATCAATTTGGAGAAGTGTGAAAACTGAAGGATCTGAGTATTAGTCCAGGAGTGTGAAACAGTTCAGTTCACTTAAAAATATGGAATGAACAAAATCCTCCAGCGCCTCTGCTTTGAATATCTCTCTGGAGTCCTACTTTTTCCATTAAGATTTCCACAGGTAGAAGGAATGCGGTCAACCAGAACTTACAGGCGTTGGGCTCTGGAACCTGTTTTCAATCGGACCTGTCAAGGAAGAGCATCCTGTTGAGATGTACAGAGCAGTGCACCTGATATTCTTCTTAAGCTGGCCACTCTTTTGCTGAGCTCATGGTGCTCACATTTTCTTGACTAGCCTCTGAATTTTCTAGCCATGTCATTCCCTCTTGGGAGAAATATATATATATTTCTACTACTCAGTCATTTCAAGCAGGCAATTACAGCTTGCAGTGTAACTCCAAATCCTTTGTAACAGAGCCTACACTGCTTCAAAGGGGGAAAGTAGCAAGCAGGGGGAGGGCAGTGGGAGAACAGCATACAAAAGAATTGTATGGCATGTGTTAAGTGGAGAGGTGCTTGTTTAACTCATACAGGGGAAGGAGAGCCTTTTCGAAAGGCTAATTTGGATTCAGGTTCTCTGTGCATTTGACTGACTTGCTGAGGATTGTTCTCTGCACGTGCAGTACAACTCTGGTGCCTTATTAAAATATGACATGCTAGGAATATATAGACTATCATAGATGAGGGAAGCACTCTTGCCTGAGATGTGAGTCTGTTCTTGTGCTCTTATGGAGAATGGGATACTAATGTATAGTTCTGGTTTAAGACCATTGATCTCTCCTATGCAATTTCCGTGTCACAGGGAAAGTAGTAGTTATCAGAGCATATTGGTATTATTATGCTTTAGACACATTTAGAACACATCGTGCAATCTGATCTTCTACTGCTGATACCAATCTATAGGCTTGTAAGTAGCAACCTGCCAGGTCATCTGTGGTGAGCAAGAATCCTTTTTGAGTGAAACCAGGCAGGAAAGATTTATACAATTTGGATCTTTTCTTCTCAATTACATTTTTTCCTTAATAACTACAAATTAATAAAGGAAGCCCACTTTGCTAGTGAAGATGCTTGTGTCTAGTAGCTTTTGTGGATTTGTACCATTTGAGCTATATCTGCAAGTACCAGCCCCAACACCAGTCCACCAAGCCCTTTAATTACGTGTTCATCAGCTTGTGTGATGCTTGTATATGCAGAGCCTCTTCCTGCTTGTAATGAGTCAAAGCAGCCATACGAATACTTGTTCTTAAAAGGTCTCCCTCTCAATAGCCATATATAAAACATCTTAATTTAACATTATTACAAGAACACTGATGGATGTGCCTTTCAATGATATTAGTGTGGTGGTTCTCAAAGATCCAAGGTTCTTCCTGAACTCTGTTCCCTTAAACTCTTTTACATACATCCTAGCGGAGCAAGGAGGCAGACACTCAATTGGCTCTTTGTCTATCTCTATCAGTAAAATGTGGTTAAGTGTAGCAATGAATAAGCCATAAATGAAGTTTTGGGTGTGTGTGTCCCCCGTCTTCATTTCATATATTTGGCTGGAATTTTGTGCTTCTCAAGGTTTCCTCCTTTGGGCACCTCACAGCATACTATGGTTCCATGGGCTCCTACCACCCCCTTTTCCCACCAGAGTGTCCCAAGCTATGGGACAGACTAGGACTGAACTGTTTCCTGTCCTCCAGCCAACTTATTTTGATGCAATGACACCCAGGGAAAAGATTGTTCCTCACATTTGAATATGCTGGATTTGAATACAGGCAGTCCCCGGGATATGAACGAGATCCGTTTGTAAGTCTGTCTTTAAGTCGATTGTGTACGTAAGTTGGGACAGAAGCTGTGCAATGTTTTCAAAGTGTCGCAAAGTGTCGCAAGGTATAGTGCATGTGTTCGTAAGTACGAAACATTGTATTTAACTCAGATTTTTACCTATATGGTGGTCCGTTCTTAAGTATGAGTTGTCCGTAAGTCAGGATGTTCGTAAGTCTGGGGGCTGCCTGTATTCTGAGCATATTCTCAAAGTTCAGTCTTCCATGTGGGTATCAAAAACATCTGAAAACCTATGAATCTGAATTTCAAATCCAGTACTTAGTTCTGAATAAGTTGCCAGCTTTTGGGAGGATAGGAGATTATTGGTTTCAGTTTTTAAGGAGCCCAGTGTTCAGTGACACGATTTCAGCCACAGCCAAAATGAAGCAGTTTTTGAAATAGAACAATCAATGAAAATGCTAAATTTTCCATTAAATACATTATAACAATGCTATGAGTCCATGTTTTGGCTCAGGAAAAAGGGGATGATGGTGCCATCAAAGTACGTAAGCAAAAGTATGGGTCCTAGCCAAGCAGCTTACAGTCTAAATAAGGATAGCCTGGGACAAGAGAAAGAAGGGACTAACTGAGACGTTAACAAGAGATGACTGTGAGTAAATGTGTAACGAGCTGAATGTGAGCAAAGATGTGGAAGGTCTGTGGCAGGCTGCAGCCATTCCCAACCTGAGGCCGTCCAGATATCTTGGACTAGAACATCCATCACACCAGCCAGCATGGAAATGTTGGCTGGGGGTAATGGGAGTTGTAATCTAAAACATTTCAAAGGCACCAGATTGGAGGAGAGTGTTCTGTAGTATAATTTTGTATCGTCATACATTTTGGGAAGAACATTTTGACCCAGATTTTCAAACTCCAAATTTAGAAAATATCCCATTTCAAATATATGCTAGCATGCTAAAGGGTGCACATGGCAATTTCAGGTAAATGGAAATGTGTGTTACTGTTAACTAGATTTTTTTCTCAGTCTTAAGATTCTTGTCCCTATTGCCACCAGCAAAATCACATCCTATACTTGCTAAAAGCATACAGGAGCACCTGCAAGTAACTGATGGTAGTTCTGATGTTCTAAAGCAGTTATTTTGTTTCGGATCCAATACATCTCCATCAGCAAAGAATTTGAATGGCAATGCTAATAGGATTTGACATACTTTCTTTTCATGCCATGGGATCTTGCCCAAAAAATGTTTTACAGCACAATCCTGTGCATGTGTACTCAGAAGTAACCCCAACTGAGTTCAGTGGGACTTTCTCCCAGGAAAGTGTGTGTATAAAATTGCAGCCTTAAGAAAATACTGAGTAACTAGGTTACATATGCAGAGGCTCCCCCATAAGCCCCAGCATCATGGATGGATAACAATAACCCACTTGTAAGTAATGCCTGCCTTCCTGTCAATCACCCTGGCTTCTTTTGAAGATTCTCTTTTAACAAGCACTGAAGATTCTCCCTTAACAAGCATTAAGAACAAACTAAACTTTCCTAAGAGAGGACAAATAATAAAAAGGGAGAAGCTGCCCAGATGTCCTAGAGCTTTGTGCAACATCTTTCATGCTGACATTTGTAGCAGAGCTTCATTTTTACATCAGCTGGGAGTTATCTCAAGAGAAAAGGTATGGATCCCCCCCCCCCAGCATAACTTAGGGTGACCTTGTGCTTCAAGTTATTACTGCATTATAATCTCTAGATTAGGTGTTTAAAAGCATCAAGAAAAAATAATATGGAGAGATACACATTGATTATAAAAAGTGATTGTATGCTAACTTCAGACAGCACAATCCTATGGCCCCTAGACAGCGTCTGGAGGGCCATAGGATTTTTCAGAGTCCCAGCTCCGACGTTGGACTCGGGGCTGGGACTCCATGCTCGGAGCACCTCTGCCCCTCACAGCCAGTGTGGAAAGAACCATTCTGGTTGCATCTCCAAGCTTTAAAGAGTGACCTTGGAGATGGGGTGACGAGGCCGTTCTGGGGAGCATGGGGGGAGGAGACTGGGATGGCCAAGATACAATGTATCATGGTGGCACCTCAGCCTCCTTCCCTCCCCATCTGAAGGGTCTCAGTTAGGTGGCCAAAACTGGCTGTCTAGCTGACTTGCAGGGCGGGAGGAGTGCTGAGGTGAAGGTCACTTCTGTGCTGCTCCCCCCCCCCAGGGTGTCCATAATCCTCCAAACTCAGAGAGTTAAAGCCATCCCCATAGAATTATTCCCTATGTAAGTTAAGTGGCTCATCATGGGCTTTGCAACAATAAGAGTCTTTTCACATGACTACTGGATGTGTGGTAGCAAAGGGTAAAGTGTTGGTAAAGCCTGTACACCATGGTAAGCTGTTCAAATGCACATTGGTTGCCATTTGTAGGGTTCAACTCTTGGCATTCTGTGCTGGGGATGCTCATTTGTGGCATTTGTGATGCTGTGTTAATCCTGCATATGAAAGTCAGTGCACATGAGCATGACAAGCTCACTATGTACAGGCAGGAAGTTCATGCAGATTTTTTCATGGAACTGCCATGCACCTGAGTGTTTGTGCAGTCTTCCACCCCTTTCCTAATTCAGGATTATATTGCTGAAGCCTTTCCAGGCTGCCACTGGTAACCAGAAAAAAAAGTTTTTGATAAACCAATTCTGAATATGATGGGAGATAAAATGTCTTTCATAGGCCCTGTGACAAATGTGTCTTTGCCCAGGGATTCTTTGAGATGAGATTTTTGTATTTAGCTTGATCATGGATCAGCAAGTAATGTATCCCATGCCATTTCCCCAGAACAAAGTGCTACCAAGAATGCAAAAAACAAACAAACCAAAAAACCACATTTTTAAAAGTTTAGTTTCACAAGTACAGTCATGCCTTGGATTGAGAGCATAATTGGTTCCGGAAACATGCTTGTAATCCAAAACACTCTTATATCAAAACGAAATCCCCCCCAAAAAAATTGTACAGAGATTTTTAATTTAAGCCATACTACAGTACTTGTATTGCAAGACGTCGCTTGTATATCAAGTCAAAAAAATAATAATAAATATTTTAAAATTTGCTTGTCTTGCAAAACGCTCTCAAACCAAGTTACGTGCAATCCAAGGTATTACTGTATGCTCCTCTTGAAGATCTTACCCAATAAAATGTTTGAGCTGAAGCAAAAGGAGAAGAGAAGTCAATGAAGGGCAGTGCCATTGTCCTCTCATGAGGACTGAGGCTGTGTCCACCAATGAGGACTGATGTTTGTTTGGTCCTGAAGTTTTTATATTTTTCCTCTCATATTTATATGATTTCTTTTTTAAAAATTTGATTAAAAAATGATTGCTTAGTTATGTTTCCCACAAAAAACATAATTTTTTGACAATTAGCTCCCAACTATGATTTTGGGGAATAATATATTTACTTTATAGCCTTGTCAGCTTTGCTAAGCACACATTTCCATAAGTTCCCCCAAACAGGATACCATCTGCTTCTCTTTTGCAGCTCTATTGTGTTGCTATTTTAAATTTGAAGTGTTTTTAGTTCAGTTTACTTCTCACAATATTTCATGGCATCTTTCACTCCTTTGCATCATAAACAAAACGTATTGACAACACTACAGGCGCTGCCAAGATACAAGGTATCCTGGCAGTCCCTCAGTCTTCTTCTCTCCTGCTCCGAAGCGCCTCAGCTAGATGGCTGAAATTGGCCATCTGAGTTGCAGGGCGGGAAGAGCATGGAGGTGACCATCACCTCTGTGCTCCTCCTCCTGCCCTCCATAGGGTGCCCATAATCCTCCAAGTTCGGAGGGTTATGGGCATCCTGATTGGATTGGATTGCGCCCTTAATATATCATTTGTTTCTTTATAAAAGTTATGAACTGATGTGTGAGATAAGCTTATGAGAGATATGTGGAAGATCAATAATGTTCCCTTTGGATAAATATTTGCAAGGTAGCTTATTATGCAGGTTGGTGCAGGAGTCCTTCAAAGACTTCTGGGGCAAATATTTGTCTCAGCCCTTTATAGCAAAACAAAAAAGGGGAGGGGCAAAAGAATAATGGGGCACATCCTCAGCACACAAGTTCTTTTATTGCACTGTCTTCAAAATGGTGGTATATTTACATGATGTACTGGCCTGCCACACACACTAGAGATGTTAAGGGAAGCTCTTTCTCATAATTGTCTGCCTCATGCTGGGAAGAACTGGCACATGTTAAGAAGGACTGCCTCATACTCCTTGGGTTATGGAAATACTGTTTGGGATTATTCAGCCATTATTTGACCACTATGATTCTACCCAAGGTAAAATTAGTCTAAAGTTGCCCACAGGCTTGAACACCCCCTCCCCTGACTATGGAGACAAGGTATTGACTGACCCATGAGATCCTGTATTTATGTGAACACGCAATCTCCTGGTTTGGTTGTTAATTCTCCTTGTGCTGAAGTGAGGTAGGAAGTGTGTGAATGCAAGGCCTATTTCCAATTTCACCTAGTGAGAATTCTTGGGTTCAAGTAATGTCTGAAGAGGCCTAAGGTTTAAGATGTGTGGCACTTTTCATCCTGTAATATGGAAGCATCACTTGTTGTCATTTGTTTAATCTAAGACTTTGTGCCTTGTCTCTTCATTCCAGTGTCCATATGTAATTATTTGTCTAGTATGTTCCTTTTTTGGTTTTAAAGAGATAACTTACAAGTGTGTCGTAACTGCCACTTGCCCAGATATGGAATGCTGGTAATTATTCATCTTTGTCCATAAGGACCTCTGAAATTCTAGATGAACAGAGAAATATTCTGACTATAGTACTTTGGAAGGCTTTCAGTTATTAAAGTATTGTGTGTGTCAGGCTGTCATACTCTTACATCCTGATTCTGTTCTTTCTAAGGAGCTTCTGAACATGAACTTTCAGCACTCCAAGCTCAACAATGTATGACTAAATTGGAAAGTTGGAGAAAAGTCCCTGAAAAGAATAAGATGCAGCATAAAATGATTATCTATGTCACAGGAAAGAATATATATTAATACAGTGCTGTGGCTCACACTGGCTCAGCTTGTCTGAGCGTGGAAAGCTAAGCAGGGTCAGGCCTGGTTATTACTTGGATGGGAGACCCTCCTCTAGTTTCCTGCATTGAGCAGGGGGTTGGACTTGATGGCCTTGTAAGCCCCTTCCAACTCTATAATCTATGAATCTATCCGATTCCTGAAAAAAGACTTATGCAGATATGACTATAAATTGCATCCTATGCATCCTTACTTGGGAGTAAACTGAACCAGGATCAATGGGACATACATCTAACTATAAGCATTCATAGCATTGTGCTGTATGGCAACACAATTCATAGAGAATCTCTCCTGCCTGGGCCCAACTGAAATTAATGCTTCTGCATATCAATTTGATTACAACGGTGCCTGAACTGAATAGAAGTTTCCAGAGGGGGAGTCATGTTAATCTGTTGCAGCAAAAACAATGGAGTTTTGTGGCACCTTAAAGACTAACAAATTTATGATGACAGAAGCTTTTGTGAACTAAAGTGCACTTCAGAAATGTAGAAAGCACAAACAGTGACAATCAACTTATTTTAAAAAATGTTAACTGTTAATCATGTGATTGTGTCTGTACTTTCTGCATTCAATTTCCCTCTGACTTCACTGTTTACAATGCCATACATATACCTGTAACAGAATAAAATTTCAAGCACCTGATCAAGTGCACTGTAGTCCATTACAGCCTATGCCATTATAAATGTGCTAGTCTTTAAGGTGCCACAAGACTCTTGCTGAATAGTTGTTCCTAATGATGATATAAGAAGCCAAAGGTGAGCAATGGTCCCAATGGAAAATTATTATAACACATCATTGTAAGCAATCTGAAGAGCAGCTGCCGAACAAACAGACATGTGGCAAACAAATTTTAAAAAATGCATAAGATTGCCTCTTGTCAGGATGAGAGAAAATTGGATTTTAAGTGCATGAAGTGTTTCCTAGTAGGTGCAAACAATAGTGTTAGGTAGATAAGGAGTAGGAAGAGTATCTAATATTACAATGTAGCAATAACCTTGGCCTATGTGTAGTAAAAGAAAGCACAACCTGATTAAAAAAAGGCTGATACTATTGTTGGAATGATTTAATCATGATTGTTGAGATTGGTAAAACTGAGTCAGTGCTAAGATTAGAAAAGATGTACTGTTTTTTAAGCATTAGGATTCACAATACCTACAATACTGGAAATGCAGTGAAGCTGAAGAATAAATAGATCCATATCTGTGGAGAACCACCCTCAGAAAGAAAGAAAGAAAGATTTAGTCCACTTGAGATTCTACAGATATTGTATAGTAAACAGAAAATCAGCAACATATCCATGTTTCTATCAGTTTGTCTCCAATGGATATTCTCCTGCCAAGTTAGGCTTATAAGATCTTCTTTATTTATATTTTAAAAATGACATATAAATTTGAGATGACTGAAGCAGTTGTTAGAACCACTAAAGGAAAGCCTAAGGAAATATCTATGCTACTGAGACTTCACTAGTTGACTGGTTTCCAAAGACTTCATCCAATGCCCAACACAGAGCTAACCATCTGGAATGTATGTGTGGTGCATGTGTATTTAACATGTTGGGATTCCTTCCAACAGCAAAAAATACCCACTCACAATTCACTATGATCTATTAGCGGAGGTCAAAAGCCTATGCGGAGACGTACAAGGTGAGGGAGAAGGGCATCTCCTTTGATTAAGAGCATTTTGCAATGTGATGCAGATTGCCACTCACCGGGTTGCCTATGGTGACTAACAATGTCTTTTAGGTGATTGCAGATCTTTCATCATTTACTCACTTTCTCATATAATGTTTGGGAGGAGACATAATATAAAAAAGGGCTCAGAGCACCTTCTTTAACTATACTACAGTCCCACCTTCAAAGCTGAACTGACAGACAAGAACTGCCCAATTCCTCAGGTATTGCTGCCTCCTCCTGATCCCGCTGGGGACAGTTAACTGAGGTCATCCCTTACCAACCTGCCCAGTCACTGAGGTCATCGGAGGACAATGACCCAATTGGAGTCCACCAGGAGAAGAGCCTTCAGTGTGGTGGCTCCAATTCTATGGAACTCCCTGCCTCTGGAGATCAGGCAGACTCTGACACTGTGTTGTTTCTGGTGTCTGCTGAAGACATCTTTGTTTCAGGAAGCATTTCTTGCTGATCAGCCACGGTATTATTGCCCCCTTGTTTTTAATGCATTGTTTTTATTCTTTTATCTATTTTATCATTTTATTGTTTACTACTCTGGAATCTGTCTAGAGCATACAAATGCTGTAAATAAATAAATTAATAAGAGCCAGAAGTGGCATTGAGGGAGGGAAGGATTGAATAAAGAGGGCAGGATTAACAGGCTTCAACCACCATTTGATGATTTGTTGATATGCTCGTGTCAGTTCAGCAAAGTACTGTGAATCAGTGCAGACCCCAATCTGGTGATTCAGAAAACAGCTCAATTTGCCTTGGACCAATTTGGAGGCCACCCAATTTGACTTGGGGCTGAATCCAAAACTTGATCAAGAAATCCCTGTATTATTTCATGGCACCTTGCTAGAGGAGCAAAGTGTACAATTCAGAGACGAGTTATTGCACTGTTAGAGCAGCTAACTAGGCAAACGACGGACGCAGGTAGGCAGTGCCATTTAACACCCTTGCCACTTATGTACACAGTCCCCATATACTTCAGTTGGGTGCTGTGCGAGAGCTCCACATACCAGATGTGAAGTGCACCATCTGCAATGCAACTCTGCCCTCCACAGTTGAGACCCAACTTTCTCCCTGGCCGCCTGGTACTGGGAGAGCACCACTATCTTGCCAAAGGTGGTGTGAGATGGCAGTATGTAATATGGGATGATGAGTTCCGTCAGATGCCTGATCCTGATGGACTCCACCAGGCTCCACTGATGTGGTTGGTAATGTGTGGCGGCATTGGAAAGCACCATCTCACGACCCATATTACCCCACGTCCTGCAATTTAGGTAAGCCACAATGCTTATTCTTATTGTTAATGAAGGGGGCTGCAAAGACACTTTTTTTTTTTTTAAAGGCAATGATCATATTAAGTGTACCAAAGAGACCTAGCTAAAAAGGCTGCTTTCTGAACTAAAGTTTGCTCTTGGCTTATTACTGGCAGCTTTTTAGTTCCAGCGTGACCTAAGAGAAGGGGAAATAGACAAGAAAAGCCTATGGGTTCATGCCTGAGACAGGGTATAACCAGAGAGAACAAACTAGGTTTTTTTTGTAGAACGGCAGAGTAAACAAGATATCAGCAATTATGAATAAATGTGAAGTGGTCTACAGTAGCCAATCAGAGTGCAGTAGCCAATCACATCACAAACCATGTTCAAGTGTAAAGCTATAAAAGTAAAGGGAAGAAGATACGGAGCATGGTCACTTGCAGTAGGGGGTAACCTCTGCTAGCAGAAAGCTGTATTGGTAATGTATGCAATATGTTCATCTTGGTGTTTCCTCCCCCCTTGTTTGAAACTTTGTTGACAAGTACCATGGCACAATTTTCTTTCTATAATTATATTAAATATATTTGCTTTTTGCTAATAAATGCTTTAAAACTTAATCTAAGTATAGGAACATCTATTTATAAAGTAACTGTGCTGCCTAACGTTAAGACAAACCACATCCCTCGGAAGACAGCAAGTATGGGCCTGTCACTAGTAAGCAGGAGGACTGGTGAATTAGATTTATCTTTACATTTTGGTTAGGGAGGCTGAGAGCAGGACTCCTCGTGTGCTCTCGGCACCACTATGGCTGTTGCCCTCACTGCCTGTCTTCTAGCCTGTCTTGTGAATGGAGAGCCCGGATAAACCATTCCCTATAGGTTAGAAGATAGACCTGTCAGTCACCCAGTGCCCCTCGCTCTCTACTTACTAACCCCAGGCCATTTTCCATATATGGTAAAGCTTTGGGGGAAATGTAGCTTCTCCCCCCCCCCCCCAATACACTCTCTGGCTGGGTTCAGAAAACATGATAACCTACACTCAAGGACTGAGTATGGGTTGAATGTGGACTGCCATTTAACTGTGGGTTGTTGTGGAAATGTGGGTTATACTGTTGTCTGAACCCAGCCATACTAACAAAGCATGGCTTGTTAATGACAAACAACCCACAGTTCACAACCCAAGAACAAACCATGGGTTCTCTTCTCTTCCTTGGTTGTTCTTGGTTAACAAACCATGGTTTGTTAGCATGGCTGAGTTCAGACAACATGATAACCCACAGTTCAACAATAACCCATGGTTCAATGACAACCCACCCACACTCAACCCATACTCAACCCCTAAGTGTGGGTTATCATGTTGTCTGAACCAGTCTCTACCTTTCTGCAGTGCTCCAAAATTCCTAATCACTTCCAAATCCTCGAGAAGGTCCAGATTCAGTACTGGTCAGTTCAGAGGGAATCCTGCTTTGCCTCAGAGGACCAATGAATGTCTCCAAAGCAGCACATTTGACTCAGGGTTTGGTGATGTGCACTAAATCCAATGCACACATCCCTAAAACACCTAGCAGAACTGAGGGTATCCTTCTACCCATCCTGTCTCTACCCTCTTTTCAACATTTAACACCCTCTGTTTCCCTTCCCCCAAACCAAAAATGGCAGCCAAGTGGTACACATTCTCTGAGCAGGGTACACAAACTTTGTGAGATAACAGATCAACTCTTTGGTAAATCTGCTACCAAAAAAAGAGAGAAGCACCTCTCATATGAGGCAAGAGCAGGAGAGTAATCAGGACAAAGGAGGAAAAGAGGTAGAAACAATGGAAAAGCAGGGGAATACAGTCATGCCTTGGATTGAGAGCATAATTTGTTCTGGAAACGTGCTTGTAATCCAAAACACTCTTATATCAAAACGAAATCCCCCCCAAAAAAATTGTACAGAGATTTTTAATTTAAGCTGTACTACAGTACTTGTATTGCAAGACGTTGCTTGTATATCAAGTAAAAAAAAAATTGAATAAATATTTAAAAAATTGCTTGTCTTGCAAAATGCTCTCAAACCAAGTTACTTGTAATCCAAGGTATTACTGTAGAGGTAAAAATGACACACAGTTGTATACATCCATTTCAGTGATGGAGATGTGCTGCACTGAATTTCTGTGATATCATTTTGATGTGATATTTGCCATTTCAAAGGGTATGTAAGCATTCATACAAAAACCCTACCATTCACTTATTCATGCATTTTTGTGTGTGCCTGCACTTTTTGTTACCTAGTATGCTTCTGTTTTGATACTTTTTTTCTTTTTTTAAAATCACTTGAAAGGTCATTTCCATGATGTCATCATAGCCAATCAGGGATCACATAGTGAATGTGATATTGTCATTGATCCAGATAACCAATCAGTGAAGATAAATATGAGTGAAGATAAATGAAGCTGCATTGACTGATAACTTTTTTCAGTCTCATGACAAAACAATTTTTTAAACAGTTGAGGAAGAAAAAAATGTCATATCTTGTTTTTCCTTGTTTTAACGGATTTAAGTTTGTCCTTCCATTTCATTTCATCATAGGCAGTATTGGTAGTCCCTTCTTGAATCTATTTTCCTTTTTGGCACT
Organism: Shinisaurus crocodilurus; assembly: GCA_021292165.1. Taxonomy (NCBI): domain Eukaryota; kingdom Metazoa; phylum Chordata; class Lepidosauria; order Squamata; family Shinisauridae; genus Shinisaurus; species Shinisaurus crocodilurus. The sequence goes on from CM037879.1 coordinate 227,306,230, forward strand.
CTCAGCCTGAAAAAAATTAATAAACAAGATCAGGATTACTTTTTCCTGTATTTGACACTGAGAAACAAAAAGGAATGTTTGCCCCTTTGTCTTTGCCATATTTTACACTCTTTGCTTCATTTTATTATTAATTCTCTTTCATTGCAGCCAATGTGTGTGCATGTATCATGATATATATATGTGTGTGTGTGTGTGTGTGCGTGTTTACTATTTAATGTGTTACTATCAGCAGACAGAGAATGGGATGGGGGAGAATTCAATAATTACCATTCTTTATTCAACTATTCAGCATTAATTAGCAGGCTTGGTTGTTCAGGGATTGCTTCCCCTCATGTCAGAGCAGAGGTTTTCAGTTCAGAATGGCATCTGTCTCCCAGAGTTAACGCAACAACAAAAATTAATAATGTATGGATTATGTCACAAAGGCAGAGGTGCTGCATTCATCTGTCTCCCTGGCATTTGAATGTCAGAAACTGCGAGAAAAACATCGCTGTCTACTGCAACCTCTTGGGGGAAAGCTCAGCTCTTTGGAATAGATATTGATACTTAAGAGCTACATTAAATTTCATATTTCTGACACATTTTTAGGGAAGGGAAGTGATTAATTCCTTTCATAAGAACTGGAATGCTGAGGTGAAATGGCTTTGTCTCCAGCAAAACACACACTAAAGACCTTTTAGCTGGTCTGCACAAAAATTTAATATGGCCATCAGACACAGAATGTTTGAAGAAGCTCAGCTAAGAGTTTCCTGATTCATGGCCTGCCATCTCAACATATATACACACTGCCTGAACACACGGAGAGCAACCCATGCAAAGGCAAACAAAGAAGAAAAGGCTGGACCAAGATAGTAATTTCTTTTTCAATGCCTTCTGCCATTGTGCATCTCCAACATCATCCAACAGCAGCTTTCCCCAACCTTGTCCCCTCCTGGTGTGTTGGATTCCAGCTTCCATTATCCCCAGCCAGCATGGGAACTAGGACGAGGAAGGCTGTCCTACAGCATATGTTTTTCTTCATCTCGGAAAACAAGGATAGCAGCACCGATCCTTGGTCCCAGGGCATGGTCTGAAGGCACATGATGTAGCCACCTTGCCGAAGCGAAGTAGATCTGGGTCTGGTCACTGCTTGAAGGGGAAGCCAGCTGGGAGTCCTGTGTAGCCACCTTGAGCTCCATTATGGAAGTAAGGTGGGATATAAATTTAATAATAATAATTATAAAAACTAGAGATGGCAATGTGCCCAAGTGTTTAGTGAATGAGTTTTCCCCACAGAAGTTCTGATTGTATATTTGTGGCTGGAAGGGAATTTCCCTCATCCTAGACCAGATTGAATAATGATGACTGAAAAAGAAAATGGGCTGACTGCAGCCTTCCTGCCAACCACTGACCTTGAATCATCAACGTCAAGTAATTCTGTGCACAAATCACATTGCAGACTTAGAGGCGAAGCAGTATTGTTTGGAGCCAGTATTTGAGCCCAACTGCACAGTCTCGTTCAACCCAACTAATTGAACAGATATTGTCATTGCCATCTCTGTCCCTACTAGTTTCTGTCCGTATCAACATGGTTTGCTTTATTACACTCCTCCCACTCCTCTTTCAAGGAGCTCAGAGTGACATTTCAGGTTGTTTTTGTTTTTTGTAATAGTGCCCTATCAAGTCACTGTGGTTGTGGAAATAATTGCCATGAAGTGCATCTACATCCAAGGACGCTCTGCATCACATCACATGTTTTGTCCTCCATGCAATTGGATTTTGGGGAACAGTTGGTCTGTGTCACATGGAGGAGCTTTGAACCATGAGAACCAGTCCTAGAGCAAATCCCAATCCATGTGGACATTGCATGCCATAATGCAGCATTCCATGTAATTCAGTATTACAGGCTGTAATTTTCCTGAGCCTATTAAGATATTTACCATCTACCTCCCATTGAAGTAAGTGGCAAAATCCCCTTGATTTTAATAGATCTGGAGTGTGCCCTTCTAGATAACCTCTAATTGTATATAAAGTCAAATTGTTTCCCAGTCAACAGAGTTTCCATTGTTTCCTATGCAACCTCTGTTTTGAAGCCTAAATACTGCCTTTGGCTCTTCCCTTTACATGCTAGTCAGCTTTCTGGTTAGCCAGGGAAAAAAAATTAAAGAGGTGGAAAAACTATGCAGAAATTCTGCTAAGTTGTTTGCATTCTACTGAAATCCTTATATAGCTGAAGGGAATCAAATCAATGAAATATGATGAAACCATATGCTCATTATTTCAAAAAGAGAGCAGCTGCTTCAGGGAGTATTGAAAAGATTTATTAATTCTTCCAGTACTGCTCATTAAGAGTAAGTATCTCCATACCTGTCTTGCTCAACAAAAACTCCTCAATAGCAAAAATCACCCCCATGGAGTTCTCATGGATGTTCACTTCTGGCAATGGGCCCTGCATTATTTTAGGGCAGAGAAAACAATATGTTGAACTGATGTACTGGCAAAGCAGAAGAAAAAACAAAGAAAAAAAATAATATCTGCAGAAAAGGCTGTATAACGCCATTAGAGTTTGGGAGTGCTGAAAGAGGAATGAAGGCTGGCAAAGAGGAATTCTTCCTTGTTGTTTTGGGGCCATATGTGCTTTTAATTGAGTTTGCAATTTTCCAGGCAGGATGCCAAATGGAAGTCTACCTTCTGGCAAGAAGGATGAAGTCTCCCCTCATGCTCTCACTCCCAATACAAAGGTGCAAAAAGATAAGCCAAAAAAGGAAGAAAAAAAGACATATTATGAACCTGATAATTATGATTCTGATAATTAATTCTATAGGCCAACAAACAAGCAGGCTCAACTTTATATCAAGGTCTCACCCAGATGCTAGCAAAACAAATTGAGGACAATTTGACCTGGTTCAGACAACACGACAAACCATGTTTTAAACAAACTGTAGGTTGTTCTGAATGAGTGGAAGCGAACAAGTGTGCTGGCTCCTGCCCACTCTTGCTGGCTGAAAACTCTGGGATACTCTGTCCCTGGGTTGCTTAGTGCAATGTTCAAACCCAGAATTGTGGGTGGTTGGGGGAGTAATAACCCAGACTTGGAACCTCAACATCCTGAGACTTCATCTCTTTATTCCATTGAATCTTTAGGAAAAGTCTGGAGTGTGGAGTAAGGAACTGCAGAGGGATGGGGAATCATAGGAAATTGGGCACAGGCAGCACTCTTTCTGAATAGAGTTGGTTATATGCAGGTCTCACCGGGGAACAAATTCCATAAAATGAGGAGGCAACTACTAAAAAGGCCCTACTGAAAATGTACCATTTTAAAAGATTTCATAGATTATAGAGTTGGAAGGAGCCTACAAGGCTATCGAGTCCAACCCCCTGCTCAATGCTGGAAACTAGAGGAGGGGTCTCCCATCCAAGTAATAGCCAGGCCTGACCCTGCTTAGCTTTCCACGCTCAGGCAAGCTGAGCCAGCGTAAGCCACAGGCCTGTCTTATAAAAGTACTCCAATCCATCAATGGAAGCTTTACAATATTAATATACTGATTAAACCAATTGAAGTTTGTGGCCTCAATTAAAAGTACTTATAAATGGAAATGCAGCTGCATGGATGCTACTCCCCATGGCAAGCCAATTATGTGTGTGGATGTAGCTGTTATACATTTTATAATTTCTGTAAGTCATATTGCTGTAAACTGCCCAGAGAGCTTCGGCTACTGGGCGGTATAAAAATAAAATAAATAAATAAATAAATAATACCTTTCCATTTTGTTTCTGATCATTCTGTCCTGCTGGCACACTGGCCAGTATTAACAGGATAAAAATATATAGGCCCCGATCCAGAGAGAGTTAGTTATTCTTAAGTCCCATTGAAATCAGTAGGACATGCTAGTAGCAACTAATGTATGCCCCATTCATGTCAATAGGAATGGGCACATCAATCCTTCTAACACTCATATCCATGGGCCGGGGGGAAGGTTAGGATGGGAGGAGCTCCACTGGCAGGGGGGCTCCATTCACTTTGCTGCCCCAGTTCCAGCCACAGAAAACTCTGCAAATGGAAAGCTACCACCAGTGGCAATCCTGCTAGCAGTAGCAAGCACAAAGCCCCCAAATGGGCTATTCTGGGGGTGAGGGTGGGACAGAGCTAGCTTTGGATCCACTGAAGCCAGCATAGCTAATTCTGCCTTCCCCCCACAGCCACCATTCCTTACAATGAAAAGCCCAGGCTGAAAAGCCCAGCAAAACCATTCCCCACCACACACACACACTGCATGAGCTGGCAGAGCTTGGGATAAGGTGGTAGATCTTCCTGTTTGCTCATCCACAACCACAATTAAGATTAACTTTCTTTGGATTTAGACATACTCTGAAAAAATGGCAGCAGATTATGAGCTTTTCTACACAAGGCATTTGTTGTGTGCCCATCATTCCCTACTCACATTTGTTTACAGGTTCTTTAAATGATGTCATGACCCTCCAGTTTCATTTCTGTTTCTGGACAGCACTTTGCGTGAGTTTTTTTTAGAAATGGAATATTATTTCTGATGGCGAAATAAAGTGTGATTTCCTCTTGAGTATTTGCACTATTCCACTATACCGCAGTGCCACCTAGAGGTTATGTAGCAGAAAAGCAGGAAAGGAAACACTCCTTGGTAGTGCTCGGCTCTCAATTCTGTGATGAAACTGAAAGCAGATGCAGTGGATTAACAGTCTTGTGTAGAAAAGCCCTATGTGTTTAATACATTAAAACATTTCCAGTGACATGGATAGCATTAGTCTCTCTTGAGAGAAGGAGTGCAAATAGAAAATAACAATATTCATTGTACAGAATATTCAATATAGTCATTAACATGTAGGGAAGATTTCTCTAACTACATCAATGTTTCCCCACAAGCTGTGGTAGTTTGGCACACACACAAAAATAGGGGGCAGATCATGTGAACTGTTATGAGCTGGACTCTGAGATGTTGGCCCTGGTTCTTGGAAGCAACAACTTCCCTATTATATCTAAATAAAGATGACCCAATAATCTCATTGGGTCACCATAATAAAAGTTGGGAAAGCAATTTTGGAGCAATTACGTTTTATGGGCTTATGACATATAAAAGCACTAGTTTGTCAATTGGTCTGTGCACAGCATGGCTTTTACTTGGTTACACCAACATAGAGTGTTGCAGTATGCATGATTGTCCATGAATCAGTCATCAAGAAAAGCCTTTTAATTTTGAATAAATATTGTCAGTTCCTTAAATGGAACATCATCATTTTACAGGTCCGAGAAATAGATGAGATACCCAAAAACAAATGAAAGCACAGTCCTTGTCATAAGAAACAGAGATAATTGATTCTGAGATACATGTGAGGGTAAAAGAGTAAATGAGAGAGAAGGAGGAGGTCAAAGAAGACAGAGAAAGGACATGGCTGAGAATGCTAAAAAAAAATCAATATTCAATTATTACATAAAGCTATGCACACTGATGGTGTGGCGTCCTTTTTAAATCGTAATTCATTTTTATTCTTCATCAATTGTGCCACAGAAGCATTTTGGACCGTTTAATATGTGAATAGGGAGGGAGCTTGCCAGAACATTCGTCCAATTGGCCCTTTTACAATGTTGCTAATAGTAGATCGAAGTCAGACAGTAGTGCCGCCCGTGCTGGACCTTGGGGCCACAGTGCAGGACCCGCAGCCTGGGACCACACCCAAAAGAGCACCCAGAGAGCAGCAGCTGATGAGGGCAGCAGCAAACTATATTTTACTAAAATATAGCAAAATATATTATCCTTTTCTACAGCAAAATGCTGATTCCCAAGTAAATGTGTGTTTAGCATGAGGGCCACAAATGCAAACTCCATTTTATTCCTGTAGTCATGATGGTGCTATGATGTCACTGAGTTTAAAATGTGAAAGTGCACATGTTCAGAGTCTTTATTTTTATCAGGATGGGCAAACAGTTTTTGTTTGTTTCTGCTCTTACATCTCAGGAATGTAGAAAGTGTTGTAAGTAAGCATGGAATGGCTGTGCATAGAGAAATCTTAGTTGTGTGCTTTAGAAATGAAGTAATAATATACATGGCTGTCTAAAGCGGTGGGGGCAGGTAAGACACAGGCCAGTGTATAAAATTATTGAGCTGCACCACTGCAGTCAGACTAGATATAAGGTGTTACAACATGGCGGCTCTGCACCTGTTCCCCAGGTGATAGTGGGGCTTGGCATGAGATTGCTGTGTGTCAATTATTAGAAGGTACCTGGTTTTTAGGATGGAGAAACTAGAAAGCAGAGATATGGGGTGGCTACCCCACCACTCTCCTGATGTCAATTAGCTTTTTCACATCTATGTGCCACGCCTAATAGCTTATTTCCTTGATAAACTTCTGTGGGGACAAGTTTTCTGGTTTTCCTCCCTGTTGAAGCTAAGGTTGGGTGAATTCCACCACACTTTAACAGGACCATTCATCTACCACAAAATGGTGGCGGTGGGGGGAGGATTGGCTGCTTTCAGGGGAGGGCATTTCTTAGAATTTGTATGTGTATAGAAGGTGTGTGGGGCCGGGGGGGGGGGGGGCTTGCCTTAGGTTAAATAAGATGGCTGAGGAGTTTCCCCTCTCTCTTTTCACTTTAAAAGAAAAAGTCTTTCCACAGCCTTTTTCCACACTCTTGTTCCCATGGGCCTTCTGGACCAGGAAGTATCTGGGAGGCTGCAGAAAGCCTCTCTGTCACTACAAGCAATGGCAAAACTTTTTTATTAAAAGGTGAAAAAAAAACTCCACATCCTCAGCCACCCTGTCTAAACTAAAGTAAGCCAATCCTCCCACCGAACAGTTCTTCGAAATTCAGCAAGCCCAATCTTTGTGGAGTGTTTTTTTCCCTCCCCTTCTCTCAAATCTCCCCAAAAGCTGGCCCAAAAGTTTCAGCCCCATTTTAGTTGAAGATTTTGCCCTTTTCCAAGACAATGAACTGGTACTAGCACTGGAAAATCTCCTCGGAACCACCTGATATAAGGCCTCTAGTTAGAAGTAGAGCCTGGAATGTAAAATTGAAATGATCAAGAGACCCACATTTTGATATAAAAAATGACAGTCACCAGAGGTCTCTGTTTGGAATTCAAGCAGATGCGTAACACTATCAGGAGAAGCAAGAAGAGGGAATAGAATGGTCACCCAGTATTGTAGCTCTCTCCTGATCAGAAGCCAGATGGTTATGGCCTTTAGCTAGCCTGACTTTGCACATCCAGATGGAAGAGGTAGGTAGGACTGGAACTTAGATGTCAAGATGAATTCCTTTATCCTCCCTCATTTAGCTGTTGCTTTCTAAAGCCTTATTTAATGCACTATACTTGGTCAGATAAACAAATGTCAACACATACCCCTGCCCTCTCAAAATGTAAAGCCTTTTCAGTCACAGTCCATTCCCTCCTTCCCATCAGATTTAACATACTTTAGTAAAATACTCCTTTCCCTTACTGCAGATCGCATACCTTCTATTTCTTGGGCTCCCTGTCCTACTTCCTTCCTCATTTTCAACCTTTTAAAGGTTTATGTTAGCAAGGGAATCTTCACATCTTCTGTGTCAGCACTCCTCAGGAGAGTCAATGCATCATTGCAAAATGGATACCATTGCAAAATGAGTGTAATATGCCAGTAAGGCATAGATATCTTTTGACCACTCTTGGAATAATATGGTCTTTATTTTGCACTAACTGACTAAGCATGTTTTAGTGGAATGTCTAAAATTATTTCCTTACGCCTCACCCAAGTAGTATAGGCAGATGCTGAAGGGGGATTTCTCCTCCTCTGTGGCAAAGTTAGATGATCTCAACCAGTTCTCAACAACTTTGGCATGTCCATCAGTGTCTCCACTAGAGCCCTTTAATTCAAAGCTCCATTGCATTTCTGTAATTAGCTATAAGTAGAATTAAAATGGGGGTTCCACACAGCATTTAGTACAGCGCTATATTAACTAGCAATGTCCTTCCCTGGGGCCAAGACCCTTCTATAATGTCTACTCACAAGTAAACTTCATTCAGCAAAGGTCCCTGGCAATTTCAAAAACATTTTGTTTCTTTTTAATTACTTCCAACTGATTCCTAAATGATTGATAAGTAATTTCCCCTTGAATAGCCTCTGTGAGAATTGTCCCATGTCAGTTTCTTATACCATGGGGTGGGGAGGAGAAGGAGGAGGATATTTATTTATTTATTATATTTATACCCCGCCTTTTTTCCTGCAAGGAACCCAAGGCGGCTTACATAATCCTCCTCCTCCTCTCCATTTTATCCTCACAACAACCCTGTGAGGTAGGTTAGGCTGAGAGTCAGTGACTAGCCCAAAGTCACCCAGTGAGTTTCATGGCCAAGCGGGGAATAGAACCCGGATCTCCTGAGTCCCAGTCCAATACTCTCACCACTACGCCACACTGGCTCTCATTATATTTTTATTTTGTTAAAAAGAATAATGCTATTAAATGGAGCTCTCGTTCCTTTGTCTTTCTTCCCTGTTGGCCCTCAGCTGGATATGTACTTCAGCACACTAGCCACTTCTTAATTAATTAATTAATTAATTAAAATATTTCTAGGCCTCCTTTCAGGGCAGGAGCCCTCCCAAGACAGCTTACAACCATAAATTTCATTTTAATAAAACACTGATACAGTAACGAATCAGCCAACATTCATAAAACAACAAACATAAACCCAGCACAAAAAAAAACTAGCTTAAAAAAATCTGGCCTAGACAGTACTAAAAGCCTACAGCACAACTGCAGCTACAACTCAGAACAGTCTGGTAAAACATAATCGGGAAAGGCCAGTTTTTTCAAAAGGAGATGAATGCAATGTCTTCTCCTTAGATACATCTGTCTCTCCATTACAGGGAACTACATGTGCACAGGTATATTTCATGTGCCTGTTAATTTCATAACTTGTGGATCACAGCGGGTGCCTTTTGTGCACCACTTTACATTGATGTCATTCTACTGAGGTCGCTGGGATTTTACCAACCTAAGTAGTCTTTTGTTTGCCCGTTTACTCTATCTTCTGCTGGTTGTGGGAGGAAAGAATGCCTTAGCAGAGGCTGTAATTTGCTCTGACATTCAAGTTACAGGCAATAAGGGTTGATTGCCAGTAAATTATACCAAATAGCTCTTGTCAGTCTTGATTTTGTAGCAGTGATGAATAGAAAGTTACCTTCATTTCATGAATGGGAATATTCCTGTGACAAGTCTTAATGGTTTTAAGGATAAAAATTCAGCACAACTAAACATTCAGAATGCTTGAGGCACGAGACTCACATACTGTTCCTCTTCACATGCAGGTGTTCAAAATACAAAATAACAGTTAATAATCGGTGCCACATCTGTTGATAACCTGATACGGCTGAGTGTTCTACATGCATAAAATTCCAGGTTTAATCTCTGTTATCTCCAGATAGGGCTGGGAAAGACCCCTGTCTGAAATGCATGACAAGCCAGGATTTAGACAAGCCAGACTTCATCAGCCAAGAAAAAGACATGGTTCTATTTGTGGTTTATAGGGATCCAGTTAGACATGACAGGCCAGATTTCACCAAATGACACCATGGCTTAGTGTTATATAGAAACCTAGCCAGTATAAGGCAGCTTCCTTGAAACCAGTGAAGTTTAATAAGTATAATGTTAATTGAATTACAAAACAGCTGTTTTGATGGAGGGCCCAGGTTATGCACTGACACACTTGTACATCTGTAACAAATGGAGGTAAAGAATGTGAAAAGGACACTGCTAGCTCCAGGTTTTTGTGGGCCCTCAGGCAAGACACCCTCAATAGCCCCTCTCCCTTGGTAAGTCTACATTGTCACCACCATTGTCACCAGCCACTATTGCTTCTCATCTCATCCCCTTTCTCACTACCACTTGCAGGCTGAAAGCCAGTGAGCCAGTAGGCAGTGACATCTACCGCTCCCCTTCTCACCACCACTGTTGTCTGCGGCAGAGGGAGAGGCAGATTAACAAGTTGCAGGTTGCAACGATGAGGAAAAGGAACATGTCCAGGGTGCTCTTGTCAGTAGGCCCCTACTGGGTGCCCAACCACGTACCCTTGATTCTGGCCCTGGAAAAGGAATTAATCAGAATTGTATACTGCCCTTTAGTGACACCTAACATCTTGTGTTTGACTACCTCATGTTATCTTGTGGTAGGGCTGCCTGCCTTCCCCTAGTGTAGTCTGGAACAAAACAACAACACATTTGCTTATGGAACAAAACCTGTATGGAAAGAACTGAAATTTAGGGGAGGGTCAGCCAATAGGACCTTGTGGGTGAAGTAAAGTAGAAAGAGTAACAGAGTTACACTTTGGCTGAAAAGTTTCTGTGTTAAGGTGTTGCATGATCAAATGAGCAAAACAAAATAAAACCTCTAATATTAGAGCCAGAAGAAGACCCTGCTTTTAAATCAGCTACCAATATATAAATCTGATAGTGGGTTATATCTCAGAAAAGGGGGTTAAGTGCTACATAAAAAGCTATATTAAGTTCTCATTTGTCCAAAGAGATTCAAATCATAGATTAGGTCCCTTTTGAAATGCTAACTTTAATGACTTCTTTGCCCTTTTACACAAAGCTGGGGCATCAAATCGATAACATGCACCTTCTCTTTGAATCACCCACACGAATACTTGAAACACTCGCTTTTTCTTTGTAGCGCTCCTTTGAAGTACTGACCTACCCTGGCTCTATCTAGTTTATGAAATCTGACATAATCACAATCTGCAGTAATTTTCCAGTAAGGAGGAGAAAATGACTTACACATTGCACCCCTCTAACCCTTACTGCTCTTCCTGTGTTGCTTCTCCGGTATAAGCATATGGAAATGCTAAAGGGTGTACGAAAATTGTCATGTAGTATTTATAATATGGCACCATTTGTTTGGAAATTTACAAAAAGGAAGTTTAATTTGCACACTTTGAACTGTGCACTGAAAGTTGAAAAGCGAGAGAGCATATGGCCAGGAATATTACAATTCTTTGTACTGCTAACAATGTTAAAACTCTATACTCCCTGAATAGATAAAAAATCTTACTAAAAAGTTTTAAATGTGCAAACAAATTGCTGAGGTCCCTGAGTCACAATGCAATAAAAGAGCATTTTAATTTATAATACTCCAGAGGGAAATGTGTTTAGCATTGCTTACTCAAAGAGAATGTGAAAAGCAGAAATAATTCACTAGGAGCCAAATGTTTGGTATTCCACAGAATAGTCTTTCTCACATGTTATGAAATCGGGATCTTTCTTCTAAATTGATCTGATCTTTTGCAAACACACAGTCCTTGAAAAACCTCATTGCTGATACCCAGTCAATTCCTATACTAGTCCCTCATAGTGGTGTTGCTGAAGTTTGTAATTCTCTAACTTAAAAGGAATGTGAACCTCATCGACTTGCAATGCTCACCTCCTATTTGAAGTAAACATAGTTCTTCTCTGGCTCAGACTGTAATTTCTAATCTGGAAAACAACTCCTAAATCTCTCCCACATATCCTCCAACTTATTCACTCACTTGTTTATTTATTTTACTATGGTTATACCCCATGTTTCTATAAAATATGTGCAAGGTGGCTAACAACAATAAAAGCCACAATTAAAACAACAATTACATAACAAACAACACAGAACTGTCTCAAATTCAAATAGGAGCACATAACCATGTAAAAAAAATAGAAGCGAGTTAAAACATCAGTACATTAAAATACAAGTGAAAACACAGAGCAGCAAAAAAAGTCAAATCAGCTCTACAGGGCAACAAAAGGCTTTAACACAAGGCTTTTGCATACCAGCGGAAGGCCATCAACTAGGAGTTTCAAAGTCTGAACTCAGCCACTGAAAAGGCCTTTTCATGAGTTTCTGCCAAACATACATCAGATGCTGGTGGAGTAGAGAGAAGAAGAATATTAAACCAATAAGTAACACAAGGAGGAACAATAACACATGCCAAGGAAAGTGGGTGGGGGCTTACCTGCCACCAGTGAAAGGGGAACACATGGGAGTACAGCTCCAGGACTTTTTTCAGGACAGAAGTGATGATGTCCTCTCCCAGAGCACCAGGGTAATTGTCTGGCCCTCCTTGCACTGGATAAAGAATGTGATGGTAATGAAGCTTTCAAGACTTATTATTGTTTGTGATTGATTATCATAGAGGAAATCAGATAATCAAGCAGAGACTGGATACTTCTTTCCTTTTCTTTGGTGGAATTCAAACTTCATGCTAAGAGTTTAAATAGTAACACTTTTTTTTTTTTTTTGCAAGGCTGTTTGCATTTTTAATTAAAAGCTAAAGGTTGCATTTCAGCTGTCTGAATTTTTTTTGTTAAAGCTTAGTGTTTTACAAGTTGAACCTATGCAGCCAGAAGTAATCATCACTGAATTCATTAGTTAGTGTTCTTTTGGTACCCCACCGAAGTATGTATATACATATGTTTCATGTACTTTCGCATCATTTCTTTGAAGGTCACAATAGAGACCATATTAGGCTGTAATTACAGGGGGGAAATTGATTGTCAAAATCAAATTGAAAATTCCCCTTTTGTGAGCCTCCCATTTACAGTGGTGATACTAACTCATGGTTGCTTCACAAATATACTGCCCGTACAGTGCTGTCCAAGCACTGAGGTTGACTTCTGAAATCCTGCTCTGTGTCTTACCACTGTCAGAAGAATGACAGCACAAGAGACAGGGCCTATTCTGTGGTACCTCCAAAATTAAAACTGTTGTGGCTCCAAGAGTATGGAAGACCTTCCCAGTGAAAGATGTCTACCTGGCTCCATCTCTGCTTGCCCTTCACATGGCAGTCAGCCATTTTGGGGAGTTACCTCTTAATATTGTAGAAAACATTGTACTACCATTATAAAATATTGTTCTGTTTTTAAAACATTTAATTTTGATGTTTATAATGATTTCATAGCTTTATATTGTTAGCTTCCTTGATAATAAAACTGGATAAGGAAGTACTTTTTCACAGAGTACATAGTCAAACTATGGAATTTGCTTTCACAAGGCACTGTTATACTGATGTCCCCCAACTTGGAAGGGTTTAAAAGGGGACTAGGCAAATTCATGGAGGATAAGGGTATCAATGGCTACTTGATGGCTATATGGTACCTCCAGTATTAGAGGCATTATGCCTATGTACACCAGTTGCTGGGGGACATGAGCAGGAGGGTGCTATTTCTCTCCTATTGCACTCCTACTATCGTACTCTTATTGCACTACTTGTGGGCTTCCCATTGGGATCTGGTTAGCCACTGTGAGAAAAGAATTCTGAACTAGCTACCCTGCAACTTGGCCATTGTTGGACTACTTCACGGCCAATTCTGCCATTTTAAATGATAGACAAAGAAAAATCAATATTATCACTACCACATCCTGGCAGCTGAAAGCCACTTTAAATGTTCAAATGATTTAAATAACTGGACCTCACTTTGCTAGGTAAAATGTTGATGCAATTTGGAAAATGGTTGCTCAGTCATTTTCTTGATGTTAATGTTGTCTAAAACTCAGTGATCCTGATTTTCAAATAATATACCCATCATACAGCTCTTATGGAGTGCCATGCCTGCGTAAAGTGTATTTGCACTGGACATTTATCTGGATGTTTCTAATCTCCACCAGAACATATATTACTATTAAGAAATTTTGGCTCATTCACATGTCATGATAACCTACCCTGTGAATAAGCTACGCAGTATGGATTGTTCATTAAACAACCCACGGAATGCCAGACAGACAATTGGGCTTACACTGGCTTGTTCTTCCCACCTTCCTCCTCAGTCCTCCAGCCAGCTCCTGCACATATCCCAGAGTCCTTTGCAGCAGAACTCGTCTCCCCCATCCCGCTCTGATCACTGTCCCTTTTCATTCTCTGCTGTTTGCTTTTTTCGGAGCCTCAAAAATGCGCAATTGGGGTCATATTTTTTGGGGGGTCCCTGAAAATTGTGCAACTAGTCTTTTGTAAGTGCGCTCTTATGGTGGGCCAATATGTGTCTGATATGTGTAGTCTTGCCCGGTCAATTTCTTTGTATGTTTCAGCTGTCAAAGGGCATACCAAGACTGCATATATAGACTAATTTGCATACAATGGTCAGGGACCAACTGCCAAGCTGTCAATTGAAAAACACTGGTACAGGAAAGTGGCAAAAGGGGCTGCACACACCTGTGAAGGATTGAGGCCTTCACAGGCTTAAGTTTGTTGAAGCCTGAAGGCCCAAACACTTCCCTAAATTAGTTGAAGCCTGAAGGCCCAAACATTTCAGGATGGGAGGGCGAGTTTGTGAGTTTTAGTTCACCCAATAGAAGTGAAGAATTAGTTCTCCTGTGCAAGGTCACATGGTTATAACCTTCCAATCCTGGGAAGGCTATATATGTGTGGGGTGTGGTCAGCTGGAGAGAGAGAGACTGACTGCAGAGGAGAGAGGTAGTCTGAAGTTAAGCTAGAGAACCTTGTATTAGTTGTTTGTTTAATTTGATCATACTTGCTTTTGAATTATAACCACTCTATTATGTAAATACCCTAATATAATAAGTAAAGTGTTGTTGTTTACCCTGAGTTGTGGGAGTGACTTATTCACCACATCTAAAGCCTATTCCCATGCTACTGGAAACAGGCAAAGGATTTGATCTCCTGGAATGGGAAAGGCTTTGAGAAGAGGCAGAGATCTTCCAAAGGCAGGTCAAGGGGTCCCTGCAGTAGCGGAACCTTGACAACACCAAAGGAGGGTGTGGGACAATATCTCTGCCTTAGCAGTGTAATTCTCTCGATTTTAAGTGTTGAAATGACACTTTTCAGTGCCTTCACCTTTTCAACACTTCCCTGAGTCTCCAGCTATTCTCTCCCCCCCCCCCACATTTTCGTGGCTCCTTTTCACTGTACTTACTGCTGTGGTTACTGTGGTTCCCGGACAGTTCTAAAAAAAAAACCCTGCATAAATATACACAAAGTTAATGGCTGGGAAGTAAATGGAGGGGGAATTTGTGCACCCACAGTAACAGAGCAGTTACTGCAGGTGTGCAAATGTCTCCTCCACTTACTGCCCTGCCCTTTAATTGGCACAAATTTCCCCTCCATTTACTTCCTAGCCATTAACTTTGTTTACATTTCCCAGTCCCCCCCCCCAAAAAAAGTACAAATATTCCCAACATTTTTTAAAAAACAAACCTTACAGGTGGCAGAATGGGATGGAGAAAATCGGGTTTCCAGCCCCAGTGGTACTTACAGGTAGAGCCAGTGTGGCGTGGTGGTTAGAGTGTTGGACTGGGACTCGGGAGATCCGGGTTCTAGTTCCTGCTCGGCCATGAAACTCACTGGGTGACTTTGGGCCACACACTGACTCTCAGCCTAACCTACCTCACAGGGTTGTTGTGAGGGTAAAATGGAGAGGAGGAGGAGGATTATGTAAGCCGCCTTGGGTTCCTTTCAGGAAAAAAGGCGGGGTATAAATATAATAAATAAATAAATAAATAAAAATACACCTCGCCCCCCCCCCCCATTCTCTCTATCCCATTCAGCCACTTTCTCAGGTTTCCCCCCCCCCCAGAGAACTGCTGTAACCGCAGCAGTAAGTGCTCTGAAAAGGAGCTGCAAAAAGTGTGTGTGTGTGTGTGTGTGTGTGTGTGTGAGGCCCCCCCCCCTCAATATTTCCCTTTCTGTAGTAGCTGGAGACTCGGGCAAGTGTTGAAAAGGTGGAGGGTAACTGAGAATGGTCAGGTCAACACTTAAAATTGAGAGGATTACATTGCTAAGTGGGAGATATAAAAGAAGAGATATACCTCTTTTGGTGCACCCTCTTTTGCTGCTTCACCCCCTTTACCAGTGCTTTTCAATTGACAACTTGGCAATTGGTCCGTGGCAACTGTGTGCAAATTAGCCTATATGCAGTCTTGCCGTGTCACTTTCCCTGTATGTTGCTTATTCCTCCTTGAAGCTCTCTTTGACAGCTGAAACATACAAAAAAATTGACCAGGCAAGACTACACATATCAGACTGCTGCACGAGTGCACTTGTGAAATGGTGTGTGTGTGTGTGTGTGTGTGTGTGTGGAGAAAGTTTACAAATACATTTGCACAAATTTTCTGGGACCGTTTTTTTTTTTTTTTTTTTAAGGGTGGTGAACCAGTGGCAGTCGCTCCAAAGTGCCAGTTGGGCATCGGTGGAGGGGCAGTCACTGGTGGTGCCACAGCTGAGATCATGAATTGCTGCAGGGAGTTTTGCCGCTCTTGCCAAGTAGCTCACTAGCCAATCCCCACAACTCATGATGAAATTACTCTCCCGGGTTCAGACGACATGACAACCCATTGTGGTACAATCAACCCCTAGAACAAGCCATGGGTTGTCAGGCTGACTTGTTCCCCCAAAATAAGCCACCCTGCAGGAAGCAGTCTGAGTTAAGACAACATGACAACCCATCAACCCATGATGGGTTGTAGTGTCATGCGAACCCAGTCAATGTTACATTTTAAATATAATATTTAATAAAATAGTTATTAAATAATAAAAAGAGTAGCATTTAAGTGTAATATGCTATCAAAATTTTCCTTTTGATAGCTTGCTATGGCTGTTTCAAGGAAAAATACAATGAAGAATTAAAACATACTTGTTGACTCAAAACTGATTTTTTTAAAGAAGTGACAACAGCAAAATATGCAAATGTTTAGTTGGTTCTCATGGTTATTTTGTGTGTGTTTTATTTTGTCCTCAGTTGTTATGGCTAGAGTATCAGTAAAGTAAACATAATTCTTCCTGTTGTTCTTCTCAACATGAGGAATTAGAGGAAAACATATTTTTTAGCTATTCACATAAGACAAAAGATAATGATTTTCTTTTTCTGTCTTCGAAATATATACACAGAATATTGGTCACAAAACAATATAAACTCTAGATAAAAGTCAAATGAAAGGCTAAAGGCACAGAGATGAAACCTACCTGCAATGTTATTTTGTAATGCAAAGTATTTGCATAGTTAGAAACACAAGATATATAAAATTCTGACTGAGTTACAGAATATTTTTTTTTATAACAACACTTAACATTTATTCAAAGTGGTTTCCATTTTTTCCCTTGGTGAATCTTGCAACAACAACCCAGTAAGGCAGTAGGACTGTACAATAACCACCTTATTATAGATATGTTTATGCTGTGAAAGTGTGATTTGTTTATGAGTTCATGGCAGAGGAGATTATTTCTTATTTGCTTATTCACAGCTGGATGTCTTAGTGACTATGGTGCTTACATTTCCAGACATGTTTAAAGAAGTACAATCATCAACCCATAGACAGAGAGGGAGCCAGAGTTGGCTCCAGATTTGAGGGGATCCTGACAAAAGCGTCTGCTGGTGGGCTCCCTCCTATGTTGGTGGACCTCCTCATCTGTCAGTGGGCCCTGATGGAAACAGTGTGTAGCAGTCAGCAGGAGCAGTGCATCAAACAGTGCTGGGTAGCTGGTCTAGATGCCATTTTGATGTTGCACTGTGCCCCCAACACTGCTCCAGGTCAGATATTGTGGGAAATTGAAATTGTGGTTTCTAATGGTTCACTGCTGTGAATGCTAGGCCAGAAACCTTTCGTAAATACAATCCAAACTACTAACTTAATAATTAGACAATGAGCTCTTCTACATGAGGTGTTTATTATGTGCTCATCATTCCTTACTCATGGTTGTTTATGGGTCTTTAGATGACAATGTGACCCTCCAGTTTTGCTTTTGTTTTTTAAGAGCATTTTCCCGGGGGGGGGGAGTTTAGAGCAGGGAAACTGGAGTATTACTTCTGAAAGCAAAAGAAATGTATTTTCCTACTTGTGTGATTGTGTTATTCCACTATAGCACAGCACCACCTAGAGGTTATATAGTGGAAAAGCAGGAAAAACCTCTTTCTGTAGAACCTGGATCTCAATTCTGTGACGAAGACGATAGCGGATACAGCGGGTTAACAGTTCATGGCAGAGGAGATTATTTCTTATTTGCTTATTCACAGCTGAATGTCTTAGTGACTATGGTGCTGAAAAGATCAACATCAACTTGGTTCATATCAAATAAAATTCTCAGGGCTAATTTGCAACATTAGTTGTTTGGATTTTGCAGATACACATCTGCAAGCCCAGAACAAATTTTAGTGTGCAAAGTGGTAACACACAGGTACTTGCAGTTCATTGGAGGACACAGATCTCAGACTGCCAGTGAACTCAGGTGGTCCCACATTGTTCATTATATTGGTGACAAGGTATGTAGAGATGCAAGTGACATCCACATCTGTAAAACATGTAAACAGAAGTAATATATAAGCCATTCCTATGTCATCTGGGATCCTGGAGAGAAATATAGTAATATAGTTTGCTATATTAGCATTTTTGTTGTTGTTGTTGCTGCTATGTAATAGCAATAGGATAAAATGGACTGGAGGAGGACTATGTAAGCCACCATGGGTTCCTTTCAAGAGGAAAAAATGATGATGGTGATGATGATGTAAATGTAATGGCAAAGTAAGTAATAATGGTAAACAGTAAAATAAAATATCACATACCACATACCACAAGCAGCAAGGGCTGGGGCAGGATAAAGCTCAAACTCAATTAAAAGGTCTAGTGGGGCAAGAATATTTTTGCCTGTCTCCAAAAGTATACAAATACTGGGGGTAAGCGAACTGGCAGGAGGAAGGCATTCCACAACTTGAGGGCAACTAGTGAAAAGGCCCTCCTCCAGGTGGAAAAGCATGCATAGGGGAGAAGACAATTTGTGCTCCAGTTTTCACTGCACAGCTTCCTGGCAGGATTCCTCATCTATTGTTTTCCAGTTCCAGTTCCTTGTCTTGGAAAGAGAGGAAAAAGACATGATCACTCAGGGTGCTCACCAGGACAACCACGGATCCCTCCCACCATGTGGGCTTCTTTGTATCCCAGTCTGTTGTCGGATAAGCTTTTTACCAGTGTCTTGTAAAAGACTGCATTTTTCAAAAACATTGTCCTGGGGAAAACGTGATGAGGCTGTGCATTTCTACGTCTG
This sequence comes from Shinisaurus crocodilurus, assembly GCA_021292165.1. Lineage (NCBI taxonomy): Eukaryota > Metazoa > Chordata > Lepidosauria > Squamata > Shinisauridae > Shinisaurus > Shinisaurus crocodilurus. The sequence goes on from CM037879.1 coordinate 227,325,225, forward strand.
AAGTGCCTTTGAGTCATTTTATCTATAAGCAGCTTCTGTAAGCAGCTCCTACATGGTTGGGAGAATGTTTAAATGACCCACCTGTGGGAGCAGGGACAGAACTGACAATGCTTTGTGGAAGCAGTGCCAGTTCAATGGGAAAGACTCATGGCTGGGCTATTTAAATGTTCTCCTTGCCGCATGGGAGTGCTTATTGATGATAAGCTCTCCGATTGGCTGGGAGAAGGGCACCAGGACTGGTGACCTATTGTTAATTTGAAAGAACATCTTCTTTTTGAAAGGATGCAAAGCACAACAAATATGTCGCCCTATATTCTAGACCAGTGTTCTCCAACCTTGGGTTCCCACATGTTTTTAGGCCAAAAACATCTGGGGATCCAAGGTTAGAGAACACTGCTCTAGACCTTCACAATTTTTCAAGCAGGAGCCACTTTGGCTACAGGCACCACCGCTGAGGCCACTTGGAGGCCTTTTCCGGGCCGTGGTGGGGCTCTCTTCTTCCTCCTTCTCTGGACCAGCAATGACATTGTGCAGCAGACTCATCTGGAGGCCTTTTCAAGCCTCTCCTTTCCATCTCCCTCTCTCTTCATGTCATCCAATCAAAGCTTCATCAGTCAGCCACCAAGTCACCAGGCAGGCAAATTCCAACAAGCTCACTTGGTCCTTGGATTTGGGGTCGATCTCTTTTCTCACCACTGAGAAATTGCTCTGCTCTACTCAGTGCTGCAGTGCAAAATCTCCCAGCACACGTACATGTCGCTTTCCCTCTCTCTCTCCTTTGCCCATACATTCCATTTCCTCTCCAGCTCCAGTGCCTGCTCAGTGCACCACTACAGTAGCCAGTCGCATTGCTCTTTGCCTCTTGGCCTCTTCCCCAAACACAACTAATTCTCCCCCTTGTACATGGGCTAAAAAGTGGAAGGGAAAAAAACAAACCACTCCTCTGTTTGTATCAATGGAGGTTTTATTTCTTTTTCTAGCCCCAGCATATGTGTGTGTGTGTGTCGGGGGGGGGGGGAGCTTGGTGAGAAGGTTTAAATCTCTCCTACTCAAGTGTGCTGGTCCCAATCAGATTGGGGCCCTGCATGCTTACTTGAAGGTGAAAAAAAAAGTTATATCATCTGAATGCTACAGACTTAACGTAGCATGTAGCTTAGCCTTAAGATGATTCATTTTTCTTCATATTCAACTTTTTCCCATGACCTTTGTTTCTCATTGTAATCCTAGCTTCCTTGGGGAAAATAGACCACTGTTGCCTCTTAGAAAAGTCCACATTATGAACGAGATCCATTTCCTGTTAAATGCTGTTTTTCTTCAGAATTTGGATCCCAGGAATGTGATCCTTAAGGCTCTTTAAGCTGCCATAAGTATATTACTCTCTTTCTTTCTTGATACAGTTTTTATCATGATCCAATAAAAGATGGCTTTGGTGTGTGTGTGTGTGTGTGTGTGTGTGTGTTGAGCTTGGAGATTTTTAAATTTTGTTAAAAGAGTTAATTCAATGTAAGCACAGCAACTGTCAATCCTAGCCCTGGCTGATATATAAACATCATTCTTTCCATGGCAGCAGTGCTGCCATTCAGACGGCATTGACAATAATGACAGTGTAAATATAATTCTAGGGAAACATCTCCTTTGATAGAAAACCACTGGTGCTAAGCAAATACATTCTCTGAAATGAGAAAACACACATACACACACCAAGGGAATGGTGAAAATAAAGTCCCTGATTATGGTTCATGATGTTAGGCTGTTGAAAACACACTAATCCTTCAAGATTATAGTGACATGTGCAGTCCAGTCTTAGATCTTACCATTGCATAACCTCCCTATTCAAGCACCTGCTGGCCCTGGACCAGTTGTCTGGGGTAATGTAAGCAATTGTGTATGATATTTGGCCATTCACAGCCAATTAAAAAAAATCCAGCATAGCTTGTGTACTATCTTAGATATGCACATTTGGGACGACCCATATATCGATACTTCTCTTCATGTACAAAGTTAGCCTTCGGGTAGCTGGCTGGCTCAAAGCATCAAGCTTAACATGCTAGCTTTTTATACGCAAGGAAATATTACTATGGGGCAGAATCCAAGTGTTGTTCTCCAGATGCATTTCATATAGGCTATGCCCTACTCAAAGTTTGCACTGGCTCTCGGAAGGGCTCAAGAGAGTAAATACAGAGAACTGCTGAGGCCCATGGAGGAGCACATATCAATTCATTATTCATGTATATGTTATTAACATTAATATCCTGCCTTTCCGCACACAGCACACAGGGCAGCTAATAACACTAACAATGAAAACAACCAGCTTTTTCTTTTAAAAAAAATCCAATATAAAAAGGCAAGAGCAGGTAAAAAGATCAGAGAACCCACTCAAGCAAGCAAGAGCCAAACACAACCTATTAAAAAAGCAGGAAAAGAATCTGATCACATCACAGGCCAAAGGCCTGTCTGATTAAAAAAAGGTCTTACCTGTTGGCAGGTCTAGTTAGGTCTTCCCAAGAAAGGAGTTCCAGAGCCTGGTGCAGCCACGGAGAAGACCATCTCACGGTTGTTACTTCTGTTATTATTATCTTTCTGGAAATCTGGAACCCGTCTTCTTATATTTTGTCCACCATGACTCTTAACCAGGACTGGGGACTGGTGCCAAGTTTTGGATCTATCAAAATTTGACTGAGCTCTGCTCACTAGAGGGCACACACTGTACACCCCAGAACCTGCTGTAAGTTTGGAAAAGTAAAACATATCTAAATGTATCCTATAGGGAGCGGGTGGTTGCTTGGATTTTTAAATTCCTCCCCCCCATAACTTTTTTTTGTTACTATAAAAGTATGCCTGTATTTTGAAGAACAATGACATGATGTTAGTCATTTTAGTTATTAAAGGAGTGGGGGGGCATGGGAAAATATGGCTTAAATTGATACTGTTCTTGAAAACTGTGAAACAAAATATTAAGAAAATAATAATAAAATGGTTTGGATCCAGACTAAGGCTGCAATCCTAAACACACTTACAAGTGAGTAAGACCTACTGAACATAGTGGAGCATACTTCCAAGTAAAATAGGATTGTGCTGGCCTGTTCGTTGCACTTAGATCCCTTTGGAATCAATGTGAAAAGTTAGTCATCATGACTTAGGTCCCATTGATTTCACTGTGAAGTAAGTACATATAACATGGTCTGGATCCAAGCCAATGTCAATATATACATCAATAAATTAGACACAGTAACGCTGATCATATTGATTAGCTTAAACTGGATAACACCAAACACTGTAGAACAAATAATATTCTGTAGATTAGAAATGGAAATAAAAATAATAGAACACATTTTTGTGCTTCTTATATCCTGATCCAGCCCTCTTTCTCTGCTTAGAGACCGAGTAACTTGCAAAGAACAGAGGGGAAGGGCTAGATAAGGAAATAGGTGTCAAGGCACATACTTCCCTATTCAACCTCACAACCCAGCTGTGGGCACACACCTGAATGGAGGGGAGAAAAATGGTTTGCATTGAGCCCTCCCAAAATATTTTCTATGCAGACTGCAGATTGCTTTACCAGCAGTCTGACAGATGCCAGTGTGGCATAGTGGTTAGAGCATTGGACTGGGACTTTGAAGATCCAGATTCTAGTCCCCACTCAGCCATGAAGCTCACTGGGTGACTTTGGGCCAGTCACTGACTCTCAGCCTAACCTACCTCACAGGGTTGTTGTGAGGATAAAATGGAGAGGAGGAGGAAAATTATGCAAGCTGCCTTGGGTTCCTTGCAGGAAAACAGCAGGATATAAATATAATAAATAAATAATAAATACATTTCATCTAAGGTAAACCAAGAAAGCAGACTACACTGAATAGTTTGATCATTACATCCTTTATTCTGACAAGGTATCCTATCTATTGCCTGCCTATTATCACCAGCCTGCCCCCATTAGCTGCTGTGGTGCTATGGAACTCTTGTGATGGTATGGAAGTTCACAGATCTCTTTCAATGCCAGCAACTACAATCTTGGCAAATAATGTATCTGCTGTAATGGACATGGAAGGTCTGCTTGATCTCACAGACAGTTTAGGGATGAGAAACATGGTATGGACACCATGGAAGGCTAGCGATTGGGAAGAAAGCCCATAATGTAGGGGAGCAAAGGAAAAGGAGCCCAAAAGCAAGATGGCTGAAGGATGGAGAAGGTCTAAGCACTGACCTAAGAAGAATGGGTGGAAGATGGAGAATTGTGAAAGAAAGAGTGGGCCAAGAAGAAAGAGGTATTAGATTGCGGAAATTGTTGTTTTCAGTTTACTAGAAGTGTCAGTCAGTGAAGCTAGAGCCTACTATGACACTTTAGTGACAGCCATATATATGTAACTGTTCAGACTGAACTTTTTTTGTATGCAGCTAAGGGATTCAAGGTAGGATTCTAGCTATTGTGGCAGGATATAAAAATGTACTCATAAGAGCTGACCTTAGCAAAGCTCTCAAGGTGAGACAAAAAATGAAATTGCCAACAAACATATTACAACTAGTGATTAAGTAGCTTTTTATACACTATCGGGAACATTGGCACAGACAGTTCTGATGCGGAAGACAAGATTACTTCTGATTACCTTCTACTGTCTTTCTCAGTGTGGAGTTCTGATACCAGATTTTAGTGGAAAAATTGTTTGAATGTGTAGGTGAATTGTGTATCATGCAACTATCATTATTCATCATTGGCTACAATGAAGGGGAATTAAGCATCCTGAGAAATTATACATGGGATATTTCTCTGACAGGCAGATTTTATGTTTCTTTCATTAAGGGTGCAGATATGTCACTATTTAATGTTTGAGGATGACTAAAATGAACAGATAAATATAAATCAGACGCTAACTGGATTTTTAGGCATTACATACATTATGATCCTAGGACGAGTAGCCAAAGTTGTAGGGCACATTGTCATTGCACATTCTAATAACAAATGTGTGGTTCTTGCATTTATTTTTGTCAGAGACAAAGATACTCTTATGGCTCATCCCATTGTGCACCAAGATTATGTTTATGGGTTTAAACCTTACATAAACCTGGAATGAGGATTTGACTAAAGTGAAGCATTCATCATTCAAATATTTTGCTCCAAGGATGTGCAAATAATGCTAAGCAAATCATTAGGGCTGTCTGCCAATTAAATAATGTTATTTGAGTAACTATCTTCTGTTTTGATGGAGCACAACATCAGGCACTATATAAGAAAAAAATAATTATTATTTATTAGCACCTAAACCTGAATATAGGTGCATTTTTGAATATTGGGCAAGTTCAGACATACCTTGCTGTTCCCCATTTCAGATGTAACGGGAAACTGTAGGTTAAGCAGGATTGGTGTACTGGTGAATGAGGAGCCAGGGACTGCAAGCCTAACACTGACTTCACTGGGGCACTGATCCCGAATGCGAGATGATCCTACAGTCTGATGAACATAAGCCATCTCCAGTTATGCTTATCACACTACTACAGTAACTTACCAGCACCAAAATAGCTTCACAAATAAACGAATATGCCCTTAGCTCAAAGCCCTTGATTAAAGTCAGCTCACTGATTAAAATTTGCTCTCACTGTTTAATCAACTCAATCTGCAGCAGATGAATCAGCTACACCTAGAAGGTTAAAGAACACTCCGTCTGAGCTGACTATTCCCCTTCCTTCTGACTGCATAGGCCAGACTTGCCCAGCCTGGTGCCTTCCAGATTGTTGGACTGAAAACTCCCATCAACCCCAGCCAGCATGGCCAGTGTTGTCGGTGGTGGGAACTATAGTCCAAAACTTCTGGTTGGGGAAGGCTGGCATAGGGCCTTCATTTCTTGGGTGTGCAAGAGGTAGGGCACGTCAATTCTAGCATGAAATATCATAGATGTGATCAAGCTTTACTAGGTGCATATGGACATAGTTACATAAATGCACATACATTACACACTGAAATGCCTACAGCCTGGTAGGCCCGGGGGAGTGGTGTGAAGGAATGCATCTTTTTTTTCCTTTAAGAAATTTCCCAATTAGCTCACAACAGAAAACATAGGCATTTTCTCACGCAGAGGCAGATTTCTTTTCTTCTGGGAATCTTTGACTCCAGCATTGATAAACTGGCCATCAGAGTGTAAGCCCATGATGGATCCTTAATATCAACCATTTGGATGGTGCTCCAGCCCATGGATGTTGCAGGGATCACATCTGATGCCTGAAGTAAGCACAGTGACAACCTTGTGTTGGAACAGTCAGACTACTAAAAGATAGAGCAGCTTCCCTAGCTTATAAGGCTAACTAACCTCCTTTCATCACAGTCTTGAGTTTTCAACCAAGCAAAAGCCCCAGTCAGCTGTTCTTAATCTGTGTAGACTTTACACTCGAGGAGGTAGAGCCTGGAAAAGTGTGTTTGCTCCATCCCCTCCATCCCCTTCTTCATTGTCCTCCATGTGTTGAGGGTGACTGTCTGCAGCTGGAACCTTTTTGTATCTGTCAATTTTCCAGGGTTCTAAGGACCAACACCGCCGTTACTTTAAATCTGTGTCTAGCAGCTATATCTTTTTTCATTTTTACTCTACAGTAGGTGCATGGAGCCTGATCCACATCATAAAAGCCTCTCTGTTAGAGATCAGGCCCTTGCATTTACTCTACAGTAAAAATAAAAGGGGGGGAGAGATGTAGTTGTCAGACACAGATTTAAAGTAATGGCTGCTTTGGCCCTAAGTTGTGTGGAGATCCCCCTTGATAGAGAAGGTTCACCCCTGCAAACAGTCACTAAACATTTGGAAGGTGACCAGGATTGCAACGCTGGTGGCGTAGAGCTAGCAGACTCGTTCCACCATCACTCCTCACGTGTAGTGTCTACCTAGATTAAGAATGGCTGAGTTGGGCTAAAGTCAGCTTGATAATCTGGTGGACACAGTCCTTGAAATGCAGTAAAACAATTCTGTACTGTTGCAGTATTTCCAAATTTGCAAATCAAGTCATTTCCTCTGCCAATAACCCAAACAAGATGCAACCACAACGTTTGGACAAGGTTTGATTTACGGTATTCATTTCAGCTCAAAGCTGCCCCCATTGCCAGAAACAGATACACAATATACTAGCGATCACAAGGCTCAGGTGCATATTTTAGACCGTGTCTTGTTCATTTTGAAGATCAATGGAAAAACACCTAGAGCAAGACTGACTGAAGCTTCAAACCAATGTTGGAAGGGATCCAGCATTTATGAAAGACAACAGCACCAGTAGGGCCTCAGACAGGAGTACAGCTATACGACATGCTGAGCGACTGATATAAATGATGTTGATGCTGACACCGGGGGAAAAAAGCACAAGGAAGGGCTTCTTTTAGCCTCTAGGTTTTGCTGAATGGTGCTGGATGTTAGGTATTGATATTCTGTTTTGTTCTAATTTTACATAAGCGACCTGAATCAGCCTCCTCATAACAGAGAAGAACTTTAATCAAATAGCACTCCATTACTGACCAGATTCCAGACAAGCGAACCAAGATAATACTTGGTACAGCAGGCCTCTGGCTATGTTTTTATGCTTTCTGGGAAACGTGCATGTTCACTGCATGGCCTTTTATTGCTATTACTTTATTCCCGCTGGTTTGCTAGGGGGGGGGGAGGCTATTAATATTTGTTATTTGATTTTTATTGTAGTGATATTGTTGTCATGCATGTTCAGGACAGAAGTCTCTATATGCCTTTGAAACCTTATTTTCTGTTTTCAGGGAATGCCACTCCATAGATCCAACCCTATAGGCTTCGGGCACAGGCAGCATTGAATCTGGTCCCAGTTGAGGGGGGGGGTAGGACACATTGCCATACATATGCACATGTGGGATGCTACTGAGAGGTGAAACAGTGGAGCTATAAAAGCCTGTGCCTGCCCCTGGATTTTAATATGCCAGGCACTAGCAGACCTCTCTGGAGAATGCATTCCCACAACTGGAAGACTACTGTGGAGAAGCACTAAATTAATTTCCCTGGGTCATTTTCATTCCAGAAGGGCTTATTTCACCTACACCCCAGAATAAAGAGATGAAGCATTCGGCATATGGGTTTTCCAGGGTGACAATTTCATTTGAACAGAGAATTGCAACAAATTCTATATGACTGTGCAGGATAGTTAATGTAGGGCAAGGCTAACCCAGCCCTGAGTCAGGGTAGTGTGTTCCCTATCTCCTGCCCTTGAGGCTACACCATTCCTTCATTGCTATACTGCCCAATAGTCAAAGCTATTTCAGCTGGTTTCAGATGCTAAGTTAAAACCCTAATAAAAACAAAATATAAAATCTTTAACACAGAAAAAATTTTAATAGCTAAAAACAGTTAACAATACAGTACCAGGCCACAGTAAAACAACTCACAATAAAAGTCCCATTATATGCCATTGAAAGCCTGAGATTAGAAGAAAGTCTTAACCTGGTGCCGAAAAGATGACAATGTTGGTGCCAGGTGAGCCTCAATGGTGAGACTGTTCTGTAATTGGGGGGCTACCCCCAAGAAGGCCCTCTCCCTTGTTGCCATCCTCCAAGCCTCCTTTCTACCTTTGAAGGTATTGAGGAAGACCTTCCTGATTCACTACCCCTTGAGCCCCAGATTTCTAGATATCCACATTGACCCCAAAGGAGTTCCTTGCTCTCAGTGCTCCCAGCAGCTAAATTGCTAAGTGGTACAGCATGCATTAGGTTCATAGATTCATAGATCATAGAGTTGGAAGGGGCCTACAAGGCCATCGAGTCCAACCACCTGCTCAATGCAGGAAACTAGAGGAGGGGTAATAACATCCAAGTAATAACCAGGCCTGACCCTGCTTAGCTTTCCATGCTCAGACAAGCTGAGCCAGCATGAGCCACAGGTTCTGGGGGACTTTTGGCTTTTGCATGTCCAAGAGCTCCTCAGCCCAAGGCAGAGAGGATCAGGATGATCTCTTGTCCATGTCAGTAGAGCATGGTGGTAATTAGTGCTGGAAACACACCCTGCCCTGGTTTGCTAGCTAACATTATGGACACAAGATGGCAGATATGAGTTAAGGTAACAGTGAGAAGACAAAATGGAGCTGGGCTGGTGCTGTCTGGTTGCAATAGGTTTGTGTGTGTGTGTGTGTGTGTGTGTGTGTGTGTGTGTGTATCTACATAGGCAGGTCAGAAATTTTAATCTAGATAATAAAATATTGATAAATGGTGCAGGACCCTAGAATGCTCATCACTTGTTGACTACTGAAAAGCCCTTGGAAAATATTTCTGTTACAGCAGCACAAGGCACAGCATATCTCAATTGCCTTTGCTTGTCCCTAGGTAATATAGCAAACAGTAGATATCTGCAGGAAGAGGAACAAAACTTAAAGCTGGGAACTGAACCCATGTTTATGTGGCTTCAGGCCAGTTCACACATGCACGTTTTGGAGTCACACTGATTATGGAAGTCATGCCAGGAGCATATCCATGGGTGGCAGAACAAAAGCTTCTGAAAAATAACTGTGATGCCCCATTGTCTGCTGAAATAACAGTGAAGAAGGTGGAAAATCAGCCAAAGGGAAAGGAAGTCCTCCACCATCAAATAACTGGGAATCATCCTATAATGCTTTGGACAGCGGCCCTGGCAAAGAAATGGACTTTAATTAATTCCTGATGAATAGACCCCTAGTGAAGGAAGTGGAGGAGTCTACAAAAAGATCAAGCAGTCAGGAAGCATAAACTGAGATGTGTTGTGCTTCAGAGCTCTTTTAGACTGTAAGACAAATGCAGCCACTTTCAGGGGAAAGTTATTTATAGGAAAGCGTAAACTTTCGTCACAAAAGAAGGCAAATGATGAAAGGCATCCTTGTGTGAATTATTAAAAATGTTTCAATCTCAACAAATCTACAGCATAAGTATCATCTGTAGGTAAACAACATTTTTCTCACTTTTATTATTATTTATTAAGCTTTGACAACATGTGCTGCTTTGTACTTGAAACAGAAGGACCTGATGAAAGACTTATTGGCGAAAATGGAAGGGTGTTGTTGTTTTTTCCATTACTTTTAGCCACTTGAGGATCCAGTCCCAGGTGACTTTGGGCCAGTCACTGACTCTCAGCCTAACCTACCTTACAGGGTTGTTGTGAGGATAAAATGGAGAGGAGGGAGGAGGACAGTGTAAGCCGCCTTGGGTTCCTTGCAGGAAAAAAGGCAGGGTATAAATATAATAAATAAATAAATAAATAAATAAAATGATGTGTGCATTTGTACAGGTGCCGAGATATGGAATTCAAGATGTGTGTCTGTAGAAAGAACACTGGAAAAGATTGAGAGAAGTCAAGTGTAGACTGGCCCTAACATAAGGCAGAGTGCGTCAGCTGTCTCAGGTGGAAAATGCTGAATGGTAAGGAGAGAACATTAGGTGCTGGAGGACAGACAGAGCTGTGTGTGCCACATGACCAGCTCTCTGCCCTTTAAACTCTCTTGTTGCCCTCAGATGTGGTGGAGAACATTGTCTTGTTGCAATTGTTGAACTACGATGCAAATGGCAATCCAGAAAGTTTCTCCATCTTGTCTTTGGCCTCAGGCAGCAAAGTGTCTTAGGCCGGGCCGCCCACGAGGACTGATGAACCTCATGATATGCTGCTGCAAAGTCATACTTTCCTCATTCACAGGCCTGAATTGGTCTACCACTGTTTTCCTGACAGGCACAGACAGATTTACCACCTTTTAATGGGCAGGGACTCAGCAGCTATAGCATTCAACAGCTGCAGTAAAAAAACCCGAACACATAAAAGTTTTTTTTCCCCCAGTATGGAAAAGAAGTGATGGGAAAATCTATTGAACCTGTTATTTTCTGCGAATATTGCAGCTCTTAAAAGGCACAAAGCCTCCGTCCATATAAATGTGGCAACCCTAAAGAGCAATTTTAAAGATGGAGTAGAATATTCAAGAAGGTATTCTTCTAGCCTTTGCCTACAGTATCAATTTAAATCCCCAGTATGAAGCTCCAGGAGTTAGCCATGTTTGTCTGCTGCTAGAATCTTTTGGTACCTTAAAAACTAACAATTTTTGGTGTGCGGCATAAGCTTCATTATCTGCTTCAGAGAAGGTTATGCAGCTTAGTCTTCAAGGTGCCACAATACCCTGTTGTTTATGATGCTTGTGTCAGGACAATGTCTGAACTGGTGCTGTGCTGTGCTCTGCTGAATATTTCCATTCTCTTGTTTTCAGCAATTTGTAGTGGGCGGTGGCAAAACAAGGCTGGGGAGAGGGGAGAATTTCAAAGACATTTCTCATGGGGAGTGGGAGACAGGGGTTCTCTTGACCTTGCCAAGTGTATGAGGTGGCTGAGGGCCCCTGTACACACACACACACACAGCTTTTAAAGTCTCCGTGTGCACTTGCAGTGTTGCAAAACACATCGCTGACAGGCTTTCAGCCTGGCAGTACTTCCTGGAATACTCAGTAAGTGCCAACTCCAGGTTCTGTGGGTTCCTTGGGCAAGACACCCTCAATGGGCGCCCTCCCTCAGTGAGTTTACCTTCTCACCGCCATTGTCACCAGCTGCTCCTGCTCATCCACTTTCTCAGGCCTGTGGCTCACGCTGGCTCAGCTTGTCTGAGTGTGGAAAGCTAAGCAGGGTCAGGCCTGGTTATTACTTGGATGGGAGACCCCTCCTCTAGTTTCCTGCATTGAGCAGGGGGTTGGACTCGATAGCCTTGTAGGCTCCTTCCAACTCTATGATCTATTAAATCTATGAAATCATGGTTATCTCACTTGTTTGCTTGCCAGGCAGAGAGCCAGTGAGCAAGTAGGCAGTGGCATCTATTGATCCTCTTTCTCACCACCACTGTTGTCTGGGCCAGAGCGAGAGGCAGGTGAACAAGCAGGTTGCCATGGTGAACAGGAGGAGAAAATCCAGGGGGCTGTTGTCAGTGGGCCCCCGCTAGAGTGTGGGCCCTTGGCAGGCGCCCAGTCATGCCTACCCTTGATGTTAGCCCGGTATCCAGTGACCACATGATGTGTTCAAGAGAGGTTGAACTGCAAAGAAATGAAAGCAAGAAAGTTAACATAACATGTACTTGATGTAGTTTCCCTGTCTGTAATAATTTCTATGCTATTATTCCTCATACATTAGTTGAAAGAGACTAGCTGGGAGGTTTAAACTGAATGCACCATTGCTTGACAACAGAGACTTGATTGTTCAACTCTCCTCTTACATTCGTGCAAAGTGTGCACATGGATTATACATTTTGAGGGAGGGGGAACCTTACAGAGGAAGATGGTGTGTATACATTAGGTGTTTACATTGATTATCACTGCAGCTAAAGCCATCCTTCAATTATGAAGATCAAACACCTCTTCTGCCTCTCACAGTGTGGAATAACAAATACTGCTCCAGTGAAGAATGCTCACTTTGACTGGTTAAACAATCAAGAAATCATATATGTAAACACTGAGAGCTATACATGCATTTCTCTTTGTTCATAAGTCAGTGAGGAATACAAGTAAGGACTTTGGGTACTTTCACATGGGTAATATTAGCCCATTATTAAGCAACAAAAGGCCTTATTTCAGGATATGCGTATTCTCTGGCTACATAGTACCTTATATAGAATTATGAATGGTGAATAATTTGAACATATTCTTTGAAAAAAATCTCAAGTTATTGAGTGTATTTGCCAATGAGCCATTATTTAAACCAACTAAAATTTCCTATTGAAAAGCCAAATCTCCCTTTTGAGAAGCTACACTTCCCAAGTCTTTAATATCCCAAATAAAGTATTTCAAGTGTAATTGCTCATACCCCAAAATAGTGTACGATTACCGCTGAATATTATAACCACTGAGCCATGGCTCCTCCCCAATTTATTCATTTATTTTTAAATATTCCCAAAGTATTAGCAAGCATCTCTAATACAACATGGGTCAGTATCCAACTGTGCAATTGTGCTAGCAAAAATAACGCTGCAGTAGCAGAAACTAGGTTCGGAACGATGTGCAAGAGGAGTATCCAACTAAAGTTATGGTTGCACAAGTATAGTTGTGCATATATGTGCAAGCATAATGTGCAAATGCTTGTGCAATGGAAAGAGCCAGTGGTGCTTCGCTAGTGCTATTTGAGTTTGCCGGAATGACTCAGTTGGATACTGCCGATGAAGTACGACAAGCTAAATATATTATTAAAGTGACATTGGCCAAAGTTCATTGAAGGGATCTTTGTTTTCATTGGTGTGATCTTTGTCTTTGTAAATAATAAAGGGCTAAAATATAATATTAATTGGACAACCATCTTATATGGAGGTGGCTCATTCTGATAGTGCAACCTGTCAATTTTTTTTAAAGGATTTTTTCCTCCACAGTTTTGGAGATAGGATAGGCAGGTAGCTGATAAATTGCTGTTCAGAAGTAGTCCCAATCCATGTAACTTTCACCTGCCTCCCCACAAATGGAGAATTTTTCTCCAAATGCTTCCACCACTCCCCCAACTCCCATGAAATAGCTGAAGAATTAAAAGCTTAATAATTTGGTGCAGCACTAATTCACAGACACTTCTACCAGCTTCATTTATCTGATGAAATAGGCACTGCTTCACAAAAATGTATGCCAATCAATTTGTTAGTTTTAAGGTGCCACAAGACTTGCTTTTGCTGAGGCTGCAGTTCTATGCACATTTTTGGGGGGACTAAGCTCTACTGAACACTGAAATTTACTTCTGAGTAGATATGTACAGTATACTCAGGTCCTACAATCTTATGCACCCTTACTTTTTTTTTAGGATACTTTTTTAGGATACTTTTAAAGGTTTTTAAGAATATTTTAATAATATTTACTATGTTTTTAACTACTTATGTATTTTATGCTTAAGGTTGTTCCCCGCCTCGATCTGAGTGGAGAGGCGGGTAAGAAATAAATTTATTATTATTATTATTATTATTATTGAATAAGTCCCATTGAACTCAGTGAAACTTACTATAGAGTTCACATGCATAGATCAAGATGTAAGGCTGCAATCTACTCAAACTTACTCAGGAGGAGTAACTCCCATTGAACATAGTGGAACTTACTTTGAACTGAATATGGCTAGGATCAGATTGTATACAGCTACCACTCTGGAATGTGTACTTCCTGTATCATTACAAGGAGCTTCCTGTAGCTCTACCATCTATGTACCAAAGCCATTCTGACAAATGGAGCCAAACTGAAAGATATGGGGCGGGGAGGGGGAATCCCTGCTAAGAATTTGACAGAAATGAGCCATTGTATGATAATTGTAGCTTACCATGTGGGACATCATAAATTTCATTTTAATGGATCTCATAAACGCACATCAGTGAAGCCCAAGAAAGATGCACATTTTACTCCACACAGAACTGTGCATGCATTCCCATGTGAAGTCTTTGTAGCTAGGGATGAACAGGAATATCATTTCAGTTTCAGTTTGTTAAACATCATAACATGCCCCGGTCACAACCCTGCAGTGAACAGAAGTGAATTATTCCTGAGCTTGTGATCACATTCACAAAATGCATTCGCTAGAAAAATAGGCACTTTGCAAATGCACATTTTGAAAAAAGAGGGAGAGCCATTTTCATGCTTCAGCCAATGGGGGGGGGGGTGAAGTACACATTTGGATGCATGCTTTAAAAGAAACATATAAAAAACTCACATTCAGAAACAGGAATGAGGCAAACCAAGCTTTGAGGTGGAAATGGGAGATTGATCCTCACTGATTCTCTTATCCCAATTTGTAGGTATTTTTAAAAAAATTGTACACAAGTGTCAGATCCTAAAACAACATAAAATGTCACTTGGACAAGATTGATGCTAAACTAGAACATGGCATTGCTTGTCACTGGATAAACCTGCTGCTGTTCTGAATAGTTCTAAAGGGATCTTATCCCCTGTCCAAGGGGATTACCTATCATTTGACAGAAGACAGACTACAAACTATCGGCACTTTACACAGTTACTGGGCATAGTATACAGTATATCTAGCCAGGTGTCATCCTAATGGCCCCAGGGTTTACACTGCTGCACTCTCCAGCTTGCCACTTCAGCAAAAAAAATAATAGCTCCAGCTTCCCCTAGTAGGACTCAAGAGGTTGAGAAGCCATTTTAACTCGAATGAAAGGGAATCCTATCACATTGTGAAAAATCACATTGCTGTATTGTATGTAATTAAACTGGAACGTAGCTTTGCTTTAAAAAAGAGATGGGGGGGGGAAATCACATTGGTGGATTTCGATGTTATCTTCTTAGCACATAGAGTAAAAGTCAGCCGCACAGTCCAGCTCAAGCACTGGAAAATAATCTGAACAAATTTCAGATAGCCACTTGTATCTTTCTGTTCAGCTTAATCTCTTCACTAACTACTTTCCTCTTTTTCCTTCTCTCTCCCTACAGCCAACAGCAGATGACTGGTAAACATGTATCTGGAATGTACTACCTGCAGATTGGAGGTGGGGAGTTCCATCATGGAATGCTCTGCCATAGGATATAAAGGACACAGTTCCTTTATAACTGTCATACATTTATAGATATTTTATTTGATTAACTGAGCAATCCTGTCTGTAGGGGTGGGGAGTTCCAAAGGCAGAGGAACTGCATAATGCACAGCCCATCTGGGCTCACAGTGGCAGAAGCGACATTTTCTTTCCTTCCTCAGTTTCCTTCTTCTTCCTTAAACTGTTTCCCTCCCATTGTTGCCGATGTGGGGGAAATGAACTACACCGGCTCCAGGGCTGGCATAGTTTTCCTTCCTGTCCCCCAATGCCTCCTTTTTGAGCTCTGCAGTGTCAGAATTTGAACGTCAGAGAAGCACTAACTGTGACCTTCCCATAGCCCCACAATGGGGGTTTGCATGGTCAGATCTTCCTTCCCATCCAAGGAGGCACCTCTCTCTCTCTCTCTCTCTCTCTCTCTCTCTCTCTCCACCCTCTGAGGGGGAAATCCAGAAACATCCTATGGCCCCTGGGAAGCCCTCCAAAGGACCATAAGGTTGCGGCCTAAGTCTGCAATCCTATATACACTGATCTGGGAGTAAGCCCTGCTGAACTTTGTCTATTCAAAGGTAAGTCTCATTGAGTTCAGTGGGTCTTACAGCTAAGTACATATATGATTGCAGTCTACTGTAGAATAGGGGCATTTAATGGCACAGCTCCTGAGCCCCTCTGGATAATGGATAGTTGAAGTAACATCATTTCCACAAAGATTGGACATACACCATATACCTATTAAATGTTCAGTTATGGGAATTATAAGCATCAGTGCTGTTCACTTAAGTTTTGGTCAGGTAAATAATTTGCTAGGCAAACACGTAGTGTGTATAAATTTGTTCCATGGGGATGGTGATACTTTCAGCCTTTGGCTTATGCTGGCTCAGCTTGTCTGAGTGTGGAAAGCTAAGCAGGGTCAAGTCTGGTTATTACTTGGATGGGAGACCGCTCCTCTAGTTTCCTGCATTGAGCAGGGGGTTGGACTCGATAGCCTTGTAGGCTCCTTCCAACTCTATGATCTATGAAATCTATGAAATCTATGAAACTCAATGGAACTTACTTTTGAGCAGGCATGTACAGGATTGCAAGTTAACTGTATGAGTTCCATTTGATTAATTGTGTAACTCTAAATAAATGTGTGGATATCAGAAAGAATAATTCTGTATGAGAACAAAGAGGAGGTATCTGTTTCCAAGAAGGTGCTTTCCATCTGCAGTTTCTATAAAACTTTGAAGTACTTTTTTTTCTTAAAGGTAGACATTTAACTCAAAATTGTACCCCCATCTGCCTGATTAATCAGAAACACTCTTTTAGTTGACTCACAGGTTCAGGGGTGGTGCTACCATTAGGCCAACTAGGCAGCTGCCTAGGGCGCAGGGCTAAAGGGGGCACCAGAAATAGGGAGGGAGGGCTCAAGTGGGAAGGGGGGCGCGCTAAATATCTGATCTTGCCTATGGCACCAAACTGCACCAAACTGCCTTGCACCGGCCCTGCACAGGTTTTAATCTATTAATCTAACTGATTGATTAATCTATTAATCAGTAAAACATTGCATCCCTAATTACTACACATAAAAAACTAGCATTGTTTAAATAAATAAATAAATAAATAAATAAATAACTTGGGGGAAGGTTCAGCTAGTTTTCTATGTGTGAAGATTTTTTTTTTTAAAATATTTATTTATTTTGTATGGAAAAATTCAGTCATGTGAACCTAGGATGCTTGTGTTATCTTCAACTCCACTTCATGAAGGGCTGCCTCCCCCCAACCTGGTGCCCTCCAGATATGTTAGGCTGCAAGTCCCAGAAATCCCTGCCAGTTTAGCCATTGGCAATACTCCCTGGGAATTATGGGAGTTGCAGGCCAATGTATCTGGAAGGCACCAGATTGGGAAGGCTGGTATATGGTCACTGTAATGATTTTAAGCATTAACATACTTATCGCAATCTGTATGTGTTGCATTTCATTCCCCTCTGACCTCGCTGCTTTCATTCCCCCACCCACTACCAGGGATGTTGAAGAGTCCTTGGTTCCGAGTCACGAGTCGAGTCATGAGTCTTTGGACCCGAGTCTCGAGTCCAAGTCCTTGATCAAAATGGTGACTCACGAGTCACGAGTCACTCCCAAAGCTGACTCCACGAGTCCCTATTAAAATCAATGGGGGGTTTTCCCAACAAAATAAGGCTATTTCAGATGTGTGGCTTAAATAAATTCTAGGCACAAGTGTGCCTTTTTATTTCAAAACTCTGCAACTGATTTTGGCAAGAACAGACCAGGCAGACAAACCCAAAATAACCAGACAGGCCGAGGAGGCAGGGAACCCCAAAGCAGGCAGGCAGAGGCCTTTGTCTTGGACAATTCAAACTGTGGAACTGGTTAAGAAGAGACCATGCAGGCAGAGGAGGCAGGGAAGCCCAAACAGGCAGGCAGAGGCAGCCAAACCCAAAATGTCTGAAAGGTTGCATTTTAGGAAAATGATTTTAAAAAATAAACTTGCTGTACTTCCTAAAACCTATCCATGTTGCATTTGAGGAACACGATTTTGGAACACGAGTCCTTGGTCTCGAGTCCCGAGTCGAGACTCGAGTCCCATTAAAAATATTGGGACTCGAGTCTGACTCGAGTCAGAGGGGGGGACTCAGTCCAACTCACGAGTCGAGTCCTAGAGTCTGAGTCGTCATCCCTGCCCACTACACCTGTGAGCATTACCTGTCGATTTAGTATAACGCTTCATGCATCTGATAAAATGGACTGTAGTCCATGAAAGCTCATGCCTAAATACATTTGTTAGTCTTTAAGGTGTCGCAAGACTCTCTGTTGTTTTTCCTGCAACAGGCCGACATGGCTACCTCTTTGAAAGTCTAGACAGGTGTTTTTCTTTAAATAACTAAGGCTACATCTTTTCATGTCCTCTACCCTATGCCTATGAGACAGCCCAATCATCCTTCTTTCAAGCCATATCATTCTTTTTCTTCAAACTTTCCCTCAAAACCCACTTTTCTGCATACATCACCCTTATTATGCTTTCCCTACCAGTCAACTTTGACTTATCCCATCAGTGCTTCTCTCACCAATCCCAGCCTTCTACTTCTACTTTCACAATTGTGTTCCTAATCCCCTTTACTCAGCACTGGTTAGGCCTCATTTTGAGTTCTGCGTCCAGTTCTGGGCACCACACTTTAAGAAGGACGTAGACAAACTGGAGAGGGTTCAGAGGAGGGCAACAAAGATGATAAAGGGACTGGAAACAAGGCCCTATGAGGAGAGACTGAAAGAACTGGGCATGTTTAGCCTTCAGAAGAGGAGACTGAGGGGAGATATGATAGCACTCTTCCAGTACTTGAAGGGTTGTCACACAGAGGAGGGCCAGGATCTCTTCTCGATCATCCCAGTTTGCAGGACACGGAATAATGGGCTGAAGTTACAGGAATCCAGATTCCACCTAAACTTCAGGAAAAAATTCCTGACTGTTAGAGCAATAAGACAATGGAACCAACTACCTATGGAGGTGGTGGGCTCTCCCACTCAAGGTGCAGCTGGACAGTCATCTGTCAGGGTGCTTTGACCTGGATTCCTGCATTGAGCAGGGGGCTGGACTTGATGGCCTTGTAGGCCCCTTCCAACTCTACTTTTCTATGATTCTATGATCTTATTGAGAGTGTCACCCTTGAACTGCTTTTTCTAGCAAGAGCTGACTTTCCACCAACTCATTCATCCCAATCCTAGTCTAATTTGTAGAGAAAAATCCTGATTTTTCTTTAGACTTCTCCAAATGAATGAATGGAAACATGTTGGGTTTTTCTCTCCATCACAAAGCCTCCTAATTATATTCTTGGGGATTGTTAGGCAGCTAGAAAGCATTTTTCTTTCTTTTTTTAAAAAAGTCCAAAATGGTGCAAAACATTATGAAAATTTCTTGATACGTTTTGTGCTCTTCCTCAGGGGAACAAGGTAAAAAGCTTCTCTGTGTGCTCCTAAATATGCACATTAAACAACAAACAAAAAACTATGTGCTTACTTTTTTGTACAAAGACAAGCTTTCTCTCTGGGCAGATAAACTCTAAAGGAACCGAATCTGCTCAGTTAGGGGGAGGCTCAAAGCAAATATAAACCGCAGTCTATGACCCATTTAGACAAGAGTAGTACCATTAAATTCCAGAGGGCTATTTTTAATCAGATCTCTTGCATCCAAAAGGGGGAAACAAATAAACAAACATAGGAAAGGAAAGGTGAAAAAAGATACAATTCTGGAAATATAGTCATATAAGCCCAGCCACTGCTTTTTTAAATTATTTATTGGAGTGCTAGTTAGTCCAACCTCCATCTCATCTCCTAGTCATTTATACACCTACGTTCCATGGGGGATTTCGGCAGAGGATTGTTCAGATCTTAGTCTGCTAATGCAGTTTCAGTCTAGAATTATGTTGTACTGCATCTGGCAAAAAAAGCTTCGGTCCTTGTCTGGGACCTTTGGATTAACTTTAATCACACACACACACACACACACACAAATACATTGATTGTATAACTCATTTTTTTTCCAGAAATAATGCTACTGCTTAGTTACCAAGGGGCATTATTTATATTGGCCAATAGGTGGCACTGGATGCACTTCACATTTTGTGATATTACCTCCTCCTCCTCTACCCCCTTTGAGAAATGTTATGTTTTACAGAAGTAAAGGTATATTATGCACACAAATTAAAAGCCAAGGCACATTTAAAATTCTATCATAAAAAACATTACGTATTTAAGATCAGAGTTATAGAACTATGGAGAATTGAACAGAAACCCAGGTAATATGAACAAATGAACTACATTATTTCTAGCTTTGCTATAGAGAGTTTGAAGGCAGGTTGTCTAATAATGCAGTCAAAGCCAGTGACAACCTGGGGAGCTTCTCCTACAAAGCTGAAAATCTAAATATCTGGTGGGAGTCAGAAGCATTCCGGAAATTGGATGATATTATTTTGTGCTGGCTGCCCAGATATCAATTTGTGATTCCTTTAACTGCTCTCATTGTTAAAATCCTTGGAGAAAAGAGAGAAAATGCATCACCAAGTCATATAATTTAATTTTTCCTTACCAGCATTCATCTGAATTTTATTAAGACTCAACCTCAACAAGCAACCTTGTCGTTCAATTCCCGAATTGTTCTATGAACAAGTGGAAAAAATTAAATGTTCTGATTGCATTTCAAAGACTGGGCAGATGTGGGAAGGAGGGGGTAGTTTTTCTACTTGGACTATGTTTGCTTAAGTAACATAGTTTGGTTCAGCAAATTGTATTCCAATTTTACCAAACAGAATTGTGTCCTCTATTCACTGGTTAGCCCAAACAAAGAATAAGAATCCACAGTAATCCGCCAAGACAAAAACAAAATGAAACAAAGAAAGGGCCAGAGCAGAATGTTTTTTCAAAAAAACAACAAATTTCAGTTTAGCCCAAATGCCACCAGAAAAGTCAGGATTTGACCTGACCCTGAACAAACCCAGTGTCTGAGTCTGGTGGGATCTGGGTTAACTACCTTTGCTAAAACCTCATGAACTGGAAGTGAAGAGGCTGAAGATTAATGGGTTCCAGTCATGGGACCACTGCATAGCTTTTTGTTTGCCTCAACAGGCAGGGCTGATCTTAGGATATTTCTGTTCTGTCCCATCACCAGTCAAGGCTTACAGGGTGAAGCTGACTGAAGCAAAGGCACTTACTGATAGGGCAGAGTCACACAGGTAACACAAGGTCACGTCAACAAGTACAGCAGGGTCATGCTCAGTAAGACAAAGTCATAGCAGATACAGCAGAGTCATGCTCAATAAGGCAGAGTTATGTTCAGGCAAGGCAGAGTCTGTCAGAATCCTGGACAGGGCACTGTCTGTGGCATAGGCTGGGTGCAGTGTTCTCTCCCAAACAAGGGAGAGCTGTTGCCTCAGCAACACGCAGAGGCCTTCTGAGGCTCTTTGAAGGCTGGCCAGTCTGCTCCTGCTTTTGGCCATTGCCTGATTCTGGATCTGTTGGCTCCTACAGCATGGGGGCAATGGGGGCTGCACTGGTAGTATGTCTTCCAAGTCGGAGAAGTCTGACGAGGCAACATTTTCCGGCCTGGAAATACCCTGAGTGGGGGACAATGACTGTGTTTTGAACTTTGCCTGCAATCTTGACCACTCATGCCTTATCTTGATCCAATGTATCTGACTGCTTAACTGTGCATTGACCTCTGAATTCTGCCTTGATCCCCACTGGACTGAAATCTTTGTGCTTGAACATTTGCCTGTTTTGTTACCTTGCTTTTTGGATAGCCCCTTCACTCAGAGTCTGCTTCAGCCAGAGCAGGACAGTAGGTGACAAGAACAGCAGTGGGGGTGGAGCTAGCATGCTCATCCCCACTCAAGTGTAGAGACTACATGCTTTCAAAACACCTGAAGTGGGTCTCACTTGGTCCTAGATGCAGAAGACCTCTCCATTTCCTTGTTATCAGGAGTTTTTCTACTTTTCAAGTTTTCATGTGGACAAGTAGCATGTGTCCCAAACCTGAAGCACTTTGAAGCGATGATGCTCACAGAATAGGGTGGCCTGTTACAGAGGATAGTCCTCTATTTCATAGGCTGCCATGGGGCTATCCTCTATTTTGAAAGTGTTCTCTGTTTGAAGGGCTGTCCAGTCCAAGTCCCATATAAAATAATCTTCAGAAGGAAGAGCTGGGCCTTGAAGTTGCCCATCAACAGCACCTGGACAACAGATTGACCAAGGCACACAGGTCACCTGGTCACAGTCTTCCACACTATGGTGAGATGTACTGTATTTCTATTTAAATTATAATACTAATTTCTAAATTTGGATCTATACATATAAATTAGCATATTTACATTTTATGCAAAATGGTATCCTCTTCCCCATTCTTTTTTGGTGATGTTGTGGAGGAAGGGGGGGCTGGCTGACCCGCCACCACCCCACCCTTTCCTACCTCAAAGGAACCAAGACCCCAGAGATCTCAAGGTACCGGATTGCCAGCCTCAGCTCCTTGCAATCCTACTTGAATCTCTGTTCAGGGACTCGCCTTTAATTCTGAACCTGGATTTAGATACTGAACCAAGCAGAGCAATCCACAAACACCATGTGGGGTAAAAAAAACCAAAAGAAAGGTTTATTCTGGTAGCATTATACAACAGAAGGTGGGAAATGAGGGAAGCACACAAAATTAGAGAGAGACACTTTGGTACACAGGAACAGAGCTACAAAATAACAAAATCTGATTCTTTATATCTCTCAGGCACACAACTCATTACTTGAGGGTCAGTTCTCTTCCAGGGTTGGATCCAGCACAGCCCTGCCGCCCGGGGGGAACTACTCCACCTACCCGAAGGTCCGAGATGGGTAGCCCTCCACAGGGCTTGCCTTTACCAGAGCCCTCATTCAGCTAATTTCACCAGGAGCTACCTGGGGTCGGATCCTGAGGCCTCCTGAAGTCTTGGGGCCTCTCCTTGGCTTACCGCCATTGCTCCAATAGCCACCATGCGGTGACCCAAAAGACAGACAAAGAAACAAAACTCCCACCTTGGAATATAGCTCTTCCCCCCTCCCCCTTTCTGTAGCTTTCCTGCCTCCAGCCAATTAGAATGAACTTCACTTGGCCAGGCAGGGGGAGGGACACTCATGACATTTACATCTAAAAGCCGGGTCACTGACTAGACCGGCTTTTCTGGACTTCCAGGTGCCATCCATAGGAACTATGCACACTTCGCCCCCTCCCAGCCCCCCAACTGGCCTTACTTGGTTTACACATGAGGAGGTGTGTGTGTGTGTGTGTACATGTAGGAACCCCCAAAGGCTCTTTTCTTCACAGATATATTTCCTCTTTTTTGGAAATCCATAAGTGGCCACCCTGTCAAGGGATGTATTGGCCCCAGATCTCTTCCACCCCAAAGGACCTTCCCACCAAAATGTTGTATTTGTCTAGCATCCTTCTTAGTGTGTCACCCAGAAGCCGCTAACTTTTCTGCAAACACAGAAGTCCAGGAAGTGCCTTCTTCTGTTCTCTATTTAAGAATACACGCCACTGCCCTAGGAAGCCATCTTCTAATGCTGAGACTTAAAACTTCCTTTGAGCTTCTGTCTATTTCCTCCCCCCCCCACACACACACACTGTACAACATGCAATGCTTTGCACCCATTTACACAATGATTCCCCCCCCCCCATCCAAGATGGAAAGAGACCACCCCCTTTAAAATATAGTTATAAACAATTATGGGAAATAATATAAATGCATCCAATTTGAATAATTCATTTTGGAGTTGGCACATACCTGTGAGCTTTACTCATAGAATTTGGAGCTTTTTAAACAGGATTTTAGTTCTCCTGATTATTGCACGACATCCTCCCCAAATTTACATAGCTATCTGTTTTAAACCAAGATAACAAGCCAGGGATCAGTCACAAATAGAAAGTCTAAATGGAATTAGTTCAACAGAAAACATTCTAATGGGAAGCTGCTATAACTATAAGACACAAAGTGAGCAGTTTTCAAATAATCTACACATGCATCAGAAATAAGACGGTATGTGGTGAGGTATAGTAATTTCTGTGGCAGTTCATTAGAGTTGCCTCCAGCTGTTACCTAGTCACAGAATTTTCTGGATGCTTTGAGTAGGTGATATTAACATGTTCATCAAAGGAAGTACATTTCAGGGCTGCATATTCACCATCAAAATATGGTATCTATACTTCATTAACAATAGGAGGAACTGGATATTTGCAGGATATTTACATTGAATCAGCAGTACAGTTGTACCTTAATTACCATTACAAGGAGCCTTTTATATATTTCTGCCTGCATTGTTAACCGCCATCAGGAAAATTAATGCCTCTCATACAAAGTGATGCATTATTATTGCAGTTGCCTTTTGCAATGGGCATGTCAGCTGTATTATATTTGCTAACAAATCAGAATGGGGCCTAAAGAATAGTTAGGTTTGGTTAGCTAATATTCTTTTAAGAATTAAATCATTTAAAATTATCCAGTAAAAGCAAAGTATTTGGGGCCAAATTAAATGTGACATTATTCACAACATGATTAATTGCACACATGTTTTTATTTTTATTTTTTTAGAGTAGATAGCTGGTGCATGGTGGGAGCATTCATATCAGGACCCTGGCAAAGGACTTTAACCCTTTGTTCCCTGCTGTGTTCTCAATCCAGTTCAGGGGGCTGAAATGCATTAAATTAATAAATAAATAAATAAATAAATAAAAATTTGTCTCAGAAGTAAAGCTCTCATAGATGCTAATGGTGTGAATGTTTGGCCCTTAGTCTCACAGAAAAGTTGTAAAAACTTGTAGTAATGGGAATTAATAGAAGAATATGGCTTGTAAAATATTGGGGGCAGGGTTGGATTTAGGAGTATTTTTGAAGGGGGGAAAAATCCCAAAAGCGGGCTTAGAAATTGTTGGACTTACACCAAAAGATGGAAGCTAAAGGGTGGTTCCAGGCAGACATTGGAGAATGGATTGAAGGATTTGCTGCCCACCTGGAATATTATACTTTGGAGAGGCCAGCATCTTGACAGCCATATAAGCATAACACTCACAGCTTTGTCATCACCTGATCAGTGAGGGGAGTGGGTAAAAGTGCTACAGGCCATATTGCAGAATATGACCACTATGACCATCATCTGTTCAATGAAAGGTCACATTCTTCCACATGAGCCCACATGGGTTTTAAGGTCCTTGGTAGAACCTTGTACATATTTCCCACCAAGAAGCAAATCTGGTGGAAACTTGAGAAAGGGCTGTCTCTATGGCTGCTCCCAGGCTCTAGCTCTCCTTGTCAAGGCAGGCCCAGTGAACCCCATCTCTATAGCTTCCGCCAGCAGGCAAACACATTTTTTATTTGACTAGGTCTCATAGGCTGACTTGTAAATATATTGCAATTGGTTCTAACTCCACTATCAGAGGTAGCATGGCTATGAACATCAGTTGCTGGGAAATATGAGCGGGATGGTGCTATTGCACTCATGTATTACTTGTGGGTTTCCCACGGGCAGCTGGTCAGCCACTGTATGAACAGAAGGCTGGATTAGATGGACCTTGGTTTGATCCAGCATGGCTCTTCTTATATTCTTATGTTATGTCACCTGCCTTGTTTTTATGGGTTCCTTTACTTTGGGTTTTTATTGCTGTTTTATTGTATTTGTATCATTGTTGTTAGCCACCTTGAGCCAATCATTTGGTGGAGATGTGGGATACAAAATGAACAAAGAAAGAAAGAAGAGCTTAGCCTTTTAAGGGCCAAAGAGTATACAGGATACATCCCATTGACAATGGATAGAAGGAGGGATATGATACTCTGGATGTACAATTTGATGCTGGCAGGTCTGTATGCTCATTGTGAGCATGGGCTCACACATTGCAGCAGGATCTAGGACCTCATGCCACAAGAAGAGGCCTTCTATGAGTGTGCCATGCATTCTAAGGCAACCTATACTAAAAGCAGAGAGTCTGGTTCCCAGCTTTTGAGGCAGTCATAGACAATTATGGGGAAAGACTGGCCAACTGAGAAAAGTTAACAAATTTATTAGTATAGAAATGATTAAACGAAGGGGGAGGAACTTCGCCAGCTATGGAACAGTAGCTTTCTACAGAGCTCCCGGAATGATTTGATAATATCTGCAAAATACACAGTAAAGACACATCGTGAGTTAAAATTCCTTTGCTGTTTGCTTTCTGGAAGGTATATGCAGATGCGGAGTTAAAAAGGAAATAAAAAGAACAGTTTTCCTTTGCTGTGCTTGCCCTTGATTGTTTATGAGCTCCAGATGGGAGAAAAAGTCCCTTCCCCTTCTTTGGAAACGTGAACGGGTGCATCCCTCGGATAACAGTTTGAAAAGGTTAATTAGGATCCTTGACACGAGAGCTACTGAACTTTCTTATCAATTTGAGCAATAGGGTCCAGAAAAGAAGCTGCGAGGCAGTGAAAGTTCTGAGACAGTGAGGGGGAGGGGTGGAAAATGGCGGATTCAGCTGGCAAATTCCCTGCTGGTGCCAAGCCAAAGACAACATCTCCAGTCAAGCTTAAAGGGGCAGCACCAGATTGGGAGAAGCTTTTATTACAGTTTCAAAACTCTATTAAATCAGGGCAGCAGAAACATACAGAAGCAATTGAGAATTTCCGAAAAGAACACAAGGAGGATATGAAGCAAATGAAAGAATCAATGGACCAGATGAAGATTGAAATTCAAGAGCTGCAGGTCAGAGTTAATAAGGTGGAAAAAGCCCAGGTGAAGGATGAAAAAAGTTTTGAAAAGTATGAAATGAAATTTAATGAGATGGAAATACAGATGATCAACATGCAAGACAGGCAACGCCGTTCCAACATCCGGATCAGAGGCTTCCCCATGGAGATGGGGGAGACTGGATATAAGTTAAGAGGCAGTATTTTGGAATGGATGAACGAAGCTGTCTCTGGCGATACAGATCTCAGGGATGATATGGACATTGAGATAGTGCATAGAGTGGGAATATTAAGGCGTGGCATGACATCCAGAGATGTTGTAATGAAATTTGCAAATTTATACAAGAAGGATGTCTTTAAGAATGCGATTAGAAAGCAAGGTCAAGCAGTTTTTAAGGGAGCTACCTTGCAAATCTACAATGATCTCTGCCAGCAAACAATTAATTGGAGGTGAAGTGTTAAACTGTGCACAGCAGTCTTGATCAGGAAGGGAATAAAATATAACTGGGGCTATCCGGTCTTTCTTACTTTTTTGTGGAACAGTAAGAGATACAAGATCTCATCATGTGTCCAAGTCATGGGCCTGCTGGGAGAGTTGGGGCTTCACGATGATGGTGAGGGTCCAGAATCGATGGGTCAACTGGAAGAAGAAGGAGCAAGCGGAGGAAAAGTATAAGAGGTTGTTCCAGCATGAGAAGAAAAGAAGAAAGGGAAAATGTTTTATAAAGAAATTATCCGGGAGGGAATGAGGGGCTGCTGTTCGGGTGGGTGATGGTTCCTTCCCCCCCCCTTGGATAGGGTTGGTAGGTTTAGGGCGGGGCAAGATGCCCTGGCTTAGCAGGGGGGGTAGTTTAGCTGAATGTGGGGGCGGGTTAATGGGTTTGTTATTGTTTATTATACTCACTTTTAGGGACCAAAAAAGAAAAAATGATGTTAATAGATGGATCATAAGTTAAGAATTTCAACCTTAAATGCTAAGGGGCTAGGTACAGTTACCAAGAGGAGGAGAATAGAAGCACTCCTTAAGAAGGATAAGGCAGATATTATATTCTTGCAAGAAACGCACCAGGCAAGGAAAGGAGTTAATGAATTGAAACTGAGGTGGTCTAGAATATATGAGATAGCATGTGGATCATCTAAATCAAGAGGAGTAGCAATTATAATTTCAAAGAATTGTGGTTTTAATGTTTTAAAGGTAAAAAAAGATGGTACAGGTAGATATATTATAATGTATGGGACCTTGGGAGGAGAAGAATATGTTATAGTTAATGTTTATGCTCCCAATCAAAATCAAGGAGAATTTTATCAACATGTGTTTAAAGAAATGGGTAATTTGCAAAATCAAAGTGTTATTATGGCTGGGGACTTTAACATGGTATTGGATAAAAGAAAAGACAAATCCAATCCGACGAGAGAAGATCAGATAAATAATTTAATGATTTTGAATAAGTTAATTAGTAAGGAAGGGTTGCTAGATGTTTGGAGAGGGGTCAAGGGGAACGAGGAAAGATATACATTCTACTCAACAGCAACTAAGAACTATTCTAGGATAGATTTTATATTTGTGTCCAAGACCCTGTTTTCAAGGGTCTTGGGCACAGAGATAGGAGTAATAAAAGTTGGAGGCGGGGCTTCTAGCCGAATGGAGTAGGACGGATACTGAGAGAGCTCCGGTCGGAAAAGATATGAAAGAATAAATCTCCCCTGAAAAAATAAGGATCCTGTGAGTAACATTCTGCATTCAAACTTGAATAAGGCAAAGGGCTGTGTGTTTTTTTTCGGAATTGTTTTCCAAACTTTCTTTTGTATTTCTGGGCTGGTTGCCAAATGTCTAGAGATCGTAAATATAAAATTCCATCGGTCTGGGAGAGAAAAAAAAACCCATCCTAGTGATATCAGAGTGTCACGGCTGGATAGGGTACAGCTTGAAGAAGAAATTAATTCTAAAAACAATACGGAGATCAAAAAAGATAAGATCAGCCGTAGTGCTGAATCACTTAGAGCAGGAAGTGCTCGTATAATCCCGGAAATTCCATCTCAGCAGAAGGTGGGATCTGCTGTTTCTGTAGTGATACCAAAAAACCCAAAAGAAAGCATGTCGACTGAAATGATGGCACAGTTCCAGAAGCTTTTAAAAGAAAATAACGAAGAGATAAAAAACCAGATGAAGACCGAGATGAAGGCAAACAATAAACAAATTGTAGCGGAGGTGGTTGTGGAGCTACAAAAATCAATTGCTGAAATAAAAACAGAATTAAAATCTGTGAATTTGAAAATGTCTGAGATGGAAAAAGGGATAATGGCAAATAAGTCTGAAATACAAGATCACAATATTAGGTTTGATCAGATTGAACTGAAATTGATTGACTTGCAAGATCGGGAACGCAGATCTAACATACGCCTTCGCGGGTTTCCAGAACAGAGTGGTGAAACTTCTAAAAGATAGAGTGCTTGAATGGCTAAAGAGCCTTGCTCCTGGTATTACATGGGAGCAAGAGGATATTGAAAGGATCCACAGAGTCACTTTCAAAAGAGGAGGAATGAGTCCCAGAGACATTGTTATAAAATTTACATACTACAATAAGAAGGAGTTTTTTATGGGTGCAATCAGGCAAATTCTGGGACAACTGATGTCTTTTTCAACACCAGTCCAAGTTTTCAACGATTTGTGTGCTCAAACGATAAATTGGCGGCGGAGTGTGAAACCCTGTACAGCGACTTTGAAGAAAAATGGGATTTCTTACACTTGGGGTTACCCAGTTTTTTAAAGATTTTTTATTGGAAAAAAATTCTACAAGATAACATCTTTGGAGCAAGGCATGCAGTTGCTGCAAGAATTGGGCTTGCAGGGAGAAGATGGAGCAGCTGGACAAGGAATGCCCGGGCCGGTCAGATTTACAGATATACAAGAAACCCTTGGTGCAGTTGGAGGAAAGGACAAATAACTCTTTTCTTTTGTCTCTTATTCTTTTATAAAATCTTTCTCTTTCTCTTTCTCTTTCTATAATTACTATTTGTTTTTTCCCTTTTTAATTCTATTTTATTTTATTTTATGTTGTTTTTCTTTGTTTGTTTGGTTTTTTTATTTCCTGCTCGGCTGAAGAAAAGAGGAGATAGTGGTTTTTTGTTATTGTTTTTTTGTTTGTTTGTTTTGTTTTGTTTTGGTAAAAAGAGACCGGAAGGAAGTAAATGATTGGAGTTCGTAGGCGGAAGTCTCAACCTCCCCCCCCTTCAAAGGCTCTAGAAGCTGTGTGCGGGGTGATTATCCCTGGGATAAGAGAGGGGGGAATGGAATTAAATGTGTGGGTGGAGGGTGGGGGGTTGTGGGGATATTTATGTTTATGCACAGGGACCAAAGTTGGTTGAGCAACAATAAAATAAGATGGACCCTAAGTTAAGAGTTTCAACGTTGAATGTCAAAGGTCTGGGATCTATTCTGAAAAGAAGACGGATTGAAGCACTTCTAAATAAAGATAAGGCGGACATAATATTTCTACAAGAAACACATCAATCAAAAGAGGGAGTAAACGAACTTAAACTAAGATGGTCTATGATATATGAGAAAGCATATGGTTCCACCAAGTCAAGAGGTGTGGCAATTATTATTTCTAAAAAATGTGGTTTTATTTTGAGTAAAGTTAAAAAGGATACTAGGGGGAGATATATAATGGTATATGGGGCATTAGGAGGGGAAGAATATATATTAGTTAATGTATATGCCCCAAATGTAAATCAAGCAGAATTTTATCAAGAAGTATTAAAGGAAATGGGTTCAAAACAAAATGAGTTAGTTATTATAGCTGGTGATTTCAACATGGTGATGGACAAAAAGATAGATAGATCTAATCCCACGGTAGAAGAGAGGAAAAATAATATAACGGCATTAAATACAGTAATTAACAAAGAGGGAATGGTAGATGTATGGAGGGGTGTAAAAGGAGATGAAAGAAGTTATACATATTATTCACCTGTTACAAAGAATTTTTCTAGGATTGACTATATATTTGTTTCTAAAAATTTGATTTCAAGAGTAATGAACACGGAAATTGGTATTATAAAAGTGTCGGATCAAGCAATACATAATAATATGGATGTTAAGATAAATAAGGATTATAAAGAAGCTAAAAGATGGAGGCTGAGTGGTAATATTTTTCAGTACAAACATATAAGAGACAAGATAGAGAAGGAATTAAGAGAGATTTGGGAGATTAATGATACAGGATTTTGTAGCGATGCAGTAGTTTGGGACACAATGAAAGCTGTTATGAGAGGTATTAGTATAAGAGTAGCATGTATATTAAGGAAACAACAGGAGGAATTAATTAAAAAGCTTGAAGAGCAGATAAAGGAGTTAGAAGCTAAATTTTTAAAGGAAAGGGGAAAGCAGATTTATGCAGAACTACAAGCTAAGAGGAAAGAGTTAGAAAACAAGGATATTGAAAGGACACAGAGAAATTTGATTTATATGAAAAGAGCTTACTTTGAAAATAGTAACAAGAATTCTAAAATGTTAGCTAGATCCACACACAAAAAAACGGGGGGGAAATATAGTTGGAATAATAAAGGATAAAAAAGGGATAGGGCATAATTTGATGAAGGAAAAATTAAAAAAATTTCAAGAATTTTATTCAGAATTATATAAAGCAGGAATAGGAGAGGAAGATAGGATTAAAGAATATATTGAAAAACATATGAAAATGAGAATACAAGAAGAAGATAGAGAGACGATGGAGCAACCATTCTCAGATTTGGAGATAGATTTTGCTATAAATAAATTAAAAGAGGGCAAAACCCCAGGAGTAGATGGATTAGGGGTGGAATATTACAAGGTTTTTAAACATATGTTAATTCCAAGGTTGAAGTCATTATATAATAATATAATAGAAGGGGGAGAAATTCCCCCTTCATGGAAACAATCTATCATTATAGTAATTCCAGAACCAGGAAAGGATTTAACAGAACCAGATTCATATAGACCCATTTCGTTAATAAATCAAGATGCAAACTTATTTACTGCAATATTAGCGAGACGAATGAATAGGTTTATGAGTAAATATGTAGGGATGGACCAATGTGGATTTATTGCAGGTCGACAAATGGCCGACTTAACTAGAAGAGTATTAAATATAATATATAGTATAAAGAAAAATAATGTTAAAGCGGGTGTATTAGCATTAGATATTTTCAAGGCTTTTGACTGCGTGGAATGGCCTACGTTAAAAATGATAATAAAAAATATGGGGTTTGGAGCAAGATTTAAACGAGTAATTAATCAATTATATGCCCATAATATTACAAATGTAGTGGTAAATGATGGTATTACGGAACAAATTTCCTTAGACCGAGGAACTAGACAACGATGTCCCCTTTCCCCTATTTTGTTTGCATTAGTGATGGAAATATTAGCAAATGTAGTAAGAGAAGATAGAAATATTATAGGGATGGGGGTTGGAGATCAAATTAAAATAAATTTATTTGCAGATGATACTTTATTAACAATTAAAAACCCAATTGAAACAATGGATAGGTTGGAGAACCACTTGAAAGAATTTGGAGAAATAACTGGGCTACAGATGAATTGGGATAAATCCAAGATTTTACTGTTTAATTATAGTAAAAAAGAGGAGAGTGAAATGTTGAAGAAAAAATATAACATTAAAATTACAAATGTAATTAAATATTTAGGAATAGAAATTACACAAGATATTGATAAAGTAGGAGAACAAAATTTTAGAAAGTTAAAGATAGAGGTTAAAAATAAAATAGAGGAGTATAAAGAAATTGGACTTTCTTGGTTTGGTAGAATAGCGTTGGTAAAAATGAAGATATTGCCTAAAATAAACTTTTTGTTTAGGATGTTACCAGTAAAGATTACAGAAAAAGAAATTAAAGATTGGCAATCAATTATTAATGAATATTGTAATGGAAGGAAAAGATCAAGGATTAATAAATATAGTTGGTATAAAGTGCAAAAAATAGGTGGTTTAGGTCTTCCTAATATAAAGTGGTATTATTTAGCCAACCAAGTAAGACATATTTTGGACATTATAGCAGGGAAAGACAAAATGTGGTTGGAATTAGAATCACGAGAATTAGGAAACATGATGGTGAATATATTAT
This sequence comes from Shinisaurus crocodilurus, assembly GCA_021292165.1. Classification (NCBI taxonomy): domain Eukaryota; kingdom Metazoa; phylum Chordata; class Lepidosauria; order Squamata; family Shinisauridae; genus Shinisaurus; species Shinisaurus crocodilurus. Next base: position 227,358,034 of record CM037879.1, read on the forward strand.
TTAAGAAAAATATAAATAATATTATAAAAGGACTAGAAAATCCCTTTTTGAGGAGTATGTTAGAGAGTTAGAATAGCACGAGGAAAATTTTTACACCAGAGGTATCCCCTTTAACTCCGGTAGTGGTCATGGAGGACTTTCCAGAAAATGTAAGACATCTAGAAGCTATATTAAGGAGAAAAAAGGTGATTAAATTAATGGATTGGGTGGAAAAATTGAAGACTAGAGAACATATAATAGAAATAGTAGGAAGAGAGAGAATATCATGGTTAAATTCAATGCAATTGGAACTGTGGTTAAAGAAGTGGAGGACAAGAATGGACAGCGAAAGAGAGCTAACCAATTTTGAAAAGGTAGTTTTGACTAGAGAAGTTATAGAAGGTAATGTTTCAACAAGAGATACAACAAAGGCTTTATATACGATGTTACAAAAAGAAGAAGAGCATAAAGATTCTCTTAAAGTGTTATGGGATAATGAATTTGATGAGGAAATATCGAAACAAAGTTGGAAAAATATTTGGGATAGACGTATTGTAAGAGTTATGTCAACTTGGATAAAAGAGAACTTTTATAAAGTCGTATGGAGATGGTATTTAACTCCAGTAAGATTAAATCGGATAGATACAAATTGCTCCGCATTGTGTTGGAGAGGATGTAATGTAAAAGGTACGTATGCCCACATGTGATGGAGTTGTAAAAATGTTCTGGAATTTTGGCAGAAAGTATTTGCAGAAATATCAGAAATAATTGGAATGGAATTAGAAGTCTGCCCAAAATTAGCATTGTTAACAATTACAGAAAAGTGAGTTTGTTTAAAAAATACAAAAGAATTGATTGTGAATTTGTTAACAGCAGCAAAATTAATGATAGCTAGGAATTGGAAGGTTCAACATGTGTTTTCAATTAATGAATGGTATACAGAGGTATGGGATATCGCGTTAAATGATAAATTAACTTGTAATATTAAGTGTCAAAAAGGACAATTGGAGAAAGACACCTTTGTGAACATTTGGGGTAAATTTTTGGATTATGTGTTGGTAAAGGGGAGGGGGAACAAACCTTGTCAAGATTTGTTATATTTTTGGAATATAGAATAATATCTTGTATATATACAAAAAAGGGGGAAAAAAATTGGGGTGAGAAATATTACTTGGTCCCAAGAGGTGGGGGGGTGCACAATGTTTATGTTGTATTTTTTTTGTTGTATTCATTAGTAGTTGTAAGATGTGAAAAATTAAAAATTTAAATAAAATAAAAAAAGGAGTAATAAAAGTTACAGACCATGCACTGGTTAATATGGATTTGAAGATACATAAGGATTATAGAGAAGCGAAAAGATGGAGATTGAATTGTAATATTTTTCGTTTTAAACATTTCACAGAAAAATTAGAGAAAGAATTGAGGGAAATTTGGGGATTTAATCAAACAGAAGAATGTACTGAAGCGATAATATGGGATACAATGAAGAGTGTAATGAGAGGAATAGGATTGAGAGAGGCAATAAATTTGAGGAAACAACAAGAAGCTTTTTATCAAAAGCTAGAGGGGGAGAATTTAGGGATTTGGAAAAGAAGTATTTAGAGAAGAGGGATAAAAAGATTTTTGCAGAATTACAGGGTAAAAGGAAAGAATTGGAGAATAAAGAATTGGATAGGGTACAAAGGATTTATACAAAAAGGGAGTATTTTGAGAATAGTAATAAAAATTCTAAAATGTTGGCTAGATTAGCACAATTAAAAAAGGAAAAAAGCTTAGTGGGGGTGATTAAAGATAAGAGGGGCAAAGAATATAATTTATTAAAGGATAAACTGAAAATTTTCCATGAATATTATACGGAGTTATATAAGGCAGGAAAATGGTCGGAAGCTGTGAGTAGAAAATATATCGAAAAAAATTTAAAAATAAAAATCCAGGAAGAAGACAGAGAGAAATTGGAGCAACCATTTACGGAAATTGAAATAGAGAATGCTATAAATAAATTGAAACAGGGGGAAATGCCAGGATTGGATGGTCCAGGGGCGGAATATTATAAAGTTTTTAAAAAATGTTAATTCCAAAGTTAAAACGGTTGTTTAATGATATTCTACAGTGGGGAGAGATCCCCCCATCGTGGAAACAGTCCTTGACTATTTTAATCCCGAAACCAAGGAAGGACTCAGAACCAGGTTCTTATAGACCAATATCATTAATTAATCAAGATGCCAAATTATTGACAGCAATTTTAGCTAGAAGAATGAATAGTTTTCTAACTAAGTATATAGGGTTAGATCAATGCGGTTTCATTCAAGGAAGACAAATGGCAGACTTAACAAGAAGGGTTCTGAATATAATATATTTAATAAAGAAAAAGAATTTGAAAGCTGGGGTTCTTGCATTGGATATTTTTAAAGCCTATGATTGTGTGGAATGGCCTGCATGAAAGATGTTAATAAAAACTATGGGGTTTGGAGAAAAGTTTATAGGTATTACTAATCAATTATATACTCATAATGTTACGTCGGTAATTGTAAATGATGGAATAACAGAAACGATAAGCCTAGGCCGGGGAACTAGATAGGGTTGTCCCCTTTCCCCAGTATTATTTGTGTTAGTTATGGAATTGTTAGCGAATGCGATAAGACAGGAGAGGAAATTACAGGGGATAGGGATAGAGGCTAAATGTAAGATAAACCTTTTTGCAGATGATATATTGTTAACATTAGAAAGGCCTATGGAAAATTGGGATTGGATAGAGAAACATTTAGATGAATTTAGGGAAGTAACAGGGTTAAAAGTTAATTGGGATAAATCGGAGATAATGACATTTAATTATAGTAAACTGGAGGAAAGGGGATTTAAACAAAGGAAAGTTGATATAAAGATAAAAAATATAATTAAATATTTAGGTATTGATATATTAAAAGATATGGATAAAATAGGGGAATGGAATTTTAAAAAATTAAAAGAAGAAGTTAAAAATAAAATAGAGGATTATAAAAAATTGGGATTATCATGGTTCGGCAGGATAGCTTTGATTAAAAAGAAGATTTTACCGAAGTTTAATTTTTTATTTAGAATGATACCATAAGATATCAGAGAAAGAAATTAAAGATTGGCAAGTAATGTTAAATAGCTATTGCAATGGGGGGAAAAGATCAAGGATTACTAAGAATAGATGGTATAAAGCTCAAAAAATAGGGGGACTTGGGCTCCCTAATTTAAAATGGTATTATATAGCTAATCAACTTAGATACATTATGGATATTATTGTTAGAAAGGATTTTATGTGGTGGGAAATAGAAGCATTTGAATTGGGTAATAGGGTGGAGAAATTTTTATTTACAAAACAAGGACATATTATGACAAAAAGAATAGAAAATCCCTTTTTAAAAAACATGTTAGAAATTTGGGGTAGAAATAAGGAAATATTTTTACCAGGTATATCCCCGCTTACTCCAGTGGTGGTTATGGAGGATTTTCCAGAGAATGTTAGACATTTAGAATGGATTTTTAGAGAGAAAAGGGTAATAAGATTAATGGATTGGCTGGAAAAAATGGAGACAAGACAGCAAATAATTGATAGGGTTGGGGCAGGAAGAATTTCGTGGTTAAATTTAATTCAACTAGTACAATGGGGTAAGAAATGGAAGAGGAGACAGGACCATGAAAGAGATTTCACTTCATTTGAGCGGTTGGTTATGTCTAGAGAACTTATAGAAGGAAATGCATCAGCTAGGGGTCTTACAAAGATGTTATATAAAATGTTGCAGAAATCAGAAGGGCAAGCAGAAAATCTTAAAATAGTTTGGGATACAGAGTTTGAAGAGGAAATATCAGAGGATGAGTGGAACAAGATTTGGGATAGGCGAATATTGAAAAATATGTCTATAAGAATCAAAGAGAATTTTTATAAGCTAATTTGGAGATGGTATTTGACTCCGGTGAGATTAAATAGAATAGATAACAAATGTTCTCCAATGTGTTGGCGAGGATGTCAGGAGCTGGGTACATATGCTCACATGTGGTGGAGTTGTAAAAATGTAATGGATTTTTTGAAAATGATTTTTGAGGAAATATCAGAAATTGTTGGAGCTGATCTAGAGGTTTGTCCTAAACTAGCTTTGCTATCAATAACGGAAAAGGTGACCGGTCCTCAAAATGTTAAAGAATTAATTATAAATTTGTTAACGGCAGGTAGATTAATGATAGCAAGGAAATGGAAAATTCAGCAAGTTTTCACTATTACCGATTGGTATAAAGAAGTATGGGATATGGCATTGAATGATATGTTGACTTGTAATATCAAATGCAAAAGGGGTAAATTAAAGAAAAATATTTTTAAGGATATTTGGGGTTTATTTTTGGAATATGTGTTAAAAAAAGGGGAAAGGGAGTTTACCCTGTCAAGATATGTTGTATGTTGTATATGTTGTTCATTATTCCATTATTTTGGAATAATGAACAATTATAGAGTTATTGTATTATTTGGTCCCATGGTGATGGGAGCACTATATTAGTTATATGTGTGTGTTATTTTCTTTGTATTGTTCAAAAAAAAAATAAAATAAAAAATATTCAAAAAAAACAAAACAAAGAAATGATTAAACGTGTTCCAATAGGTATCATGCCAATAGGTAACGATTTCAAGTCAGCAATGAAATACCTTCAGCTGAGTAAATCTCATACACCTACTTTGTGTTTAAATAGTGAAGAAGCAAATTCAAATGTGTTCAACATCATAAGATATCATTTATTTATTTATTTATTTATTCCATTTATTTCTATACCACCCAATAGCCGAAGCTCTCTGGGCAGTTTACAACTACATATAATCAGTTAACAGGACAGTCCCTGCCCGCAGGCTTACAATCTAAAAAGACAAACAAAGAAAAAGGAATGGGGAGGGAAGAAGGGGGGAAATTAATCAATTCTTCTGGCTGGGCTGCTGGAATGGTCCTGCTGCAATCATCACTTTGCCTAGCTAAATAATTCTTGGCAACTATTACTTAAGAGCTGTTTCTTAACACCTATAAGAGCTTTCTGCTTCCTTGTTTCAGCAACCTGGACCTATTGCTAGCAAATTATGTTGTTTCCTTCTCTCTGCTCTTTTGCTCTCCTGCACTGACTTAAACGAATGCCTTGGATTTTCTTGTCCTTCAGGAATCCAGGTCAAAGCATCCCTGACAGATGGCTATCCAGCTGCACCTTGAATGCCTCCAGATTGGGAGAGCCCACCACCTCCCTAGGATAGTTGGTTCCATTGTCTTATTGCTCTAACAGTCAGGAATTTTTTTCCTGATGTTTAATTTAGGGATGTTCATGTACCTGGGGGGCCCTCCGCCCCGCCTCGCCTCGCCTCTCCGCGGGCCTTACCGGGTCCCAGTCCCTGCTCGCCTCTCCATGGCGAGTCGGCTGCGCCGGCCGCACCAATCCCGTCACGTCACTTCCGGCTGGCCAGAAGTGACACGACGGGACCCTGCACTGGTGCGCCGGGACCCCGCGCTGCCTATTTTCCATAGAAACCAGGGCAACAGGGCTTAACTTGTGATTGGCCAAACCAAACGTAGCCCAGCCATGTCTTCTTGCCACCCAAGGTTTGAAAAAAAAACCCTGTCTTTGCTTCCTGCCTGTGCCTGCAAAAACTGAGGATTGTCAAGCACCTTTTCACCGAGCTGGCCGTCTGTGATTGGCTTATTGAGTGACACGTTGCAGGCCAGGTCTATAGCTTTTGCACTATGGAGCAGAGACTAGAGCGCCATGGAGACCATAAAAGAAACTCACCCCTATTTCTATAATGAATATGCTGCAAAATACATAATTCAGGACACTCTAATAGGACTTATTAAGAACTCTGTTAGAGGAACATGAATATTTCTACTGGTGTGTTCCACGTTAATGATGAAAGGCAGATTCTCACTCTAATGAGGAATGCAATGCGATACAGTCTGAAGAGGAGACTTGTTAATAAACTCTCCTTGAATGTTCACCTGCTGCTAAGTGAACAGGGTTGGCAGGCGTAAATAAGAGGCAGTCGCTGTTTCAAACTGCTAGAGGTCTTTACAATGGGATGCCCATGCTGCTACACAAAATTATTAAGGGAGACAACTGCGGGGAAAGAGAGTCTCCAGCTAACTATCAAAGAAAAGACTTTATTGCATGCCTCATTACATCCTATCTCCAATTAGTTACAGAAAATGTTTAAAAGAATTTAGAATCCAGATTTACATGGAATGAATTGGGGGGGGGGGGAAGCACGTTTCCTAATGTTACATGCAATTGTTTGGTGAGGACCGGGACCCATTCCAGGCAGTCACAGAAGTGAGACATGATCTATGTCAGCCTGGTGCCTTCTAGATGTGTTGTAATACAACTCCCATTATCCCCCACCAGTGTACCCAAAAGCCATGCTTGCTGGGGGATTATGGGAGCTGTAGTCCAACACAGATGGAGGGCACCAGCTTGGGGGAGGCTGATCTATGTTCTACTGTGCATGTTGGGTACCAGCTTTTTCATGCCTTATTTTCAGGCACAATGTCAATGTGCTGTATACTAATATTGTCTATATTTGGTGCGTCAACGTGATGCCATGGATAACAGAATCTTGACTTTGAATATGTTCTAAACAACAGAAATTGTCTTCCCATAGAGGTCTGACAAAGGCTGCTTATCTTCTGGCAATTAAAGACCTTCTGTGTGAATAGGAATGGTGAGCAGAGGCCTTCGTAATGGCTACTTAAAAAAAAAAAAGTAGTAGTATTCCTTAAGGCTGCAATCCTATACACAATTATCTGAGAGTAAATCCATTGAACTCAATGGGACTTACTTCTGAACAGATGTGGTTAGGACTGTGCTGTTAATAAGTGTGTGTGTGTGTGTGTAAAAGTTATTTGGCCTGTGCCTTCAGGAACAGGGCAGGTCAAAAAGACAAAGACATAAATAATGAAGGCCATTAGACAAATCACTATCTCTCTGCCCAATCTTTCTTGGGCAGTTTTCACAACTTTCCTAAATGTGGGCAATGAGGGGCCCAGACATACCTCACTCAGGAAGCTGTTCCACATTCTGGATGCCACAACCAAAAAGGCCCTATCATAGAACCATCACCAGGGTGAGGGAATAGGGTATAGAAGGACCCCAGGAGTAGAACAAAGTTTGAAAGCCAGTTCATGGGAGGAGATGAAGTGGTTGTCAAGTCCACTTGTCCAGAGCTTATTAGGGAAGATAGAATGCCTTATGCTTTATAGATTTGTGTCCATACCTCATTTGGGATCACATAAGCCTTACTCCTTTTTGGCATATGGCAGAAGGACAGGTTTTGCCTTTCATTTGGTGGCTGCAGAATTTTTCCACCTGCTGTGAATGGTAGATGTGGTGATTTATTCATCATCATTGTCAATGAACATACTTTTTGGAGGAGGGATGGGATATGAATGTTACATATAAAATAAAAATATAATAATCTAAGAATCCATTTATAATTACCCCCTCTGCATACATAGGGCAGTATCCAGTGCTGCTCATGTGCCAGCAGCTGCCACTGCTAGCACAGCAGGAGCGTAGGGATTTGTAAAACAACCAGAAACAAGCTGTAATGCTAATTTCTGGAATGGAACAGATCAGCAGAGCTAGCAGAAGGGAGCTCCTCTGACCTGTCCTGTTCTGGAAACGAATATGTTGGCTTGTTTCCAGGGTTGGTCTAGGAAGTGCTAGCTTCTTGTTGTGGTAGTGTTGGGTCCCACTGGCACAACACAAACAGAGGAGGTGCAGCAGAAGTATTGGGTACTGCCCATTAACTGCATAGAACTTTTCTGCTCCTAATTCTCCATAGAGTCAACTTGCCCTTAATGGTAAACAGTACTTGAGGCTGCAGTCCTATGCCTCCTTATTTTGGAGTAAGGCCCATTGAATACAGTGGGACTTACTTCTGAGTAGACATGTATAGGATTGTGCTGTAAGGCCTGTGGCTCACGCTGGCTCAGCTTGTCTGAGTGTGGAAAGCTAAGCAGGGTCAGGCCTGGTTATTACTTGGATGGGAGACCCCTCCTCTAGTTTCCTGCATTGAGCAGGGGGTTGGACTCGATGGCCTTGTAGGCCCCTTCCAACTCTATGATCTATGAATCTAAAATTTTAAATTTGTCTTTACGGTATACTTTTGAAGCTTAAGCCAAAGTGGGATGAGGACTTGTTTCTGTTTTGTTTGTTTCTCTAATGATAGATAAATGATTAGTTATCTCCAGCTTTCTTACCCCTCCCTGTTACAGGTACTATCATTTTCTTTCCTGATAGAAGCAAATGCTTCTTAGGGCACAATCCAGTTGGAACGCCCGTAGCCTTCCGTTCCGAACTCAGAGGACTACGGATCATGGGCATCCTATGGAGGGTGGGAGAGGTATGGAGGTAAAGGTTGCCTCCACACACTTTTCCCACCCTGCAACTCAGCTAGACGGCTGATTTCGGCCATCTAGTTGAGGTGCTTTGGAGCAGGAGGGAAGGAGGCTGAGGTGCCGCCAGGATACGTCATATCGTGCTGGCACCTGTCTCCTTCCGTCCCTGCCCCCCAGACCACCCACTTATCTCCGAGGTTGCTCTTGCAACCTCAGAGATGCAGCCGGTGCAACTCTTTTCACACCAGTTGGGGGGGGGGCACTCCGAGCGCGGAGATCCAGCTACAAGGTTGGAGCGATTTTCTGACCTCATAGCTGGCTCTCTGAAAAATCCTATGGCCATCTAGAAACTGTCTAGCAGCCATAGGATTTCACTGCCCCTCATAGTTAATTCAATGCAGAGAGTTCCTGCTACTGCTGAATAGGTTCACATGTAACTTTCCCATGCTATCTTGTGCATTTAACATGTCAAGTCTACTCCTGTGTACAGTGTAGATCTGGAAGAGGGCACTCACAGAACTCAACAATCCTCTACGGCAGGGTTGATCAACCTCAAGCCCACGGGCCAAATCCTGCCTGCCTGGGCTCCCAATCTTGCCCTCTGAGGTTTCCCAGATGGCCATGCCCCCTTCCCCAGGCAGTACCCCTTTTCCCCCCAAGCACTGATCATTTGGTGGTGAATTCATGGCTTTTGCACAGTTCTAAAAGGTTGGAGTGTTTCTCCTAAGGCTTAGTTACTGGCAGTATTTATTCTTATTTATTTATTATATTTATACCCCACCTTTTTTCCTGCAAAGAACCCAAGGCAGCTTACATAATCCTCCTCCTCCTCTCCACTTTATCCTCACAACAACCCTGTGAGGTAGATTAGGCTGAGAGTCCGTGACTGGCCCAAAGTCACCCAGTGAGTTTCATGGCCGAGCGGGGACTAGAACCCGGATCTCCCGTGTCCCAGTCCAACACTCTAACCTCTACGCTGCACTGACTCTAACCACAGTCTAACCACACTCTAACCACAGTAAGAACTTTAAAGTAAAAGATGCTGGTATATCTAGTATTTTTGGAATTTTGGTCCCTTCGGCCCTGCCCCTTTTGCCTTGCTCCCACCACCCACCACCACTGGAATCGCAGCCCCCGAGAGCTTTTCTGAAATTGAATTTGGCCCCCAGGTTGAAAGAGGTTCAACACCCCTGTTCTATGGGCTGAAATAATGAGATTTCCTGCTCAGGGATGTTAATCTGTATCACCCTCCAATATTAACACTGATTAAGTGTGTAGCAAACTGACACAAACTACTAAATGTACGCTGCTGCTACTACTACTACTACTACTACTAATGTTTGCCCTGCACATATACAGCTATAGCCTCCGCCCCTCAACCACAGAAATACATACAAAAACACAGAAAATCTGTTTCCAACGTATGTACCAGGCTGCCAAGTAAATCTTATCAAGCGTGGCCTGAAGTAAACAGAGCTATAATTTTAAATAGGGGGGGGGGTCACTGCTGTTCTTACATGAACTTTTAAAAGCAATGATGCTTCTGCCAGCCCAAAATTAAACAGATTAATAACAGATGAATGAGCTTAATTATGCTGAACTGTCTTTCTGACCTATTGTGAAACATCCAGAGTTTCAGCCAGATTTATGTTTTCAATCTATGTACTCTGCCTGTTTGTTCAACCTGATCATCATGTAAACTCAATTTCAATTGCTGCTGCCACAGCAGCCTTGAGGCATCATATGAACATTCTATTTACAAGGTAGTTTTGGTGAAGACTCAGAGAATACAGTGAGAGGAGTTTTACAGAGAAATAGAAATTGAAGGATCTAGCAGTGTAAAAAGAAATAGCTGGAGGAGTGACGGGATGAAAAGAAATATTAAATACAATCGTGCCATTCAAAGCACACAGATGTTGCAAGAGAACATCCAATAGGTACTTTGTATCCTTCAGTAATATCAGAAATTTAAAGAAGTGATGGTGTGTGATTCTTATGTGCATAGCATCCCAGGCTTGTGTGAACAACATAACCTACAAAACCCTGCTTTCATGCTGTTCTGATCAAAACAATGGTGGTTTAACACTTTTGCTTCCATCTAGAGTTAACCACTGTGAGGGTTTTCAATTTGCAATCATAACTGTAATCATAATTGTAATAATTAAAGGGGCATGGGAGTTAAAAAGTGCTGAAAATTGACAAATGTATCCTTTTTACTCCAAGCTGCAGCTCAGCATATCATATATTTCTTTGAAATTTTGATGAAAAGCACCGCTGTATGTTGTTCAAGTCTGTCAAGGGCAAAGATGCCTCACATTGTGCTGGTTCTGCATTGCCTTATGAAGCATCCAGCCTTACTGCTACAAGAGGGCTCCCTCTCACTGTTTAACCCTGCCAGCTACTGATGTCAGCACCAAACTGGAATGGGTCAACTCACAGGAAGATTCCCGTAGAAGAACAGTAAGGCTCAGATGCTTCTTGAGGCAATACGGGACCAGGACAACATGGGGCATCTTTGCTGGTCCCAGGCACTCCATCCTCCCCCTCTGGATTTGGGCCTGAAAGACCCAGGAAAAATGTGGGTGCATGCAAGGTAAGCAAGCATAATTTGTGACATTGCACAACATCATCAATGATCATGATGGGCAAGTCTGTGAAGGCATCAGCCTTAGCTTCCAGTTTGGCTTTGAGGAGCTTGAGCCAACATCAGATAGCCTTAACACTGGTCTTAAACAGGCAGGTTTTTTAATCATTGAATAATAATAATAATAATAATAATAATAATAATAATAATAATAATAATAACAACAACTACTACTACTACTACTACTACTACTACTACTACTACTATTACTACTACTATTATTATTATTATTATTATTATTATTATTATTATTTAGGGCTAAAAAAAAACCTCTTCAAAGCAGGATAATGCTCCCTTTGGTATTACTTTCAAATGTTCTTATTGGCCGTAACCAAGTCCAGATGCTATATACTGGGCAGACCAGGCCACCAGTTTTAAGCAGTCCTTCTGGCCCATTAACCTTCTCCTGTCCACAGACATGCACACCAATCTTGCAACAATACTTTTCTAGAGCAGAAAGAGGTGCTCATGAGTCCATATTTCTTTTTGACACATTCTTCATGGAACAAAGTAAAAGTCAAGTAGTAGGGCGTAAAGGGATTGAGTGGCAGCTGCATTTTGCCATCCCCAATTGCTCTTTTTTGAATATGTCTCTTTGACAATGTAGGTATTGATCTTGGCCCAAAAGATGAAGTGAGCCATGGTGGAGATTGCACTTTGCATTTAAACCAGGGGGATTTTAGCTGTTAAACACAGTCAAATCAAATAATGTAAGTTCTATCACAAAACATATGAGATTACCCAAATTTATGACTTTAATATAGAATGGAGAGGTTGCTTTGGTTACATTGCCTCAATTAAGCTTAGAAAGGCAGCTGGGTATAACCAAGAAATAGACAGAGAAAGAGGTGGGAACGTGACATTTGCCAAGCACAGGAAGGGGGAGGGCTCTAGACAGGGGAGGCTGGTGATGCCTGTATCGGTGCAGCTCCTCATCCAGTGCATCTTTTTTGTTTGAGCTTTATAGGAGCTATCCATGGTGCTGAACTCCATCCCCAAAATAGGTTCACCACCATGGAGCACCACGGATAGCTCCTAGAAAGCTCCAAGAAAAAGATGCCATGGATAAGGACCCCCACTGACACAGGAGTCACCAGCCTCCACTGGCTCTAGAGAATTGGCAGGAGGAGTTGGAGGTCTGAATGCAACAGGGAAACTCAAGAGGTAGTGGTAAGGGATTGGGCAGTGCGTGGAATTAAGATGAGAAATGAAAGAGAAAAATTGGAAATGGAGAGAAACAGTGGTGTCGTGGTAAATTTTAAAGTGCCAGTGCTCATCATAACAGTCCCCATAACCACACCCGCAAGGAGAATCCAAAAATGTCAGGCACCTGTGTTGATCCATATATCAACAAACCAGTTCTAGCAGTTCTCATCTCCACCAGGAGCAGGTCTTTTGTAAAACTAATGGGTCGTAACCCTCATCCTGCATTTTTATGAAACCTAGCTTTCCTTGCATTCCAGGGTCCAGCCAGACCTGCAGACAAAAGTGCCTCAGGAAAGGCAAATTTTGCATATGAAAGACTTTTGTCTCACTAAATGTTTTCCCCAGGCTGTTAGGATCAGAATAACAATGGATTTCAGGATTCAGTTACTTAAGCTAACTAAAGACTTAATCTTTCCTTAATCCAAGCAATCTGCATAATTCATGGCCGTCAATTTTCATTTGAAAAGACTGAAGAAGCCTGAGGCCTATAAACTTTAAATCAACAATTACAAAGCTTTCCCTCAATCGATTTCTTTTCTGTTTGAAGGCGGTATTTGCTATTGTTCTTGGCTATCAGAAGAGACTAAGATGACCTATGGATGACCTCTTTTTGTTCCCCATAATTATTTCAGTTGTTCGGGGTCCAAAAATTCCCCATGAAATGTATTCTTTTGCAGATTTCCGGGGATCTTATTCCCCAGACATGTTTGGTTTATAGAAAGAAAACCATAAAAGGCAGGTGGCTGAAATCTGGTAATATTTTTCACTAACTACAGCAAAACTATATCGCTTAATGGTTATAAATGTTACTCTACAGCAGCCATTCCTTCTAAGAAAGGTGGAAGGGCTAGTGGTGGATTGGCTTGCTTCATCTCCACAAAGTTGAAGGCAACTACAACAGCTATGACATCATGCAATTCAGTTGCAATTGCTGTTCATGTTACACTCTTGGAAATATGCTTAATGTTGGTGAATGTATATATACCACCCTGTTTAAAAAAATCAATGGTAACTACTCTTTGGGTAGAACTAGAGAACTATATTGAATCCTTAGAATTGCTGTATCCCACTACAGTATTCATTATTGCAGGGGATTTTAATGCACGTATGGGAGCCAATGATGTAAATCTATATACTTGTTACAATCAGATTTTGGAGCCAGATATCTATCCAGAGTGTGGTTCCCCTCGATATTCAAAAGACTCTAGACATAACTATTCAGGGTTTTGTTTAGCTCAATTCGCAAGGAGGGGGGATTTGTTAATACTAAATGGTACGGCAGATGGAGATCGACCTGGGGAGTATACCCATTTTACAAAGTCTGGAGGTAGTGTGATTGATTATGTAGCAATCTCCCGCTTTGCATATAAACATGTCACTGGTTTTGAGATAGGTTTCAATATAGAAAGCGACCATCTACCCCTGACCATGACATTTGCACATCCAGTATATAACAACTTCTGCCCACAAAATCAATATATCTCTAACACAGATTTAGGTGTAGGAGAGTCAAGTGGACACCAGCAGTCAATTTAGCTTTAACTCACCTCCTTCATAGTGAGGATCTAATGGCCTCTCATGCTGCTATTCTCTCAGCCACTTCTGCTGCTGAGGTCATGAATTTATTTAATAATTTGATTGATAGGTTGCAAGACCAATTAAGAATTAAGGTTAAGAATGATGTCTCAAGAAGAACTCTATCATCCTTTAGCTGGTTCGATAGAGAGTGCAAACAGGCTAAAAGCCAGCTGAAGAGAGCGTATTGCAAATACAAGGACTCCAACTCAGGCCTTATGACTGAGGAATAGGCAAAAGTATAAACTCCCTTAGGCAAAAGTATAAACTCCTGATAAGAGGGGGGGGGAAAACAGCAAGCAGAAAAACAAGCTTGGCAAATCTTAATAAAGGCCTCTCATGATAGGGACACCTGCCTCTTCTGGCGCACAATATCAGGCTTACTAGAAAATGCTTCCACAGCCCCTGTGTGTACTATTGAACCCAATGAATGGATGCAATATTACCATTCATTATATTTTGATCATGATAAGGATGTCAAGCAAACAGTGGAAATTGTAGGAAAACTACCAGAGTGGCCACCAGTATCTCTAGCTGAGGTTAAGAATCTTATCCTTCAGTTGAAAAGTAACAAAGCACCTGGCATTGATTTTCTCCCGCCAGAATTTTTGAAATCCAATATTGATTGGTGGGCTTCCCTTTTGACTGTAATATTTTCAACCATCGACTTAACAGGGCTGCTGCCTGAAGTTTGGGGTACGGCAGTAGTTGTCCCCATATTCAAAAAAGGCCCCACATCTGATCCAGCATATTATCGCCCAATTAGTTTGTTATGTGTAATTAGTAAATTATATGCCAAGCACCTTTATAACAAGCTAATTGATTGGATAATCGATGAAGCCATTTTGGCTGACAAGCAAGCAGGGTTCAGACAAGGTAGATCTACAATAGATCATTGCTTTGTACTAGCCCATCTAATTGACAAGTATGCCAAGAAACCAGGTAGTGTGTTATACGCAGCTTTCATTGATTTGAAGGCTGCATTTGACTCAATTTCTCACACAAGACTTTGGGATAAACTAAACTCCTCAACTATAGATAAAAGACTCCTTTTTTTGATCAAATGTCTATATACCAATACCTGGCTGAAGGTGCGATGCTCTACAGATGGACAGCTTACTGGGTCTGTACCGGCCACAAAGGGAGTTAAGCAAGGCTGTATTTTGGCTCCTGTGTTGTTCAATCTATATATAAATGATATTGTTGAGAATCTGACATCTCCAACGTTTCATGCCCCTAAATTGTCTACAAAACACATTTCCATTCTTTTGTACGCAGATGATGCTGTACTTCTCTCCCAAATGAAAGTGGGCCTAAGTAGATTGTTAAGGGTATTCTCTGAATACTGCCAAAAAGAACACCTAGCTGTGAACTATAACAAAACTAAGGTTATGGTGTTCTCTAAAAAAAACACAGGGTCCATAGATGGTATATAGATAAACAGCAGACAATTGAACAAGTTAAAGTTTTCAAATACCTCGGTGTGGTCTTTCAATCAACAGGGTCTTGGTTAGCCCACAAGAAATATGTGGTGGATAAGGCGTCTCAGAGTACCAAAATTCTGACGTGCTTTTTCTACACAAAAGGGGGCAACCATATACCCTCAGCACTTGAGGTTTTTAGAGCTAAACCTCTAGCACAACTACTCTATGGGGTCCAGATCTGGGTGGATCCTTATATCAGATCTGTGGAAGCTGTTCAGTCTAAGTTCTTAAGACAATTTTTTTCCGTTCCATGTTGTGTTCCAAATGCATCTTTGCATTTGGAAGCTAATCTCCCCTCAATTACTCTACAGGCCTGGGGCAGGACATTTAATTATTGGCTCCAGTTGAATTTAACTTCTACTGGCTTACTCCCCTTGGTCTTGCAGGATTCCCATGTGAGTGTTTGGATGAAGAGCACTATCTCTAAGCTGCATTCTTTTGGCTTATCGTCACAGCGCTTATTAGCATTGGGATTTATTAAAGCAAAAGTCCTAATTAGACAGCACCTACATGATATTGAGCAACAGAATAATTCGGTCACTACAAGAAAATTTTGCCCCTGGTATGATTATTTTCCATCTAGGCTCTTCGACACATTGCCATCTTATTTGCAGAACTTAACAGTAGTAAAGTACAGATGAGCCTTCACTCAGGCAAGACTGAACATACTGCCATCAGCTGTACTGGAGGGCCGTTTTAAAAGAACTCCATTGCAGAATTGCTTGTGCCCATGCGGAGATGGCAGTATTGAAACAATAGATCATGTATTATTATCTTGTGCTTTCTATAAAGATCTAAGGAAAGAGGTGATTTCTCCACTACTGTCATCTATTCCAGGGCAGTCAGTTCCTGCTTCTGTGTCTTTTCTCCTCACAGACCAAAACAAACAGGTCACAGTAAAAACCACCAAATTTTTAGCCGGAGCAATTAAAATAAGACCTACCAACTTATTAGGGACCTATTTATTCATAGCTTCTTGACTGAGCAGAAGTTCCTTTATTGATTCTATTTATTTGTTGAGTTTTATTGATTCTATTTATGTCTGAAGGACTATGTATTATTTATGTATTAATCATAGCATCTTTGTTCAGTGCAAATTTTAAGAGCGCAACTAAAGTAATTTTAGTCAAGTATAATTTTGTTTTCTATTTCTATATATTTTACTTCATGCTAAGGCCGGTGGCTGATGCAAATAAAGAATTCATTCATTCATTCATTCATTCATTTCACTAAACAGTTTTAGACAATGTCCTAAAAGCACTTCTTATGTGTAAATTACACAACAAAATATGAGCCTGGGGAAAGAAAACACCCCAGTTAGCAGGACATGAACCACATGACTGTGTACCTGCATATACAATCATGAAGAAATGTAAGGGGTAAACTGGCTGCATTATCCTATCGACATTAGGCAGATGAAGTGCTTTCAAAAAAAGGCCTGTGGCTCACGCTGGCTCAGCTTGTCTGAGTGTGGAAAGCTAAGCAGGGTCAGGCCTGGTTATTACTTGGATGGGAGACCCCTCCTCTAGTTTCCTGCATTGAGCAGGGGGTTGGACTCAATGGGCTTGTAGGCTCCTTCCAACTCTATGATCTATGAACCTCTATAAGGTCAGAGAGCATTACAGAGGTGAGGAACCAGGCCTGGGGTCCAGTTTCAACCCTTCTGAGGTCCCAATCTGACCTCAGATTCCCCACATGGCCATGCCCCCTTTCCCTGGCCCCGTCCCTTCCTCCAGACCGTTGATTGTTTGGTGGTTTCTTGGCTTTTGTGCTGTTTCCCCCCTATTCTGAAAGGTTGAAATTCCTCTCCTAAGGCTTAGTTATTGGCAACAGGAGTTGGGGATGTTACCGTTGGCTCGCGTGGGTGCGAGTGGGACCGAACTCAGCCCCGCTCGCGCCCGCGCGAGGTTCGCAGACCTACCTGCAGGCATCCCGTCGGCTCCTCGGCTCGGCTCTGCGCGGAGAGCTACCCACGCTGCCCGCGCTGCTCCTGTCGCGTCACTTTCTGCGTGGCGGAAGTGACGGGATGGGACCCTGCTCTGGCGTGCTGGACCCCCGCGCGATGTTTTTGGCGGGGGAAACCAGGGCAACAGGGCTGTTTAAGCCCTGTTGCCCTGGTTCCCCCCGCCAAAAACATCGCGCGGGGGTCCAGCGCGCCGGGGCAGCCGGAAGTGACGCGACGGGCACTGGTGGCTCGAGTGGCAGCGGCGGCTCGAGCGGCACGGAGAACGCTCCACGCCGCTCAGAAGATCGACTTTGGGTGGCCACAGCGGCGGAGAACTGAGCCGCGGAGAACATCGAGTCAAGATAAGGTTTGTGTAACCCCCATAACAGGAGTTTTATGCTACAATATATTGGGTGGGGTTATACCTTTTTGTAAATTGGTCCCCACCCATTTTGCCCTATTCTGCCCTATTCACCGCTGTAATGCAGCCCCTGAGAGCTTCTCTGAAGTTGAATTTGGCCCTCAGGCTGAAAGAGGTTCCCCACCCGTGGAGTATAACCTACAAATATCTGTGAGTTCTTGCATCTCACTTTTTGGGATGTACGGTATGTATCATTTGGAGCCTTGCTTAGCTTTTACCTTGAAGTGCTGTCTTTTGCGGACCTACAGGGTTCCTCCCGGTAGCAATTGTCTGATGATTACTTCAGTGTTACAGTAGTAAAGCTTTATCACCAAGTGTATTTGTACTCTCCCCCATGTGTATGGATGCATAGCACTGCCCTATCAAATCAATCATGGATCATGTATTCTCTGGGAGGAAATGTGTCTCCTGCAAATGGAATGCTAGCAAAAGCTACCTTGGCAGGCTGTTGGAAGCAATGTTTTGCCAAGTCACTTTGTGGGGAACAAATTATTGCTCCCTCTTCACCAATCATTCCATGCAGTAAGCACTCCTTGAAGTTGAAATTTCACCAATGATAGTCAGTAGCCCTTTGACTTGCCTTATTTATAATGTTTCTGGAAATTTACTGTCTATAGTTACATGCTTTGTGCTTGCAAAGGAGGAAGCAAGCATCCTCTGCAACCAGGCACAGCTATACAACAGAGCACTCTTTCCGGTTTAGTGGGTCTCTCATGCGATCTAAAGCTCTTTTACAATTTACTTTCGGTGGCTTGAAACAACTGTCAATTTGAAAGGGATTTTGCAGCTTGGTAACTGAGCTGGGAGGTGAAGGTTTTTGAGGGTTTTTTTTAAAGCCACCTGCTGATCTGACTCATTTTGTGTTTTAGGAAACTGTTCCTGCGGAACATGGGCTATTGAGGTTTGAGTGGGAGCAATATTTCAAGACATAGTAATCAAGACAGATCTGATTGCCACCTAATCAGAGACTTCATCTCCGAGAAAGAACGGGATGTAGAAAATAAGAATGAATGGGAAGAAGGTATCAGAGAACTACCTATCAGTGTTTACCCAAATAAAGTGTTTGCAAATGCAGGAGCATTTTGAGGGCTGAGCTGTTCAAGGTCCTTGAAAAGGATGACACCAGCTCAGAGTTACACACTCGCACAGATGAGGAAACAAAATGGGGAAGATCACTGCGGGAAAGCCAATAAGAATGTAATATTGAAAACACTGACTCGTCTAAGAAGTGCTTAAGGGGCACAATCCTAAACACACTTACTAGGGAATAAGCCCCATTGAACATTATAGATCAAGTCTTATCTCCTGAGTAAATGCACATAGGATTGCTCTGTAAGCGTGTAATCCTTTGCTCTGCACACTTACCTAGAAGTAAGTCCCATCTTATGAGTAAACATGCATAGGAATGTGATGCACAAGGACTAACTAAAACTGGATGCTCTGAATTTTGCTAGAGGCATGGATATGGCTAAGTATTAAATAAAATGAACCTATGGATATCTGTAATTTAAGGTCAATGCTCTACTTCATATTTAATATGGAAAGTTTTTCAATTTCACCTTTCAAAACCTCTCTCTCTCCATATATCCATATATATATATATATATATATATATAAACAAGATTAGCATAGTTGCCAAGTGTCTGAGCTTTGACTCAAGGGGAAAGCAAGGATTAACTAAAGTAAGATTTGTTTAAAAAACAGAACATGAATTTCAGCTATATAAAGCATAAAAAGCATTCTAGCTTATCTATACAGTACAGTACATGTGGAAATGTAATGAATATTACTCCTGCTGCCACAAAAAAGATTTTCTGTGTAATAATCAATAAAAATCATGGCCACAAGTCAAGTATCTGGGTAATAAATGAATGGCAAACCATGAGCAAGAAGGAAATGTTGAACAAGGTGTGTTTACTAACCAACATGACTATGTGCAAGTATTTGGAAATTTAATGAGATCACAAACTGGTGGATACATTTTGTCCAAATGTGTAATGTCGGAGTTGTAACACAATCAGCTACCATTACATTCTTCAGTGGGGTAAGTTCACCCATCACTATCCAAGGCAGCTTTTGTGAATGTCAGCATTCACAAGTTTATGGTCCTGCTTGTTAAGCATACACTGGTGCATGCTGCTGACAACCTCATTTAGGTGACTGTCAACACTACTCTCTTCATGCATTACTCATATTACTCATGTGAAGAGGCAACTTTCAAGGACCAGGACCCTGAATCCTCATCTTCAGAGAATCTTGACCCATTGTCCTCTAAGGAGACTCCAGAGTTAATTGTTTAGGGAGATGACCTGGCCAAGGAAAGGTTTCATGAGGCTTCCACCTCCTGAGGACCCAGTTCACTAGAAAGAGCCCAGGAGTCAGCTCCCCTGTGTCCAAAGTAGGCTGCATTACCATCCTCATACTCTGAGGACTCAGTCCATGAGGACACTAGCATACCCCAGCTACTCCCACATTGTCACAGTCTGAGATTGCTAAAACAAGCCAGGCCCCAATAAGAGACCCAGCCTCAATCAGTATGGCGGTGGGGACAACCAGCCTAAAGGCTGCTACATTTCTATTTAAGTCTCAGTATTGCTCTGGTCCTTGTTGCAGCATCATACAGACAACCCTGCCTATCTTCTAGCCCCAGCACCATTTGGAGGTTTCTGTGGTACTGACCTCTTTCTGTATTGCTTCCTGAGAAACCTGGCACCTGCTCAAGATCTGATCCATAGCAGAACCCTGCAACCTAAGCTACAACACAGAACATCATCAGAACCCACCACCTGAAACGGTTCAGCAACAAAGATGCAATGGAGTCAAGGTCACCTGCAGCTGGGCCAAGGTCTTCTAAATTGTGCAAGGGAACCTACAAAATAAAAAAAAAAGCTCCCAGCTGCAGAAGTGGGATGAAGCTAAATGTGGGAGGAGCCACACGACCACAGGGATGAAGCTAAATGTGCAGCCTCACAGCCCTGCTGTATCTGTGTGGCCTCTTCATTCAAGTAACATGTGAAGAGGGCTTTTGATTCACTATGCAACTGGATTTTGGACATTCACAAAACTTATTCGGGCGTGTCATTATTCACAAGTGAATGCCAACATTCAAATCTGGGCCATTCACTGCAACATATATACTTATTTTATGTTAGAGACAGATACTGCCAGTCAGAGGAGGATACTTGGACAGTAACAGAGTAGATTTATCAAAGTACAGGGAATTACCAAATACACAGGTGGAACACAGGTGTCACCTGAGCTTTGATTACCACTATACAGAGTCATCTTCTTTTAACCAAACAGAAAATACTTCAACATATATCCAACATGAAAGACAAACACTATCCACAAGTTCCCCTGCCATAGTATGCTCCCAGCAGTGTGTATCAGTCAGTTGGCTTTGTGATTATTTACAAATTTCCACATAATGACCCAATGATTCCAGTCTATTGTGGAAGCTGTTACAGCCCCATTGTCCCTGATTGTACACTCAATTTTGAAGATTACTACTCTACTTGTGATCATGAAAAGCCATATCAGCTCAGTGGGAACCACACTTTTGATTTCAATGAAGCTTTGCTTTGAAACATTGATTCATCAACAATTTGGGATGTTGGAAATTATTTCTTCCTGCTACCTGTAAGTATTACTTTCATCACTTTGCTTCGCTTTCATTCAAGGTATAAACACCATGATTCACTTGAAGCACTGTAAATATTTCAGCTGTGAATTACACATACAAACACATACATACATATATTCAGCCCCTGTTGAATGGGCTATTGATCCCCCACAAAAAAAAACTTAAAAGCCATGCAGCATGATGCAGTAAAAGATAATTGACACTGAAATTTGTATGTGTTCTTAGAAATGTTTGAGGGAGACGAGCAAAGGCAGAGGGAGACATCACCCTTTCACCCCATAGCATCTATATCTCCGATCAACTCATCATTGGTTCTACACATTGAGTATTTTATAAACAGTGACATGGGCCTATGCATTAGGTGTGCATGCAGGTGAACATCCCTTCGTATTAAAATAAGCATGAATCAAGCACAACAAATATACGGTTTGTGGGTTTGAATTTGGTGTTTGTCTGATTTTTTTGCAGTCTAATTTTGAATATGTCAAAGAATAAGCCATTGAACCTTCTTGCAAATCTTTCACCCAACCAAAATGTCATTGCCCCTCCGACTGAAAGCTAAAATTGTGCTGTTGCAGATATATGCTAGTTTGATAATTTTGTTTATAATTATAATAACAGTTGTTTCCCAAGCTGTCTCAGAGTTCTTTCAAATAGGTTTTTGGGGGTTTTCAAAAATGTGTTTTGAGACTCAGGGCAATATTATGAATTTGCCCAGCAAACTGCATATTAAATTGGATTCTCCTGTGTGTAAACCTGTTTAAAATTCCATAACATGGTTTTGCACAATAGTGTCTTCTCACATAAAGGAGTATAATCAAATGCATTAATATATAGCATGCTACAAGAACAGAACACAACCTGTCATTTAATTTTTGCTTATGGTTCTGTGATATACTGCTCCGAAATGCAGGAGTTGTATGGCTGGAAAGAAAACAATTCTTTATGCATGGAGGTAAGCATTCCATCTAGAGCTCGAGGGAGCTTTACAATGAAGCATAATTAATTATGCTAATGCAAGCCAAAAAGTACCAACCTAGTCCCTAGTCAATTTATTTCATGCTTTGTACTGACTTTGAAACATTACATTTATGTTGCAATGGGCAATCAATATTATATTTACTAAATTAATTGTGAACGTTAAAAAATTTAGGCTGTGTGGGTTATATTTACTTAAGGCTCTCCAGCCTCCCCTTTCCACTGTTCGTTTTTTGTCTAGCGGGGGAAACAGCTTTCATTTCACAGTAGAAGAAATTTGCTCATTTAGAGCGGCACTCTCATCTAATAGACTATGGTGGGGCTGTTCATTTTCAGATATGAACTAGCTTTGGAGAGGGGATGCCTCCGATATACAAAAGCCTCAGGCTGTAGCAGGGGTGTTGAACCTCAGGCTTGCAGGGCAAATCTGGCCCACCTGGGGTCCCCATCTGGCCCTCCCTAGATGACCTTTCCCCTTTCCCCAACTAGTTAATGGTTTCCTGGCTTTTGCAAATCACCACCACCACCACCACCACCATTCTACAAGGTTGAAATGCCTTTCCTAAGGCTTAGTTACTGGCAGTAAGAGCTTTCAGTTAAAATATTCTGGTGTTTTTAATAGTTCAGCCCCTCCCCTTTTGCCTTCATTGGAATACGAACCCCGAGAGTTTCTCCAGAATGGAATTCAGCCCTTGGACTGAAGGAGGTTCAGCACCAATCTGCATAGCAAGGAATATGAGATATGACAAGCCCTGCAATCAAACCATATCTGTGTGGTGGTTGGGACTCTCCCTTGTAGGGATCATGCAAGGAAATGGCAGCACCATTGGTCGTCTAGATCACAGTTCCTTGTCACACACAATGTGAGCAGTTCCAGTGGAAGCGCAATACTGGCATGGAAAGTAACCATGCCGTCATTTGGATGAATCATGTCCTTGCTGGCCACTGTCATACATTACCAGTGCAACATGCAGTGCTGCTGGCTATGGGGGGAAAAAACTTTGTTTTTTGGCAGCCACATGACAAGAGGAAGATTTGAATCAGGCCAAGGAAGAGTAAAATGGGGGAGGGGGCTGCATAGTGAAAGCACAGAGGCAGGGTAAAAATCACGCAGCTATAAACACTGGACTGGATCCTTCCAGACCAAGTTAGTTTCACTTAGCCCTATAGTTTAACTAATTCACTCTGAATTCAACAAATGGGAACTTCTCAGTCCACTTTTTAAATTAGTAGCTGCTCTGGGAAATTTATGTCAACCAGTTGTACCAAATTGGCCCTCTGGTGTCATCTGACTTTCCAGGACAGGAGGAGGATTATGAACTATGGAGTCAAGCAGGGTTGAACCTATAATTCGGTAGAGTGAGGTGGGCTGGCCACCTCAGGCAGCTGCTCTTGGGTGTGATGGAAGGGCAGCAAATGATCAATGATGGATTGATTATGCAATAGCACTGGACTGAAATATTTGGCCCTCTGATTTTCACAAGTTTTTGAGTGGTTGAATGAGGGGCAAAACTATCCCGTTGAAGACTGGATTATTCTTTTAAAAAATCAGTGTGTGTGTGTGTGTGTTTCTTACCTTTAAATATGATAATACAGGGTCAGAGATGCCACTAGGGCTGGACCACTGAGCGCAGATCCAGGGTCCGGTTGTCACAATAAACACATTTATCTATTTATTTTACTTACAGGAGAGATTGGGCATGCTGAGTAGTGAAGCTGAAGTCACGTCTGGCATCTTTATTTTGCCGGAGGGCTTCTAGGCCCCACGTGGGCCCAGAGACACTCTGGGAAAATCAAGATGCTGGCCACAACTGCAGCTTGGCACTGCAGTGCACTTGTACTCTTCTGTGTGTTGGAAAAAAAGATGAAGGTGCCTCTGGCCAGGTAAGGAGGAGAGAGCAAGCACAGGGGGCAGGGCGGGGAGTGAGAGCAAGTTTGTTTGTGTGTGTGTGTGTGTGTGTATGTGTATGTAAAGTTTTAGATCTCACCCTGGCATTTCCCCCACACTTACATCTTCAACAGATTAATAACTAGGACCAGGAGGTCTGAACATGTAACACCTGTTGTGGCCCGCTTGCATTGGCTGCCTACATGCTACTGAGCCCGATTCAAGGTGCTGGTTTTATAACCTATAAAGCCCTACACAGCTTGGGACTGCAATACCTGACGGAACGCCTCTCCCAACCAGAATCTACCAAGACACTATGCTCAACATCTGGGGCCTTCCTCCGACTGCTGCCCCCGAGGGATGTTCAGAAGGCAGCAACAAGGGGGCGGGCCTTTTCTGTGGTAGCCCCACAACTCTGGAACAGGTTTCCCACTAAAAGGCCTGCCTGGTGCCAACTTTACTATCCTTTCAGCACCAGGTTAAGACTGTCCTCTATATGCTGAGGCATTTAACAGCTCCAAATAGTACACAGGGTGGTGGTGGTGACGTCACCTCCCCCCCCTTTTTTCTAAAACCAGTCTACTTTCTATAATCTTGTCTTAGCTATTTAAGACATTTTAAAATTGTTTTTAATATGTCTAGTGAAAATTGTTTCGATGCTTTTATTGTTTGTGTTTTTATATTGTATTTTATTGTAAAATTTTATAATTGTTGTAAACTGTCCAGAGAGCTCCGGCTATTGGGCGGTATAGAAATGAAGTGAAATAAATTATTATTATTATTATTATTATTATTATTATTATTATTAGCAGAGCAGCAGCAGCAGCTGCTGCTTTAGAACTTTGAAGGCACTGAGGAAATGGAATCTGTCTGGTCCATAGCGCTTCCCTGATCCTGTCTATAATCCTATGAAGCCCACCTTGTCCAGCATGACCCTCTAGAGCAGTGTTCTCCAACCTTGGGTTCCCAGATGTTTTTGGCCTACAACTCCCAGCATGCCCCAGCCAGTGTAGCTGGCTGGGGCATGCTGGGAGTTGTAGGCCAAAAACATCTGGGGACCCAAGGTTGGAGAACATAGCTCTAGACTAGGGGTGGGCAACTTGTGGCCTGCAGCTCCTATCCTCCCTCACCATTGGCTATGCTGGCTAGGGCGAACAGGAATTCTAGACCAAAATATCTGGAGGCTACAAAACAGGAGATAAAGTGTTGTTCCAATAAAAGTTTTTCTAAGGCACCTAAGAACACTTTTTCTCCTGTTTTGTGAGAGTATTACTGCCTCCCCCCCTTGCTGCTTCCAAAACATCTGGCGGGCCACAGATTGCTCACCTCTGCTCAAGACATCTGATGCAAATGTGATGTTGCAACACTCAACCCTACAAGACTCTGCATTGGTTCGGAGGAAGAGGTGAGGCCAAGGAGAGTTTTCTCTGGTTCACGACTACTGGTGTCAGATCTCTGCCACTATTGCTCTCTTGGCTTGGCCTCAATAGCCATCGATCATCAGCTCTAATGTCAGAGAGCTCTCAGCTAGGGCTAGGGATTAACCTGTCAGTCTATTCCTGGTCTGTGTCATGTAGTCAGTCATAAATTCATTCTGTTCAATTTCTGCATTGATCTGTAATTTTTTTTAAAAAAAAGAAACACAGAAAATGACATTTATTTTCATACAGATTTCCCCTAATGTACACATTTTTGTATGCAGCTTTCCCTAATATGTGCATTTTTGTTTCCAATTTTTGAACTGAGAACTGCATCACAAAATCCAGAGAAGTGCACTAACCAAAGGATATCTCTGTTCTGATCTGCATATGATTCTGGGAAGTGCAAATTAGCTCAGTTCACCAAAAAAAAAAAAAAAAAAAAAGCAAGCCAAAGAAAGTCACTCATCCCTAGGTAGGCCTCCACTGAATATTTATTTCCATTTCAATGCCAGTGTGGCGTAGTGGTGAGAGTGTTGGACTGGGACTCGGGAGATCCGGGTTCTAGTCCCCACTTGGCCATGAAACTCACTGGGTGACTTTGGGCCAGTCACTGACTCTCAGCCTAACCTACCTCACAAGGTTGTTGTGAGGATAAAATGGAAAGGACGAGGAGGATTATGTAAGCCGCCTTGGGTTCCTTTCAGGAAAAAAGGTGGGGTATAAATATAATAAATAAATAAAATAAATAAATTTTCAGGCCAAAAGTAGCAATTTCAGGAGGATATATATTCCCCACTCCCAAAATTGTGAGAATATGGTGTCATTATTTTACCTATTTACAGGTGCTCCATCCATTTTCTCCTTCTGGCAACAGCTTTCTTCTCCTGGATTAGTCACATTGGCAGCTCGAGGGATTACATAGTGGTCAGGATGACATCACACAACACTAGGATCATAGGATCATAGAGTTGGAAGGGGCCTACAAGGCCATCGAGTCCAACCCCCTGCTCAATGCAAGAAACTAGAGGGGTCTCCCATCCAAGTAATAACTAGGCCTGACCCTGCTTAGCTTTCCACACTCAGACAAGCTGAGCCAGCATGAGCCACTACATAGGCAACCAGATTTGACTATGTGATGATGTGATTGAGGGCAAACAAAGCCAACCGAGAGAGCAAGTGACGACAATGTAAATGAAAATATCCCTGAAAAACAGTTTGGTCCAGCCCTACTCCCAAATACCTCAGCCGCAACTCTGAGAGCCAGTGTGGTGTGAGAGCCAATGTGGCGTAGTGGTGAGAGTGTTGGACTGGGACACGGGAGATCCGGGTTCTAGTCCCCGCTCGGCCATGAAACTCACTGGGCGACTTTGGGCCAGTCACTGACTCTCAGCCTAACCTACCTCGCAGGGTTGTTGTGAGGATAAAATGGAGAGGAGGAGGAGGATTACGTAAGCCGCCTTGGGTTCCTTGCAGGAAAAAAGGCGGGCTATAAATATAATCAATCAATAAAATAAATAGAGTGTTGGACTGGGACTCGGGAGATCTGGGTTCTATTCCCCACTCGGCCATGAAGCTCACTGGGTGACTGTGGGCCACTCACTGACTCTCAGCCTAACCTACCTCAAAGGAATGTTATGAGGATAAAATGGAGAGGAGGAGGACCATGTAAGCTGCTTTTGGTTCCTTGCAGGAAAAAAGGCAGGATATAAATATATAATACATAAAAAAAATAAAACTCTTGCCTGCTTGTGACCTATTCTGTTGCATGGGCTTATACCTGCCTATGCCTTATCCTTCCCATCCTGTGACCACGGCTACCTCATACCCAAATACTTATGTGGCCTTGTGGTTATGATTTGTAGGAGAAACAGGATAGTATGAGCAACATTTGTTGATATAATCACACCTGATGTAGGGGATAACACAACAGAGATCACCACGGAGACTCAAGGTTGTTTGGAAGCCATTCCATCCAATGTGGGAGCCCTTTCTCTGATTCCGGGGTTCAAAACCTTAAGGTAAGGGGCCAAACGTGGCCCTATGGGGGTCCCCATCCAGCACTCTGGGGTTCCCCAGAAAGCCATGTCCCTTCATTTCATTTGGTCCATTTGGTGGTTTCCTGGCTTTTGTGCGGTTTTTCCCATTCCAAAAGGATGAAATCTCTCTCCTAATTAGTGTCAATAAGAGTGTTCAGCTAAAATATATGTGGGTATTTGGGGGTTTGGCCCCACCCCTATTGCCATTAGCCCTGGCCACCACTGGAATGCAGCCCCCAAGAGCTTCTCCGAAATGGAATTTGGTCCTCAGGCTGAAAGAGGTTCTGCACCCCTGCTCTAACCCCAAATATGTCTGGGCTAGTTGTGGTTACAGAGGGGTGAAGACACTGTACTTTGTACATCCTTAGAGATAATCTGTTAGTTCCTCACATTTTTGCAGTTGAGAATTGGCACTGCAAATAGCTTCAGGATCTATGCCTGTGTGATCATTAGTTCAACTGAAGCCCTGCAGAGATATTTAGATCAGTGATCATGTCCGTACCATTCTACGTTTGTCCATGGAACTCAGCAACCATTATACGGCACAATCCTATGCATGTGTTTAGACAGAAAAAAGTCCTACAACTCCCAGCATACCCCAGCCAGCCATGCTGGGAGTTGTTGGGCTTTTTTCTGTCTAAACATGCATAGGATTGCACCCTTAATTTGTTTTGTCTTGACTTGTGTTAGTGCTCAGGTAACCTGGGAATACTTCAGAGCCGTAATGCACTGTGATTAGAAACTCATTCTTATACAGTGATCCAAAGCAAGGGTAAATGTTACTTAGAGTATGTATTCACTTTTGTTTTGGCTTCTCTTACCGCTGTTGTCCTGTTTGAACACGCAAAAATTGTTAAGTCGTTCAAATAATAAGATTTTTTTTAAGGACTAAGTGAAGGAATGTATTTATTTTCAACAGACTCTCTGTCAATACGTGGTTGGATGATAAGCCTTCAAGTGCACACCTGCAAGAAACCAACAGGAGCAAGCAGAACATGCTTATTTTGCTAGCTGATAGGACAGGAACCATCTGGCTGAGTGCGGAGCTCTGTAGTGATTAATTTAGTTGCAAGACAGATTAACTGCCATGCGGAAGAGAAAAATGCATTTCTAGTTATCATACAGGGCCAGTATTGTTTCTGCGGAAGGAAGCAGGAAGTTAAAAAAAAAAACTTCCTTTATTTCACTGCCCCATCCCCCCTCTCAAATAGTGATAAGGTTCTCCAGGCCAGGCACTGAATAGGATAAGTGGGTAATAGTTTTATTAACAAGTTAATGCCAGAACTTTTCCATCTGCACTGGCTGCCAGTCCATTTCCGGGCCTGATTCAAAATGCTGGTGTTAACATTCAAAGCCCTAAATGGCTTGGGCCCAGGTTACCTAAATATTCATCTCCTCCCATATATACCTGCTCGGACCCTAAGATCGTCTTCAGCAGTCCATCTCTAGGAGCCCCCGCCAAGGAAGTGAGTTGGGTGGCTACTAAGAAGAGGGCCTTTTTTGTTGTGGCACCCTAGTTGCAGAATGAGCTTCCCAGAGAGTCTCACCTGGCACCTACGTTGTGCTCTTTTCGGTGCCAGGTGAAGACCTTCTTATTTTCCCAGGCCTTTTAGTCTTTCAGTTTCAGTTGCTTTAAATCTGTTACTGTATTTTAAATCCTTGCACTGCTGCTGGGTTTTATTTTGGTTGTTATTTTTATTTTATAATGTAGTTTTAAATTTTTATATTATTTTTATTAAAATTTTATGGTTTTAATTGTTGTGAACCACCCAGAGAGCTTCGGCTATTGGGTGGTATAGAAATGTAGTAAATAAAAAATAAATAATAAATAAATAAGATCTGCAATGAGCAGAACACATCAGCAGCAAACTAACAATGTTTCCGTGCAGCTCCTTAAACCTCAGGTGAGAACTAGGAGAATACCTTTCCTGTCCTGCTGCCTACTTGGCATGGGCCAGACTTCGGGGACAGCAATGAGGAGAACAGAACTGTGGGTGCTGTGCAGCTTGTTCTGCACCCCCTAAGCTACCTTACTGTCCTCAAGTGTAGCAGAAGACACTGTTCCACCAGCGGTGTTGATGCAAGATCAACTCTTTTGCATGTGGAATAGGACGGGGCACCATTTTAGCCTTCACCTCAGAGAGCAAAACCTTTTGGGATGATCTTGGCATGGGCGATCCCACCCTGGCTCTGAGCCCAAGATCAGCTGACTGATCTGTGTGGATCACTGCCTGCTCACCTTAAAGGTGAGAACCGGACAGAGCACCTGATTCACTGTCCCATGCCATCAAAGTTGGACAGCCCTTAGATATTTCTGTGGCAGAACTCTTCGTCATACAAGCCTAGTACCATAATGAAATTGGTGCCACCTAACTGCAGTGGCTCCACAGTTATAGAGCACAGTATGAGGACACTGGAGTGTATATGTATGTGAGGCAGATATATTCCCCCCCCCCCACTGGCTTTATTGTATATAGAAGTAGTCTGCATTATTGCTTTTAATCATCAATGTTATCCTTTAGGCTGTCTACTAGGTGGGGGCGGGGATGGGACATATGAGCTGAGCTCAAGCGATGTGAAATTTAATGTAACCCACACACCAGTACACAGTTTCACATTACTTTTGTTTACATTACCTTCACTGCAAATCTGCCATATTAAGGAGAAATCACTTAATCAAAGAAATCTCATTAATAAAACTGATTTTAAAAATAAAAAATAAAAATCCAATTAATTCTTTCCTTTTAGAGACCCAGAAAATTGACTATTGGAGTCAATCTGTGAAACATTGATTTCCTGGTACTTAAATGACTTGAGCCAATATAACCTCCAAAACAATTAGGACCATCTGTGGTTAGCTAAGCATTTGATGAAGATTACACCCAACAAATTATAGGTTTAGCAGGCAGGGTAAAGAAAATGTGTTTCCTTCCTGATGCAGAAAATAGTTTATGATCAAATCTTCTTACCTGTGCCAACTACAAATGAGCAGCCTTGGCAACGTGGTATAATCATGGAGCATAGAATCCTTTTGTAGAATGGAGTTTATAGTAACTTTTTAAATATAATAATTGCTGTCACTGGATGATTTTCCATGACATTTTTGGTTAGCTTCTGTCCTTCCTGGCTTTCCACAATCCCCATAATAGCTTTCTTGTTGCAGAGAGAGGGTTCCCTTTGCATTTCCAGCAAAGCATCAGTCTTGTACAAGCAGCACTCTTATCTATTTTGAAACTTCTTTCCACAAATCACCCATCCCACCCAATTCGCACTGTTCTGCTGATTTGAAACTTCTGTGGTATGCCTTCACTCTCATTCCCACCACTTTAACATGGACAGTATGATCATTGTTCTATGGTAACAAATATGATTCTAACAAAATGACCTTGTATGGGATCATGCTTCTCTCAAAAATCATTATACAGTATTATGAAATTGGAAGTAAGTGAAAAGATTTGGCCCCAAAGTTCTCAGAAATGCAGAGTTTAAGGCTTGTAGAGGTAGATGGACACCAGATTTTTGAAACAGTGAAAAAAGGTTAGAAATGAATAGACTTGTTTTGACAAAATCCATCTGGATCACTCTTAACATTATGCCCCATTCACACACACACACACACACACACACACACACACAGTATTAAAATGAAGCTATGTGGAAGCTGCCCCATAAGGCAAGCCTTTCTTTCCTAATAACTGGCTCTCTCCACAATTCCAGTTTTGTTTTGTTCTGTTTTTAAACTATGCCATTTGCAAGCCACAAAAGTACAATGTGCAATGTATTTATTAATCTATAGTCTGTAGATGTGACAAGGGCAATGGTTAAAAATAAACAAAGAAGGGCTCTTCCCACCCCATCCTGTCCACTGGATGAACTCCTATGTTCATTTGTTCATACCCTCCCTTACCAACCTGCCCGGTCACTGGGGTCCATTGGATGGCATGTCCCTGGTGGTTCCATATGGACCTATGGCCCAATTAGACCTATGGCCCATTGTACTGTTTTTGGCGCTTCCTGAAAACGCTTTTATTTCAGGAAGCCGTCCCAAACTAACCAGCCACGGTTTTATTGATTTTGTTTTTAACATATAGTTGTATCTTTTATCTATTTTATCGTTTATTGCTCACTGCTCCAAAATCTCCATACCAGAATATGGAGTGGTATATGAATTTTATAAATAAATAAAGTTCTCCTTGGGCTCCACAGACATTTGTGCAAGTAGTTATATCATTTTGCATGGAGTGCACACAGTGCAATCCTACATACAGATCTACTCAGAGGTAAGCCACACTGCTTTCAATGAGGCTTACACTCAGGTGAATGTGTACTGCAGCCACAGTCTCCCATCTTTCATAATTTTCTGACAATCATATAAAATATATAACTCCTGCCAGCTTCCTATCTTCATACTTCCCTCTTTCAAATAAAGTGCCCACGTGAATCATAGCATTTCTGGTGTGCCGGGGGACTTTTTCATTTGAAAGATGGCCTTTCTGGCAAATTGGACAGAATGGCTTTGCCTTTTTTGTATCGCTGTTCACCTCCACAGAATTCTGTCATTAACAGTTCAGAGCTCGGAGAGCCTCCAGCCGCTTTCCTGGTGTCCAGTTGTGTGGGCAAAACATAATGAAGACAAATAACACCAGGCTACTCTAAGACTTTCTTTACAGGGAATGTGCCGCTTACAGACTTTCTTGCACAGAGACTCGGTTGGTTTAACTTTCCTAAAATGCTTGCCTTCTGACAGCCTAGCCACAGAATCAACATGACACTTGACACTTATTAAGAATGCTTATGTCAAATACGCTAATTTTGAGCTTCTTCTACACACATTTTTTTTAAAAAGGTAGTTTGTCATTGTTTTTTAAAAGAGCTTTAAATTGGGCTAGTAGTGTTCTGGCACATGTGCAGTTTTGCCATATGCTTGGGAACTGGGCAGTATTGGGGACAGCTTGGCAGCAGCACGTTGTTGCATAAGCAACAGTGCAACACTCCTTTCATTGTGTGTCATGGGTCATGATGCCCTGGTTCCTGATTGGGTGCTGGAATGTGAAGGGAGAGACATCAGGAGCTCTGGTGGCACCAGCAGCAATGTAGCCCATCAGTCAATGGGAAGCTGCCATTCCAGAGTAGGTGCCTATTCCATGGCGTGCATCCTCCACTCCCCCAGGGCCCTAGGTAGCATGGAACCACTTCCATCAGAAAATATAACCTGCTGCTGTTAAGTAGCAGTGTAGCTTCCTGACAGAAGAGAACACACAGAGGGAAGTTTGCAGGATTTGGCGGTTCAGAGATTGGAATTGGAAAGCCACCGCTATTCAACAACATGGATACAAACAGTGGGCTTCAACAGAGGGACCAGGAAGGAAGGATGGTTTTTCATTAACCCTCTTCAGACATTCTAAATTTCCCTTACAACATGAGAGGAAGGAGGCGAGAACGAGCATACTAGTTCACCCGCTCTGTGCCAGTTGTCACTCTCCTTGTATCCAGGGCAAACCTCAGAAGTGGGAAGCTTCTTCTTATCCATGCAGGATCTCCATGCGATGCA
This sequence comes from Shinisaurus crocodilurus, assembly GCA_021292165.1. Taxonomy (NCBI): domain Eukaryota; kingdom Metazoa; phylum Chordata; class Lepidosauria; order Squamata; family Shinisauridae; genus Shinisaurus; species Shinisaurus crocodilurus. The sequence goes on from CM037879.1 coordinate 227,391,189, forward strand.
GAACCCTGATTTTCTAGGGGTCAATATTGTGCGGAGAGCCTCCACAGATAAGAGAAGCTTTCTGCTTCAGAAGTTCTCCATGAACATGAGGAGGGTGACAAGAATGGGGAAACAGAGGGAGGAGCTAGCATGCTCATTCTTGCCTCCCTCCTCTTGTGATGTGGTGAGGAAGATTTAGAACGCCTGAAGAGGGCTAATGGCCTTCGTTAGTCTAGTACAGGGCTCTCCAACCTTGGGTCCCCAGATGTTGCTGGACTAAAGCTCCCAGAATCCCTAGCAATACCCAGTTGCTGGCTGGGTATGCTGGGAGCTGTGGGCCAGCAACATCTGGGGACCCAAGGTTGGAGAGCCCTGGTCTAGTACGATCTAACAAAGGCCAACTATATAGGTACAAAAGTGGAACATCAGCTCAAAATGCATCTCATTATCATTTATGAATTAAGTAAGGGTTTTCAGGTAAGTGTGCTCAACCCATAATAAAAAATGTGTTAAGCATGTACTCAGATCTTTCCCACTGGAATCAATGGGACTTTAAAAAGTGTTCTGTTTTGGCTGGATCATGCCTAATAATTTTAAACATATTTCTTAAAAATGGTGTATTGTCTTCTGTTTATATTTAAATACAGTGGATCACAGTGCAGCCCATTTGATGTGCATCCTTACAAGGCAGGGAAGTTGAACTTCTTTCCATCCAAGGGCCAAATTCCATTTCAGAGACGCCTTCAGGGGTGGTCACATTCCAATGGCGTGTGGGAACAAAGGCAAAAGGGATGGGGTCAAATGTAGCAACATATTTTAGCTTAAGGGCACAATCCTATGCACGTTTCGACAGAAAAAAGCCCCACAACTACAGCATTCTCCAGCCAGCATAGATTTTTCCAGCTCAAATTCAGGCTCCGAAATGTAAAAACAGTGATGGATGAGGCTCAATCCTATGCATGTTTAGACAGAAAAAAAATCCTACAACTACAAAATCCACAACTACGAGGAGTTGTGGATTTTTTTCTATCCAAACATGCATAGGATTGCACCTACAGCTCTTCCTGCCAGTAACTAAGCTTTAGGAGAGGCATTTCAAACTTTTAGAATGGGAAAAACTGCACAAAAGCCCGGAAACCACTAAATGATTGGTGGTGAGGAGAAAGGGGGTAGGGCCATCTGGCCCGCCGGGCCTGAGATTCTGCACCCCTGTTACAAGGGACATGTCCAGCAGGTGTCCATGAGAATGATAGCAGCCGAACAGCCCAAATCTAGCTTGGCACAGTGTATTTTCACTTTCAGAGAAGGCATCCAGAGAAACATTCCTGAGCATTCAAAGAAACTAAGCCAGCCAAGGGCATTTTATTTATTTATTTATTTATTTATTTATTGTGGAGAAAGCCTGACACACATACACTCACACGCACATACACCTACCATCTCTCCCCGAGGGGGCGAGAGAGAGGCACCGGAGATACAAGGAGGTAACCAGACAGATCTGCATACCAACAATGGGGCACCTCGGTCGGAATCCACAAAACCCAGGAAAGGACCATCAAAATGGCAGAGCAGCCTCAAAGAGCTGTGAAGTACCCAGTATGTCACCTTTTCCCGGGCAGAATAAGCCCACCTTATATGAAGGGGCAGGGCAGGATAAGCCCACCTGACACAAAGGGGCAGGCATAAGCCCCACCTGACCACACAAGGGCGGGAGAGCGGGAAACTGGGGGTAGAAAACCCCTCTCCCCACCCTTAGGGGGTGTTTTGGGAACACGGGTCGCTTCGGCAAGTTCATCCCCAGTGGTGGCTGGGATAAGCTGTTCTCTTGCCCGGATCAGGCGGATCCGGAGCCAGGCATGAAACTGACCAGCACAGAGTCTCTGGTCTAAGGTAACTGACTTTCCTCAATACGCTAGCCTGGGAACCCATTCATTGATAAACTCTGAGATCACGTCAGGTCATGTTGACATTTTAGCATACCTAGAAAGCTATTAGTTCCGCTCCATTTAACTTGTAGTAAATAAACGCCTTATATGGTCATACAAGGCTCTGGAGTTTCCTTTTGCAGCGCAAACCTCCTAGTCAATTTCAATCGCTTCTACGGGCTGTAGCTCAGTGCCGGTTAACCCGTTAAGCGCCGAACTCACGCAGAGGACCCGGGTGCTGGTCCTCCACATTTATTATTTCATTTCATTTCATTTCATTTCATTTCTATACCACCCAATAGCCGAAGCTCTCTGGGCGGTTTACACCAATTAACAAGACAGTCCCTGCCTGCAGGCTTACAATCTAAAAAGACACGAGTCACACGACACACAAGGAAAAAGGAATGGGGAGGGAAGAAGGGAGAATCTCCTGGCAGGGCTGGTGGAATGGCCCTGCGCTCCCTCTCTTCTCCCTCTGCACAGCCTGCTGGAATGGCTGGTGGTGGTGGCAGTTGAGGGAGGAGGAGCCTTCAGGAGGGCGTCCTTCAGCAAATTAGTTCTCTCTGCTTGGCCCAGCCCAGCCATTCCCCATAGCAGCCCCCTGGCTGTTACAAATACTAAAAAGATTGACCACTGCAGCATATTCCATAAGAGGCGTGGATGGGCAACCTTTATTTTCTTTTGAGGGCTGCATTGCCTTGGGGTAGTCAGTCGGGGGCGACATGCTGGTAGTGCGTTGGGCAGGGTCAGAGCCAAATATAGGCAGGGCCACACCTTTTCACTTTCTTTCTACCATCCCCCTTTCTCACTCTCTTTCTGCCACTCCCCCTTTTTACATGCCTTCTGCTTGACGGCCCCTTCTCTCTCTTCCTTCCCACCCGGTCGGCTGCCAGGGAAGGGAGCAATCGCTCTGGTCAGAGCTCTGCACTGATCACTTGCAGAGCTCTTCTGAAGTTTGGCCAAGGGTCACATGATTGAGCGATGCATGCAGCCTTGGCCCATGGGTTGTCCACCGCTGTAATAAGGCCACTTCTGAAAACCTATGGAACAGTTGCATCACTGTAGCGGAGCGACACAACATTCCTGTTGAAAACTGATTACTTCCATCAGCATTTTTATACAGCATTGATGCTGTTGCTCAATAGCTGTGAAGCTTTCATAAACTGGCATCATCTCATTGGAAAGGGCAATGTATTTGTGTGACGTGGTTGCCGCTTGATATTCCATGCTCTGGAGAGCGCACTTATTTCCCCCCCTGAAACTGGATATAAACTTAAAAAGAGGAACCTGAAGACATGTCTGTCCAAAACACAGAAGTACATTTTTAAAAACAACAACTCAGTTCTTTTTTCCCCTTCTGTTTTCCTTTATACTGATCAGCCTTCTTTGGAATAAGCATGTGACATGGCACTTAACCTTGGACTACTTCTCTGTAGATCAAGTATCCATGTTTTTTGTTGTTGTTGTTTTGTTTTCCAGGAACGATCTGTGGTTCTGCACTGTCACTAATTTTCTGCAGAGATACACTGTGCCCAGCTAGTTGTTCAATGGAAAACAGCTGCCAATACTTGTCATGCCATCTGTGCGGTGTGACTTTGGGACATAAGCAGCAGCACGGCAGAAGAGCTTGTGCCAGCTTCCATTCTTAGTTACAATTGCCATCCCATTGACATCAGTGGGATGTCACAGATTCAACACGAGGGATCTAGCCTATTGATTTCAGCAGTGAAATAAGGAGCACCAAGGATAACCTTACCATCAGGTGACTCTAAGCATATGCCTGTGCAAGCACAGTGTGTGTGCGTGTGTGTGTGCGCATGCAAGGGTGCTCTATTCTGCAGAAATGCAGGTTCAATTCCCAACATTACTTTTGTGCACCACCTCTTCATGGAGAAAAGCAAGATGGAGAGTGGCAAGCATGAAGATCGGGCCTCCATTAGGTCCTAGACCAGCCTTCTCCAACCTGGTGCCCTCCAGATGTGTTGGACTGCAACTCTCAGCATGACCCAGCCAGTGTCCTAGACACTGCCTCAAGCATGTGTGGTGGCATCTAGAAACACTGGGAGCCATAGTAACTGTGTTTCCCATGGTTCCCAGTATTTCTGAGTGCTGCTGCAAGAATTAGTAGCAGTGTGCCAAGATGCTGGCAACCATGAAAAATGTAGTCCTAAATCTCAAGGCTGTACCATGATGGAACTCTGTAGCCCTTCCTGCTACCCTACCTCATCAAGGTAACTTTGGGAAAGGTAAGAGGTGATGGAGAAGGCTTTCTGTATGGGCTCAGCTTCCATTTAGAACATAAGAAGAGCCATGCTGGATCAGACCAAGGATCCATCTAGTTCAGCATTCTGTTCACACAGTGGCCAACCAGCTGCCCATGGGATCCCACAAGCAGGACATGAGTGATGAGTGCAACAGCACCTCCCTGCCCATGTTCCCAAACAACTGGAGTACATAGGAATATTGCCTCTGATACTGGAAGAGCCCAGGCTGGATCTGGTTCTAAATAGATCCAGCATAGAGGAAGGACCCATGAAATCCAGTGTCCAAATCTCTTCATTATTGGATTCCAGCCCATCACTTCACTAATCATGTACATTAGTTGTTTTACAGACATGGCATGCATAACACAACTATAATGGAAGGTAGTTGAATCTGGCTTCAGTGACTGTCCCATTCTCTTATCAGTTGCCAGATTTTAAACAGTTCTGCCCTAAACCTTGTCTAGTTTGGTTTGCTTTTTTCCTGTTTAGAAAAAAAGAAGAAGGGAAAAAAAAGGGGGGGGAAACCTTTGCCATTTTGAAGAATTAACTTAAGAGGAAATGATTTATTCTACTGATTCAGTCTTTCAACTTCTACGGCTCAATAAGTCGGATAGTCTCTACGGTGACACAACATTGATTTCTTTATTTAACCTGCTTTGCAATAAAGCCCCTGTTCTCACAACAGCCACTTCAGCATGATTGGTGAGGGTGGGGGGGAGCAATCTCATGTTGCCTCACCCCTACTTCCAAAATGTGCTAAGCTGGTCATCTATACTTGCTTTATTCTTAATTCACACCATCATGTTAAGAACAGATCGTGGAGGTGTTGAGTGTAACAAAGATACACTCAAACAAATTTTATTTTATTTATTTATTTATTTAATTAATTAATTTATATTTATAACCCGCCTTTTTTCCTGAAAGGAACCCAAGGTGGCTTACATAATCCTCTTCCTCCTCTCCATTTTATCCTCACAACAACCCTGTGAGGTAGGTTAGACTGAGAGTCAGTGACTGGCCCAAAGTCACCCAGTGAGTTTCATGGCAGAGCGGGGACTAGAACCCGGATCTCCTGAGTCCTAGTCCAACACTCTAACCACTACACCACACTGGCACTGAGTGTATCTTTGTTTGATTTTTTTTTTTTAAATATTATCTTTAAAATAGTAGCTGTGGGGACACAGATTCATATAATTACTGTGGCAAGAGGGGAGAGGAGTGTTAACCCTTTCCTCCGCACCATGTTTGTGAGGAAAATTGTCTTCCCCACCACCCTTCACAGTTCTGCCTAGGGGCTGGTATTTGTCCCAGGAGGGAAGCTGTTAGAAGTGTATTTAGCAGCTTCCCTTCCAGGGCATTTAGCAGCTGGGGCAGGATTTTCATCAGAAAAATAGAATGGAGTGGGGGGGGGGGATAATCCCAATTTGGATTGGAATCCCACAGTTTCTATTTTTAACAACAATAGAGATGATGATGATGATGATGATGATGATGATGATGATAAGATACACAAGTATAATCATACATTTAACAAATGTAAGAGTTGCTCAAAGTTGACCTGGGCTGGCTTTTTATGTGGCCACCAAGTGCTGAAGCAGTCATGAGAAAAGGCGAGCAACTCAAGTCAACTGCGCTGTGGAGGTGGCGGTATCTCAGCCCTTAATTTATTTTTCAAACCCTACATGTTTTGAATGCGCATATGGCAGTTTTGTTGTGCATCAACTGCTATAAGCACAATTTTCTCACTTGCACACTATGAACTGCATGAGAAAATGCATCCATCTTGGTGATTTAGGCACCCAATGCTTGCTGAATTGGGATATATGGATGTTGTTAAACCCGTTCCATCTGTGTTTCGCAGACTGTCGGGCATCTTTTCGTTCTGTTGTCTGCTCACTGGATATTTCACAGGAGAATTTCATACTACTTGCGCAAATTCACGTGTGCAAATTCACGTTCACATTTGTGCATTAGTGTTTAAGCGCTTTAGTTAAGGTGAATTTGTGTAAATCTCCCCAAAAGTGTGGGGGGGTTGTAATATTAAAAATGCACAAATCCCAAATCTGCATTTTTATGCTTTAGCCTATGGGGGGAAATGCACATTCTTGTCAGCACTCCCCCCCATCATAGTTTTGTATGACTAAATTTGCATACAATTCTGGAAAGTAAAAAAAATGGTCTGCAAGTTCACGGAAACCATGCAACTTGGAAAAAGCTGGACCGTTGTGGAATATGTTGGTCAGTTTCATAGAAATCCAAACTCGCCTGAATCTGTTGCAGGTTTCTCCAACATCTCTCCTGCTGACACATGATCGGTTTGCCATGTGAGCATTAAATCAGTGCAAGAATAAAACTCAGTTGCTCAGACAGAAAAAAGAAACCCAATGACAGCTATGTAATATATTTTTTATTGTATGACCATGGATCACAACAACCTCACAACATAAAAGTGTTAAAGAAACAAATATGTGAAAAAACAAAATTCAAATGGGTACTACCCACAGTTTCTCAAACTGACCATCAAATACAAGCAAACAGGGTTAGGTTGTCAGTGTAAAAAGTGCTACACCTGAACAGCTCAGATTCCCCTACGGCACAATCCTATAAAAAAACCCTACAGCTCCCAGCATTCCCCAGCCAACATGCTGGGAGCTGTAGGAACTTTTTTCTGTCAAACATGTATAGGATTGCACCCTTAGTGATGGGCAATTGCACTAACATGGAAGTGCAGAAACCAGAAAAATCAATATAAAGATGTGTAGAGTTTTGCACACCACCTGGCCAGTTCCGTTTAGACCAGGCTACCTGTGCTGACCTACCTTGATCTGCCATGTGAACCAGCAGGGAGAAGAAATTCCTATGAGGCTTGGCATTGTCAGGTGCCAACACTCAACTAGCACAGCTGATATACCTGCAACACCACCTGAAAGTCCCATTAGAAAAATTGCCTCTTAATCCAGACCATACAAAAATCCATAGGACAGGCAGCTTCTTATGTTAAAGAAATGTAATCTTCAGACTTCCAAGGTATTTTTCACCCTGAAGATATTTTTTCACCTGCTTTATTGGAACTCCCATTGAAAGGGATGAGAATTACTTCTACATTAACATGTTTCGGATGTATGCCTTTGATACAATTCTATAGAAGGGTATTCAGAAGCATGTCCCACCACCATGCTGAATGGGGCTTACTCCAAGGATAATGTGCCTGTGCTTGCAGCTTGAGTCTCTTTCACACTAACAGGGGTACCTGTAACTGTGCAGAGGAGCTAATTTTAAAGTGAATGTACATTCTAGCCAACATCTAGGAGAAAGTGAGGAGGGAAGAGAAACTGGTGAGGAGAGGTGATCTAATAGTAAGAGAAACTTTTCTTCACTTCCCCTGCAGCAGAGGCTGAAAAGGAGCTGGAGGTGGGGGGCTGAGAGAAGCCTCCAGCTGGAATCCAACCTGTCCCATAGTCCTCTGAGTGGGCAGCAGCTGCTCCTCTCTCTTGTTCACTGTCTCTGGCCACTGGTGGGGAAGACTGGGCCTGCAGTGCTGCCTGCAGAGAAAGTGTCTTGCTGGTGCAGCGTAGAGGTAAGTTTGGCTGAGGAAGCACCTCATTCTTTCACTTGGTCAGCATCTGCTCCCAGCCCCACCCCAAGCAAGAGATTTCTCCCTCTAGACAGTGCTTTGGGTGGTTGGTGATTCAGCACAGTGAGCCAAAGCCATCCAGAGGCAAAGTGTGGGCAAGAGGAAGAAGCCACAGCCACTTCCTCCACATTGCTCACCCTTTCTCTCAGGAGCAAGGACTGGGTAAGTGATGGTTGCTGCCCTCTCCGATCACTCACCTACCACCCTCTCCCTCTGGAAGGCTCTACTTGCTTGCACTGTTGCACACTCCCTATTTTTGGGTGGGTGGCACCTCTCTCCTTGCAGGCGCAGCCACCATCTCTAGAGGATTGGTCCTATGCAGCCTGGTTGCCAACTGATGCCTGGTGATGGAGAGGATTGGCCTCATTCCTTCAGCCCAGTTACCACTGGGGGCCCCAGAGGGAGAGCTTGAGTAAGTGGATAGGGTGGCTGCTCCAACAGAGAGCAAGAGTAAATACAAATCAATGGTATGACCACATGTAGAATACTGTGTACAGTTCTGGTCAGTCACTGCACCTAAAAAAGGACATTGTAGAGTTAGAAAAAGTGCAGAAAGGGGCAACTAAAATGATCAAGGGGCTGGAGCGACTCCCTTGATTATGCGAGAGGGACATTTTTCTCCCTCTCTCATAATACTAGAACCCCCGGGGGGGGGGGGGGAGGTCAACTCATGAAGTTGATTGGTGGATGATTCAGGACGGATAAAAGGAAGCCCTTCTTCACACAGCGCATAGTTAAACTATGCAATTCCCTTCCACAAGATGCAGTGATAGCCACCAATCTGGGTGGCTTTAAAAGGGGATTGGACAAATTCATGGAGGAGAAAGCTATCAATGGCTACTAGTCCTGATGGCTATGTGCTACCTCCAGTATCAGAGGCAGTGTGTCTACGACGTACACACCAGTTGCTGGGGAACATTGGGAGGGAGGGTGCAGTTGCATTCATGTCCTGCTTGTGGGATTCCCCTGGGCAGCTGTTTTTGGCCACTGTGTGAACAGAATGATGGACTAGATGGACCTTGGTCTGTTCCAGCAGGGCTCTTAATGTTCACTCCTCACCAGGAACAGCTGCTTTCCCCATCCAAATAAAAGCGGCAGCTTATTTTCTGTCTTTTCTTTTTGAAGCATGCTTAACTTCGAAGCAGGCAGGCAGCCAGCAGCCAGCTTGGCAGCGGACCGCTCTGTCCCGCTTCGCGCTTCCTTGCCAGCCTCCTCCGCGCTCTTTCCCCTTCTTTTTAGCCGCCCGAAGGGAAGGAAGAGCCGCTTGACTAGGAGATGCAGCTCAGCAGCAGGCGCCTCCCCCGCTGCCTCCCCCCCCACGCCCTCCCCTCTTCCACAAGCCCAGGCAGCCTCCGCCCCACTCAGCGAAGGCAGTTGATGCTACTCGAGCTCCTGGCTGCCCTTGACACCAATCCCTCCGAGCAGCAGCAGCGGCAACAAAAAGCAGGCGAGGGCAGGTCGAAAGACCAGAAGCCGCCGCTGCCGCCGCCGCCCCGGCCTCTGATTCAATCCTGCCTCAGACGGCCACATCAAAGGCCCTCTCGTCCTCGTGCCGCCGCCGCCGCCTCCTCCTCTCGCGCCCGCCCGCTGCAGGCCACGTCACGGGAAATAAATAAATAATCCCATTCAGCCAGTGACAGGGAGCAGGAACCGGCGGCGGTGGCTGGAAGATTAGAGCCAGCCTACCCACCCAAGCCTAAAGCTAGAGAGAGAGAAAGAGAGAGACCACGCCAGGTAACGTAAAACGGATCCATGCAGTGGTGATTCTTTCCCCCCCTTTTAAATATTGGTGCAGCTTGGGAAGGGCTTTTCCCGGGGTTTAGGCAAAGGGGTCCTAGCAGCGAAGAGCCTGCGAATAATATGGTCTAGCCATGCCCATTGTCGGCCGCTTCGTGTTTATGTACCTGCTGCTGCTGCCGCTTCTGCCGCCGCCGCCGCCGTCCTTGGAGTGTGTTGCAGTACTGTGTAGGAATGGTGTAGCAGCCCGCCTGGCCGCTGCCTAGTTCCCACCCCAGGCAGGCGCGGAACGCAGAGAAGAAGCGTCTGAGTCTACTGCTCACCTCTGCTGCTGCAGCGACTAGCGCTACTGCTGCTGTAGGAGCGCGTCGGTTTGGATGAGGTGTAAAATACCAGCTCACAATGTGGATGCATCACACACGGGCTTTTTTAAAAAAAAATTTTATGGTGTGTGTGTGTGTGTGAGAAAGAGAGAGAGAGACAGGCGATGTATACTACTAAACCGCAATACAAATAACTCACGCTGCCCCCCAACGTCATAATGAACGAGCAAAGGCGCCCTTCCCACACGCACGCCCCTGCGGGATTGCTCCCTCGCCCTTGGATTCATGTGGCGGGGAGAGTTGTCCGAGCACGACACCCCCACGCCCCACCTATCCGAAAAGTGACCGACGGCGATTGCAGCCGTGACACGTTCCGTGAAGAACGGCAGTCGCCCTACACATCCATAGCCAAAAAGATACACAACAGATTGTGTAAATGGTGATGCACAGCCCACTCCCACAGCCAATCCCATGTAACCCCCAAACATCACGCTGTGTGCGATGCAGTCAGTCCGGATGGGGACCCTCTTTTCCCTCCCACACCCACCCAGCCCCAAATCGTACAGTCTCCAGCACCCACCAGTTCCATCCCTGGTCTGTAGCCCTTCGGGTCCTCTTCCCCTGCGCTAGGGAAACGAACAAGCACACAGCTTGTAGAGGGGAGGCCTTTGGTTCGAGGCAAAGCTGTTCTCTGTTCCTCCACCCTAACCCAAGGGAGCCATTTTGAAAGCGGGGCGTTCTGAATTGGGGTGATGGTGTTGGTTCTGGCGGTAGCTGGCTCGGCACCCTGACGGGTACCCAATGGTCTTAGAGGAGACCCATTGAAATGAAGGGGACTGAAGCTAGGCGAGTATTGGATGAAGCCTCATGGCAAGAGCCGGGTGCGTGGGCGGGAGCGGTGTTAGACGTTAGGTAGGTGGGTTGGAGCGGCGTGCGTCTGCGTGCGTCATCCGAGAGCCAATAAGTTCGTCCTGCGCCTTTGTGGCTGGGCTGCTGCAGGAGGAGGAGGAGGCAACAGCAGCAGCAGCAGCATCTACGGAAGCATCACGCGCGTGTCTCCTTATCCAGCTCAGGGCAGAGCCCGTCCTTTTTCTCCTCCTCCTTTGCGCTGAAGGTGGGGGTGGGTGGGATCTAGCTAGCTGGGATGAGGCTGGCCATTTCTGGGCAGGCGGCGGGTCTGCGTTGGGCTAGTTTCGCACGGCTTGGCTGCGTTTTCCTTCAAAGGGTGTGTGTGATCCGGGATCCTGGATGCCGGGCAAGTTGGCGAGACGTGTTGCTGGCGAGCAGGCGGCGCTTCGTTTTCCGTCTAGTCGGGACTTGAAGCGTCTCCTCATTTCCAAGGCCTCCACCTCGGCCGCGGCCAATGAGAAACGCCGTCAGTGGCAGCTGAAAAAAGGATTCGCGGCCGATGAAGGAGGCAGGAACTGGATCCGCCTGCGGAAGGAGAGAGGGGCTTGGTCCGGCCTGCTGCAGCCGGTTGGTTCTTGCCGGTGTTGTTGGAAGCCGGCTGAGGCCACGTGGGGTGCGTCTCCGCTGCGGGGATCGCAGGCGGTGGAAAGGGCACGTGCGGTTCCCCGCCGATTCAGCCTCATTCGTTGCTAGCTCAGTCACAGGAAAAGTCAGTCGCCCTGGGAATGACTTATTGCCCCTCGCCGGCACACTTTGGAGCTGCCCAACTAAATCGCCCTGCTGTTGGAGGTGCTACGTGGCGGTGTTCTGGAGTTGTAGCGGCCCGACTACAAACGAAAAAGAATCCTGCTGTGGCACCTTAAAAACCGACACATTTATTATGGCATAAGCGATCTTTCTCCAACCTGGTGCCCTGCAGGTGTGTTGGACTACAGGTCCCATAATTCCCAGGCAGCATGGCTATCCTGGCTGGGAACTATGAGAGTTGTAGTCCAACACATCTGCAGGGCACCAGGTTGGGGAAGACTGGCATAAGCTTTCCGAGACTAAAATCCATGGCTGCAAACCTATACACACTTACCTGGGAGTAAGTCCCATTGAACTCACTGTGCCTTACTTGTGAGTAGACATGTCTAGGGTTGTGCTGTACGTATTTCATCCTGTGCATTAAGTGCTTCTTAACAAAGACATTGAAAGGAAAATGCTTCTGGCAACTTTACATTATACAGTTGTGAGTAAAAAACAAAAAAGCCAATCTTGCCAGGAATATAAGAAATCTCTTCATTAGTAACCAAACCAGTATAATCAGTTCTCTTTTAACTTCCTTCTTTCCCTAAACCACACAACCTTTCTATAAGAGCTGCTGATAACAAGCTTATTTATTTAAGCACTCTCTTAAGTCCCAGTGGCTGTGAAATTAAGTTTTCAGGGTAAGACAGTGACTGGGTTTAGACAACATAATAACCCATGCTCATGGGTTGAGTGTGGGTTGTTGAACCGTGGGTTGTTGAACCATGGGTTATCGTGTTGTATGAAGCCAGCTACACTAGCAAGCCATGGCTTATTAACCACGAATAACCCATAAAGAGACCCCATGGTTTGATGCTGGGTTGTGAACTGTGAGTTGTTCACCATGGTTTGTTATCTCAGCTGGGTTCAGGCAACATTATGGGCCGGTTCACACGACACGGGGACCGTGGGGGAGCGGAAGTCCCCTGCGGTTCCCATGCCGTGCGAATGCCAGCCAGGAGCACCTCTGCGGGACGGCTGCACACGGGAAGTGCCCAAACTCACCTTGGGCGGTAGAAGGGTAAGCCCTCCCTGTGCATGGCTGCCGTGTCATGCGGACAGCTCCCCCCCCCCCTCGTGAGGGCTGGCCCTTGCCGGGCCCAGAGCGGCAGGAGCTGTGGCCGCTCCTGCCTGCAGGGCAGAACCAGAATGGCACACATTTAAAGGGACCTTACCCTGCAATGCAGGCCAACATGGCTGCCCTTGCTCGCCTGGATCCTGGACGGGGAGAGATGGATTGGGGTGGGGGTGGAGGGCGACGCGGCCCCAATTGCATTGGGAAATGGGGGGGTCTGCCAAGGGGGGGGCGAGGCCAATGGGGGGAAAGAAGAGAGGGCAAGGTGCTGCCACCGGCCACGGCTGGCCGCCGCCAGCGCGCACATGCTGCAGAGGGCCTGCCCACCCCAGAAGTGGCGGCCAGTCACACCTGGGGGTGCCCACAGGAGCAGCGGGCGTGGTGCAAGCTGTGCTGTCAGTGCACCAAGGCAGCCCCCCCTGCAGGAGCGCACCCAGCCAAGGAATGCCATGCCCCCCATGGACACAGCAGATGAGGGGGGTTCCAGGAGCCCATCGGAGGGGCACCCCGGAACGCAGGACAGCCCCCCAGGAGGGGACTATGGCAGTAGCTGGGACCCTGGGGTGGTGCGTCCCCTTCAGAGCCAGAAGAGGACTCCAGGCAGGCTGGATTTGACCTATGGGCCTAAGGTTCAACACCCCTGTGTTACATTTAACACAGGGAGACCGCCTGACCATGTGTTGTCTTCATGTCCTAATGTAGCATGTAGTTCAGATTGTTACTTATTACTTATTTCTTCTGCATCGGTTCTATGAGAGCCTATGTCACAGCTAGGACGGTCTGGTCCTGAAGAGAAAATAGTCCAGATCCTGTGGCACATCATATAGGAAAGGGCCACAGCTCAGTGGCAGAGCACATGCTTTGCATGTGGAAAGCTTGAGGCTCAGTCCATGGCATCTCAAGAATCTTATGCCACACAATAATGAAAGAACTCTGGCTGTGTGAACTTAGAGAGCTTTTGCCAGTCAATGTAGACTGTACTGGAATAGATGTACCAATAGTCTATGACAATTTTGTATGGTAAAGGTAATGAGTAGGAACATCTCTGAGCGTCTTGCCACATTTATAATTCTGTTCTGTAGGACAAACGACAGGGGAAGCTGGGGGCAAGGGACAAATGTACGTCTGCAGTTCTAGAACCAGGAATGTGTATGCACGTGCACCCACCTCCATGGTCAGAGCAACTTCAGATCCTCAGATAATCACAGAGCAACAAATAGCCAGGAAGAGGAGGTAGCAGAGCCAGCTGTACTATTAGCAGAGTGAGGTGATGATCTCAGGCAGAAGATGTTGGTGGGTGGGGTTAGCAGGAGCCCCTTGGCTGTTCCTCCTGGACCACCGAGCCATTCCCCAATGTTGGAGGACAGAGCTGCATGTGCTATGTGCCATATCCCGTGCCCCTCCCCCCAGCCTGTTGCCTTCATGTACGGTAGAGTATACTTTCCCATTGCCAACTAGACTGGCAGTAGAATTGTACTGGAAGTACAATTCTACTGCCCACCTAGTTGGCTTCTGTACTTGGAATGGGAGGGTACATCTTGACTTTTGCCTCAGGCAGCAAAATGTCTTGGGCTGGCCCTGGGAGGTAGTTATAGATGTTCATATGCTGAAAGCCCTGAATTTCAAAGCAGCCATGCAGAAAGGCATTCAAACAGGGAAGATGAAAACGATAGTATTAGGCATTTGCTTCACAGTGATTAATATATGCATTGATTATTCTTGTAAACATGGTGTTATTTTTGCTGGATGAACCTTGAGGAACATATTTTCTATAAACCATTTTCTCTATTAGCTGAATTGCCATGAGCCTCATATACTGTTTAAGAATCTTGGCTTTTGCCCTACTCCAGTGCAAATGTTGTTGGGACATCCTTGCATACTCTTATCTCCTAATGTATGGTTCCTTTCACTTAATACAGAATAGTCTCAGAGAAGTAAAGTTGACTCTCCATTGACATGGTTCTCGTGAACAAAGGGTGCATGGATTACGGTACATCCAAAGGCTGCACCCATGAACAATCTTATGCAACTGCACTTGGGCTCACAGCCCAACAAATTAAAAATGCACGTTAATACAATAAACCAGCTAGTTCCACTCCAGAAAGTTTTGGCAGAGTGCAGGATGAATAAACTCAATTCTGGTGAAATCCCGAGGTGAATTGTGTCATCTGGAACGGATTTAGGAGCTCACCCTGGGCGTGCACAGATAGAACTAGTGTGCTGCTGCTCTCTTGGCCCATCATGGGTCTTGTAGCAGATATGGGGAAAGGATAGCATAGTCCCTGAGACACTGTAGGCTTCACATTCACAACTACAAGTCCTCCAGTGTATGAAGCGGGCAACAATTTCACTGCCCCAGAGCATGAGGCTTCCTGTCCTCAACTATGTCCACCTCTCTTGTGTTTCTTTTAAAGAATCCACCAAAGGGTCTATAATACACCAAAAGAAGCAAGTCCTTTGTCTGCTCTAGTAGAATGTTGTCTGCTGCCCCACCAGAAATAGGTTCTGACCTAAATCCAAATTAGGCAGAACAATATCCTATGGTTTGTTTTGCTGTACAACTAAAAACGTCTCCGTTGGACTCGATGGAGACTTGTTTTTTTTTAATCCCCCTCCCGCATATGTGTGTGTGTGTGTGTGTGTGTGTAATTCTGCAGAGGGGGGAGCAGGTTTGTGGGGGGGGGAAGCATAAACCCTCCTCTCCCAAAGCACCATGAGCCTGATCTATATCAGGATCGCACATGCTTACATGAAAGGAAAGGAAATAGCAGGCTCAATTACACCAACGTGATCAGTAGAATGTGTAATTTGGCCCTTATCTAACTGTCTTCCCTGACCTCTGCAGATTATTTTTTTGTTTTACTGAAAAGATGCAAAGTATTGCCTAGTTTCCAAGTGGAGAGCTGAGAAGGTCTTGCCAAAATGTGTGATTCTGATGCTACAGATGTAGGATGTGGCTCTTTTTCTGAATCTTCTGGTGTGTTCTGAATTGCTTGAATTTGGGGCAACTGGCCTTAAAAGCTGCTTGTGGCAGAGGAGGTCAGAGTGTTGACCCTGGAGAGAAGGAGGGGAAACTCTTTCATGTCATCACTCAGGAGCAGCTTGACTGCCTGGGATGCCAAAAGGATATGTAAGAAGTGCACCCACATCAAGCCTAGTGAGTTTGCTTCTCAGCAGAAACATCACAAGCAAGGAGACAGGGCTGGGACAGATGGCGTGAGGGGTGGATGGGCAAATGCATCTGCTGCTTGCTTGGAAGCAGTCACTACTTGCCCAGGTGAGCAAGCAAGTGGCAACTTGCATGGCTGTCTTATTCTTGCATTATGAAGTATATAGGGCCTGCTTTCCTACATGAGAAAGTGTTGCTCCTTATTAGAACCCAGTCAGAATCCTGTACATAAGTCTACACTCAACTGAATTTTCTTGCTTAGTACATGTGCAAGTTATGCTGGTAATGACAAACTGCAGAAAGAAATAGGGTGTAATGTCTGCACACTAGATGGGGATGCCGGTAGAGTAACTGTGGGCCTTACTCATGTGTAAAGCCCATTATGGTAGGGTTCTCTCTTACCATGTTGAAGCTTTTTTGAGAAACCTTTCTGTGCGGGAGCTCTTTTGAATTCCCGTTCATGTGACTGTTAGAGACAGCACCACACACAAGTGGAGATGCATGCGCAGAAGCGTCACTAACGTGAACGGAGAAGCCCTTGATTCTGTGCAACTCCATGTGCCCGTGAGCAAGATGCTGCTGCTGTCTGAGTCTCATTTCTACAAATGGATAGTATTGTGTTGTAATGCGTGCAGCTTCCACCTGTGCATGCTTACCTGAATTCAGTGAGAGTTACTCCCAGCTAAGTGTGCACAGGGTTGCAGCCCTGGGATAAGAGCATTTGAGGGTGGTGTTGTTTACATCCTCATTAGCAACAGTGGGTGTATATTGCCAACAGTGCTCTTTTTGCTGAAAAATACCTCTGCCCAGAAGGATTTCTGCAGCAGTGGTTTCTTATCAATTTTGTTAGTGAAAATGGGTCTCCTGCCATCTCCTGATAAAGTGCCATGGAAAATGGACAGATAGAAACATGCACAATGAATTACTGGGTATATCAAGAGGGCAATCTCTGTTTTTCCATAACTGTAGGGTTTGAATTTATTCCTAGTTTCTTGTTTATAGCAACATGAATTGCATAAGACCTCAGTGTCTGCTTAGAAACTCCTTTAATGTCAACTGCAGGCACACAGTCAGTCAACAATGAAAGCCCGAAATGCCTCGCATTAACCTCAGTAGCAGGGCACATTGTAGTCCAGGGTTTCTATTCAGAGATCTGAAAAAGCTCTTCTCAACAAACTCAGTGTTACCTTTTCTGTTCTCACTTCATAACGGTCCCTAAGCCAGAAAGAGCCAAACAGTTTGTGTCCTGTGAGTTCTAGCAAGTTCACTGAAAAACAAAAAGGGTAATGAAGACATCAAGGGCCCTCAAATTTTAATAGCTGTGTTAGAGGAATTTTAAAACTGCATCTAGCACACTGAAAGGTTTAAGGAAAGTGGTAAGCACATACTGTTTTGCCCCACCAGTAGACGTTCCACTTCAAGTTGGAAATGTCACGTTAAGCTCTAACATCTGGTTCTGATTTTTTTATTTTAGTCATCATTGTGTAATTCCTCTTCTTTCAGAGTAGTCAGTGCTGGCAAGGAAAGCGTGAAGAAAATTAGAACTTCTCTTTTCCTCCTCCACCAAAAGACAAAAAAAATAGTAATGCTGCTGGGTGAATTGAATCCTTTGCGTTGCTATTCCTGACTTACCTGTTAACCTTTCAGGTCACTACATCCAGCCAATTGTTTTTGCAGTTTAGACAAAAATCACTCTTTATAAGGTCTCTTGTTTCCCCACAAATGCTTTCTTATTTATCTAGCTAAAAATGCTGCTCTCGGTAACACGCCAAGTCTGTGCTTCTGACCTTTTCTTATTACTGCCACCCAAGAAAGGTCACCATGCTGGGTACTACTCTTTAGGAATACAATTGCAGGACTTGGATGTATCTGAACCTCATTTTGGCCTAGGATTCAGCATACTTAGGCATTTCCGAGAAACTAGCCGTTACCACCTAGCATGTGCTATGCAGCATGTAGACAGCAGGAAGGACAACGTGTGTTGCATCGAAGGTCTTATACTTCATATTGACACCATGCGTTATCTTTTGGAATGTTGTTTTTGCCTTTGTTTTCCTGCTTCATTTGGCCTCCATCAAGCAGCTGGAATGACAAAGCATCCCATCCAGCGATGCAGCTTGTCAAATGCTGCCTCTTGCCTCATGTGCAGCTCTATAAAGAGAGCTAGATCTGGATTGTCAACATGTCAGGCTGTGTGCTTCCGGTTCTGACTTCCTTGCCTTAAGGCAGATGGAACTCATTCAGCTGCTCCGACTGACCTGGCAGTTCCCATTCCCATCTAGCAGCAGTTGGGACATTCTGGCAGTGCTGGCTCCAGGTTTTTGAGGGCCCTTGAGCAAGGCACCCTCCATGGGCCTCCTCCCTCAGTGAGGCTACCTTCTCACCACCATCATCTCCAGCTGCTATTGCTCTTCATCCCCTTTCTCATCATTGCTGCCACCTGCTTGCTTGACAGGTAGAGAGCCAGTAGGCAGTGGCATCTACTGCTCCTCCACCACCATTGTCTGGGCCAGAGCAAGAGGCAGGTGAACAAGCAGGTTGCAATGGTGAAGAGGAGTGACTCCAAGGGCTCCTGTCATTGGGTCTCAGCTGGGGTGTGGGCCCTCAGCAGGTGCCCACCTGACCCTCAATGCCAGTTCTACATCCTTCTCTGTTTTCCTGCTGTTTCTGCAGTTCTGCGGATGGAATAGTGGTGGACTTCCTGGCTCCTTCTCCATGGATTCCAAAAGACCTAGAAATGCTCACCAAAATACATACACATATTTGTGTGGGCTTCCAAACAAGTCACAAACATGCAAAAACAGGGCAGAATGAACTTAACATTGAAAAGAATGGGATACTAAGAAATTACGTTTGACAGATTTGGCCATCCCTGCTTTATTTGTGACTTCTTGGCCAAGAAGGCATGGAGAAAGTGGAGCAGCATCTATTTTTCTCCTTTTTGCTTTCTTTTTTTTTTTATGTCATGGTGTCATGGTTTCCATTTATCTCCTGTGTGAAAGCTCTTCAATCTTCTGATAACACTCCAATCAAAGTTGTGTGTGTATCTGTGATCTTGATATATAATAAATAAAATCATTATGATTCGGCTACATAACTGACACACTCAAACTCTCTCAATAGTTATCTGAGCTTCTCCTTGGGCTTCTTTACTCTGATTTTTTCTCACAAGCTTACCCATAATATACTAAGGACTGTGAACAGTGGATTTCCTTTCCCCCTGAATTAATGACCTTGTTGTATTGTTATGTGAGTTCTTTTTGTTGCCTGTCTATTTCAAAATAGAATTCCATGCAGATAAAGCAGTGCAGCACTGATGGTCGCTGGATAAGGGGTGGGGCGACAGGACTTGGGGGAACAATGGGGCTGCGGCTGGATAATTATCTGTAAGGCTTTTAGTTCAGAGCTATAGATTCCTATAACCTGAAAACAAGCAGCATACCCTGGGGTGGAGTGGGGGGGATTACAGCACTATTGCTGTTTGCAAGGAGTTTTCAAACCCCAGATCATCTCAATCTGAATTATTATTATTTTTTTAAATTGACATCCCACCATTATATGCCAGGATAACACCCTTAAAAAGCCCTGATGGAGGCTATGGGAAGTAGATCTATTTTCAACACAACAAGCTTTCCTCATTATTTAACTGGATGACTCAGATGCATGACTTATTCATTACATTTGTGTTCCATCCTTCTTTCAAGGAGCATAGAGAACAGGCCGTGTCCTTCACAGTTCCAGGCTTACTTTAGATCAGACTCACAATCCTGCAGGTGGCTTCACACTATTTTATGGGTTGTCAATATGTTCTCTCCTTATGCAAGGATAGAGTCAGTCTCCTACCAAACCACTGCATAATGATTTGATACCTTTTCTTGTCAAACTCCATATCAGTGATTTACGATGTCAAAACATGTATGTGCTTTTAAAAGTATCCCAGCCAGTGCTAATGAACAGGTAATTAACTCAGTAGAGCCACAAATTTCAATAATGTATCTCTTTATTAAAAGCAAAAGCAATGTGCCCACTTAAGACATAGATATCTGGTCCAATTCTATTCAAAATGAAGTGAATGGTCATGCTTCAGAGGATGCTTGTGGCTTATGAGTCAACCCTCCATTATTTGAAAAATAAATAATGTAATGATAGGGAGTGATGAACTGCTACTATATCTCCACTGTATTCTTTTTAACAATGGGAGCTAACTGAAAGGTTTGTGTAACAGAAAGATTTATGGGGATATTTAATCAGTGTGATAGAATTGAACTAAACTCTTTAGTGGAACAAATTATTCTGGTTTATTTTTGGTGAAACAGTATGTATGTACTACTAGCTGTCCTTTGGTCTTACTGAAATGGAGTCACACAGACTGAACAAGAAACGGATTGTTTCTCTGTTGGTTCTATTTGACAAATTAGACGTTGTTATTTGAAATGTTGGTTACAAGCACAAATTGCCAGGTAGAAAGTTACCTTAATATTTTTGGAGATTTTCTAATCACATTTATAATAGTCTGAGTGAGAAAAAAATTCCCATATGATTTGTGGGTTATTGATGTATTTTTGTGTCTCACAAATGTAGCACAAATGTAAACTGAAAAGAATGTGCTTGAAACAATTGTTAAGCCTAATAAAGTATTTATTTAACACAAATATACTCGATAATTGCCTAGCCAAATTTAAGTTAAGTGCCCACTGGGGACTGTTGATTTTTATATTGCCAATAGTCTGCCGCCGAGTGCCTCGCTGAGCGCCTCAGCTGGTGCTTGCTGGGGGTGCTTGGCAAGGCACACAGCAGCGGTGCTTGCCGAGCGCCCGGCGAGTCGGGGGGGTGGGCAGTTCGCCCACCCCTACGGATATGTGAGGATTTCGTTTGGGGGTGGAAGTCCGGCGAACTTGCTGGGCTCGACTCCCCAAACTCTGTCCCACCTACCTGCTTCCCCGGCTTGACTCGTGTCCTCCCCAGCCGAGCTGAGGAAGAAACTTCTGGATTCCCAGTGGAGTGCTTTTTATGTAAAAAATGGCATAAGATACATTAAGAATGGCTGTGATTTGTGCAAGTTACGTGAATCGTGGCCCCTTTTAATGTATCTTGTGCCATTTCCTATGTAAAAAGTGCTCAGCCAGGAACACAGAAGTCCAGCATGTGGCTCAGCTGGCGTTCGCTTTTGGCCCAGCTTGGTGGGCGCCGAGCATCCAGCGAGTCGAGTGGTGGGCGGATCTCCCACCACTACTCTTAATAATCCTAATATAATCTCTCAACTCCAGTCAACTTCACAGACTCCCAAACAGCACTTCACATTCCAAACACTCCTCTCACTTCTGCACTCTAAAAATAGAGCAAGATGGAATGTTGTATGACATTCAGTTGTGAAAGGCTCCAATAGAGCAAGTGTACTGAGGATCGTAAGAAGAGGAAATCTGTGACGTTGCACAAATTCCCCACGCACTCCTGCCTGAACAGGACCGCCCACTGTTTATATAACACAGGATTTACCCCCCTTCTCAGTCTCTTGGCCAATCGTGTCACATATGCAGATACACCATTCTTCCTGCCCATCATTCTCACTCACCCAGATACGGGTCATTCCATGTAAAATCAACCAAAAAAAATGAAAAAATTGCCTCACCATCTGCGATTTTTTTACAAACTGGCATACTGGTAGACCAGCATGAGAAATGAACATACACCACCAAATTATTATACCTCACCGTTCAAAAGTACAGTGTGCTCAAAAAATGCCCAAAACACGATTTTTCAGCATTTGTGACTACACAAAAAGTATCATAAGTTCCTTCGGAATTGACCTAGAAAGTAAATCATGGTGTCATATGAAAGCTCTCGAACTACCCTTTTATTTGATATGTAACATGAAGCATGCATGTGAAATAAAATATTCAAGGTCATAGTTTCTTTTATTTGACCTTGAATTCCAAAAAAAACCAAATGTTTTTTTTTGGCTGATTTTTTTCCTCAGATAACCCATGTTTACCTTGAGTATATATTCCGATTTCCAGAACGGGGTTCAGAACAGTTCAGAAGATGTGAATGTTCTTATACATGCACAGTACCTCCCTACAATAACTCCACCCCCTTATACACACTTAAAACAGAATTTTTGGGAGGGAAATTAAACTTAAGCCCGCCCCCTCCCTTCCGGAGCTTCCGGGGCCTTCAGGCTGAAACCAAACTAGGCATGGGTAGGCCTCAAACCTTCACAGAGATATATCTCTTTGGAAGTCTACATTAAATCAAGCTTTATTCACAGATTCTGATAAGAAAGAAAAAGGCAGGCCTGAAGCCGTGACTAGTGCCTGACCCCACTTCTGCTGCAATGTGTTCATGACTTTTCAAATTGTTGAATTCCTGCACACCATTTCTACAGGTAGCATAACTAAGATCTATTATTTCCCTGATGGTGCAGCAGCACAGTATAAAAATGGTAAAAACTTCAACAACTCTCGGTTGGTGGCAACAAGGAGGAGGGCCTTCTCGGTGGTAGCCCCCCAATTATGGAATCAGCTCCCCATTGAGACCCGCCTGGCGCCAACCTTACTATCTTTTCGGCGCCAGGTTAAGACCTCCCTCTATGCCAAGGCATTTAGTTAGGACTTGGAATAGCACGGGGGGGGGGGGATTGTCACCTGTAGGCTCAGTTTTATTGGTTTTTGTACTGTTATTTTAAACTGTGTTTTTAAATTTGGTTTTTTAATTCTTAAACTATTTTGTATGTTTTTATTGTTTTTATGCATAAAGTATTGTGAACCGCCCAGAGAGCTTTGGCTGTGGGGTGGTATATAAATGAAATAAATAAATAAATAAATAAACTTAAGTAAGCATAAGTCAGATTTCTGTATCGATGCAGAATGGCACTTCTTTGCCACATCGCATGGCAAAGGGCCTTGTGATGGTTTGGGTGGCACTGTGAAAAGGTTAGCTGCTCGAGCAAGTTTGCAGCATCTGTATGAAAAACAAATCATGACCCCTCGTCAGCTCTTTGATTGGGCAAAGGAGAACATCACAAAGGTTGCATTTCAATACACCACAAGTAAAGATTATGAACTGGAAGAAAAGCTTCTGAAATGTTGCTTCGAGAATTCAAGACGATTCCTGGGGCATAAAAAATTCACGCTGTAATTCCATTAACAAAACACACTGTTGCTACTAAAATATATTCATTTCAATGCGAATCCAGAAAAGAGACAGTGACTATTAAAGAAGGAGAACTGGAATTGCAAGAAATACAAGGATTTGTTACACGCATTTATATCTCACAATGGTGGTTAGGTTGTGTTTTACAAACAGATGATCAGAGAGCAGAAGTGTTAGTGAGCTTTCTTCATCCAGCTGGACCAGCAAAATCATTTATGTATCCAGATAAACAAGATGTCCTATGGATACCATCTTCAGATGTTTTGACAAAAGCTGATCCTTGTTGCCCAACAGGGCACTTCTATACACTAACAGACAAAGAGTGTCAAGCAGCAACTTCAAGACTAGAAACTACTGTTATGAAAAGGTCCTTGATTTAGGACTTGTTAACAAAATGTTAGCAAGTAATATTTGAACTGCATAAAATCTGATCAGCATATATAAAAGTAAAATGGAAAATCTCATCTATGCACAATAATGGTTTTTCAAGCCCACATCTAAGCAAATCAAAATAACTATGCTAGTAAGAGTCCCATTTTGAAATCAAGTACATGTTTCCAGGGATGTTAAATGTTATTTAAAACTAAAGGAGGGTTTTTTGTCATTATTCAAGGTCAAACTTCTGTATATTTATTGAAAAAAATAAAATGAACATGTTTTCCCCAAGCATACTGGTGAGTACGTAAAATGAACATCCAAGTCCTTCAAGATCCTATTAAGCAAACTCGTCTTCAATCACTTCTTAAGGAACATCTACCTACGGAACCTCCTGACAACATTGAGGACCATTGGTCTAAGCTGAAAACCTCCATTACTGCAGCTTGTGAACAAACTATTGGATATGAAACTAAGAAACATCAGGATTGGTTTGATGAAAATGACAATGAGATTAAATATATAATTGACCAAAAAAGGAAAGCCTTCCAAATATGGCAAAATGATATTAACTGCGCTGCCAAGAAAAAAACCTACGCTAGCGCAAAGGCTGAGGTCCAAAGAAGAACAAGAGAACTTAAGAACGCTTGGTGGAAAAAGAAAGCTGAAGAAATTCAACAACTTGCAGAATCTCATGATGCACGGGGCTTTTTTAAGGCCACAAGGGCCATTTATGGACCAAAAACCTATGGTACAAACCCTTTACAATCAAAAGATGGCACCAAACTCTTAAAAGACAAAGAGTCTATTGCACTGCGTTGGAAAGAGCACTATTATGACCTTTTAAATCGTAAATCTAAGGTGGATAATGAGATTTTTTCACAAATCCCGCAAAAACAAATTAAAGAGGAACTTGCAATACTCCCCACTTTGGATGAAGTAAAAAAAAGCCATTAATCAAATGAAGAACAACAAAGCTAGTGGACCAGATGGGATTCCTGCTGAAATCTTTAAAGAAGGGGGGCCCGAACTTGTACAACATCTTCATAAACTCATCGAAAAAATCTGGATAAGAGAAGAGATCCCAGAAGACTTCAGGGATGCCATAATTATCACCCTCTTTAAGAAGGGTGATAGAACAGACTGTGGAAACTATCGGGGCATTTCTCTCTTAGCAACCGCAGGTAAAATATTTGCTAGGATTCTCGCAAACCGTCTTCTATCTATTTCAGAAGAGATCCTCCCTGAAACTCAATATGGTTTCCGCCCCTCTAGAGGGACAGTAGACATGATTTTTACTGCACGTCAGCTCCAAGAAAAATGCCGGGAGCAAAATCAACCCCTTTATATGGCATTTATTGATTTGGCTAAGGCCTTTGATACTGTAGACCGTACAGCTCTCTGGACTATCCTTATGAAAATTGGATGCCCCAAAAAATTTGTGAATATCTTGCGACTTCTCCATGACAACATGACGGCAACGGTTTTGGACAACAACGGCTCTCATGGTGCTCCATTTAAAGTGGGATCAGGTGTTAAACAGGGATGTGTTATCGCCCCAACATTATTTGCCATTTTCATCGCCATGGTTTTACATCTTGTCAAGGGGAAACTTCCCACCGGTGTGGGAATTATATATCGAACAGATGGAAAGCTTTTTAATCTCAGCAGGCTGAAAGCAAAAAGTAAGGTAATTACAACCTCCGTTGTGGAACTTCAGTATGCTGATGATAATGTGGTCTCCGCACATTCAGAGGATGATCTCCAAACTATCCTAAATGCTTTTGCAGAAGCATACGAAAAACTTGGTCTCTCACTTAACATCAAAAAAACCAAAGTGCTTCATCAGCAAGTGCAAGCCAATCCTTTGGTGATGCCATCTATCCAGCTTGGCGGGACAATACTGGAAAATGTCGATCATTTTCTCTATCTTGGCAGCTATCTTTCTGTTACAGCTAACATCGACAGTGAAATCCAGCATCGTCTGAGCTCCGCAAGTGCCGCATTTTCTCGAATGAAACATAGAGTGTTCGAGGATCGGGATATTTGTAAGAAGACCAAAACACTGGTTTATGAAGCCATTGTATTACCAACTTTATTGTATGCCTGCGAAACATGGACTATCTATAAACGTCACTTCCACCTCCTTGAAAGGTTTCATCAACGTTGCCTCCGGAAAATCCTGCAAATTACTTGGGAAGATAGGCGAACAAATGTCAGTGTACTGGAAGAAGCAAAGACTACTAGCATTGAAAAAATGATCCTTCAACGCCAACTTCAGTGGACCGGTCATGTTGTTCGAATGCCTGACTGCCGTCTCCCAAAGCAGTTACTTTACTCCCAACTCAAGGATGGAAAGCGGAATATCGGTGGTCAATATAAGAGGTTTAAAGATGTTCATAAGGCTAATCTAAAAAATGCATATAAACATCGAAAACTGGGAAGCTCTGGCCCTATGAACGATCTAAATGGAGGTTGGCCTTTCACAAAGGTTCATGGATTTGAAGAAGCCCGAGTGCAAGGTGAAAGGGAGAAGAAACGTGCTAAGCGAAAAAGCACGTCAAATGAATCCTTTACAGGACCATCTTCTATCTGGTAACCTGTGTCCTCACGTGGGAAGCATGTGTGGATCTAGAATTGGCCTCCCAACGTCACTTACGGACCCATCGCTAAGGTCCTCACAATCCTTCTTTAGAATTTCCTCCTTTTATCCCGGAAGACAATCTACTCGGTCAGAAGTGATCCCTGCTCCTGATTGATTGATGATATTAAACCTTATTCTTCTGAAAACAATAGGCATGCAACTTATTTTTCATAAGCAGAACAAGTTCACCAAATCTTAAGCAATTTGCTGGAATTTGTTGGAAATATTATTGATTGATTTTCATACCAGAATGACTACCCAGAAGAAGTATCATTATTCTACACAAAATGTCAGAAGTATGCTATTGCGAAGAAGAATACCTAATTCAGAGCTGCACAATTATGACAGGGTAGCTTGTACTTGTGCACAATGTTTTATTCAAAACCTAAGTGATAATGCATATTTTCTTAAGATACGTACAGTGAGATAGCAATTCATATGAACTAGACGCATACACACAGAGTGCCCCAAAAGATGTAACTCATTTTCTGTTAAGAACCCCATTTTGAAAATTGGTACATGTATTAAGCACTGTCAGATGAAATACTAAAACAAAAATCATGGAGAAATTGTTTTTAGTTTTTGCAGAATTCAAGGACATATTTTACTATTTGACCTTGAATATATATTTATTCCAAAAAACCACTTATGTTACATATCAAATGAAAGAGCATTTCAAAGGCTTTCCATCAACACCATGATTAACTTTTTAGATTCTGTAGAACTGGAATTACTATAATTTTAATGTTGTCCGACACACAAAAATTAACGTTTTTCTTCATATTTTTGATTGCCATATCTCCAAAAGTTTTTGTCCCAGAAGTCTAATTTTTGAAGCAGCTTATTTTCTCAGCAGACCCAACAAGTTCACCAAGTATTTTCAAAATCGGTGATGGTCAGGTAAATTCATTGGTTGATTTTACCCATACAGCAGGAATACATTAATACACAAACACTTTATACAGTCATGCCTTGGATTGAGAGCATAATTCGTTACGGAAACGTGCTTGTAATCCAAAACACTCTTATATCAAAATGAAATCCCCCCAAAAAAATTTGTACAGAAATTTTTAATTTAAGCCGTACTACAGTACTTGTATTGCAAGACGTCGCTTGCATATCAAATTAAAAAAAAATTAAATAAATATTTAAAAATTTGCTTGTCTTGCAAAACACTCTCAAACCAAGTTACTTGCAATCCAAGGTATTACTGTACTAACCACCTATCCACTTTAAATTTAAACCCAAATACCTTAACATCACACTTCCCCATTTTGGAAATGAACATTTCCACTTGTTGTTGTTTTTTTAAAAATTCTTTTATTTATTTTTCAAAACAAATTATAACAAAAAATATATATAACAAAATACAAGATTATCACACAAATATAACATAATCAACATACAATAAATCATGAAGTGCTCCCCCCCCACCCTCCAAGGGACCAATTAATATACTTCTATCCTAATCAAATAAATTCTAAATTCCAAAAATATAACTTATCCTGACAAGGCATGTTACCCTTCCCCTTTATTAATACATAATCTAGTAATTGATTCCATATCTCCATAAAATTATTCTTCTTTAGCAATCCTTTTTTGCATTTGATACTACTAGTTAGTTTATCATTTAGGGCTATGTCCCAAACTTCCTTATACCAGTCTATTATTAGGAAAACATGTTGTACTTTCCAATTTCTCGCTATCATTAGCCTGGCCGCAGTTAACAAGTTTGCAATTAACTCCTTCGTATTTTGATCACAAATAAACTTCTCAGTTATTGATAACAATGCTAATTTTGGACAGACCTCTAAATTAGTACCAATAATTTTTGATATTTCTGTAAAAACCTCTCGCCAAAACACCAATACATTTTTACAACTCCACCACATATGAGCATATGTCCCTTTTTCCTGACATCCTCTCCAACATAATGCAGAACAATTATTATCTATTCTATTTAATCGTACTGGAGTTAAATACCATCTCCAAATTAGTTTATAAAAATTTTCCTTTATCCTAATTGACATCATTTTCACAATCCGTCTATCCCATATATTGTTCCACCCCACCTTCGAGGTCACCTCTTCATTATCCCATACTGCCTTAAGCTGATCCTCTTGTTCTTTTGCTTTTTGAATCAATCTATATAAATCCCTTGTTATACCTCTTGTTGATGCATTACCTGGTAGGCCGTCTCTAGACATGACCATCTTTTCAAAATTAGTTAAATCTCTCTCGTACTCAGTTTTCCTTTTCCATTTCTTCGACCACTGTTCTAACTGTAATAAATTTAACCACGATAATCTTCTCCCAACAATTTCCATTATTTGATCTCTAGTCCCCATCTTTTCCACCCAATCGGACAATCTAATAACCCTTTCTTCTCTTAGTTTACCCTCCAGCTCTGATCTTAAGTTTTCAGGAAAATCCTTAAGAGCTACCACCGGAGTTAATGGAGATATCCCTGGTATAAATATGCTCTTCATAGTACCTCAAATCATTAACAAATTTCTTAGAAAAGGGTTGTCTATATTTTTTATCAATTTATTATTATTTTTTTGAAAAAAAATATTCCCCAAAGTACTACGTAATTCACATGTTTCTAACTCCAACCACATTATTTCTTTAGGGCGTGCTATAATATCCACTATATGTCTTAATTGATTCGCTATATAATACCATTTTAAATTCGGCAAACCCAAACCCCCTACTTTTTGTGCTTTATACCATCTTGTTTTAGTAATCCTAGATTTTTTCCCTCCATTACAATATGTATTAATAATTGATTGCCAATCTTTAAGTTCCTTATCTGATATCGCACTTGGTATCATCCGAAATAAAAAATTTATCTTTGGCAAAATCTTCATTTTAATCAAAGCAATTCTACCAAACCAGGAAAGTCCAATTTTTTTATACTCCTCTATTTTATTCTTTACCTCATTCTTTAATTTCCTATAATTCTGGTCTCCCAATTTATCTATATCTTTTGGAATTACAATTCCTAAATATTTAATTACATTATTAATCTTATAATTACTCTTTTTTTTTACACATTTCAATCTCTTCTCTTTTACTATAGTTAAACAACAAAAATTTAGATTTATCCCAATTAATCTGTAGCCCCGTTACTTCTCCGAACTCCTTTAAATGATTCTCCATTCTATCCATATTTTCCATAGGGTTTTCGATTGTCAAAAGAGTATCATCTGCAAAAAGATTTATTTTTATCTTCTCCCTAATTCCTATCCCACCTATATTTCTATCTTCTTTAAATACATTTGCTAAAATCTCCATTACCAATGCAAACAAAATAGGCAAAAGGGGACATCCTTGTCTAGTTCCTCGACCTAGGTAAATTTGCTCTGTTAAACCATCATTTACTACAACTGATGAAACATTTTTTGAATACAATTGATTAACTACTCCTCTAAATCTTTCTCCAAACCCCATAATTTTAATTAAACTTTTTAATGCTGGCCATTCCACGCAATCAAAGGCTTTGAAAATATCTAACGCTATTACCCCTGCTCTCAATTTATTTTTCTTTATTAAATATATTATATTTAAAACTCTTCTTGTTAAATCTGCCATTTGTCTTCCTTGCATAAAACCACATTGGTCTATCCCGACATATTTAGTAATAAACTTGTTCATCCTTCTCGCTAATATTGCTGTCATCAATTTTGCATCTTGGTTTATTAAGGAAATGGGTCTTTAGGAACTTGGATCTGTTAAATCCTTCTCTGGCTTCGGGATTAGAATAATCTTAGATTGCTTCCATGAAGAGGGGATCTCTCCCCTCTCCAAAAAAATATCATTAAATAACCTTTTTAGTCTTGGAACCAACATTTTCTTAAAAACCTTGTAGTATTCAGCCCCTAAATCATCTAGTCCAGGGGTCTTACCCTCTTTCAGTTTATTTATTGCATATTCTATTTCCAATTCTGAAAAAGGTTGTTCCATAATTTCTCTATCTTCATCCACTAGTCTAATTTTAAAATGCTTTCCTATATACTCATTAATCCTCTCTTCTGTACAGTCTCCAGCCTTGTACAATTCTGAATAAAATTCATGAAATATTTTTAATTTGTCCTGCATTAAATTATGTCCTTTCCCTTTTTTATCTTTAATTGCCCCAACTATACTTTTTTCTTTCTTTTTTTGTGTGGATCTTGCTAACATTTTCGAATTCTTATTACTATTTTCAAAAAACTCTCTTTTCAAATAAATCAAGTTTCTCTGAACTTTTTCCAAATCTTTCTTCCAGCTCTTTCCTTTTAGCTTGTAATTCAGCAAAGACCTTGTTCTCCCTTTCCTTCAAAAACTTCATTTCCAAATTCCTAATCTCCCCTTCTAACTTTTTAGTAAACTGTTCTTGTTTTTTCCTTAGTATCACACCCTCCCTGATACTTATCCCTCTCATCACTGCCTTCATTGTGTCCCAAACAACAGCTTCAGTACAAACTCCCGAATCATTAAGCAACCAAATCTCTCGCATTTCCTTTTCTATCTTTGCTATAATATATTTATGCTGTAAAATCTTACAATTCAATCTCCAACTCCTTGCTTCTCTATAATCCTTCTTTATTTTAATATCCATATTAACTATAGCATGATCCGAAACTTTTATAACACCTATTTCTGAACTCCTCACTCTTGACATCAGGGACTTGGAAACAAAAATATAATCTATCCTAGAAGTTCTTTGTGGCTGGTGAATAATACGTATACCCTCTTTCCAATCCCTTTACCCCTCTCCAAACATCAACCAGTCCTTCCTTATTAATTATTTTATTTAATACCGTTATATTATTTCTCTTCTCTTGTCCTGTCAGATTTGATTCATCAATATTTTTGTCCATCACCATATTAAAATCCCCAGCCATAATTACCAAACCCTTTTGTGGCTCCCCCATTTCCTTAATCACTTTTTGATAAAATTCTTCTTGATTTTCATTTGGTGCATACATATTAACCAATATATATTCTTCACCTCCCAATAATCCAAATATTATAATAAATCTTCCCTTAACATCCTTCTTTACCTTAGTCACCTTAAAACCACATTTCTTTGAAATAATAATTGCCACCCCTTGTGACTTGGATGAACCATAAGCTCTCTCATATGTCATAGACCATCGCAGTTTTAATTCATTTACCCCCTCCTTTGATTGGTGAGTTTCTTGTAAACATATAATATCCGCCTTATCCTTGTTGAGGAGTGCTTCAATCCGTCTTCGTTTCAACATGGAACCCAGGCCTTTAACATTTAAAGTAGTAATTCTCAAATTTGAAACCATCTCAAGTCTTTGTCCATCTTAAATTGCTGGTCCCTATTAGTGAAATAAAACACAACACACACCCTACCCCTACCCCACACCCTATTACCCCATTCCCTACATATATAAGCATTCCCCCCCTTACCAGCCTTGAAGAAAGCCTTCATGACCCCGGCCTGCCATGCCAACAAAAGGGGGGGGGAGACAAACCCACCCACCAAGCAACTGACCCATAGATCCCTCCCAATTAATCTTTTATCCTTATTCATCCAGGTTAGTACCCTTTAAACAAAAAAACAAACAAAAAAAAACCTTAAAGTAAAACAATAACATTATTAGTCATTATATATACTTATTAAAATGAAAACAAAAAGCAAAATATAAAATAAAAAACCGAGAGAGAAAAAAGAGAGAGAAAATAAAGACTAATATTAAAAAAAATATTAAAAGCACACAAAAAAACTTTTTTTCTTTTTCTTTTTCTCCCCTTTTCTTCTCTTCTTTTAAAGGAGAAAAAAAAAACCCACAACAACAACAAAAAAAAACATCACAACTCCATTAAGAGAAACTCCTCTTTCAGTTCCTTCCAGTTATTTGCACGATCACCTTGTCTTCTGCTCTTCTCCTCATCACCACATAAACTTTTTTCTTCCATATTTCTCTTACTTAGCTGCTCCTTCCAACAGCTGCACCTCCGCATCGCTCGAGGTTCCTGCCGACAATCCCAGTTCTTCCAAAAGATCCATTCCTTGTATACAGGATGTTATCTTGTATCTCTTGTTTTTTATCATAAAAAAACACATCACAGGATAGCCCCAGTTATATCTAATTCCATTCTTGGACAAGACAGCAGTACATGGCTTCACACTGCGTCTCCAATCAATTGTTTGCTGACACCGATCATTAAAGATTTGGACTGGAGTACTTTGACATTGCAGTTGTTCTGGACGTTTCTTCAAAATTTGGGTAAACAATTCTTTTTTATAAAAACTGGCAAAACACACAACAATGTCACTGGGGGTAAGCCCCCCCCCGCTTCTTCTTGAAACTCTATGGACCTTTTCCAAGTCTTGCTCAGTCAATTCCAATTCTGGGGCAATCTCACAAAACCATTTCAAAATTATTCCTCTCAAATTTTTCCCATCCTCCACACTAACATGTGGGAAAAGGCGTATATTAGACCGCCTCGCTCTGTCTTGGATATTAATCATTTGTAACTCCAGTGCATCAAATCTTAAATCTTGTTGCTGACTTTTACTTTGAACATTTCCACTTGTTTCTGGCTGCTTCTAGAACCACTAACTTCCTGTTGTGCTAGCAATGGGTCCTGCTAGCATGCAGGATGTATTGGATACTGCCCCTACATTCTCAATTTGATGAGTGCATTTGAAATTGCAATTAGTTCTATAGGTGAGGCCATAGAATTAAGCTATGAA
Source organism: Shinisaurus crocodilurus (assembly GCA_021292165.1). NCBI lineage: Eukaryota > Metazoa > Chordata > Lepidosauria > Squamata > Shinisauridae > Shinisaurus > Shinisaurus crocodilurus. The sequence goes on from CM037879.1 coordinate 227,423,882, forward strand.
ACATTCATTTTTCTCCTTTCCACCTTTTCTGTTCTGTCTTTCTAATGGGCTGCTCACTTTGTTCATCACACATTTCTTGTAGTAATTTTTTTTGGTATAATAATAATCAACTCTCAGAAACCATTTTGAAATTCATATACAAAATGGTTGAGTAGGAGGTATCTATTATTATTCTAATTATTGTCATCAATCAGTTCGGATGTCATTCTGCTCCATGTAAATGAACACAGCACAGTTTGTACCCTTGTTGATTTCCTGTCCTCATTTTCCCTTCTCCATTCCTTCTGCCAGCCCCTTAGGAAATGGTCTAAAACCTGACACTTGGCACTTTCCAAATGGTGGCACTGGTCATTTCACTTGACTGTCAGCTGGAATGAATGAATGAATGAATGAACAAACAAGTGAATGAGTACATTAATGAAAGAAAGAAAAAAGGAGAAACTGTTGAGAGGAAGAAGAACATAGGGAATGTAAAAGGGCGGGGAGGACATACAATGCATGTAATGAAAATGGATATTGAGCAGAAATAGGGAGGGGAAGTAAAATGGAGAGGAATTAAGGTAAATAAAAATAGAGCAAGATGGAATGTTGTATGACATTCAGTTGCAAAAGGCTCTAATAGAGCAAGTGTACTGAAGATCGTAAGAAGAGAAAATCTGTGACGTTGCAGAAAATAGCATGTTTGGTTGGCATTTTTAGTCAGTGGGTCACTTCATCAGATTCATGAGGTGGACTGCTACAGTTGTTGTTTGGCTTCTGCTGACTAAAAGGGCCACTCTTGTGGAATTTAAGTAAAATGGTTGCATGGAAAGAAATTAAAGTAAAAGGCCATCTAAAGTAACGAGAGCCATATTTTAGAGTCTCAAGTACTCTGAGACCAAACATATTGTTCCAGATTCCAAGCTTCAGCCTTCATGTGTACAAACAAAGCTTTTTGAATAAACAGTGGATACTCAGGCTGACAAAGAACCACTAGTGCTATGTAAAGTTCCATTTGCCCATGGAACTTACTTCTAGGTAAGATCACATCATATTGAGCTATCCTGTGCTCATTTATTTGAGAGAAATTCCAATAGAACTCAGTGAGAATTACTTCAGGGTAAAAATTGTAGGTTTGAGTTGTAACATTAATGGGGTATATTGTCTATGTGACAAAAAAAGTTCATTGTAACATTTCTGGTAAAATAAGTTTATTTGAAATATTAGCTGTGTTGGAAAATATCAACAGCTGATTCATATAACTGATGAGAATCCTTCTCAAAGTACAGACTGGAGCTCTTAAGTTGACTATGAGTAGACAAGTTATTGGCAGAAGGTGAAACCAAGATCTATTGCGGTCTCAAACCATTGCTTAATACTCAAGCAGTATTTCAGCAACACCATTGGCATTACAGCTGATAATCAATGTCCAAAGATTAAAGGGTTTCTTTTTTAATCCTCTCATCCCTGTAAACATTACACTGTATGTTTTGCAAGAAAAATGGGCCAAGCAAATATTTGTATGAGAAGATGGAGGCTCTTGCCCCACCTAAAACCTTATCTGGTGATAAAACAGAGGAGATTTATCAGTGTGAACACAACTATATACATCTATAGAACACAGTTCTGTGTATGTCGTGGGAGAGCTGATGCAATAGCTTTAGGGCTGGTTAATACAACACTTTGAACTCAATTTTGGATGTCCTCTTCAGAGCACAGAGACATGACAAAGTTATGTCAAAATGGGATATCCCATTAGCAGGATTCCAGATTCCTATTCAGTCATGGTCACCAGTTCGAAAGGCTATGGCCAAATGTCCTCTTTTCACATTTCAAAAGGAGTTGATAGTAGTGAGACTTAAGTAAACAGAGAAAGAACAAGAGGACAGAATGCTATATGTGCCCTATATAGCATTGGGGTGGGTTCGGATTTTAAAAAAATCTTATACTGTTTTAATTGTGTTTTATTATTGTATTTTATTCTATTGTACATTGCCCAGGGTGGCCGGCCAGATGGGCGATTCAAAAATGTAATAAATAAATAAATAAATAAAATATGTGGTCTTTATAGCATTTCTGTGAATAATAAGAGTTAAAGTTGAAGTAGGAGAAAAGACCCGGACTTATGTCCAGGATTACTGTCACAGCAAGCCTTTTAACTGAAGTTGTACAAGAAGTAGTGATGGAAAGGGTGGGTTTCTTCTAAGTAAGGATTGTCATTATTTTTCAGACATAAGCAGAAAGAACTATGTTTTCTGGAAGTAGCCAACTAGGATTGTTGATTTCTCAATGATTCACACTGCTTCAGTGAATAACTTCTATTGTGTTACTTGACTCCTGCCAGGTTCATTAACCTTTTGTGCCCCCCCAACAACCTACAGAGAAAGGAATTGTTTGTATTTGTTTTGCTAAAAGGGTGGGCCTGAATTGTTGAGCTGAGCCCTGCTGAGGACGGAACTTCTTGTGTTTGGTTGAACTCCCACCACCAAGGGTGATACCATTTTGCTCTTTTGACTCTGCCAGGAGAGAATCCATCTATTTACTTCCTCACCTGCAACAATGTTTATTTGGATCCTGCTGTGGAGAGAAATGGACTGTCTACTTCCTCGGCTAGAAGGAAGCCCTGAGAAACTGTTTCCGCTCCAGAAGAAAAATGGGCTTCCTTCAGATGTCTTTGCATATCCCCCCCCCCCCACATCCATTATTAGAAGTAGAGAAGTAGAGAAGTGATGAAAGTAGAGATAGGGAGACATAAAAAGTGGTGATGTGCCGTGATAGTAGGAGAGGCATTTTAAAAACTCATATGGTTCTGTGTTATTACTTTGAGTCATTTCAGGCAAACATAGTTGGTGTAGTTTAGTGGTGAAGGACTAGTTCAGACATCATACTGCCTGATTGCCAAACTGTGGTTTAACAATCAGATGGATCCTGGAGGCTGGTGCATTTCTTTACCTTCCTCTCTTCATCCATGTACTCTTTTTCTCTACCTTCTTAGTTAGTTGTTACCATTCATTGTTATGCCTAAACTTGCATAAACAGAGCTGCAGCCAACCACAGTTAGTTTCTAAACCAGAGACTGAAATCAAGATTAGAAACTGGTTTTAATGTCTAGATTAGAGTCTAACTATGCACAGAGGTATTTATGGTTATGCTGGCTTAGATGTAAAACTGAATTATAGTTAACACTAGCCAGAGATAGGACAGGGCAATTTGCATGGGCCAGGGGAGCAGTGAGGTGAAGGACCATACAAGCCCATGGTAATTCGCAATCGCCATAGCTTGGTGACTGTTAGGTAGCATGCCATCTGAACTGAGTCTAGGACATTGAGCAGGGAAACTCCCAAAAATCTCATATCACAACACAAATTATATTACAAAAATATTGCAGTACTGCCCACAAGAATCCAGATGTTTTGGACTATGACTCCCAGAATTCTTGACCATTGGCCATGTTGGCTGGTGCTGATGGGAGTTGAAATCAAAATCATCTGGAGGACACTAGGTTGGGGATGGTTGAACTAGGGTCCAATCAGCTGATTCTGTCACCTTACCTCTCAACATACCCAGCCTTTGTGTCACAAACTTGTGGCCTCATCTCTGACAGCATAATGGAATGTTGCCCAGCTTGTAGTTCCCTGGTTTGTAATACTTTGAGGAAGATTTTAGCAGCCTGTTAAAGAAGCTACAGAGGCCTGTTATGTGGCACATTGTATTGACATGTCATGGCTTGCCATCTTGTGTGTTTATTTCACCTGAAGTGACTCCTGAAATAACTCCTGGTAAATTGTGCTGGAATAAGATCCCTAATATATCACTTGTTTATAACGGAGCCAAGGTTAAGTACCTAGATTAAGGAACATGTCCATTATATAAATAGAGAAGTCCACTGAACTGTGATTTTGTGTTATTACTGACATGGTTCCCTTATACAGTTCTCTCAACCTCTGATAACTCTGTGCTTTCATAAGAATAATAATTATACTGGATGTTCTGAAGAGATTCATTTTATGTTCACATACCACTAGAAAATAAAATGTTCTCTATCTTTTAAGCTTTAACCTTTGTCCTACTTAACACACTCAAGCATGTGATTATTAAACACTCTGACGCCCCTGTCAGGTCTTATTACTCAATTCTGGCATCGCAGTTGTTATCTAAGCTAATAGATCTTCAGCTGTTTGTTAGAGCTGTGTAAATAATTCATTAACAAGTTCTTTGTTCAATAAAGTTTCTCTCTCTTCTTTAGAAATGATGTGGACCAGATAGCTGTAATCTTTCTCAATCATGACACCCCTCTAGCCCGTAAGCCTCTGTTCCACATCCTATACAAATTCAGGGGAAAGATTTCCATGAAATGTCCATACTTGAATTTGAATTCTGTCAGTACTAGGTGTCTTACTGGCATTCAGTTGGCCCCCTGATGAACTGGGCCTTGCTGGATCTTTGACTTGACGTCCAGGTACCAGTGCATGCTGGTGCTGCTATTATTATTATTATTATTATTATTATTATCATCATCATCATCATCATCATCATCATCATCATCATTACGCAATCCTATGGCCATGAGACAGTGTCTAGACAGCCATCAGATATTCTGGAGTCCCAGCTCCGACCTTGGAAACTCACTCCAAGGTCAGAGCCGGGACTCTGAGCTCAGAGCGCCTGCCCCCCTTGCAGCCAGTGTGGAAAGAGGTTTTGTGGGCATTCCGGGGGGAGGCGGGGAAGGGAGGAGACAGGTGCTGCCACAATACGAACCCTCCTGGTGGCGCCTCAGCTTCCTTCCCTCGTGCTCTGAGGTGAGACACTTAAGGCAGCTGAAATTGGCCGTTCAAGTGTTTTGCAGGGTGGGAGGAGCGCAGAGGCGATATTCGCCTCCACACTTCTCCCACCATGCATAGGATGTCCATAACCCTCCCAGGTTTGGAGGGTTATAGGCATCTGGATTGGATTGGGCCCTAAGCTGATTTCCCAATACAATATCCCAAAGCCATGGTACATGGCATTCACCAGGGCCTAGAGCCCTCTGCAAAGGCTGAAGCTTTTATGACATGGATGGATCAGGTCTTTTCTCTTGCCTTCACATGCCCCACAGGTGACTGGAGGGACAGAGATGGTGGGAAGAACCTGGTACACAACAAATAAGCTGCAGTCATTTCAGAATCTATGATTATGCACGCACAGATCCTGTCATGGAAACAGTAATTCTCATTTCCCAGCGTAATCCTGAATGTGCATGCTGGGCAGTATAAACAGCTCTTCTTATGATAGTGGTGCTGCACGATCTTGAATGTGCTGTATCCAGAAACAGGCAGGGTCTCTGTCAAGGAAAAAAAGGAGAGAACTAGGTTCTCAGGATGCAAAAATCTTTATTAAACAGAGGAGCCCGACGCGTTTCGGCCTTTTTTTCCCCCTTCTCTAAGGCCTTCCTCAGGGGGCTGTAAATATTCAAAATACATACAAATAAGTTCACATGGTGAGGACAACACATAATAAAAATACATTCTCATTATATAATGAATTTCCTTGTATTCTGCATAGAAATAATTTAAAAACATTTTCTTAAAAATAATGAGAATCAAATATTTCTTTTTAAACATAGAAATATTAGAGATTTAATAATAAGGAGTGAATTTAAAGAAAAAGAAAATTATGGAAGTCCATCCAATGTTCTGTTTGACTCTCACAGGTCAATAGGACACCACCCCTGTGGACATTGCTGTTATTGTAAACATACAAACAAAACTACAGCATTTGTAAATCCCTTGGATCAACAAAAGTTTTTTCTAAAACACTTTACCACCTTTGTTCCTTTGTTATTTATGCAATCCAGTGTAAATGCCCAAAAATTTATGTAGGAAAAACCATCAGACCCTTAAAAAAATGTATAGGAGAGCACCTTAGTAATATAAAAAACAAAAAACAAGGTGCACCACTAATACAACATTTTACAGAACAGCAACATTCCGATACAGATCTTACATTTTGGGCTCTGGATAAAATTAACACTAATAATGAAAAACAATTATTAAGAAGGGAAATACAATGGATCATTAAATTAGATACTTTAAAACCTAAGGGTCTCAATGAGGATTTGGAACTGTTCCCATTAATATGACTCTGCAAATTACTGCAGTTCTACAAGAAAGCTGTGTCCAGATTGGATGTTGACATTTTGCCAACAAGATAACACCTAAGAAAAAAAATGTACCAAAATATAACGTTCAAAAAGACCTGTCTTTTCAGTCGCCACTAAAACAGTGAAAGACACTTCAGTTGTGAAAGAATTCTGCAGACTTTTTTTACAAGTAAGATATATTTTATATAAAGAAAACGTATGTCTTCGTTTAAAAAGAAATATTTGATTCTCATTATTTTTAAGAAAATGTTTTAAAATGATTTCTATGCAGAATACAAGGAAATTCATTATATAACGAGAATGTATTTTTATTATGTGTTGTCCTCACCATGTGAACTTATTTGTATGTATTTTGAATATTTACAGCCCCCTGAGGAAGGCCTTAGAAAAAAACACAGGACGAAACGCGTCGGGCACCTCTATTTAATTAAGAGTTTTTGCATCTGAGAACCTAGTTCTCTCCTTTTTTCGTTGCTACTGGATGCTCATCTCCTCTTGTTTTTGTCTAGGGTCTATGTCAAGCCTAAAGCCGGTATGGTGTTGTTGGGGTTCTCCCTACTTTCCCTGTTGCCAGATGACTTGGATTGGTTAGCAGAGAAGATCCAGTCTGCACCGTGCCTCTAAGCCCAAACATGTGCCCATAATGAGATTTTACAAGACCTGGCCCATCAGGAATCCACCCAAAGTAGAAAGTTGTAATACCTGTTCCAGTCCTGACCTGTTAACCCATTTCCCTTGTCAGTATGGGTACTTTCACTTTGAATCTATCTCTGCACAAAGTAAATGGAGATGGCCCACAATATTTTGCTGTGTGAGGCAGAGCAACACATGCACCTGCCCCACCCTTGTCCAGTTGCATAGTACTCAAGGCCAGCCAAGTTATTTTGGCGCCTGAGGCAGAAAATCTCACAAACATCTCTCCCTCTCTCTGGTAGTAACAGTATAATAATAATAAATTAAACAAACATTTGCTATCCTTCCATGGCACACAAAATCATCTGCCTGAGGCAGTCACCTCACTCTGCCTGATGATAACGCTGGCCCTTCAAGTAAACTAACATTACAAATTGTAAGTATCTTTTCTTTAAACTTAGAATGTCTTCTCTAGAGCATGTGGTAGGGGAAATAAGAAGAACATTCAATGATAGTTAGTATTCATGAATGTGAATTAGTAATGTCATCTTCAAATGTATATGTTTGGAAGGTTCATTGCAATGTGTATCCCATATGCTTTTCTTTTTCCCCTCAGGAAAGATTATGAGTAGAAAAGGACAGTTACTAAGTTAGAAGAGAAAGAGTTTAAGAATAAAATAGTGAGAAAAAATAATTAATAATCAGGTTAGAAGTGTGATTTCTTACACTGAATTATCTATTGACTTGAAATGTAATGTTTATTTATGACAATAGGATTTCTTCTAGCTCAGGTTTAGTGCTTATGTCTTCTGTGCTGAAGATCCAAGGCTTCATCCCTGCCACCTCCAATTAGGGGGAGGAGCATTGTCAGGATCTAGGGCTGGGAAAGACCCTTTGCTTGAGATGTAATAGAGCTGTGGCCAATCAGAGTAGGTAGCTTCATAAGCTTACTATAATTGTGAATGTTACTTGAGAACTTATTTGAACTCTTCCAGACTCTTTTCTTTCTTCTCAAGCACCTTTCCGAAATCTCCCTGTAAGAACTTTTAAGCATTGCACTTTATGCTGTCCAACTTTCTCCTCTAGCTATAAAATGTTATTTCATGAATTCCTTCATCGCAGTTTAGAATGCTGAAGATGAACGCATATGTAGAGGAAGGGGGAAGGCTTGAGTCTCCAGGCTCTCTCTGGTCTGTCATCTCCAGCCTCTCACAAAGATGGGCATTTCATTATTTTGTGAAAATTATAAATTGTGTGCATTTTTGGGGAGTTGCTCTCTTCCTTCAAGGGAAGGGGGATTAGATTATTTGTCATTTCCATGTTTTTTAAGTGTAGATATCTTCAGGTGAAGGTGGTATGGCTCTTTCCTCTTTTCCTTGTATACCCAAGTACACAGAAGGGTATTACTGATTATTTACTATGATCATTCATTCCTTTCCAGTAATTTTAATCCTATTTTTAAAGACTGAAAAACTAAAGCAGCTAACGAGAAATATCATCAGTTAATACACTCAACATTATTTATTGAAAAACAAAACAGAACAAGAACTTAGAAACAATTAATATCAGAAGACCAGCTCAGCACATCATGATTAAAATAATGTCTAATACATTAAAAGACATCCCAAAGCTGGTTGGAATAAATTTGCGCACGTAAAGGAGAAATAACGACTCGGACACCATTGTAGGGTACAAATTGTGGTAAAAGTAAAGGGTCACGTTTATTGAAACATCATTAGGGAATCTACGAAGGGAAAAAGTGTGGGTACTAATTACACCGGCTATCAGCCGGTCACCATTGCTATAGGTCGAAACATCCAGCAAGGAAGGTGACGTAAACCAGGTCATCCCCTCCTTGCTTAACACCACACGGTGCTGGAAGGTCTTTCCCGCAGTCAGCCTCGCACCGGCCGTCAGGCACCAGCACAGGTGAGTTAGGAAGACCTCAGAGACGTGCCTTATCTCGGCACAACCAAGCCATCAGGCACTCGGCGGCAGGAGCCTCGGGCACGCCTCTCACCTGAAAGGTGCCATAGGATGATCACCAAGCCCCTAAAACTGCCTAATCTCACACTTAACCGCCAATGTGACCGAATTGACAATGCCACTAAGCACCCAAACCCTGAAATACAGTGCAGAGTAGGCGAAACACGAACATTGCCCCCAGCCAATTAGGACAATGAACCAAAATTCCTACTCGGCTCCTGGAAACAGGTGACCAGTAAAACCTACACTGCAAACAGGGATGGGAGGGAGGTGTGAGAGCTGGACTGACCCGGGTTCAAAAGCTTACCTAGCCAGTGACCCTCAGTCCTAGTCACGCAGACGGAAGGAGGAGATAACAGCAGTTAATAAAGATTAAAGAGTTTATTTGTAAGACCCAATTACATGGGATTAAGGCAAGCAATGCATCTCTTATTTACTACATGATTGCAGATTCAAATCCAAGACCCCAGTGGTAAGGCTGAGATGAAGTGAAGTGACTGACTTGAAGTAGAAGTCCAGAACAAGTGAAAAAGAGTGGTCACTGTGTCAATAAGCATCTTGCTTTATAGTCAGACCCGGTACCTATAAATAGGATATTACTCACCAGTTATATAACCTATTCTTCACAACATGTTGATTCCAACTTGCCCCATGAGTCTGAGTCATAGACCTTGACATTATGTCTGGTGACAATAGACCTTGTGTACTTCACCTCAAGAGACATCCTCCATGTCAGGTGACAATCCTGATGTCAGGTGACAATCTCCGTTCTGCCCACTATGCAAAACCTAACAGGAGGGAGCCGTGTTTGAAAGGAGGCAGAAAATGGCGGGTGCAGACCTAATATTGGCTCTGTCACCCCACCCACTCAGCCTCCTAATTGGTTTATTGATATCGGACCATTGTGGTCCGATCCGTTATTCCCCCGCGCGCAAGTTGTCCCCCCCACACCTCAGCTACGCGAGGCTGGGTGGGGCAATCTTTTCATAGCCAGCCTAAACTTGAACAAAAATGGAACCAGGTAGACCTCCCTTGGAAAGGTGTTCCATAGTCTTAATGCCAAAGCAGAGAAGGTCCTGTTGCTCATGTCCACCCACTGTATCTTTGGCAGGGGAACACAGAGTGGAGCCTCCACTGTTAACCTTAGAGTTTAGCAGGCTAATGTGGGAGAAGATAGTTCTTAAGATACTCTGGTCTCTGTTTAGGGCTCTAAAGGTCAAAATCAGTGGGTAGGATGCACTTTGTTTTGGAAGAAAATCGCCCTGTGTTGCTGCCACACCACCAAATTTAAGGGGTGGCAAATTGCTGCTTTTTCTTGTTGCACTAGTTACATTGCACAGGCATTGGTTTAAGCTATTGCAATGTCATTAGTGCCAGGCCAGCACTGGGACAATGTTGGATACTACCCAGTAGTTTAAATTGAGTTCAGAAACAAATTGGTAGCAAATCAAGATGGTATATGCTGCTGCCCCCAGTTAACAACCTAGCGGCTGCATTTTGAACCAGCTAAAGCTTTCAAATGGTGTCCAAAGGCAGACCCACTTAGAGTGCATTTCACTACTCATTTATGTTTATAGACTGCTTTTCAGTCATCACAATGGCTTCCGAGGAAGTTAACAATAAAAACAAGATAACACCATTCAAGTCCATGGCGTCCAAATGAAGGATGGTGGAGTTCAGTGCAAGGTTTCTATTTCCAGGCACAAGTAGTTGCAGCAAATGGAAAAGATAGCACAAATTGCTGAACTCTGAACAAGCATAAAAAATAAAACAATAATCTGCTTCCTGTTTATGACAGATGAGGAAGTGATCTACCGTTCTTGCTGGATGGCCTGTGCTTCACACCAGATAGAGTTTTGACTCATGCCTAGAAAGTTTTATTTAGTGGGGATCTACAATTATTTTGGGGAATAACCACTGGTAACAGTGACCACCAGTGTGGCGAAGTGGTGAAAGTGTTGGACTGGGAGTTGGGAGATCTGGGTTCTAGTCCCCGCTTGGCCATGAAACTCACTGGGTGACTTTGGGCCAGTCACTGCCTCTCAGCCTAACCTACCTCACAGGGTTGTTCTGAGGATAAAATGGAGAGGAGGAGGAGGACTATGTAAGCCGCCTTGGGTTCCTTGCAGGAAAAAAGGCAGGGTATAAATATAATAAATAAATAAAATCTCAATGTACTTCATTTCTCCCATAAAAACAGTGCCTGAAGGTATAAGAGAGACAGCCCAACCCTATCATTTGGCAGATCCAAAGTGACACATTCTCTATGGGGGAGCAAGTAGTGATGTTACCTTTGCCTGCGCAGGCACGAGTGAGGCCCGAACTTGGCCCGCTTGTGCCCATGCGCGGCTCTCCGCGGTAAGCGCGGGCCTACCTGCGTCCTCACCAGCTCGCGCAGCCGCGCCGCCCGCGCTGGTCCCGTCGCGTCACTTCCGGCGCGGCGGAAGTGACGCAACGGGACCTTGCTCCAGCGCGCTGGACCCCCGCACTATGTTTTTGGTGGGGACAACCAGGGCAACAGGGCTGTTGTTAGAGCCGGACAGTTCCATCCCATTTGCCTCTATATGCAACCAGAAATGCCCATCAGCTCCTCCTTGGTGCAAGGCTATGCTGGTGTTAGGAGGTGTACAGAGACCTCATGTGGGCCAGTTAGGGTTGGGTGTAAAGGGCTAGCAGCGACCTTGACCCTCCTCTACCTGCTGAAGCAAGTAGTGCTGTATTTGCATACTGTGGAATGACTTCCCCAGTGCTGAAGCAAGCGTATGTTCAGCTGCTGCTTCCATGCTGGCATCCTTGGGCTACTGTGTAGCATCTGGCACAGAGCAAGGGATTGTGCTATTATAAAATATTTCTATTGTTATCCTGGTTCAAGGCAGATGGATTTCCTTAGGTGGACATTGTCACTGTCTTCACCATCTCAGTGCATAAAATAACACAAGAATGCTAGAATTCTTCAATGGTAGAATGACTACTCAATGATCCCTTTTCATGGGAAAGTTCACTTGTGCAAAAAGCATATTGATACTTTCCTCTTAGTAAGACTTGTTTCGCACCTTATTAACTTCTAAAGGTCTGGGCAAAACTCAATGAGACTAGTTTTCTTATAAAGTCTGACCAAGAGCACTCTTAAATTCTCAAGTAAATATGCAACCTTGCCTGAGACCTTGCAACCCTGGAGGATGTAATGCCAGTTATATAAGGAAATAAAATCTTCATTTTATTTCTGTGCATAGCTGAGGTTATAAAAAATGTTTTCCATGTCGTTTCCACATGTAATTTCATTGCTTTCTGGACCAAAGATTATTGTAAAAGGCTGAATTGCTCTTCTTGTAAGCATACTGAACAAAATTGTTTGCGGGTTGTTCTTTTTATTTTATTTTATTTTTATTTTTTTAAAGAAAATTGATAGAATTGAAAATACCAATCTTCTAATAAGGCTAGCAGTTCTATCTCTTTACTTATTTTAAAAATAAGTGCTTTTCATAAATGATCATTAACTCTTTGAAGTAGCATTTAACTATTTTAAAAGAAGAATCCTTTCAACTTCCTGCACCTAAGTAATCTGAGATGCCTTTTCAGTTTGCAATTGGTTGTCTAAAATAAACAATCAAACAGCATGCTTTTTGATCACCGACCAATCAAGATTACAACAGGGTTTTAAATGCTCAAACTGTAAAGTTTCTATAGCCACAGGAGTTAATTATTGTCTGTGGACAGAGGTCTTGTGCCAGGTAATCCACAACTTTTTCTTCCTGTTTTACTTAAAGATAACAGACAATGTTGGACATTCATGTAGATGGACATGAATAATTCAATCTAAAACAGCAGTGAAATGTGTATTGGATGCTTTGTAATATTAACATGATGATTATTTGCTTGCGTGTATTGTGTATGTAGGTCTGTTAGGTTATGTTTACAGGCACTTTCAGCCACAGCCCCTTTAAACCAGATTTAATCCTATTTAGTTCCATTCTCTTCAACATGACTCATTTAAATAAAATGCAACAGTTTTACTTCTGTTACAGATGATGCTAGAAACAGATTCCCATTCAAGTCTAGTTTTTGCTACCAAAAAAATAGTTTTTAGACTGTGTTTGTGAAATGGTTTTATTTTTGAATTAGGCAAAATATTTATTGCATTTTGAAAGTTGAAACTGACAGTGTTTGCCTGATTGATCAATTAAGCAAAGCCTCTGCCAAAATTACAAAACACAGCAATTTTCAGGAAAGCTAATCACTTCTGCAGGAAAAAAAGTCATAAATTAATCAACCTCTGCCTGCTTCATCAAATTGGCAATACCTTTGAGTAATTAATGAAATGCTACCTGCTACAATGATGAAAGGTCTGTATAATTCACAAAGGGGTTGGGTTATTTTGCAGATTTGACAAATGAATTGCCAAATGCATTGGTTAGACAGGGATTTGCTTAATTCCTTATTCCTGAAATTAGGCTGAACTTTTGCTTATTTCATGATTTATTATGGCATTGCTGGTTTCATGAATTAGACAGGGAATTTATTTAAGTGGTGCAACTGAAAAGCACACAAATATATTCTGAATTTTATGTAGTCGGCAAAAGAACTACTATATAATAGTTATTCTAGGGCAATACTATCCCATGTGTTGTTACAAATTACACATGGCATAGAGTATTTCATAAATAAAGCAGTATTATTTTACAAATAAGCAGTTTCACAGACTTAGGCTGCAGTCCTATACCCAACTTACCTGGGAGTAAGCCCTATTGGGCTCAATGAGACTTACTTCTGAGTAGACATGCATAGGATTATATTGTTAATGTGTGTGCATGTGCATAGTAATATCAGTCATTTGTCTGGGACATCATCAATTGTCCAATTGCATACGGAGATGAATTTCATATATGATTTAGTCAACATTTTTGTAGACCGAGTAAAATCTAATGTGTGGGGCATTTAATTGATGCAGCTTGGATAGAAAGGAGAAAATGTGACTGGGGAGGGTAATAAAAGACCAATGAGAACTGCAAGGCAAAAATTTATGAAGGGCCTGGCCTTCAAGGTGAGACAAAAAGTAGAAATATAATGTGACAAAGTCAAGAGTGGATGAGCAGCACTAAAAGCACCTGAAAAAGAAAAGAGTTGGATGAACTTGAAACAGTATCCAAGAAAGATGTTTTAATGGTTTCATGGAGAAGGGAGAGACTCCTAATGCAGGGCACCAGAAATTAATATATTTTTATGAAATAATCTAACTTTTATGAAGAGACATTGACTTGTTAAACAGCTACATCTTAAGGTGAGACCATCACTATCTCCCCAATCCAGAGATCTATGTGTGCTTGTGAGTACACAGAATGATTTAAAAAAAACATTGCTTTTAGGTTTTAGAAGTTGCTCTCATTTGGATTAACATCATTCATATCACCTGCAGCAGGCCTGCAAAAGATTTAGTGCCCAAACCATAAGCCTCCATTATGGCGTGCTTGTTAACAGCTTCTGCGGGTGCTGCAAAATTGTGAGATTTGTCAGAAACCTGTCATGCTTCAGTGCATGTCTGCCATGCCACATACAGGATGGGAAATACATGTAATGTTGGCCTGAAATAGAATCTTAATGTGTAGTCATGACTGTCCCATCTGACTAAAACCAGTAGAATAGTTGGTAGTATCCAACTGTGCACAAGCACAAGCACTAATGACATTGCGCTAGTGCAAATCAATGCTTGTGCAATGTAACTAGTGCTTGCTAGGGCAATGGGAAAAAGAGGCAATTTGCTGCTGAATTTTGGTGGAGGTGCCAAAACTTGGCAGCAAATCACTACTTTTCCCCATTGGCCTAGCAAGTGCTAGTTATGGTGCACAAGCATTGATTTGCACTAGCGCAACGTTGTTTGTGGTAGCGTTGAGGCACAGTTGGATAATACTCATAGAGGCAATATTATTGTTATTGAATAATATTCCAAATGCTAGAAGTGAGCATTTCATTTACCCAGAAGTCTTCTTTAGATCTAGGTGTAGAAAACAGATACAGACACTATCATACTCGAAGGCTGATGTTAATTCTTAGAGATTAGCAAATAAATTGTTGTAGATCATTGCTAGCTTTATGGCAGGGGTGGTTATGGCCAATTTCATATGGACTACCCTAGTGGTTGCTGTGATTCTTGCAAAGAATGCTGGACTATATGGATGGATCCAGTAGGTACCTCTTACGTTTTTAAGTGATCCTGAATATATTCCTTGACTGTTAAGAGATTCTAAATATGTAGTAGACCAGCCTTCCTCAACCTGGTATCCTCCAGATGTTTTGGACTACAACTCCCAGCATTCCTGAATATTGATCATGCTGACTGGGGCAGATGGAGTTGAAGTCCAAAACATCTTGTGGGCACCAGGTTGGGGAAGGATGTAGTAGACTATGGAAGAATGGTGTTAGCTTCTTGTATGGGGTCCTGTACATAGCTCCAGACCCACTGCCTAATATTCGTTTTGCCCTTAGTGGTTCTGACAAGTTGCTTGAGAAGTAGTACACAGATTGAGTTGCCAGAATATCTTCCAGTTTCTTCAAAGAGTTGAGAGAGTGAGAGAGAGAGAGAAATGAGGACAAGAGATTTTTCTTTTCCAACTATTCACAGCTCCTCCTGGATAGCCTCAGAGGAAGGAAACATCGCTTAGGCACATCAGGATAAGATGGGGCAAGCAGGTACACAAAGTGCAGTAAAATAATAAGGATGTGATTGATTTATGGTATTGGCTTTGAGTTTGACAATCCATTTTGAATTTCCTTATACTAAGCAGGAGAGAAAATTAACAGTATCAAGTGATGGCCCAATGAGGAAGACAAACTGGAAAGCATGATAGGTGGTGAACAAGAACAATCAGGAGAAAGCATGGCGTTTTTGTACAGGACAAATATTCCTGTTTTGGGTTGAGCTTATCTATGTGTTCACAGGACACCCTTGGGAAGCACATAGGTTAAGGTTGTAATCCTAGACACAATTACCTGGGAGTAAGTCCCATTGAACTCAGCGAGGCTTATTTGAGAATAAACATGCATAGGATTGCACTGCTAATGTCACGGCATGTTTACCATGAAAGGATTAATGTAACCTGTAGTTGGAGTTGTGCATGTTCTTTGCATGCATGCATGAGGTCCCAGTGACTAATACTAATAAGTGCCTGAGATACATTATAAATAAATAATATTATCTCATGGAGATGATAGATGGAGAGTGAGAAAATGGCAAGGGGAAAGTCCGTCACAGAGAAAGAATCAAGAGTCTTAAATGATAGAATGTTTTAGTGCCTTGGGACCAAAACAGATGTTACTTTGATGTGTGTCTAGCAGCCACATCTTTTTCTTTTCATTCCCCCCCCCATTTTTACCCTAGAGTAGGTGCAGGGCCCCTGATTTGGATCAGGACCCTAGCGTGGGGGTGGGGTGGGGCTTTTAAGATCTGGATGGTGGGCACTATGCCTACTCTAGAGTAAAAACGAAAAGAAGACAGAGCTGCTAGACATCCATTTGAAGTCATGTCTGTTTTGGCCCTGATGCTGCAATCCTCTCCACCCCTACCTGGAGTTAGTCCCATTAAACCCAGTGGGGCTTACTTCTGAGTAGCCATGCACTATAAAAATAATACAGAAGCATGTATAGCATAGCAATAGTTAAGTGTAGTGTGCCATTGGGTGATTTTTATTTGATAGAAATTGAGTAGCAATCAATTTTTACTGTAGGGCAGAATTACGGCCATTGTGCTGCTTGCCCCCATCACTCCATTTTGTAAGCATCATTCCATTTTGTGTTTCCTTGCAGTTTTAAATTGAAATTACCCCAGTCTTATTCCTTTATTGTGTGTTTAAGGCTAAATCCTAAACTTACAGTAGTAAGTCTCTCTTTATGTATATTATGTGTATATCATTTTCTTCCTTATTGAAAAGTTATTGGGACAATGGATCTGTCATCCAATAAGACAATATTTTGAATAATATTATACATGCTTTCAAAAGCACATGGTATACTCACTGCAAAAAATATTAAAATAAATAACATTGTCCTGATTTGCCTTTAATTTTTTTGTAGCCTAGAGTAGAAATTGCCCAAGTTGTTTCTGAGTTAATTGTATTATTTTTACAGTAGATGACAAGATATAGTGGGGGGGGGGGAGAGAAAGAGCGAGATTAAATGGGGTTTGCTGAAAATGATAAGATTTAAACTGGCAACTTTGTAGGTAGTGTTTATAGTGTTTTATTGTGTGAAGCAATTGTTTCTTACTCTTTTTATTGTTCCCCAAATGCAATAATTTATTCGCACTTGTTGAGAAAGCTTCAGGGCTGAATTCTTCAAATAAAATAATTTGATTGTTTTTGGAAATAACTATTGATTTTAAAAGATGTCTTTGGGCAAGTCTTTTAAAACCACCCATTAAAAACAATAGTTAATGGCCTTCAAAGTCTACTCTCTGCATATGTCCCCAGTAAGACTAGGATAAAGTAGATAAGAACGTGATTACAGAGTATTCATGCAATTATTTGTATTACTATTTTATTGCACAGCAATATATTTCCTTAAGAAATATCAGTGTCACAACATGTATTGCTGCTAGTGTGGCTTCATGCTTATGAAAACAGCAGGCAGGGACATTGTGGGTGCATCAAGAAGAAATGGGAAGAGTTAGCAAGGGATGAGTCCCTGCTACTGCAGGAACCAGTTTGAACCTGGCAACAGGGAGAAAGGAAGAAACAAAGCTGCAGAAGTATTTATCCTGTGCTTTCACGCATGCACACATGCTCACACATAATTGTAGGCAATGGGTGGAAGGGGTCAAGAACACTGGAGAGAAAAATGAAAACGTAGGATTATTATTTTTTTTTACATGCTCCTACACACTTGCTGTTCATTGTGGAAAGGTGGTGTGTGCGTCTGTATGTATTTACTCCTGTCTTTACATAGGACAGTTTCCAAAGCTGGCAGTCCATCAGCGCTCATTAGGTTGTGCTACCTAGCTCAACAGGAAGCTAGTGCTTCCTAGAGCAACCCCCTAGGAACTAGCTGAAGTTAGCATTTTTGGGACAGAACTGGTTAGCAGAGCTCCCTTTGGGAAGCTCCACTGACTTGTTCCTTTCAGGAAATGCTAGTTTCAGCTAGTTTCTGGCTACTCTAGGAAACGCTAGCTTCCCATTGTGCTAGTGGTCATTCCTGCTAGTGCAAGGGTAGCTTTAGACACTGCCCATAGTTTTGAATAAGTATGGTTCTGTTTGGTTTCCACCAAGGCTTGTTATAGCTATGTGCCCATTAATAAGGGCTCAATACCAGTAGCAAAACTGCCAGAGAGATGCCACCTTCCTATTAGCCCTGGTGCTTCCAAGGCCAGTACAAGCCAAAAAGGAAGGGACAAAGTGCCATGAACCAGCAGAAAGAACAGCTGATAGAGCCCCTAATTGGTTCAGTGCAATCTCCAAGACTGCAATGTCTCCATGTTATGAACCAGATTGATATTACAGAGGATGTGAGGGTAAGGGCAGACAACTTTTGTCTATGAGTGTATGACTCAAGGCATGGAGACTATGTATATACAGTCCTATGCATGGAGGATAGGATTTCTGTGCATGGTGGAAGGGATCATGCATCTACATGTGCACTACACAAGAAGTGCAAGTGAAGGAGTTGCAGATTTCATAGATGTCATAGATCATAGAGTTGGAAGGAGCCTACAAGGCTATCGAGTCCAACCCCCTGCTCAGTGCAGGAAACTAGAGGAGGGCTCTACCATCCAAGTAATAACCAGGTTTGACCCTGCTTAGCTTTCCACGCTCAGACAAGCTGAGCCAGCATAAGCCACAGGCCTATCCTGTCTCATCCTGGGAGGGGTATGTGTTGTGATTATTAGGTTGGGGCTTCCTTTCCCCTTTCCCTAGCTCGGTAGTGTCAGGAGGGTGCAATCAGGCCATTGACTTCACAGCCTGGGAGGAGACTGGAAGGACCATGGGTGCTTCCAGACAAGGCTTTTATTGTGCAACTGCCCTGCCTCATTCATGGAATTTTATAGGCGATTGAGACAACACCATCTTCCACTTGTAACCCTCTCATACTTTCCCACCACTTCTTCTGTCATTTTTTCTTTCCACAAAAATCTGTTATGGAGGGAAAGATGGCATAACTGCATAATGATGTATTTTGATTAGGAGTGCAAGGAGCTGTCTATCTGGAATCATCTCATGTTCTGCCAGGACACAGGCCAGATGTCTGCTTTGGCAACAGGCTTGCTTCATCCCCCTATTCCAGGGGTGGGGAACCTCTTTCAGCCTGAGGATAAATTCAATTTCAGAGAAGTTCTTGGGCCCATTCCAGTGGTGGATGGGGAAAAGGGGGTGGGGCCAAAATACCAAAACTAACAGCATATTGTAGCTTAAAGCTCTTACTGCTAGTAACTATGTCTTAGGAGAGCCATTTCAACCTTTTAGAATGGGAAAAAATTAGCGGTGTAGTTAAGGCGGGGGCGCCCCGCCGACCCGAATCCCCTGGGCGTGCCCCAGACTGGCTCATTTTTTTTGAGCGGTGCACAGCACCGCTCAAACGATCTCTTCAGGCCGTTCGCCACTTTCGGTCCCGGAAATGGACCCTGCGCAGGCGCAGAACAGACCATAGGGGTCCAGCGCACCTGCGCAGGGTTCCGTCGCATCATTTCTGGTACCAGAAGTGACGCGACAGAACGGAACGAGTGGGCGAGCCGCCCCGAAGAAAAGGTAAGGCCTCGCCGGGGCGTGAGCAGGGCCAATTTCGGCCTCTTTCTGCCCCGGCGAGGCTCGATTTTACAACTCTACAAAAGATGGCACAACAGCCAGGAAATCGCCAAATGTTCAGTGGTTGGGGTAAGGGCCAGGGGAAGGGTGTGTGGCCATCGGAGAACCTGGAGGGGTGGATTAGGCCCCCAGGTGGGACGGATGTGGCTCCTTGGCCTGAGATTCCACACCACTGCCCTATTCCTTGGCCCATAGTAGCAGAAGTGTTTAAATTTTTTAGGTGACGAAACAGCAGTCATGAAGTTCACACAGAGACACACACACAAAGGTTGGACCAAAAGCTAAAAGTAAACCATTGTTTTGCCATCCCCATGTAAATACCCATTGTAGAATGTCAATCTGAACGGAGCAAAATGTAACACTTTTATATTCAGAAAGGTCTTTCTTCTCAGGTGTCATTACACAATGAGCATGTTGACCCCAGAATACCTCACACACAGCAGTAGTCCCCCCCATAGTTAACTTTTTGAAATTTGGGTCATATTAATTAAATACTGCTGTATGAAAGCTTGCTAGTATTAACTAGGCCACAAATAACTGCCAACCTGCTGTTAGCCATTTTGTTCTGGGGGGCGGGGAGAGAAGAACACAGGTGGCCTTATAAGATTGTTTTTGAAGTGATCACATCTTCATTCTGACACAAACACTCCTACAGATCTCAGATGACAAATGTTACTGTGAGACTGTTATAGGCTTGTTACAATTTTCACTTTTTTTCACATCGTTCCACATTTTCAGTTGAGGGGATTGCATTATAATGCCGCCCCCACCCTGGTACTGATTTCCTCAGGCTTCTTTTATTCAATTTATATTTTGGCCAAATGTATCCAGAATATGGAGGGTGTAATGATTTTGTGTGTATGGCTCGAGAAGAAATATTGTTAACCTCAGATCATGTACAAAGCGGAAATCTTGTCTCTTAAAAACAGAGCTTTCTTTTTTGTCATTGCTTCCTGTATAGACTGTAAACTTTTTTTAAGCTACATTTTTTCCCGAACTGTCAGCAGCCAGAAAACTTAGCAACAATTTGTACAAAATGAAAGCTGAGGGTTACTTGAAACAATTTAAGCTATGTGGCATAATGGTGAGAGTGTTGGACTGGGACTCGGGAGATCCGGGTTCTAGTCCCCGCTCGGCCATGAAACTCACTGGGTGACATTGGGCCAGTCACTGACTCTCAGCCTAACCTACCTCACAGGGTTATTGTGAGGATAAAATGGAGAGGAGGAGGAGGATTATGTAAGCCGCCTTGAGTTCTTTGCAGGAAAAAAGGTGGGGTATAAATATAATAAATAAATAAATGGCCTATTTCACATGTACATGCTGGACCAGCAGTGAGCCTTGGTTTGCATATTCCCCTCTTTGCTCTCCTCCTCCAGTACAGTCACAAAAAGAAGATTGGTAAGCCTCTGCTTTCGCT
This sequence comes from Shinisaurus crocodilurus, assembly GCA_021292165.1. Taxonomy (NCBI): domain Eukaryota; kingdom Metazoa; phylum Chordata; class Lepidosauria; order Squamata; family Shinisauridae; genus Shinisaurus; species Shinisaurus crocodilurus. The sequence continues at coordinate 227,444,823 of CM037879.1, forward strand.
TTCAAACTAACTAGATGGGGGACAATTCTGGTCTAATTTAAAGTTAACTATGGTTTGTCAACAAGCCAGAATCAAAACCACATTTTGATCCTAATTTCTTTCAAGAAACCATAGTTTAAATTAACCAGAGTTGCCCCCAGTTTGGATGAACCAAGAAATTCTGGTTAGTTTAAAAGAAGTGAAAGCTTCCAATTGCCTCCTTGGAAGGGAGGAGAAGGGAGGCAGAAGTGTGTGTGAAATAGGTGAATAAGGCCAGTGTGTAGCTTAAATGGACAGTTAAAAAGTGCATTTCTTTCTTTCTTTTGTAATAACTTGGACATTGATGAAGGCATGTGTATGTAACATATAGAAATTAGGACAGAGAAAGTTTGGGGAAAGTTCAAAGTACCCCTGACAGGGATAAAGAGAGGTGAAAAGAGAGGAGTTGTGTGCAAAAATACAGCATCTATTGTTTTGTTGCCATATCAATTTACGGTGTTTCTCAGTTCAGTTTGAGACAGGGCATTATGGGATTGATCATGGTAACTCAACTATGGTAGCTTAAACCATGAACATGAATAAGAGTACTGAGAGAGAGAGAGAGAGAGAGAGAGAAACATACCATAGACACAAATTGAGATTGATGCCCAAGGTTTCTTACTAATGGGGTTTTGTTGCTATTATGCAATTTTCAGGGAGAGACTAACAGCATGTTGCCTGCTTCTAAGACTACTGGAAATGTTCTATCGTTGTCCAGGAAGAGGATACAACAGTTGCCCAGGACATATTTTTTTCCTTTCCCTTTGTGTCCCAGGATACTCTAAAAAGGAGAAAAGGGACCAAGAGGACTAAAGTCTAGCCACTGAAGTATGGCTTTTTGTTTATAGAGGCCAGTGCTACCACACAATGGAAGGATGCTTGTGCCTCTTAAGACCCTGACAGGAAATAGGACAATCGGAAAACAAGCATTCTATAGCCCTATTCAGGCATTCTGAAGGCATGTTGATTAAATACACAAGGAGAGGGGACACTCCAGCTCTGCCCCCCCCCCCCTTCATTGCCCTGTATGGAAGGAAGGCTGCTGTCTGAAATGGAAAGCCTCCTTTATCCATGTGGCTCTCCATGCAATCCAGAATGCTGATTATCCAGCATTCCAGCTCGCTTGGAGAGCCCCCACGGATAGAGAAGGCTCTCTGCTTCAGACAGTTACCCTCCATGCATACAGGGCGACAAGAGTAATGCTGGAATGGGGCAGGGCTAGCACGTTCTCCCTCCTCACGTGTTTAAACAACACTCATTCAGAATGCTTGAACAGGACTTACACATTTAGTTAAACAGAACGCTCTTCACACAATTATGATTCCCTTAGAAGTGGAAGCACACAGTTTTCTAATCATATCTTAGTAGTGTGTATGGCTGGTTTCTGATAATCATCCTTTCAATTTGTATCGGCCTGACCTTCTCAGGTCAGCTGATGGTCAAAGCCTGTGGTGGCCGGAATGTCAGATGACTAAGTGCAATGTACTCAATGAGATAGTAATGGAAGTCTTTCCTCTGCTTGAACATGTAAGTAGAACAACTTTACTGCCAACATGTTCAAGAGCAGCTTTCAGCGGGTTTATTAATTTCTATTTATAAACCTGGGAAACATTATAGTTCACTGTTTGCTGTCACTGCTTCCTCAATTTAACAGAATAAAAGTCAGCTAAATATTATGCAAAGTCAGAAACTGGGAGAAAGTTCTACTGTGTGAGAAAGTAGGCATTCAGGATTTGATACCTTACACTAATATCTAATACCCACTACCCATATATGAAATATTGTTTTGGAAAAAAAGAAAGTTGTGTTGTCACTATATTTTCATGTCCATATCAGTCTACTCTCAGTGGGCAGGTTTATGGGGCTTTCTTTGTATGCAGTTATATGCACTGCTCCACAGATACATGACACATGAGATGTGAGTAGTCATGGGTCTAACTGTGGATGCTGATGATCAGTGAATCCATGAAAAGTCATTCTGGGTCTTTGTGGAAGATGACTGTGGGTGGAAATCTGCATGATGACCATAGCCGCTGGGAGCTATAATCAGGAGGTTTGGGGTGCACTGTCATCAATATGTGGATGACACGCAGCTCTACCTCTCCTTCAAGTCCTCACCAAGGTTGGCTGTTGAAACCCTGTCCAAGTGCCTGGAGGCAGTGGGTGGCTGGATGGGAAGGAACATGCTGAAACTGAACCCCGACAAGACCGAGGTACTTCTGGTGGGAGACAAGGGAAGGTTAGGGGATGTTGACCTGGTGTTGAATGGGGTACATCTACCCCTGAAGGATCAGGTCCGCAGCTTGGGAGTCATTCTAGACTCCCAGCTGTCCATGGAGGGTCAGATGTCAGCTGTAAGCCAGGTGGCGCTGTATCAGCTCCATTCTGATGTGGCAGTTGCGCCCCTACCTTCCTAATCATCCGCTCCTATCAGTGGCTCATGCCTTGGTCTCCTCTCGCCTAGACTACTGTAATGCGCTTTACGTGGGGTTACCCTGGAAGATGGTTCAGAAGTTGCAGCTGGCACAGAATGCAGCAGCTCGCCTGATTAAAGGCTGCAGCCGGCGTGATCACATCACTCCAGTGCTCAAAGAGTTGCACTGGCTACCAGTTGTTTGCCGAGCCGAATTCAAGGTGTTGGCGTTGACCTTTAAAACCCTGTACGGCTCCGGTCCAGTATATCTCAAGGAGCACCTCCAGCAACATCAAGTAGGCCGCTGAACAAGATCTGCCACGGATGGCCTTCTCCCTGTCCCATCAGCCAGAGAAACCAGGCTGGTGGGGACTAGGAGGAGGGCCTTTTCTGTGACAGCCCCCAATTTATGGAAGTCTCTCCCCAGTGACCTCCGCCATGCCCCTTCCTTGATTAGCTTCCGCCGTGCATTAAAAATGTGGCTTTTCAGGTGGGAATATGGGGTGGGTTAGGATTTTTAAGTTTTGTACTGTTTTTAATTGTGTTTTATACTGTGTGTGTGTGTTCCCCCCCCTTGTGTTTTATTGGACTGTACATCGCTCAGAGTGGCCAGATGTCTGGCCAGATGGGCGATTCATAAATATAACTAGCGGTGGCTCCAAGGCCGGGTCGCGCCCCCGACCTGATCTTCCGTGGGGGCGCCGACCCGATCTTCTGAGCGGCGCGGAGAGGTTCTCTGCGCCGCTCAATCGGGTGTCTTCTTCCCCGTCCGTCACTTCCGAGACCGGAAATGATGCGACGGAACCCTGCGCAGGCGCAGAACGCACCACAGGGGTCCAGCGCGCTTGCGCAGGGTTCCGTCGCGTCATTTCCGGTCCCGGAAGTGACGCGACGGGATGGAACAGACCGCGCGGGCGGCTCGCCGTGGAGAGGGTGAGCCGCCCCGAAGAACAAGGTAAGGCCTCGCTGGGCGCGAGCGGGGCCAATTTCAGCCTCGTTTCTGCCCGGCGAGGCTCGATCGTACAAGCCTAAATATAACAAATAAATAGTAATAATAAATAAATAAATAGACTTGTGTCTTCCAACACAGGGCATTACTAAAGACTTCTAAACTGAGGTGAGGTAATTTCAAGAGAAAAACAAGGAGGCGGCCGGCGGGAGTCCTAAAACAACGCTCTCCCTGCCACTTTTCTTTCAGCATCATTACTCCTCAGTCGCTTTTCTCCTGGCCTCTGGGCAACTGGGGAGAGAGTTGCAGGGTGTGAAGTGGTTGGACAAAGACAAGTTCAGCATCTCCTCCTCCCCATCACTTCTCCTCTTGAAATTGCAACCCCTGCCCACCCTGCCCTCCGTATGCACATCCCTTCATGTGTGAAGTGACGACCTGAAGACCAGACTTTGGCCCTGTGTGTTTTTAATTTGTAAATGGTTGCTGGAGGGGTCTCCAATCGGGACAGGGATTGTGGCATCAGGGCAGGTGTTCATCCTTTACTTCTGCACCTTGGTCCCAATGAAAATGTCCCCCTCAGCTACTATATGCACCAGGAGGGAAGCAACCATTCATGCCAATGGCAGCTTGCCTCTCAATGCAGATAGCAGCTTCAGGTGGGGTAGAGAGGTTGTTGGGACCATGGCAAGGAGGGAATGGCTTAAAAAAAACACCTTTTCATCACAGTCCTGTCTTGGCTACTAGTTAAAGTAATTAGCTTAATAGAACATGTAGTTTGGCTCTTTGAAGATCTGCTATTATCACATGCAGTTCTAAATTGGATCATGGGAATGGAAGTCTCTGAGAGCAAAACATCCAAGGTATAGGAAGCTGGAACTCACCGATGTTGAGGGAGCTGGAAGTGGGGAGAAGATCTGGAAACAGGGAAAAGCAGGATTGCCAAAGTGTTAATAAAATTCTTCAATTCTGCTGCACTGTATATTATCTAAAGCAATGTGCATGGCAAGTAGAAATGCAGCAGCCTCTATGAATATGTATACCTAACGTGACACACATACTAAGTAGAATCACAACAGAACACTTGATTGCATTATTTTGAGTAAATCTTGCCTCTCCCTCAATTTCTGTGTTAGCTATCACTTGGTCATCTGACTGGAAACTCAAGTTTCATTATATTGTAAATACACCAGGGCAGACACTGTGACTTTCATTTGTCTGTGAGACACTTGTTTAAATAATAACAAGGTCTAAGTAATGCATGTGAAGTTTACAATGACTCCCCTGTAAGGTATCACTGTTTGTGCAACATATCCCCCCCCAAAAAACACACCTCAGTGAATTGTTATAGCCTACTATTCTGATACAGACACAGAATTAGAATAGCTTCCCCACTGATTTTGAAGGATGAAGCAGATCCATATGTGCATTTTTATGTATGCGCAGATCAGCTATTTGACTGGAACAGATGAACACTCTGTGCATGCCAGAGATCTGTATCCATATCTAGACTGGGAAGATAATCCACAAGCCACAACCAGTTTAGTTTGTGGTGTCTCCATTTTATAAGAGTGGTATACTCCCAGTTAAAATGGGCTGTGGGTTTTAGGTTGGGGGTGCATACTAAGATTATGTGGAGCTCGACCCTGTATGTGAATGTGTTGAACTGGATACAGTAATACCTTGGATTGCAAGTAACTTGGTTTGAGAATTTTTGCAAGACAAGCAAATTTTTAAATATTTAATTTTTTTTAACTTGATATACAAGTGACGTCTTGCAATACAAGTACTGTAGTACGGCTTAAATTAAAAATCTCTGTACAAATTTTTTTTGGGGGGATTTCGTTTTGATATAAGAGTGTTTTGGATTACGTTTCCGGAACGAATTATGCTCTCAATCCAAGGCATGACTGTATCTAGATGGAAACAAATGTGCTGCTAAAAATGGCAACCCCATGTCAGGTTCCCTATTCTCTCTTTGTAAAAAGTAGTTATGGAAATGTGGAACGCCATCATGTTGTGCATTTCTCCATCCCTGTTCCACATTGTTGCCTTCTGTGGGGAGAAGAAAGAAAGCTCACAGTGTGTTGCTGTAGCTTCAAACCTTTCCATAACTACACGTCACAGGTGGAGGAAGAGGAATGCCACATGGTGTTGCTACTTCATTGGCAGTGACCCTGTGCTCACTTCCAGGATTCATTCTGACTTATCCAAATTCCAAACTGTCAGAAAAGGTGTCAGCAGTATCTTATCCTGTGCTACATCCATCCTCTCTAAAAGGTTGCATTCTCCCTTGAGATGGTTTAACCCCTAACAGCACTACAAAAGCTGCAATCACAGGTAAAGCCTCAGGGGTAATGGTAGAAAGAGAAGAATACAGCTTGTCAACCTCTTCAGGTGGATGACTAATAAGATGGTAAAGAGATTAGATGAGGCCTGCAATGCTACAGATAACCTAGAAGTGAACAATTCCAAGCAAAGTGTTCTTCTGTTAATTGTCCAATATAAGAAGGGGAAAAAAGGAGGAGGTAACAAGTTACAACAAAGTAACCAAATACAAGAGATTAAGAGAACAATATAAATAGAGAGAGCAAGGTTATTTTAAAAAAATAACTCAGAGAAGGTTTTATTAGAAAAGCTATAAGAATAAGTACGGTACTTTTAAAATGAGCCTATAAATCCCCTTCTCCCTTTCCCATAAGAATTCAACTGTAACAAGCAATGTGCACCAAGTGAAACCACAAAACTGGAAAACATAAGAGTTGGGAAGGGGGGGTGGATTGGGTGAAATTGGAAATTGTACTTAAACTTGTAAAAAAACAAAAACAAAAAACAATCCTGAAAAATCAGAAGTAAACTTTTAATAACAGGAAAACCTCCACATGCCTATAATGTTGTAATGCCATTTCCTCATGCCATGAAGTCAAGCTGTGACCTGAGAAGAACCCAGTGAGGTATGGAAGAAAAGTGAGTTGCTGTCCCCCACCCCCATGAGTGACTTTAGAACATGCTTGGAACAGGAGAGAGGTGCAATGTCTGGCTGATGGGAATGTCTAGCAATAAGGGTCAGATAATATCAGACTGTGCTAATCCTGAGGAAGGGTACATGGCATGATAGGGGAGGGAGGAAGAATGTTTACACCAGAAGGGATGTTCAGCACTGCTATTTTTATGCTAGTTTGGCAAAGAAGTTACCAATTAGCACAGCAGTGACTGGATCCAAGGAAACAAGGTCCCAGGCAATTTCGAATAAACATGATTGCATGGAGGCTAGAGTGGCATGGCATGGAACAATTTTTCTGTGCAAGGGTTGATTTGGATATCTGGCTTTCACCTATGGTTGCTGAAGGAATCATGTTGCTTAGGGAACAATGACCATCACTAGGCCTTGTTTGTATTGCTACATAATGTCAGTTTGCAGTTGTTGCACTTTTCATAAAAAAAAATACTACCCCCCAAAAAAGAGTAAAAGCACATGAAAATCTATTTGAACCGATATTTTTAAAGAGAAAATTGGCGGCGAAGGTAAAAGGTACACTAAGGATGCAATCCTATGCATGTTTAGACAGGAAAAAAGTCCTACAACTCCCAGCATGCCCCAGCCAGCAGTACTGGCTGGGGCATGCAGGGAGTTGTAGGACTTATTTCTGTCTAAACATGCATAGGATTGCACCTTAAGGGGATATTCAAGGGAATGCCAGTATATGGTATGGCAGCAGGATTGCCGAAGAACAGGCCTTTCCCCCACTCTCTTCCACCCCACCCCACCCCACCCCACCCCATCCTTTTTCTGTTTCTTTTTCTGTAATTGACTGATATAACTTAATGTAGTTCAAACCCTCTAGTAGTTTGGAACATAATTATTTGTTCTGGATTGCGTGAGCAGGAAGGAAGTTTTATATTGTATGTATAAGCATAAATAAACAATTAAAAAAAGCAGCAGGATGTATCTCAGAAGAAATATTTAGAAGAGAGAGGTTCCCAGAGAGACTTCAAAAACACTAAATGCAATCTTGCAAATAAATCTATTGATGCTGCAATCCTATACCCACTTTCCTGGGAGCAAGTCCCATTGAACTCAGTCGGACTTGCATCTGCGTTGACCCATACAGGATTGCACTGAGAGTTTACAAGTGCACCAAAACTTCTACAAAAAGAAGTTTGTCTGCAAAAAAATATTAGCCTGCTGCACATGCATACTTACAGCATAGCTCAATCCATATACACTTTCTCAGAGGTAGGTCCCACTGAATTCATTGGGGCTTACTCCCAAGTAAGGATACATAGGGTTATAGCCTTAGTACCCTGTGGCACATCAACAGCCCTTAAAAAAAACACACCACCACTCTTCTAATTGATACATATTTTCCTTCCTGGCTACTTGAAGATAGATTTTGCTTGCCACAGGAGACCAGGCAAGTGGCTCTTTACAGTCTGCAGCCTGGGAAAATACCATGTTGGGTGTCTGTCTTCCCATTTTGCATCAAAGTAGGGCTCAAACTACACATTACATTAATTGTGTAGTGTGTCGCTGAGGTTTGTTTTTTTTTACTCTAGAGTAAGTGCATGCAACCACCCACTGAACACTGGGAGGGGAGGATTAAACACTTCCCATCACCATTTCCTTCCTGAAAATCCCCCCCCCCCATTAATCCTCTCCTCCTGGTGTGCAGTGGGTCCAATCCAAATCAGGACCACATGCATTTACTCTAGAGTTTAAAAAAAGGAGAGAAAAAGTTCCTCTTCATCAACATGCTACAAAATTAACATAACATCTAGTTTGACCCTCAGAGTGTCATGACTAAATCAATAATTTTTCCCACTGAATAGTCTCCCTGCTCTGAAGCAAGACTATACACATTTGGAAGTCTTGATTGAATATGGGCTGCCATGTTCCACTTCTTGTTATGGCCCAAGACACTGATAGTTCTTAGTCAGAGGAGGAGAGTTCCAAAGTCTTCAAGAATGCAGATGAGTGTTTCCCTGAAGCTCCCTGGGAGGCAGGTCTCCAAAGCATTGACCCCAGTAGAGGCTTCCATGAAGGATGAGCCCCAGCAGACAATGAGGCCTCCATCCCTGGTTCTGGAGAAGGTAGCTCTGTCCCCACCCCCACTCCTCAGACGACTCCTCTCTTGAACTACTGGCAGCCCTAGAGAGCCTTCTTCCTCCCACCCATTGTACCCAGGAGTTGCAGGAGGACTCTCAATTCCATTGGAGTGCACCACTGCATATGAGAACTATCAGGCAGGCTTCCTCCAGGGAGACAAGGCTTCGCTCACACCTCCATCTGCAGGAGGATATAAAGCTTCAGGCAGCACTAGAGCACCGCTAAAACGGCACTGCTGAGTCTAGTACCTTATTGTGCATAATCTTGAACCTTGCTCTACAGGGAGCTCTCCATGGTCCTGAACCTCAGCTTTCTGACGTGTACCTTGCCATACTTTGCCTGAATGCCAGTATGGCAGGGATGGGGAAAGTATGACTGTTGGACTGCAACTCCCATCATCCCTCACCATTGGCTGTGCTGGTTAGGGCTGCTGGGAGCTGCAGTCCACCGACATCTGGCAGGCCTCATGTTCCCCAGCCCTGTGCTATGGGTTCCAGCCAGTTCCCCAAATCTGAGCTGCCTAATTTTCATATTATGCAAAGGGTTTGCTCATTAGGGAAGTTCAGCCCGTTCATTGTGGCATTGTCTTCCAGTTGCTTTGCAACTGCTGCTGACATCGATGTCAAAAACTGGGGTAGAAGCAGAGGAAGCGAAATCTGGATTTATCTGCCCTACTATTCCTGTCTGTGTTGCTCTAGTCATTTTTGCCCTACCGTCTCTGACTCTGTTCCTCTAGGAACAGGTTTTGCAGCTGTTCAGTCAATAAGCAAATAGAATCTCCAAGGATGTGGAGTGTATTGGAGGATATGGGAAGGAGTCGGTCCTATACTGGTTAGGCCCAAGCAGAGTTTTCCACCTTATGCACAGCCTGGTTATTGAAACTGGTTATATCACCACGTGCGTTGTTAAACCCTTGCTAAAAGGCTCTTAAAAGGAAACGGATTGTCCAAACAAGCTTTAAAACTAATAAAGACATTAGTTTTACTTACAGTCTGTTTATTCATATGCGTGTGTCCATCATGTTGGAGAGGCAGAGAGAGAGAGCGCTGGCCACAGAAAGGCAGGAAGTAGGGAGGAGGGGTTACAAAACATGCACCCTGGGGATTGTTCAATTAACCCCTTCCTCCCACTGTAACTAGTGGTTACATTACCTCATTGATTTAAGCAGGCAACACTACAATTCCCATCAAAGTGAGGTCCTTGTTTTTCTCCCAAGTCTTGAATCCCTGACAGTTGGATACAAAACTGGCTGAGAGCCAGTGTGGCATAGTGGTGAGAGCGTTGGACTGGGACTCGGGAGATCCGGGTTCTAGTCCCCACTCTGCCATGAAACTCACTGGGTGACTTTGGCCAGTCACTGACTCTCAGCCTAACCTACCTCACAGGGTGGTTGTTGTGAGGATAAAATGGAGAGGAGGAGGAGGATTATGTAAGCCGCCTTGAGTTCCTTGCAGGAAAAAAGGTGGGGTATAAATATAATAAATAAATAAATAAAAATTAAAAATCAACACCCTCCCATAAGTAGAACAGCCTTCCCCAACCCGGTGCCCTCCAGCTGTGTTTGGCTGCAGTTCCCATCATTCCTAGCCAGCATGACCATTGCTCCTTGCCAGCCTCCAAGACACTTCCCCCTTCCCTTAATGTGGCAGCCATGGAAGCACTGGTGAAAGTGAATAAGTAGGAGTGGAGGAAAGCCAGGTGTTTCACACCCTCCCTCCACTCTCTGTCACCTCATCACACTTACTGTTAGCAAGTGTGATGGAGGAAAAGGAGGGAGGGGGAAAAATCCCTTTTGTACTCTTGCTATTCATTGCCACTTCTGTATCTCTGCCAAGGGAAAGTGAAGGAAGGGGGAATATGTTTGGGGATGGCGGCAGAGATGGGCAAGGCAATTTTTTTTTAAAATCTGGGCTGGAGCAGAATTTTGCAGCTGGTTAAGCTCACCTTGGTTCTGAGGTGGCCTTTAACAAGCGCCCAATGTTTGTTTCCAGGCTGGGCTCAGGAGAACATCACCTGAGCGATCTCTGTGTATCCCTGAAATCTGAAATTCAATTTCAGAGAAGTTCTCTGGGGTGGGGGAGCTCTGCATTGCAGCGGTGGATGAGGCTGAAGGAATGGGAGCGGGGCCAAAGGCCAAAGGTGCAGGTCCCAACTACAAAAAAATACCAGCGTTTTGGAGCTTAAAGCTCTTGCTGGCAGTAACTGAGCCTTAAGAGAGGCATTTCAACCTTTTAGAATAGAGGAAAAATTGCACAAAAGGCAGGAAACCACCAAATGACCGGTGATCGGGGGAAAGGGGAAGGGTGTGTGGCCCTATGGGGAACCCAGACTGAGATCCCAGGAGGACTGGATCTGATCCCCCAGCCTGAGTTTCCCCACATTTGGGCTAGAACAATGGAAGGCAGGATTGAGCTTGTTGCTCACTAAGGGTGCTTCGAGACATATGGTTCCTAGGTCTACCTATAGAAAGACATTGTGTAGCTATTACATCTTTTCCTCCTGAACAGATTTGTGTGTGTGTGTGTGTGGTGAGAAAAAAGAAAGATGGAAGAAGTGATGGGAAAACCCAAAAAGGTTACAAATTGAAAGTGAGAGTGTCTACCCCCCCCGCCCATGTAAAATTCTGTGAATGAGGCAAGATGATTGCAAGCACTCTAAATGATCAAGCAGAATATTGTCTGTACATTTTGCCTTGTATTGCTGGTTCTACAAGGGCTAGCACTTGCTCTTTTTTAAAATGAAAGCTGGAATGCCAGATACAGCACAAATAGGAACCAAGTAGCATGACCAAATTTGGGCAAAACCCAGAAATGTGGGCCATATGGCAACCCTTGCTGCCCACACATCTAAATACAACATGAAACCATTTACAAGACACATATCCATGGATACCTGCCACAAGGTAAATTAAACAAACACACCCCATGGTGGGAAAAGCACACCTTTCCATGAATCATGATAACTTTAATTGCATGTTATGCAAAGTTTATTATATATTCTGGAGGCGGTTTTAAATTCAGAAATAATGAGGATTAACATTGTATTGCACTGGAGAAAATCTAGGGAACGATTGTTTCATGGTGCAATCCCGAACATATCTTATCAGAAGTCAGCCCCATCGTGCAACTTACTTGTTACTCCCAGGAGGCAACTGTCTATGGAGGATTCAGCTCTGCTGTGCGCTGCGCACTGAAAGAGGTACTGAACCTCTTTCAGTCTGAGGGCCAAATTCAATTTTGGAGATGCTCTCGGGGCCCACATTCCAGGGGTGGGCGGGGCCGAAGCCAAAAGTAGGTGGGGCTAAAGGCAAAAGAGAGGTGGGCTAAAATGCCCCAAATATCTCAAACATCATATTTGAGCTTAAAGCTCCTAACAGACAAAGCCTTAGGAGAGGAATTTCAACCTTTTCGAATGGGGGGGGGGGGAGCATGCGCAAAAGCCAGGAAACCACCAAGCAATTGGCAGTTGGGGGAAAGGGGGTGGGGCCGGGGGAAGGGAGCATGGCCTTCTGGGGAACCCCAGAGGACCAGAATGGAAGCCCATGTTGGCCAGATTTGGCCCATGGGTCTGAGGTTCAATACTGCTGCTACACATGTTTCCTCAGAAGTAAGTCCCATTATGGGGCTTGCTCCCAGCTCAGTGTGCATAAACTTGCGGCCTTCATCTGATTTTCCGTTTATTTTGTTTCTTAGTGAAAGTTCCTAAGAATAATCGTTTATGAAAACCTTGCTTGCCTGCTGATGTCTTTCTCTCTCTCACTCACTCCTGAAGCATTAAATGCCATTCCCATTTAAGTACTGCATTTGGCCCAAGTGATCACATGTTATCAACTTCTAACTTGGCAGGGGTGATTTAAATGAGCAGCATGGATACAACATCTGGTTGTGAAGGGTAGCTGAATAACTTTGCACTGTGTAGAGGCATGAAATGAAAATGGCAAGCTACTGTATATAATTCGGGGCTCAAGGGCCCAGTTTCCCTGAACAAATCTGGCTAGGCAAACTGACGAAAATAGAGCCAGCTTGAGACATGTTAATGTGGGCGAATGTAATTAGCTTTAAAATGAAAGATAAACTAATTCAAACAATGAGCATACACCGTTGGAAGACAATGATGTTGTTCCCGTGTAATCAAAACGTACAGACGAGAATCAGTACTTTACCAGCAGTGACAGCTTTGCCCAATGGTGTACCTAAGCTTTAGCGGAAACCCAGGAAGTGCAGCTTTGGCAGAGGCAGGAGATGCCAGGAGGTAAGAGATGTATGCTGCGGAGCCATCACAACTTTTACAAGTTGCTTTAACAGGCAATTCTTGCAGGGGAAAGTGAGTGGCGAGAGAAACTTAACACAGATGAATGGTTTGGCTTAAAAATAAGAGCAAGTAATCCCAGAAGGACATCTTAGTATACCATCATAGCAAGGCAGCTGTGTTCCATTTTTAAGAGCTCCGGTTAATAATTGTTATGCTTTCTACAGTAATAAATTGACAATACCGAAATCCCCCACCTAGTTTCCTCTATATCCATCATTTTACCCTACACCTGTATCTCTTTCCCTACTCCTTCTTCCAGATTTTCTTGGCCACAGGCTATTAATTTCTCTTCCAATGTCTTCCTTTTCAAGAGTATTTTCTGTCATGGGTAAATTCAACACCATAGGCCCATTCATGCAGTCAGCTGACTGTTGATTCTCTTTAAAATGGCAGCGCAATGCATAATTCTCCCCATTATATCATAAGATTATGTGCGACATAAAAACATCTTTTGTGTCCTTGTGTGAGGTCCCTCCTTCTTTTAATGGGGAAGAGTCATGTGAATAGCCATATAACTGAGCACTGTGAATTGCACATTACTTTCTATGTGTGATGGAAGAGAAGGGCTGTTCAGTCCTCCACCATATAAAGAGGATTGATGGCTGATTGGCCCATGACTCTAACTTTATTTTGGCAAAACACCTTCTCCTGAGGTGTAGAAGCTCAGGCCTGGGGGCCAAATCCAGCTCTCTAGGGTCCCCAATCAGGCCCTCTGGGGTTCCCCAGAAGGCCATTCTCCCTGGCCCCAACGCCTTTCCCCCAATCACGGATAGCTTCCCATTTTTGTGTGTCAGTTTTTCCCCATTCTAAAAGGTGGAAATGCCTCTCTACTAAGGCTTAGTTACTGGCAGTAAGAGCTTTAAGCTAAAATATGCTGGTATTTTGGGGGTTTTGGCCCCATCCCTTTTGTCTTTGTCCCCGCCTTCCACTGGAATGCACCCCCCCCCCGAGAGCTTCCCCAAAATTGAGCTTGGTCCTTGGGCTGAAAGAGGTTCTGTACGCCTGGTCTACTCCATAAGTCAGCCACATTGAGATAGTGGCTAAAGCAGGGCTCTCCAACCTTGGGTCCCCAGATGTTGCTGGACTACAGCTCCCAGATAAAAATATATAATTCAATTTAAAAGCCAGAGTCAGCAAACAATTATTTGACAGGGGCACAACTTTATTTTAAAACAGAAGTGAGTTAAAAAATAAAATAAAACAAGCAAAATAAAAATGCTAAACATTTCAAACAAACTCCACTGATTTTAGGCTTGCAGCTATTAAAAGTCTAGGAAAAAAGTGATCTGAAATAAATGTGTTTCTAAAACTTACTTTCAAATGTGCAGGGGTCAGACCATATACATCTCAGTGGACAGGGAGTTCCATAACCTGAGGGTCACCATTGAGAAGGCCTTGTCTCTCATGCCTACCAAGTGAATTGATCTTACCGACGGGCTTACGAGCAAGGCTCTGAGGCATATATTAATGCCTGGGCAGGCTCTTATGGGTGCAGGTGATCCTTCAAGTAACCTGGCACATACCATTTAGGGCAGGGTGGGCTGCAGGCGGCCCTCAGCCTAATTGCAAAAGCCTTTTGCATGTGATCAGTTCACATCTCTGGCAAGAGCAATCTGGCCCTTACTTGGCAGCCCACTACTTGGGAAGGAAGAGGAAAGAGAGAGAGAAGCAGGTGCCAGAAAGAGAGAGAAAGTGTGACAGAAGGAGAAAAGGGTTGCCCCGCCCACTTTTGGCTCTGACCCCACCCACCGCTGTCCTCAGCCCAACTCACAACAGACATGCAGCTCTCGACAGATTAGCCATGAGGGGATGTGGTCCTCAAATGAAAGAATGTTGCCTAACCTGATTTAGGGCTTGAAAGATATTTTGAACTGGTCTGGGAAATGCACTGGCAACCAGTGTAACTGGTACAGAACTGGTGTCACATGTTCTGATCACTTGGCTCCCAGCAACATTCTGTACCAGTTGAGGTTTCCTCATTGGAGAAAGGGGGGAATCAATTTAAATTTGATAAACAAATAATCCACACTAACACTCACCGCCTCCATTATCGACTACAAAACAGTCTCAGTACAGACACAATGTCCTGTGCCCCACCACCACCTTCAAGTTCAGATGTTATTACCTTGATTCAAGGGTGTCTTAGAAAGAAACTCTGAGAATCAATTTCCATGTTACTTTGAAAAGCTGCAGGCTTGCTCATGGTAAGTCACTCTTGTGACCGGAAGGGAGTGATCAGGGCCGGATTAAGAGCATTATGGGCCTGGTGCTGAGGATTTTGGTGAGCCTTTTTATGGAAATAAATAAAATGAAGACACAATTTTATATTAAAACAAATTAAATATTTTAATTACCATTAAAGTGCCAAAACAGAAACATATTGAAAATATTTCTTTTTTTGTAAACAATAAGCTTGTTAACAAATAAAACCGTTATAAATAGAACATTCACAACAACCATTTTTAAATAAACATAAACCATATAAACAATTTAAATATAAGTGTATGATGTTTGGGTCATAAAAATTTGTTCCTTAAAGTATTATTATTATTATTATTATTATTATTATTATTATTATTGCATCATAATCAATACAGCCTGCATTATGATTATGGTGCAGAGAGTAACCCTTGAAATAAATAGCAACCACTAGTTTTAAACACACAAACAGGTTATTCACTGAACTCTAACCTGCATTTAAACTAAATGAATCAAGCTGGTAGATTAATTACACATTAACTTTTCTTGCTTTTTTACTTGCAAATTCCTCAATTGTAGAATCAAGATTAAGCTCGTTCAGCAAACCATTTTCAATGCACAACAGAGAGAGCGCATTTAAACGCTCCTGACCCATGGAAGACCTTAGTTCATTTTTCACACGTTTTAATGCTGAAAATGAACGCTCACCACTGCAGTTGCTGACCATTAAACACAAATACATGCGGAGGGTCACAAATGTATTTGGAAATGCACCGACTAGAGATTGTGTAATCATAAACTTGTACATTTGTGTTTCTTGACTCCCATGAATGTCTTGATTTGCAGTGGAAGATTGGTACATTTTGAAAATAGATGAAAACTGTACAATTTCGTCTGCAAACAGGGGTTCAAGATCTTCAGGATATTTTGACACTAGTGTAGTGGCTCTGGAATGTATCAGCTGCTAGAGTGCATATTTCTGATAGAAATCCAAATCTTTCTTGAATTATATTGTATGCTGCTTGCCTGTGCCTCAGTGATTCTGTCAATTGGTCAATTATAGGATAAAAGGTATGCACTTTAAACCTCTCAGAGGGTGTCATATCAGCATTAGCATCTTCTGCATCGCCATAGTCCCACCTCCTATTTCTTTTCACTTTCCTTCCATGTTGTAGCTGGTACTCCTCGCAGCCGGAAATATCTTTACCCTGCTGTTCAAATTCAGAGAATCTAGAACGGAGAGACGGCACAAAATCCTTTAGAGAGTTCAGCATGTCTGTTGCTGTATGCAGATCTAATTTTGCATCTTGGAGACACTGACTGTGCTCCCTCAGACATAGAGTGTGCAGCAGTGCCGTTTGGGTGGCAAATTATTCAGGCAATCCATTTGGCTAAAATATGGGTTGTATTTTATTAGCTCCTTATTGGTTGCTGAATTTTGTATTTATTAGTAACTGAATTGATATTTGGCAAGTCTTGAACTGAAAGCTTGTTTATAGGTTTATTGTGGCATTTCTTATTGTCAGAACATTTTTCATAGTGCTGTCTTTTGATATTGCATTTGATAATATTGTAGTTGCTTTTGCATGATGTTGTTAGCCCTCTGGGTGTTTCTTTTTGGAGGGAAAAATAGTACAAATAGGTAACCATGGCCTGGTTATTACTTGGATGGGAGACCCCCTCCTCTAGTTTCCTGGATTGAGCAGGGGGCTGGCTTCGATGGCCTCGTAGGCCCCTTCCAACTCCATGATCTATGAATCTATCTATGAAGGTGCGATTGGACGTGGGAATTGGTGGCACGCAGAGATCATCAGGAAAGCTTTCTGGCCACACTGGCTTGGACTTGGAGGCGTCTGCAGCAGCTGGACCTGGCTGGGCCGGCCTGGAGAGGATCTCTGTGTAGGCTGGGCCCAGATAAGGCACCAGAACAGGAAGCGGTTGCAGCATGCAGAGGGCCAGCCGGATCCCCGCAGCCTCTCCAGGCGGGACTGGAGAAAGTCCCGCAGCTGCCCGTCAGGGCCAACAGATGGGGGGCTGGGGGCTGGCAGCACAAGGCAGCTCCCCACGTTCCAGTGTGACCTGGCGGCCGCCCGGCTGGCTGCCCGCTGCCCCCTTGCGCCGCCACCGCTGCCCCCTCCGCAGGGGCGCCCTCGACTCCTTCCTTTCAGGCCTCGTCAGCGCGGCGTTTAAGCCCAGCCGCCCCCACACGAAGGAGCAGAGGCGAGCCCCCGCGACACACACGGGAGCAGCCCCCCCCACCGCACACAGCGCATGCGACGCACCCACCGGCCCCGCGGGGCTCGCTGCCTCGGCCTGGAGGGAAGGGGCGACGGACGGGGGCCCTCCCTTGCCGGCGCATGACCCCGCAGAGGGAGCCGGGCTGGACAGCCGGCGCAGCGGGTGAGGGGAGGTGAGCTGCCCAGGAACCCCCCCCCCGAGCCCACAGGTGGATCAGGAGGGCAGCACCGGCCTGGTGCCGCCCGCTGTCACTGCAGCCCGGTTGGGGCAGCGGCTCCCGTCGGGATCCCCTCGGCCCGGCCAAGCCGGAGTGCCTGGGCGGCACGAGGAGGCAGGCAGCGGCTCCACCGGGCGAAGCGCGCGCCGCTGCTGGGGGGCCACGTGCTGAGCCCCCCCCCGCTGTGCTGTAAATGGGCCGCGATCTGGCCCTTCCTCTCCGGGCAGTCACCTCCGGCAACGCCCCGCAGGTGAGCGAGGTGACGTCTTCATTTCCCCGGCGCCGCGCATCCCTATTAATTGTGGGCCTATTTTGTGGTAGGGGCCTGGAGCTGCAGCTCCAATAGCCCCTATCTTAATCCGGCCCTGGGAGTGATGTTGTAAAAATTGGGAATGTACTTTCTGTAGGAGAGAATACATGCAAGGCCAAACTTCTGGAGTAGTTCTAGAGCACGTTAAGACTTTGCACTGAGGTAGGTGCATGTATGACATGTCTTTAGGCATGGGTGTGTCTTCCAAGACCACATCTGTGTCTTTGAAAGGTAACAATGGCAGCAGAACCAGTGCCGGCTCCAGGTTTTTGAGGGTTCTTGGGCAAGGCAGTGAATCTATATTTTCACTGCCGTTGTCACCGGCTATTATTGCCCCTCCTCCTCTTTCTCAGCATTGCTACCACTTGTTTCCTGACAGGCAGAGAACCAGTGAGCAAGCAGGCAGTGGCATCTGCTGCTCCTGCTGCTTCTCACCACCACTGTTGTCTGGGTCAGAGCAACAGGCAGGTGAACAAGCAGCTCGCAATGGGGAAGGGCAAGAGCAATTCCGGGGGGCTCTTTGTCTGTGAACCCCTGCTGGTGTGTGGGCCCTCGGCAGGTGCCCATCCATGCGGCATGCCTACCCTTGATGCTGGCCTTGAACAGAGTGTAGAAGACAGTGCATTGGAGACAGTGCAAAGAGGCACCTCACAGCTGAGCCAGGACTGTAGAATATGACCAATGTGATACAAGAGAAGAAGCCTTTGTGGTGCAGCAGGGCCGGTGCTACCATTAGGCAAACTAGGCAGTTGCCTAGGGTGTATGGCTAAAGGGGGCACAGAAACGCCTTGACATTTTTTAGCTCTGTAGCAGCGCCTGCCTGGGCAGTGGCTTGCCTGCTGGAGTGCGCAACCGAGGCGGGTGGGTGGGCGGAGGGCTGGCTCAGAGAGGGACTCCCGCCAGCGGGTGATCCGCTCCTGCGGCAACATGGCCAGCCCACCGGCAACCAGGCGGGATCCGCCGCCGCCGCTTCCCCCATGCATCGTGGTGGCTCCTCTCCAGCTCCCTGGGCGCATGCGCCACCAAACGCCAGCACCACTGGCGGTGGCTGCGCAGAGGGAATCGCGCCGCTGCCGCTTCCCCCACGTGCACGCGGTGGCTCCTCTCTGGCTCCCTGGGTGCGCGCTGCCAAATGCCAGCACCGCTGCTGTCGGCTGCGCGGAGGGAATCGCGCCTCCGCTGTGTTGCCTCCGCAGAGTCTGCAGGCATTCGTGGGAAGGGTTCTGTGGGCGGCGTCCCTTGTGAATATCCAGCCGGCCGGGCCTACGAGTCTACTCAGAAGTAAGTGTGGCACTGACAGCCCCCCTCCTTCTCCTTGGTAGCTGGCTCAAGTGGGAAGGGGGGGCGCTAAATATCTGACCTTGCCTAGGGCGCCAAACTGCCTTGCACTGGCCCTGTGGTGCGGAAGAGCTTGGCACAGGATCCCAAGGGCTGTGGGGCCGGCCTCTCATCCACAGTGCTTGTCAGAAGGGATTTGAGAGAGGCAGATGACTTTCACACGCCTCTGTTTGCCAGACACATTGAGTGAACCCTGTGACCAAAAAAAGGAAGGCCATGTGACCTGTGGGAGAATTGCCAACCAAGCTCTTATGCGCACCTTTTGTCATCTATGACTTTCACGGGGTATTTTTTTGTGTCCTTTGGAGCTGCTGTAATAACACGTCTGTGTTGGAAACCTGAAGCTGTTCTTGTCACATGCTTTCAAGTATGAAAAACTGTTCTTCGGCTTTGACACAGTATCGCATGACCTTCTTCCTTTATCTGGACGTAACTGGCTGAGAGTGGTCCAGCCAGGTATTCTACTGGCATACTTTTCTTCCTTGTGTCTCTGTGTGTGTGTCTGTGTGTTTTAAATGGGCCATTAGTAATTCATTATAAGCAGTTAGCAGAGTGTTTTGGATTTGATAACAGGAACTAACAGAAAGGCATGTGATTGTTTCCAGGGGAAAAAAAATTAAACTCCACTGGTTTCATTGCCTTTTAATAATTTGTTTGAGCTACACCTGCAATTTTGCCATTCAGATCCAACTGTTCATTGGACTTGGCAGCAATTTTTTTATGTTACCCTGTGACATTAATTTCAAAGCAAAATGCCATTCCCAGTTCAAGGTTAGAAGGCATTTTATTTTATTTTTTATTTTATTTAGCATTTTCTTTTTGCTATGCGGAGTTTTGGTTGTTTAGGTTCTTGATACCAATTTATGTCAAAGGTATGTGCTGAAATGCCAGACTAATCCACAAACCATTCTTTAAGTTGGTTCTTTTTCATCTTTCTTTTCTCCTTCTTGGTCTCATTTCCATGTGTGTGCATATATGTGTGTGTTTGCATTGAAAAGAAACCCTCTATAATTTTCATCTGCAAAAGGGTGAGTTTTCAAAATTTTGCATGCACATTTGAGAATGTTCCAAGCCATATTTGTGATTTTGGCTTGGTTTCACAGATCATCTGCTCTCAGGGCTAAATGACACATTCCAATAAGCACACTTCTGTGGGGGGAGGGGGAAAGCATGCTTTAATTGGCCATTTTTGTTCTGAAGAAAAAGCAGCTGCAGGACCCTCATCTGGAACACAATCCTGATTGGGATTTACATGTCCATTTCCTACTGAAAACCCTCCCTGGCTGAGATTAGATCCTGAATGTGCTCTTTGCAGTAAGCAGTACTTTCAGGGGCAAATAGCAGAAGGGGTGTAATCCTTGGCAGGAAACTGACACAGGAGACAGGAGCCCCAATCTGGATTGGGAGTATGTTCCAAATCGGTGTCCTGTGGTTGCTCTTCCTTCAAAATACTGTATAAGTAGGTAGTTTAACCATGTATTTTTAAAAGCATGTTTAGCATAATGTGTAGTTGGCTTCCCTATAAGTACTTTCAATGCACAGATTTCCCTGGACTTCTCATCTCCTTCTGTGACTTTGATATTGGCATTAACATCACATATATAAGGATACTTAGATCCCACCCACCAACCTGTTAGGACACTTCCACAGTGGACAGAAAGATGAAATTTGGAACATAGAGACTTGGTTCAAGCATAACACTAGATTACACCATAGTTTAGTGTTATGTGAGCCTATGACTTACATGCTCCTCCTGCTGTCTCCTCTTATGGTGTGGCTGTGAGAACGAGATTGGAGGTATCATCTTGCTTAACATCAACTGTTCTTTACACTGTTACACCTGGAAGTACAAACTGTGGGTCGTGTAAACTATGGCTTATTAACAAGCCATGGACATAAATTATGGTTTCATGCTGTCTTGTTTCAAGAGACTATATTTAAACTAAACACAGTTTGTACTTTTTGGCAAGGATGGGGACTCGGACTCGAGGACTCGACTCACGAGTCTGACTGAGTCCTCCCCCCGACTCGAGTCCCACTCGAGTCCGTATATTTTTAATGGGACTCGGCACTCGACTCGGGACTCAGAACAAAAGTTCCGAGTCCCTGTTTCTACTACTAGTAGGTTCCTTTTTCATGCTGCACCACCTCAGTGTGGGGGAACCATTTAAATGTTACTCCAGTAGGTGGAGCCAGGCAGAGAGCGGCGAGCCAGGTAGAGACCTTCGCCCTTTCCTTCTTCCCACCTTCTAGTCTTCAATTGGCTGACTTCTTTCTCTCCCTTTGCTGCTGCTCATCGAATCCAGCGCTGTGCAGAAAAGAGCAACTGGAGAGGGGTGGAAAGAAACTTTTACAAAAAGAGTTAAGTTAGCTGCTTGCTTGCTTGCTTTTTTAAACTGCTCTGTGTGTGTTTCTGTGTGTGACTGCAAAGGCTGTTTTCTTCCACTTTCCAAGGAACTTAAATATTACTCATGACTACAAAGTTTGTTCGATCCCCCCCTTCTCATACCCTTGTCATCCGTTTTTACAAAATGTTTGTGTAGTTGTTGTTTTTAATTTGTTGGGTGGGTGGGGGGTAATTATTATTTTCATAGAAAGGTAAAACAAAGCTTAAGAAGGTGGGGTGGGTGGGAAGAAGGGGGAACACGTCTAACTATCTGCAACCTTAAGGAATCTTTTGGTTTTTCTTACCTTCGCTTCATCAGTGAACAAAGAAAGATCTGAGAGGCCTAATGATGTGGTATGAATAATTTCCTGAGAGAGATGAAGATAAGAAAAGGCTTTGGAAGGAGATTTGGGGGGAAGGTCGTTTTACCACGAAAGCGAGCATTATTTATTTATTTGTCTATTTATACATTTTGGAGACATGACTGCACGTTTGGGTGTGTATTGCCTAATCTGGATATACAAGAAGTTGGTATCTCAGTGCCTTGGACACTGTTTTTCTATGGGGTGGGGGTCCTTGCCTGTTGAGTGAAGCAGATTCTGCACCGTTATAATCCTGTGAGGTTCTCTAGGCTTAATCTGAGTCGGGGCTCATGACTTCGCCAACCCCTCCCTCGGTATCAGTTAAATAATACCAAAGGAGAGCATGCCAATGAGCATGTGCAGAGAGCCTGTTGGTTTGTAACTGTGATTCTCAAGCTTTAGCTTAATCTGAGCCAGGGCTAAACCTGCAAAGCTTCCACATCCCAAATGCCAAGACTCAGCCCGGATATAACTGTAGTAATAACTACAAAGTAGAGAGTTATCTACACATGCAGAGATCCTTTCCTCTGCACTGTGTAACATTCAGTCAAGAGTAAGGGCTTTAGGGCAGAGGCAATTGCTTCAAAGCAAGCTTGACCCCCAGTAGCTCTCGAACTAAGAATGAAGCAGTGGAAGACCGACAACCTGGTCTTCTGCGCAGGTTCAATGCTAAGGGGGTAGCGGGTGCTGGGGCAGGCCTTCTCCGAGGTCCCCAGCGCCTCGCCTTAGCCCAGAACAAAGGGATAACTTATAGCCACAAAAGTATCTTTTAGAAAACAAGTTTATTTACAAAATTACCTTCACAAACTCAGACCCACGCCAGCAATACAGCTTATCAGTACAGTACAAAGTAGCAAGCAAAAGCCTCAAGGACAACGTGATTTCAGGGCTCTCAGCTAGTTAGTTTAGCTCGGGTCCCGGCAGAGGCCCGGTCTACCCAAGCGGCTAGCTGGGTTCCCGGCGGAGGCCTGGTCTACCCAAGCGGCTAGCTGGGTTCCCGGCAGAGGCCCGGTCTACCCAGGCGGCTAGCTGGGTTCCCGGCGGAGGCCCGGTCTACCCAAGTGGCTAGCTGGGTTCCCGGCGGGGCCCAGTCTACCCAAGCGGCTTGTGAGTGATTTCAGCTTGGTTTCCCGGGGGTCCGGTCAACGAAGCGGCCAGTGATTTCAGCTTGGTTTCCCGGGGGTTGCTGATCCTTCGTTCCCTTACCGCAGGCATGGGCAAGATTGCTGATCAGGTCCAGAGAAAAGTTCCCTTGTGCAGGGTGTTTTATACCTTGGTATTTCAGGTAGCCCCTCCCTCCGTGATCAGGTGGGTTGACACCCCCCCTGAGGGGCGGCCTTTTGGGTCAGGTGGGGTGACGCCTTCCCCCCGTAGGATGGGGTCCCTTTGAAGCCACTTGCTTAATGGTCCCATCCTATGGTGTTGAGTGGCCATTTCTTAGGGGTGCCAAAGCGTCTGCCCTGGAGAGGTATTCAAGTCTTATGTAGATGGGGTTGATATGCAAGAGCATTGACAAACCTGGTGATGCTTCCTGCCTTCCCCCCTGGGGTGATTCTATGTAGATGTTATTTGTCCCCTTTGGCATCTGTGGAGACTGGTTGTCTCCCCCCCCTGGGTCTCCTTCCCCCCTCCTTGGTGAGTGTGTGTGTGTCAGGCAGGGGGCTTAGGTTGGCTTTCTCCACAGAAGCATTTTGTAATCCAGCTTCTTTCTCCAGGGAAAGACCTTAAAATATCTAAAGGGGAAGGGGCTTTTCTAAAGTCAGTGCGTGTGGGTTCTCTCTCTCCTCTCTCTTTGGGCATTTTCACTACTGATTCTCTTTGGTCAGTAGAGTGGGTGTTCAGTGAGAGTGGAATTGTGATGAGACCTCACTGTTCCAGAATGGGGGCCAAACATTTTGAAAAAATCGTGTTCCTCGAATGCAACATGGATAAATTTTAGGAAGTACAGCAAGTTTATTTTTTTAAATCATTTTCCTAAAATGCAACCTTTCAGACATTTGGGGTTTGGCTGCCTCTGCCTGCCTGTTTGGGGTTCCCAGCCTCCTCTGCCTGCCTGGTCTCTTCTTGACCAGTTCAACAGTTGAATTGTCCAAGACAAAGGGCACTGCCTGCCTGTTTGGGGCTCCCTGCCTCCTCTGCCTGGTCTCTTCTTGACCAGTTCCACAGTTTGAATTGTCCAAGACAAAGGCCTCTGCCTGCCTGCTTTGGGGTTCCCTGCCTCCTCTGCCTGCCTGGTTATTTTGGGTTTGTCTGCCTGGTCTGTTCTTGCCAAAATCAGTTGCAGAGTTTTGAAATAAAAAGGCACACTTGTGCCTAGAATTTATTTACCATAAGCCACACATCTGAAGTAGCCTTATTTTGTTGGGGAAAAAACCCATTGATTTTAATAGGGACTCGTGGAGTCAGCTTTGGGAGTGACTCGTGAGTCACCATTTTGGACCAAAGACTCGGACTTGGACTCGAGACTCGGGTTCAAAGACTCATGACTCGACTCGTGACTTGAGACCAAGGACTCTTCAACATCCCTGCTCTTTGGATATAACAATAAGCTAGACGAGGAAGTAGGGAGTGTGTGAATTTGAGTCTTGCTTGTTCATGTAATGCTAAACCTGAGATAGGCAATCTGGTGTCTTCCAAAAGTTTTGGATGACAACTCCCACAATCCCTGACCATTGGCCATGTTGGCTGGGTCTGATGGGAGTTGTAGTTCAAAACACCTGAAGGGTATCAGGTTGCCTATCCTTGAGCTAAACCATGGTAACCATGGATGTAATACTAAACCATGAGCCACATAGTTCTAGACACCCTGATCAGAAAAATATGATAGTAAGAGGATTTTAGATTTAACACTTAAAACACATTCTGCAAGTCTCTTTTATAATATTGGTCAACAGGAAACGAAGTAAACCACAGATCTGATTGAATGTAATGGTATTGAGACTTTCACTTTCACAACTCGAACCAGCCTGTGAATTAGGGAGAAGGATTTACAGTGGCAGCTAGAAATACAATTTTGGAAACAGAATATATTACACATACACTAGAATGGAGTATTATGAAAACTTCCTTATCACATGGTTTAATAATCATAGATTGAGGCAAAGGGGCTTTTCACTGGCAGCTAGTAGCATATCTAGACTTGCAGAATGCAAGTGTGTTTACTATTATTATAACTGTTCGTCTATAAGATTTGCTTCTAAAAATAACTTTGAACTAGTTATTTTATTTGCTAGTAAAAGTCTATCAGTAATGACATACTTCATTTTTACTATGAATTACATATTGTATATATTGGATTATAGCACAATCCTGTGCATATTTACTCAGAAGTATTTTTCCACTGTGTTCCATGGAATTTACTCCCTTAGTAATTGTGCGTAGGTTTACTCCATTAGTAATTGTGTTTAGCTTAAGGGAGCAATCCTACCCTCACAACTAAACCAGCTGAGGAGCCTCGGGAAATGGCATACATGCCACTCCACCAGAGAAAACTGGGGTAAGCTGGTAGGACAACATGCTGCCAGAGGACTCCCAGTCCATCTGTAGAAAGCTCCATTGGCATAAGAGTTCTACCAGTGACATTCTTCCAACATGGTGTGGGCAGGGGGAAACAGGGCATGTCAGAGGCATACCAGGGGTGGGCTCAGAGATGCCACATCCTAACACCCTTCATTTTCATAGGAACCATAGGAAGCTGCCTTATACTGAGCCAGATCATTGGTCCAGCTAGCCCAGTATTGTCAGCACTGAGTGGCAGTGGCTTTCCCGGGTTTCAGGCAACCTTCTTTTCTAGCCCTACCTGGAGATGCCGAGGATCAAACCTGGGACCTTTTGTATGCAAAGAATGTGCTCTGCCACTGAGCTATGGCCCCTCTCTGGGGGCTGACCTGCTGCAGGAACGGGCCAGCATAGTGAATTCCCTCCCAGTGCAACTAATGGGAAAGAAAAAAAAGAAAGACAGCTTCCCATGGGGAAATGGCAAGGAAATGGATGTGGTGGTTGCTCCATAAGTAGATCTTCCCCCGCAATCAGTGTAAGGTAGGATTACATTGTGAAATGTGCCTTAACCTTAATTTACACATATCCGAAACCTGGGCTATTTTCTATCAAGAAACATGACAACAAGTTAGGGAGGATTTTACACCCTTAAGGGAAGGAGCTTGTGCCATTTGCTCTTCAGGTTTTGGCAAGTATGGTTCCTTTGAAGTAGATAAAATGGCCTTCTTGCTGACCAGAATGTTGCTCTCACAGCTCAGAAAGACCACCCATTTTTATTTATTTTTCCTCAGAAGCTTTTGTAGGAATAAACTCGTAAGAAAACATTCTGTACAGGAAAGTCTGCGAAATTTCATTTCAGGCATGAGGGAAGTGGTGGGTGGGGTAGGAAAACAGTGCCATCCCTTATGAGCAGTGAAAAAGAATAATAACGCTCCTAGAACACACTGTTTGTTTTTTAAGTCTTAGTTGGAATTTCTGTGAAATAAAAGGCATCTGTTTGGCAGAGCTCTAATCCTAGCCCTTTGCAAAGTCAGCTGCAGTTATCTATTCCACTCTCCACACTGATTAGTAGAGGAAAAGATAGAGATTTGAGGATATGGAATATAATCCTTTTACTTTGAATGCCTTGCATATATACTGCCTTGCTTGTTAAATGCCTTGCAGACTTCTTCCTTGTGATCAATACTCTCTGTTCTTGTTGTGTATCATCTTAAAGCTGTAACGTTGTAAGTAGCCACCTGGGCTGCTGCTGCAATTGAAGCACAGTGCTGTGCCTGTGAAAACGGGCAGAGCCAGCCTCTACGGCCCAGCATGCTCCTGTGCAATCGATGTAGCTTTGGTTGGCAAGGGGAGCATTAAACCTCACCAAGCAGGGTGATGGAACCTGTCAGCTGGCACAAAGGGATGAGTTCCCTCTTTGGGCTGGTAGCAGGGCATGTATGCTGGACGTTCACTGCTTCGGATGCCAGCTTACAGTATCAGGCCTTAAACTCCCCTTTAGCAGTAGCTGACCTGCACAGAAAGAGGTTTTTGGTGGATGTTCGAGAATTTTGAACTGGAATAAATAACGAAATGATATAAAGACAAAGTTTCTCTTTTTAAAGCATCGGGGAACTCACAAGTAGCAATGGGATCTTGAGCCACTTTGACTAGGAACTTGAGGCTGAAGGGCACTGTTTTCTGTCTTCCTCTCTTAACGAGAGGAACCCAGTTCTGCTTCACAGCTGGCAAGGGGACAGGACAGGATCGGAATAACAGACTGCTATAGGAGTGAACAATGGAATCAGGTGCGGCAGGTGTACGTAATTTTCATCCCTGGCACTGTGACCTCCAATATTCTGACCCATCTCCACACCAATTATGAAGTGGAGCAGGGGTCTCCTTGTTTCAACTGGTGTGGAAGTGGAACAAAACAAAGGTACATAGCAGTTTTAGGACAAGTGATTCCATTCCTTTATCATGTGTTTTTGGCCTAGAACTATTGTAGCAGTAGGATCTGCATTCAGGCTGTGATATGGGAACACTAGAGTCATTCATTCATTCATTACATTTCTATACCACCCAATAGCCAATGCTTTCTGGGAGGCTCACAACAGGATAAAGTATAATATAAAAAATTTAGCATTCTTTTAAAAACAGTTTGAAACAATTAACAACAACAACAAACACCCCACCAGGATCCAATAAAAAACTAACATTAAAAAGTCCCATCATATGCTGTCAAGTGCCTGGGAGTAAGGGAAGTCCTAACCTGGCACCAAAAAGATGACAATGTTGCACCAGGCAGACCTCACTGGGGAGAGCATTCCATGATCTGCGGTGGGGGACCACAAAGAAGGCTCTCTCCTTTGTTGTACATATATCATCATACACAAGCACCACATGCACAAACCTTCCCACTATTACTTGGCTCTGGCCACTTTACAGTTGGGACAGGAGAAAATATTTGACCCCTCAAAGTATTAACATTTGGACAATTCTATGAGTTGTATAATTTCCAGAGTGGGGAGTCATACTAGCCGGTTGTAGCAAAAAGCAACAAAGTGGCACCTTAAAGAATTAACAAATATATTATGGCACAAACTTTTGTAGACTACAGCCCACTTTATCAGGTGCCTCCGTGGATGAAGTGGACCCTAATCCACAAATGCTTATGCTATCATTTCTTATAGGGTTGTTTTTGTTTTGTTTTTTAAAGTATGCTATTGTCCAGTTCCAGCTTTTCAAGAAGTTCAGCCTGGGTTATCTTGAATCGGGCAGTATCAGTTTTATCTAAACGCACCACCTCTTAAACTGAAATATTTCCATATGACCATTTTATATGTGACATTGAATACAGTTTTCTTGTGAATCTGTTTAGTTGCCTATGATATATTGTAAGACAATTGTTTGCACTGCAGATTTGAGTTGCAGTGTTCATTTAAATCCATGGAAATATTCAACTGTTCCACCCAATATGAACAAAGTAATTGTTGTCCTTTGAAATAAATGTGAAACACAATTTTCTGCTATTTTTTAGCTCCTCTATTTGATCTTTATTTATGCTTTTTTTCTGTATCTTCATAAAGAGAAAAAAAACCCACACCTATTGTTCCATGAATGTTTGAGATCATTCTTCCTTTTGAACTGAGATTTGAAGATTGCCATAGATTGGGGTTTGTTTTTTTTTGTGCATTCAAGATGATGCATTAACATTTCAAAACAAACGTGGCTGTAAACTATATATTGTACATTAACAAAAGAAGCTCTGTTTTTGTGTGTGCAGACTTTTAAAGAAAGAATCAAACTTTCTGTGAGCTAAAACGAGAGGAGAACAAATCCACATCAAAACAACCGATTTTTAAAAGCCATTTTCCCCCCTAAACCAAAATTACTGTGTCTTATCATAAAATAGCTTAGCCAATCTTGTTTAAATACAGCCCTGAACCTTGCATGACTTAACACATAGAACTCAAATGGATGCAGGTCAATGAGGGCGAACGGCACTTAGTCACAAGGATATGAAGGTGACCTTGTTCAGCTGTGGTGTTAGATATTTTATCTGAATCTTCCATTCAGTTCCCCAACTGTATCCCTGAGTTGCTAGCACAGATATTAAATATATATTCTAAGTAAGGACAGTGTGACAAGAACACTGAATTCTGTAGATGGGAGATGCAATTAAAGTTTTGGGGGGGGGGAATATTTATGCAGGTAGCATTCTGAAGTGTCACTTCTTCTCTGTAGGTTATGCCATTTTCTTATTCTTAAGAAGTAGTGATAATTCATTCTGTCATTCAAAACAGACTTGATTCCCCTTCCTTTACCCTTCATTTAATCTATATGTTTCAGACTAAGGGGTGGGGGAATCATTGCTTGAATTAGCAGAAGAAAACTTTAAACCAGGGGTAGGCAACTTATGGCCCTTCAGATGTTTTGGCCTACAGCTCCCCTCACCCCTCACCACCATTGCCTGTGTTCACTAGGGCTGATGGGAGTCATAGGCTAAAACATGTGGAGGGGCACAAGTTGCCCACCTCTGCTTTAAGCCTTTGGGCTGTGTCAAGAGCTCCCATCATCTCCCTCTGGCTCCATGTACCTCCACGGTAGTCTAGGGGGTTCAATTGTGTCCCAGATTAAGCTCAATGTCCATGTGTCAAGTAAACATGGCCAAGGCCTGGCTCCAGGATGATTTCCAGGAAAAGGTATGGTAGATGTATCTCTCTGAGAAAGGAAATGTGATCTGTTCCATCGCTGCAAAGGCCTGTGTTGAAGAAGGATGTATGTGTGTGTGTGTGTGTATGCTTATATGTGTCTATATATATTTATATGTGTGACTTGAAAGTGTGGGTGGAGCAGTGAAAGACCATGCATGGCACTCTCAGAGAGAAGTCAAGACTGTTGTGCCTCCAGTGGGTCAGACGGAGACCAGCCGTGCCGGAGTGTGTTTGGGGTGGGGCCAGGCTAAGTGCAGCCTGACCCAGCTGGGCAGCCTTACCAATCAGCGCCTGCTCAAAAGGCAGGTCCCAAACACACTCAGAGGTTGGAAGCAATTGTTTGTTAATACAGCTACAGCCAGATGCACCTGACATTCCCAACCTCAGACTTGTACCTTTGAACCTTGGAACGACCTTGACCACGACTTTGCCTGATCCCGAACTGGTTTATGTTTGCTGTATTTTGGAATCATATATTTTGGCTTCGATCCTCGGACTGTGATAACGACCACGGCTTATCTTGGGACTGGATGGATTTACAACAAAGAGAATATGAAAGATAGTGTTAAGAGGATATATGTTACCAATGTGTTTTTTTAATTTAGTTTTCTGTCTAAAAGTCATTCCTCATCCCCAGTTTAAGAAGAATAAGAATAAGATATTTGAAATGCAGGGTCTCGTTTTGATTTTTAAATGAGGATCATGTCAAATGGAAGAGGTTGCAGGAAGAAGGAAAATATGTATATCTACCATGCACTTTCCTGAAAAACCTTCCTTTAGCTGGACAGCTCTGGTCAAGCTGACAGCCCTCACTAAATGGTTTTCTTGTTATCTCAAGAGGGGTGATGCAGATTAATTAATAACCGGTTTACATTTGGGCTTATGAGAGTCCACACTATGATCAAAAGCTTGAGGTCAGTTCAATGAATGGATTGTGTGATTAGAGAGAAAACCAAACACATATGTAGTGGCATGGTTGCAATCAAAAATGGTCTCCCCACCAGAAAAACACACACTAATGTTTCTGATTCTTAAAGGAGTGTGGCGTTGGCATTAAGGATGGACAAATCTGTCTGTTGTTGCTCAGCCACTCCTATGCTCTGCCAGCCAGAGCCAGGCAGAGCGGGAGGAGTAGCAGAGGCATTTATAGCCTTCTGTTCCTCCATTTTTCTCTTTAGAGCTAGATGGGCCCATCCAGCTCACACACTCAACTGTGGGTGGGACCAGGAGATGGAGAGAGCCTCATGGAGCTTGTGGAATCGCATCTAAAGCCTCGGTACAGGAATCCACTGTATCCTATGGTCCCTGGTATGCTCTCCCAAGGGCCATAGGATTGCTCTGTTAATATGTTTGAAGTAATGTAAGCAACTTTTAATAACTGCAGACCTGGTCTGAGAGATCAGGATACAGATATCTCGCTGAAGCTAAGCAGGTTTGGGTCTGGTCAGTGCCTACAGATGGGAGACCACTTGGTGACTTCATGTTTGCAGCCTTGACTTCCATGATGGAAAGTGGGATATAAATGTACTAAATTACTTAAATAAATATGTAAAAACAGTTTCAAAACAGACAGTTGGCAGTCTGTGTGTTCCAGTACGTATCTTTGAGGCTTGACTTTATCAACCATGAACATGGCCAAGCCCAGACTCAATGGAAGACTTAAGCACATGCTTAAATGTCTGCCCAATGAAATAAATGGGACTTAAAAGTCCTTAACATTGACTGGATTATGCACCATGAAATCAAATACCAGCTACATTAAGCAATCAACTGGCTTTTGATAAGCCACTAATTCCTACTTCATCATCTGTAGAATAGGAATTGTAGACAGATCTTCTTCACTGTGTAGTTATGCAGAATTAGTGAGGATATCTCTTTGCTGCTCTCTCTGAGCATTAGAATTGAGGAGTGCGAGAATATCATGAAGCTTCTGTACGTGATTGAAATGGTTTATAGGCTTCTAGTACACTTTAGCCTAGCAATGAACAAAAGGCTCCTTTCTAGCTTGTCCCACGAGCTAGTATTTTTCTTGGCCTGAGGACACTTAATAAATATATTCACATTAAACATGTGTATAAGAGGCCTGCTGGGTCGGTCCAAAGGTCAATCTAGTCCAGCATCTGTTTCCTGCAGTGATCAGCCAGATGCATCCAGAAAGCCTACAAGAAGGGCATTTCCTGCTGTTTGCCCCTCAGCACGACTGGTAGCCATAAACAGGCTGGCTGCCTCTGGCTCATCATGGACATTCCATTTAGCTCAGTGTTCTCCAACCTTGGGTCCCCAGATGTTTTTGGCCTACAACTCCCAGCATGCCCCAGCCAGCTACGCTGGCTGGGGCATGCTGGGAGTTGTAGGCCAAAAACATCTGGGGACCCAAGGTTGGAGAACACTGATTTAGCTGTTGAGGCAAATAACTGTGGCCGGATCTGTGTCCAGTTGCCTGGGGGCGGGGGTGCGGGACAGAAACTTCAAAATACGACTTGAAAGTGTATTGCAGAAAGGGAAATGAGAAAGGACTCCTTAAGAGACTGACTTTCAAAGTCAGGACTGGCAGCGATATCAGAACTTTAGATCACTGCATCAGATGGGACCTAATAGATGTAGGCGGATCTTCCTTTCCAATCAGTGGCACTGCTAAGGTGGGACTACCGGGCAGAGGTCTGAGGCCCTGCAGCTCAGAGGACCCCCAAATGCAATCTCTTCTCCCCCAGTACTTGCTCTCCCCCCTGGTGTGCTGCATGCTCTTCCCCGCACCAGTGCCATTTTTGCTTTTCACCCTAACCTTCTGCTATTCCTCCTGCCCTGCCAGCAACAGTCTGGAGGGCAATAAATTATTGGAAACCTTCAATATCGGAGGCTTCCATAATTCAGCTGGTAATTCTGTAGGATTGCCCTTTAGAAATGCAATTCCAACTACATCCAAAACCCCTGTATTGTATCCAACAGTGGCTTTACTCCAGCAGAAAGCACTTCCGCTCACAGAAGCCTTGGCATCTGATTTCATGGATCTGCCCCCCACCCTACACACTGCAGTTCTCTGTGCCTCATGAAAAGCCATTCCTGGGAGTTGGAATATATGGCATGCAAGGCTGCAGTGCATGGGTGTTGTTGTTGTTGTTGTTTTGCAAAGATTGGGTTCCCCATTTTTCACAAGCAGAAGCATCTTTTTGCTAGTGCAAATCCACCATTGGATACAGTCCTCTCTCATTAAGAAAATGCAGACGTTTGTGTCAGAGAAAATAACGCAGATGGGCACATAGCATTTGCGCTTTTTTGAATGATCTGATCAAACATTTATGTAAATTGTCAAATATTCTAGTAAATCTAAAAAAAAAAAACAGAAACAAAAAAACCAGTCAATAAAACCATCTGCCCAGCCTGGCATCTGCTTAGCATAGGAAGTTAGCTATTATTTTCTTAACCGTTGTAGGAGGCAAAATTGATCTGTACTTAATAGAAGAGTTATTTATATCAAACACTGATAATCATATTTAGTTATTAGTTCAGTGGTTAATTATAGGGGTCCATAATTACCATGTATGTTTACAAAACAATGAATATATGGCAGACCTTTCAGGCTTCATCCTGAGTAATTCATCCAACAGCAGTACTGTATTATGAACAGAGCATAAATGAAAGGAATCTTAGCAGAGACATCATGGAACCACAGGCGCCAAAGAGAAGAACCCGTGCCTTTTCCCTTGTGGAGCAAAATGCAGTTTGGATTTTGATAAGAATAATGGCCCAAAGGGAAAAGGAGGGGGGAAGTGTGGCCCTCCCCCTCATGAATGTCTGCTCCAGATTTTATTTTCTGTCAGTTATTTCTAATTTAAAAACAAATCCTGGAAAAGATTCATGTGATTGAATGTCATATGTAATTTGACTTAAACATCTCTTTAAGGCCAGAACTTCACTTTTTGTGTTCATTTTTTTTTAATTAATGTATAGAGCATGGTTAAACTCATTCACCTGCAGAATAAGAACATAAGAGTCATGCTGGATTAGACCAAGGGCCTATCTAGTCCAAAAGTCTGTTCCCATAGGGGCCGCTAGGCAGATACCTATGGGAAGTCCAAAGCAGGATATGAGTGCAACAGCATCCTCCCGCTCATGTTGCGAAGCAACTGGTATTCGGAGGAATACCACCTCTGATAGTAGAAGACAGATGTAACCATCATGACCAGTCACCATTGATAGCCTTATCCTCCAAATGCTAAGTCATAATTTAGTGCTGAATGCATGAGCCTCAGATTTGTGCACTCCCTGCCGCCGCCTCCGTCATGGCCGCAAGGAGGAGACTGGAAGAATTTACTTCCGTTTTCAACTAACTGCCATTTCTCATTATGTCCAAATCAGACAAACTTTGGTTCATATCGAATTACATTTGAGATAGGGAACTCTCGTCTAACATAGGTTTACTAACTAGGATATTAAGGCAGGATCTAATCCATTTTGGATGAAACGGGGAACTCTGATTCAAACAAAAAGGATTTCTGGGCCAATTCCAATATATAAGTGGAGAGGACCAGCAGGGGACATGACATTCGAAGTGGCCCAATAGGTCTGAACCCACAGAAGCATGCAGCCCCAGCCCCCCAATGTGCCAGGACGTAGGGACGGACAGGGATTTTGTTTTAGTTTTGTTTTGATAAGAATTTAGCAAAATTTGCAAAGTTCTCCCTATTTGGGAGAAAAAGAACTTGCATTTTTTTTAAAAAAAAATTGAAGGTAGGGGAACTGAAAAAGACAGATTCATCCATCCAGGCTCAGGGCATTCAATGCATAGCTCTTAAAAGTCTGGGTTTGAATCAGGTACTTAATTAGGACAGTCACCTCTTTCTTCTGATGGACTATATGGCGGGCAGGTACAGCATGGCCCTCTCCGTGCTGGAAATAGCTGTACCTATTGAATTTGGCTTGTGGAGATGGGAGAGAATTTTGTTTCAGTTCATTTTTGATTTTAAAAATTACCAAAAATTTGTGACGTTCATATTTGGGAGAGAAAGAACTTGAGATTTATTTTTATTTTTTTAAACAGAATGCAGGAGAAAGCAAAACTGGCAAATTCGCCCATCTCTAGCCAGGAGATGCCAATCCAGGCTATCAAATCACAGTTAGGACTATTGCTCTGCATCAAGATGCTGTTGTACTGTGGAGACCAGAATGAACTTATGAAGCTTAGTGCTGAACAGGTAGAAAATGAAAACAGCCATGTGGCTGTAAACCGTGGCTTGCCTGCTGTATGTTTGGAAGCTCAAATAATGGTATGGATTCTTAACTATGGTTGGCACAAAGCATGGTTTGGTGCAGTGGCTGTATTGAGCCATTACAGTACCTTTAATGGAACTTTTCATTCCGAATATCTAATTTAGGCCCAGACCACACAAGCTGACTCTTACTTTTTTAAGAACCATGCACCTATGTTGTCTTTTTCCTTTCCATTGTCTTGCTGACAATTGCACAAAATAACGAGCTAAGCGCAAGCATTTGCAATTCTTTTAATTTTTCACCCATATAAAATGATTAAGCACCACTCAGTTAATCATGAAAATGAAATCAGCCTAGGGGTTTTGTTTTTGTAGATTAAGCCTTCATATATGGAATTAATGGAAGTGTTGCATGTTTAATCCTGCAGAACAATGAAACCAGGAGATGTGATATGCGCACATGTTTCACTTACTACAAAAATCTCCGCATATGCTTGTCTCTTGGGATGTTACAGTGGCCTCCAGTGGACAGTAATTCTCTCAGGCCATGATGAAATGTATCACATTGTGTAACTGATGCATTTCTTTGAAAGAGAATAGCTTTCTTTACAAATCTTAGCTGTACTCTCTTTGCCCCTTTCATTCTTTCACATAGCACATTCTACACACACAGTACACTTATACAATTATAGGCAAGTTTATAATGCTGTGTTGCTGAATTTTCATGATCTTCAATTTTTGATGTACAAACTTCAGTTTTGAAGTAGAAAAATCAGTGAAAAGAAAAACCAGGGATGTTGAAGAGTCCTTGGTCTCAAGTCACGAGTCGAGTTACGAGTCTTTGGACCCGAGTCTCGAGTCCGAGTCCGAGTCCTTGGTCCAAAATGGTGACTCACGAGTCACGAGTCCTGAGTCACTCCCAAAACTGACTCCACGAGTCCCTATTAAAATCAATGGGGTTTCCCCCCAACAAAATAAGGCTACTTCAGATGTGTGGCTTAAATAAATTCTAGGCACAAGTGTGCCTTTTTATTTCAAAACTCTGCAACTGATTTTGGCAAGAACAGACCAGGCAGACAAACCCAAAATAACCAGGCAGGCAGAGGAGGCAGGGAACCCCAAAGCAGGCAGGCAGAGGCCTTTGTCTTGGACAATTCAACTGCTGAACAGGTCAAGAAGAGACCAGGCAGGCAGAGGAGGCAGGGAACCCCAAACAGGCAGGCAGAGGCAGCCAAACCCAAAATGTCTGACCCTAACCCAAACCCCCCACAACAACACATCAATCAAAATCAATCTCAACACATCGTTGGGGCTGTGCTCCTGGTAGCTGTCCATAGTGGCTGAGCAGCGGCGCACCTTGCTTCCATGCGCTCTTCACCGGTGATCGCGCTCCTTCTGGCACAGCCAGAAGACTCGTCAACAGCCCAGGGATGTTGACGAGTCCTTGGTCTCGAGTCCCGAGTCGGGTCTCGAGTCCCATTAAAAATATTGGGACTCGAGTCCGAGTCGAGTCAGAGGGGGGACTCAGTCCGACTCACGAGTCGAGTCCTCGAGTCCGAGTCCCCATCCCTGAGAAAAACTTCCAACCTTCCACTGTTTCATGGGTGTTTTTCCCCCTCCACACCTGTTCACAGCCATTGTTTCCACTGATCTGCTGCTGCCTCAATACCAATTTTTATACTTGAAAAGGCATTCTGCTGGCATTCTGTCTTTAAACCCCATTGCTGTGACCTGCTGCACATACCAATGCGTGGTAAAAGATTTTTTTTTTTTTAAGGTCCTGCTATATAATGATACGCATAACCATTGGCTTAAAAAAATGGGAGAAGTAACACTACAATCCAAAACATGTGTACTCAGAGTAAGTCTCATTTATTTAAATAAGTGGGTATATGGCTACATCCTAAAAGACTGTTGTTGGGTGTTTTTTTTTTTTTTTAAAAGCCTTTTGTTGTTCACCAATGCACAGGCTAAAGTGCATGCTCTACACTGATGCACATAAATGCCTGGATTGTGGCAGGGGGCACTGCAAATATTTTCTATGCCTCTTGAATGCCCCCCTCCTACCAATTGTTGAAAAGGGAAGGCACAAAAACATTCACGAAATTTGCCTCTCCACCCACATGTGACTTAGCATCCTGATAAGACTTCACACTTGCATGTTCATCATTAGATGACAGCAATGTCAAGTGATAACTTGCATATGTCAAGAGGCTAATATTGATAAAAAGACCCCAAGCAGAACCTTCCTTTTGCCCCACATCATCGTAAGCACAGTGTTTTTTTCAATAGCAGCAGTTGGCAAATGTTTCTCCCTGTCATCAAAACCCAGTGCAGATTGTGGGGATAATCACTTTTGGGAGCACAATCATGACTGCTGCCTCTGCTTCTGACCTCCACACATTGATCTGGCCTTCTTCACAGAGCCTAGGCATATGCAAGGTGTACCAATGTACCCAGGTCATGTCAGTGCAAAGAAGCAGGATGCGTTGAGCAGGGAGAGCCTGTGTGCAAGCATCTCACCCATCTCTGTCCAGAAGACCAGATCAACTTGTGAATGTCAGGAGCAGGCTCAGTGGGCATGATCCTCTTCCCTTCTCCATGCAATGATTATCCCCACATGGTAGTCACCTGTGCAGGGCTAATTTGGATGATAGTTAATAAATAAAGTAATAAATAATAAAAATAATAAATGCATAAAATTAAGTGTTGAGAAATCCAGTAATGTGCATGCACTTGTGGAGTGAACCAGACCTAAGAGAGTCAATGTAGCACAGTGGTTACAGTCCTAGATTTGAGGCCCTCATTCAAATATTTACTCAGCTCCAAAGTTCATTGAGTGGTCATGGATGAAACATTACCTCTCTTCCTAGTCACAGAGTAGTTGTGAAGTTACAACATGAGCAGAATCCTTGGGATAAGGTGGAAAGAACATATGCACATTTTCATTTTCTGCCTTGACTGATCTTTAGAGGAAATTTTAAAAGAAATCTATGATAGCTGGAGTCAGTTTAGATAAACGGGTATCTGTGAGTGTCACTAGAGAAAAAACATGACACATGCCTTTTTGTTACAGATCTGATTAAGTTTCTCTCCTGCAACTGACAACAAAGTCATTGCACAGATTGATGTTCTTTATGTCCCATGTTCCAACAGAATTTGCTCTTTGATTTATTACACTTCCTGGTACATATGACTCACCTGGTTTGTAGTGCAATTGTTTTTGCTGGCTGTACATCTGCTAACTTGAAACCTAAAAATGTTGAGCACAATCAGCCAAAGCTGAGCAGTTTTCAACTCCCACTGATTTCAGCACTAATGCTAAAATGAGTGGTGCTTAACTGTGGCTGGATCATGCCCTTACATACAGGTGTTCTTATGTATAGGTGTGTTGCATAACAGTCCCTTCATATTGTTGCTGAAACATTTCAGTGTTTGGATTTCATCGTGCTTTACCTGGCTCAATCTATTTTTCTAACAAATACAGGATTATAAAGCTATTTGTCTGTGATAGTGGAGAACTCAAAAATTCTAAAATGGATTGTTGTTTAAAGAAACCCTGAGAGGAGTATGTTCCCATGTGACAGGACTAAATCACTTTAAATTTAAGCACAAGTTGGATGTGGATCAAGTGAACAGTGATCAATAAGAGATGGATTTCATGGTCCTCAAAAGAAAGAATGGGTTTTAGGCAAGGAATGTGCAGAATGTTTTGCTTATAATGATATAATTTAAAATCATTCTCTCTTGTTTATGTTGTTCCGTGCCAAAAGCAACTAACGCCTTCTAAAACTGAAATGCTGCAGTGATGAGGGGGATTGACACAGTTACCAACTGCACACAATATCAATTCAAAATTCAACAATTTAGTCTCGAATTACATTTGCTGGCAACTGAATGTTAGCAGCATCAATAGAGCAGTTTTCTTTTATGTGATTCCTCCCTCCCCATTATGTTTGTTCCTAGAAGGCAAGCCACTTAGATATTAAGTAACATCTATCATGTAACTCTCTCACTAGGTTGGTTATCCCTTTCTTCAGCTATTCAAAATCCAGTCACTTGTCTATGGCACGAAGGGTGCAATTTCAAAATTACATAGCAATTTTCTGTATGTTCTCTGAAAATGTAGACAAACCATTTGCACGGACACAGCAGCTGAAATAAAGAATTAACGAAATAATAAGAATATCAACAATCAACAGTGGACCAATTGCAGTCAAACTGCTCTTCAATGAAGACATGGAAGTCAAATTGCTCTTAAACTTCCATTTGTGATTTGGTGGTAATAAGCACTCGTATTTATTTATTTTATTAGATTTATACTCTACCTTTCCTCCAAGGAGTTGAAGGTGGCATACATACTCCCCATTTTATCCTCTCACAACAACCCTGTGAGGCAGTTTAGACTGCCCCATTCAGGCTTCAGCCTGCTCTCATGTGAGGGCTAAGGGTGGGGAGGGGACTTGGGTGTGCATGCAAGCCCCGCCCCGCCCCTAACGTCCCCCCCCAGTCCTTGACCACCTTGTGTTGAGCAAAGAAATCTGAAGTGTTTCTTCTCACTTCATTCATTTGTTAAATTTCTATACAGCCCAATATCCAAAGCTTTCTGGGCAGTCTACAAAGATTAAAACCTTAAAAATACATTATAAAAATCGTATACATATGAACATATAAACATACAGCACAGAGATAGACACCCATATATCTAAAAACAATTTTAAACAATCAACAACAAGAAAAATTCAAGATCTGATTAAAACCTCATCCTATGATGCCAAATGCCTGAGAGAAGAGGAAGGTCTGAATCTGGCACTGAAAAGATAACAATGTTGGTGCCAGGCGGGCCTCATTGGGGAGATCATTCCATAATTGGGGGGCCCTTCTCATGTTCACGTGATTACAAGAAGCCCCCTTCAGACTTTCTGCCTCAACACACGAAGATCGAGGACTAAGCAGGTAGGGACACTTACCACTATACCATACTGCTTCCCTACACTCTAGCTGAGAATATGCTATTGCATGGTTCTTCCATTTCTGTCAATGGCAAATCTCCCATAGATTTCAATAGATCTGGATTGCATTCATAGTAAGCTAAACTCCAGCACCTCATGGGTTCTGGAAGCCCCACACTTGCTGCTGCAAAAGTTCTTAACTGATGAGAAGTGTGTGGTGAGGCCTGCTTCACACAAACAACGAGTACGAGGAAAACTACAGCAGCCACCAGGGACCAGCCTCTCATACATTTTTTTCTCCATGCTGCCCCAAACAACTCAAAGGAAAGGTTTATGGCACTGTAGGTACAAACTGCATACTAGGAAAATCCTCTTTGTTGTGTGAAACAGCCACTACCTGGTTGCACTAAACATCTTCCCTACCTCTCACTGTTTGTGTGAAGTGGGCCTGAGAGATGTGTAGGGTAGTGACATAAGAATTGCCAAAAAAGAGGAAATACATTATCAAAAAAGAGGATAAAAGACAACATTGATTTGCATAACATCTGTATATGCTAATTTAGAAAGTATAATTATAATTTAAACAGAAACACAGGACATCTCACCATAGCATGGGAAACTGTAACCAGGCGACCTGCATGCCTGCTCTGCTGTCCAGGTGCTAACTGTTGATGGGCAACTTCAAGGCCCCTGATGTCCCTTATCTTTAAGGAGGACTTGGAAACCCTTCAAATAGAGGACTGTACTCTGCAGAGTAGATCACATGGCCACCCTACTTAAAAGGTTAACATATAGCTGAAAAGCCGACAGCCCCTGTCCCTCTGCTATTAATTTGACTTGC
The DNA here is from genome assembly GCA_021292165.1 of Shinisaurus crocodilurus. Lineage (NCBI taxonomy): Eukaryota > Metazoa > Chordata > Lepidosauria > Squamata > Shinisauridae > Shinisaurus > Shinisaurus crocodilurus. The sequence continues at coordinate 227,485,362 of CM037879.1, forward strand.
ATTTGAATTCCATTTGAATCAATGGGACTTCCTTCCTTTAGGGTTGTTCAAGTCTGAAGTGTGAAGCCTCGGGTGGCCACTTGCGAATCACCAAAAGAGGTCACACATCACCAAGAAAGAGGAGAAAAGAGGGTAGCAATCTGCACAACATTTACATATGCTAATTTATATATATAGATACAAATTCAGAAATAATGATAATTTAAGTAGAAATACAGTACATTTATTTATTTATTTATTATATTTATACCCCGCCTTTTTTCCTGCAAGGAACCCAAGGCGGCTTACATAGAGCTCCTCCTCTCAATTTTTATCCTCACAACAACCCTGTGAGGTAGGTTAGGCTGAGAGTCAGTGACTGGCCCAAAGTCACCCAGTGAGTTTCATGGCTGAGTGGGGACTTGAACCCGGATCTCCCGAGTCCCAGTCCAACGCTCTCACCATCTCACCATAGTGTGGAAGACTGTGACCCATGTGCCTTGCTCAGCCTGCTGTCCAGGTGCTGTTGTTGATGGGCAACTTCAAGGCCCAGCTCTTCCTTCTGATGGTTCTTTATCTTTAAACCAGACCCAGACTGGACAGCCCTTGAAACAGAGGATGCCTTCAAAATAGAGGACAGTTCTCTGGCAGCCCTTCAAATAGAGGACCTCTGTAAAAGAGGACACTTGGCCACTCTAGGATGTGTGTGGGGGGGTATCAAGCCAAACTTTATTAAACAGCTGAAACAGCTTTGGAATGTTCCTACTTCCTTTAAATGTTGGGCTTCTCATAGGCATCTGGCTGGCCACCGTGAGAGACAGGATGCTGGACTAGGTAGGCTTTTGGTCTGATCTATCATGGCTCTTCTTATATTCTTACATCCCCAAATACCAGAAGAATATTCATGTTCTGCACAGGGGCGGCTCCAATTAGAGGGCGCTCTGGGCGCCAACCCGCCATTGTGCTCCCTCTCCTCGCCTTTTAAAAAGAAAAAAAAATATTTGCTGACCTGCCACCGGCTTCTGTGCAGTGGCTGTCTGTTGCTGCTGCTACTGCTGCTGTGTTACTGCAGGAGCTCCTGTAAGTTCAGCATCTTCAGTTATGCAACTGAGCATGTGCAAACTCCTGCACATGCCCAGAAAGTTCCTGCTGCTCCAGGGCCTTCCCCTGGAGCAGAAAGGCTTTGAGGTCTGCCTGGAGCCCAGTGCCAGGCAGTGCTAGCACCTCTTACCAGAGAGGAAGTGCTACAAAAAAAAATATGGTGTGGCTCAGGCTGTTAGCCTGAGCTGGCTAATCAGAGATGATTCCTTCCCTCCGCAAAGAAGGGGGTCTTCTGGGCGAGGTTGAGGCACCCAGCAGCCAGCGCAGATGCAGCCTGCCTTTCCTCAAGGAGGTGGTCAGAGCAGCTTCAGCAGCAGCAGAAACAACAGTAATTCCAGCTGTATTATTTATTTATTCTATTTTTGAATCGCCCATCTGGCCAGTCATCTGGCCACTCTGAGCGATGTACAGTCTAATTAAATACAAACAAAAAACAGAGCGTCAGTTAGCCCTGGGGGGGGGCAGTCCAACCGGAGCAGGCCCTGATGTCCCCTCTGCCTGCTCCTGCCACCTTCGCTCCTTCCTCTTCCCCACAGGGCCCTTGATGTCAGTTAGCCCGGGGGGGCGGGCAGTCCAATCGGAGCAGGCCCTGATGTTCCTATTACAGGCGTGTTGTGATTATCATGATCACTGATATTATGGTTTGAGGTTTGTATGTGTGTATGGTTTGGGGTTATGAAAGTGGGGGTCTGTATATTTTGCAGAGGGTTCCTGTTGGCTTCCCAAGGGATATACTCATTATTACTATTACATGCAAAGGGATGCTCATACTTTCTTCTGAGCAATACAGTCCTTCTTACGAGATACGCATAATCTGGAATTTTGTAGTGTGCTGCTTCTGAGTAGCCCTGCTCTGGTGGATTCTTTGTGATGGATATACAAAGGTGTGGATTTTTGGATGCTTTCAGAACTTGTTCCTGTGTTCCAAAGGCTGCTTTTCTGTGTGGCTCTGAGAATATCAATGTCTTGTTTTAATTATTATCATTAGCGTTGTTATTATGGCTGTGTGGATTCTGCCCTCCCACTTGAGTCACTTGATTCTCTGTGGAATGGGAGTTGTTGCTAGAACAGGAGAATGTGGGTCCAAAGGAGAACTTTTGTGTGGCCATTGGCCTCCCCTGCTTCTGCATTCTCCAGCTATGGTAGGTCTGGCTTTGGCTGATCTATGTAGGCAAAAATGTCCTTGGTTAAAGAGAAGGAAGAGAGGTTGTTGATTTTAAATTCTCCCCAGGTACAATTTCTTACAATGTACAATGAAAGATTAAGCCATCTTGTTCTTTGAAAGTTGTGTGTGTGTGTGTGTGTGTGTGTGTGTCAGTTCTTTAGTACTTGGACAAACCACATAGTAGGTTTGTAATTAAACATCCTTTACCCCACCCTGGAAATAAACTACAAGCAGATGTTTTTCTTTCCTTGTATTTACATCTCCCTTTGCCCCTAACGATATCCGTTTATTATTATTATTATTATACACTTCAAATGAATTCTTTCAATTGTCAGGGCTGAGGGTGGATACACACATTTTTCAGTATGTAAATGCCATAAATTTGTTTAGTTTGTCATGTCAAGGTAAAACTTCCCATGATTGAATTCATGGACAGTGATGTCATGAGGCATAACTCAAAAGCTAATAATGTGATTTCAATCTATTGCGCAAAACCCATTCACTTCTATTAATACGCCCCTGTCATGGGGGTATCAAGCCAAACTTTATTAAACATTTTGGAATGTTCCTACTTCCTTTAAATGTTGACAGTGGTACTTTTAAAATGCTGTTAGGTCTTGTAATACTGGTTGGTGTACTTAATGCTGGAGAAGTACGGGGATTTAAGGAATAGTCAGAATGATTAAAATAGACCGATAAGTGGATCAGGACTTCTGCTGTAGTGACAGCCAACAGTTTGAACTGTAAAGAGCAAGGTCAGTTGACCCTATTAAAGCAAGTTTTGTGGAAAGCCTCTGTGATCGGTTTGGGGTTTGTTAGATTTTTTTGAAGGACTGGAGAATTGTCAGATGGGAAAATAGTGTTTCATCAGCTTTATGATTAAATTGATCAGTTCTGTCAATGGAGGGTGCAGTCCTTCTGCTATTTTTGTTTGTTTGTTAATTAATTAATTAATTAATTAATTAAGAAGTTGTATTTAAACCCTACTTTTCTATTTAAAGATATGCCCAACAATAAAATTCACAATAGAAAATATCTAGTCCACTGAACAAATAAGTCATATCACAATAAAGCCATATAAAAATCAGATAAGAGCAGATAAAATGTTTGTTTTTTTTAAAGGCAGCCAGTTATAAACAAAATTAAATTAAAATATGGATTAAATCATAGAGCCGCAGAGAAAAACAAATCAGCTCAATGGGCCAAATGGCTGCTTAAATAAAAAAAGTTTTGGATGGCAGAAGGCCATCAATGGGTTGGGCTAGAGGAGCCTCCCTCAGTAGGGAGTTCCAAAGTCTATTTATGTCAGGGCTCTCCAACCTTGGGTCCCCAGATGTTTTTGGCCTACAACTCCCAGCATGCCCCAGCCAGCTATGCTGGCTGGGGCATGCTGGGAGTTGTAGGCCAAAAACATCTGGGGACCCAAGGTTGGAGAGCCCTGATTTACGTCAATGGCATCTTTGACACAGTTTTTAGCCATTGATCTTTCAAGCAATTAAATGAATGTGTCTTGTGCTGTTGCTCTGAAACAGCTTCCATTCATTTCAGTGGGCCCGCCACACATGGTTGTGGCATGGATCACTAAAGCCAAAGATCAGTGTGCAGGGATTTCCTTGCTCGAGGTTATTAACAGGCATAGGGAGCTGTTGGAGGTGATCCAGGAGCTAACTGATCAAGCCAGGGAGTCAGAGCCAAGGAACACACCAAGGAGCCAAGAAACACATGAGAGCCAGAAAGTTCCCAGCCAAACAGGAAGACTTTTATAGTGCTTCCTATCCAGGAGGACCCAATGGCCGGCTTGGGTTGGCACCACAGGGCCAGTCCAGAGCCTGAGGCTACTTCAGTGGGTTGTATCCAGTGAGTTCTATCCAATGTTAGTCTAACTTAACTCCCATTCCTTTCAGTCTCTTCTAAGTAGGACTACCATTGGATACAACCCACTTTCAGAAAGATATCCTTAGTTGCAGTTCCGCTAGCTAAACACATAAGGGAGGTGAACCAAATGTTTCTGGTTCTAGCCCCAAGAGGTGTTTAAACTTTCAGCGCTCTAGGAAAAGCTTTACTTGTGTGTGACTTTCAAAGTGCTTAGCAGGATAAAGCCTCCATCATGAATTCAATTTAAAATAGTAGGGTAGAGCAACCAATTTTCATCGTTGTGCTCTGATGTTTGCAGTTACCATGTAGTTGGAAACATGTAGAACAAGATTATTTGAAAGGGCCCATTGTGTGGTGGTTTCTGAAGTTGTTATGCTTCCATCAAGTGATTTTTGCAGCATATTGAATGTGGTATCCATGTGTTAGAGCCCACCAGAAAACCTAATTTCATGTCAGTCAGGGAACAGTAATCTGACTCTGCCATAAGTAGAAACCTTTCAGTCGGCAATATTTGTAGAGCAATGGTCCTAACTATTGAATCATCCAGTACTGTATGTCTCCCATGCCAATGTAATCCACCTCCCCATGGCAGCAGAACAGCATCTCTTGCTTGGAAGTAATTCCCATTGAACTGATTGAAATGAACTCCCAAGTAAGCGGGTGTAGGGTTGCAGCTTTAACAGTAGGGCAAGGAACTGTGGAAGTTGTGTAACTTCTCTGTACACCATTTCCCCCATCTTTAAAATGATGCTTGGGTAACTAGAATGAGAACTGAGGGACCTCATCCATTTATTCTCATTGACTTTTTAAAATTAGTTCAAAGCAGTTGTATTTATTTATTGGATTTATATCTTACCTTTTGACATGTATGCCCTCAAGGCAGCTTACCACAGTCAACAAAATAAAATACAAACAACCAAAACAATAACAAAAAACCAGCAATCAATAAATCAAGAGAAAAACAGCAGGTAAAAATAATGTAGATGATCTGAAATACCAGCAAATGCATTCATGTGAAAATGGGATAGGCCCTACTTGGTCCCTAAAAGGTAACAGAGTTGGGGAGCATTTCTAGGGAAATAATTTCACAGTTAAGGTACCACCATAGATCACTCTGGGCTTAGGGTATGTATATTGAGAAGAGAGTCCCAGGTGGTTCTCAACTGGTGGTCAGGTTTCTGTGGAAGAAGGAAGTCCTTTAGATAACCCTGGGCTCAGGGCACACAAGGTTTTAAAGCTAGCACTTTGAAATGTGTTTGAGAACAAATTGGGAGCCACTTTTAATACTGGAGTAATATATTCACAGTGCCAGTACCAGTTAGCAATCTAGCCAACAAGTTTTGCACTGGTTGAAGTTTTCAAATGCTTGTTCAGAAAAACTAATAATGGGCTGAGTATATTTCCTAACTTCAACAGTAGATGGTTAGCAGTTTAGCATACTAAAGGCAAACAAAACACAAAACTCCAGCAATACACAAACTTGTGACATTATCAGAATGGGACTATGCCTACAAAATCCTTTCCCAACCAGGTGACATCCAGATGTTTTTGGACTACAGCTCCCATCATGACTGACCATTGGCCAAGCTTGGTGGGGTTGCTGGAGCTGTAATCCAAAACATCTGGAGGTCACCTAGTTGGGGATGGCTACCCTAGAAGAAATGCAGAGGTTTTGTAAACAGTGGGTTGGAGTTGGGCATTTTCAGAGTTTCTCTTGACAAGCTATTTATTGTATTGGGAGTTGATTTTGTCAGTTGGCAAGCAGAGAATATTAATGAAGCATTTGCAGACGAGCAGTCTAAACAGGTTGATCATGATTGACTCGAACCTACAGTGCATGATATCAAGATGAATTATTTGTCGTGGCTGTTCCTCTGACCTTGTTATTGCAGTTTTCATCCTTTTAAATGCTGGCTATGGTATACAGCCTTTGTCAACCAATCCTATTGCAACGGTTCTTGCATATTTGCTCATTTCCAAGCTAGATCTAAATTACATTCATTTGCCCTGATCCAGCTGGGGCCCACTGCATTTCATAGATTTCATAGATTTCATAGATCATAGAGTTGGAAGGAGCCTACAAGGCTATCGAGTCCAACCCCCTGCTCAATGCAGGAAACTAGAGGCGGGGGTCTCCCATCCAAGTAATAACCAGGCTTGACCCTGCTTAGCTTTCCACACTCAGACAAGCTGAGCCAGCTTAAACCACATGCCAACCCAAAATGTAGGGGAAAACATATGCAGAAGCCAGCATGAATATCCCTGGCTGGATTGGGAGCCACCATGCATACCAAAGGGTGTTGAGTGCAGACTTTCTTTCCAAATCTGTGTCTATAGATTATAGACCCCCAAATAATACTATTTGCTGCTGTTTGGAAGTGGAGTGGGAGTAGGGACTGGATTCAGTTCCACCTACTCTTCATTCCCCATCAAACAGCTGCTTAGGTGGCTTTTGCCTTTTAAAAAAGGGGTTTTATATACCCAGACTTGGCTCCTCTGAATGTCTCTGTATGTCTTCTGTTGGATCAGTTTTGTAATCAACAATACAACTGTGACACACTTGCAGTTTTGCAGTTATGCTGCTTACATTGTTACAGTCATACCTTGGATTAAGAGCATAATTCGTTCCGGAAACGTGCTTGTAATCCAAAACACTCTTATATCAAAACAAAATCCCCCCAAAAAAAATTGTACAGAGATTTTTAATTTAAGCCGTACTACAGTACTTGTATTGCAAGATGTCGCTTGTATATCAAGTAAAAATAAAATATAATAAATATTTTAAAATTTGCTTGTCTTGCAAAATGCTCTCAAACCAAGTTACTTGAAATCCAAGGTATTACTGTATTTGTTGCTGGGGAGATGAGTTCCCCACTTGGCCAGGGGTGGGGAGCCCCCAGCCTACAAGCCTCCCTGCCTGGCCCACAAAGCCCTTGGCAAAGACCCACCCACTCCCAGAAGCCCCTCTCCCTCCCAGAAGGGGCTCCATGTGCCCTTCATCTTTCCTGTCAGGCAGCTAGCTCTGTGTGCTTGTCGCCTTCCCTGTCTGGACAGGTGAGGGCTGCGTGAAGCTGCTTCCCTTGGGAAGCCCCCGCTTCAGAGTGCTAGGAACACCTTGAAGGCGCTGTTCCTGAAAAAGTAGCTCACTCTTCACTGTGGCAGCAGTGGCAGAGAGGGAGCTGCCCTGGCTATGTGTGTGCATATGTTTCTGTCAATGGTGTGTGTGTGTGTGTGTGTGTGTGTGTGTGTGGAAGGGGATAAGCTAGAACCCCCTTTCCTGATAATTTAGTTTTCTGTGTGCAGGGATATTTCTTTTTTATACAGATGGATAAGCATTTGATCATGTGGGCCCCATCTGCAGCCTGAAGTGGCACAGTATCTAGATACAGGTATACACACACACACACACCTCAGTAACAGTGTTCTCTGGATAGCTTACAAACAATAAGAAATACAGTAACACTCACAGAACAATAAAAACAGTAAACAAATTCCAACATAAAAATTCAGCATAAAATGTCAGTGGCAGATTGTAAAACAGTATAGAGAAGTCAAGAGCATCTGCATTTGGAAGTCAAATCATGCATTTGACTTCCAGGCTATGCATGAGCTTTGTGTATCCACATGCAGCTCCTTCACTCCCACGTCACTCCTCCCTCTGTGTGAACAAGCAAACAAGCCAAGTAGCTGCAGTTAACCGTAGCTTCTGGTTATATTTGAACTGTGATTAATGGGTACCAAGCAAGCCAGGATTGAAACCATGCAAGCCAACTTTAAACCATGGTTTCATATCCTGGTTTGTTCCAAAGTCATTAATGATAGTTTCTTAGATTGGACATAATGGGAAACTGTGATTAATTGTGGCTTCCTGGCTTGTTTCCCACTTACTGAAGGGGAAGAGTAAAGCAGTGCTAGTTCCAGGTTTGGGGAGCCCTTGGGAAAGGTGCCATCAGTGAGCCCCCTTCCTGTTCAAGGCACCACTGCCCACTTGCTTGCTCTCTCCTTCTGGGCCTAATTTGCACAACTCTCCAGAGGGTAGATGCTGTGGGTGCTGTCACTGTTCCATGTCCGCACTTTTGTCATTCCTTGTATGAATGGAGAGGGCAGGTAAATAGGCAGCAGCAAAGATGGGGAGCTTAGGAGACTCTAGAGAGTGGCAATAGGGGCCCTGATTGGCTGTAGGCCTCAAAAGGTGCCCAGTGATGCCTACCCCTTATGCTAGCCCAGAATGAAGTTGGAATAAAGGGTTTGCATGCAGGTCTGGCTTATTAAGCCAGATTGCCCAAACTGGACCAGCATCACAAAAAGTATATAACAGATGTAAAATTTGGTGGATTTTCTTTTAAGAAGTTGGTTTCCTTTATTAGTAATGTTCAATGAAAAAACAGCTCTCAGTCTCTTCAGATGCTGCTTTGACACAAGTTCTTCGTCTGCAAATATTTTGAAGGAGCCAACTCTGTTTGGAAAAACTACTGTGCGTGCCCACAACTGTATTATGCCACTTATACAAGCAGAACTGCATTAATGCACCCATCATTTTCTGGATTGTTGGTTACTTGTGCATATTTCCCTCAGACTACTTTGCCTCCTTGCATCACAAGACCAAGCTCACTCACATTCACCTCGATGACTGTGCCTTTTGTAATTACCCCCAAAGTTGTATATAGAGGAGATGAGGGGTTCTTTTTTACACCAAGAATAGGTAGACAAAATGTGGCTTTAAGTTCAGGATGTGTTACGTGGGCCTTCTTAAATCGCAAACCCATTGGTCGAATGAATCGTTCATATTTTGGAGGTTTTCGGGTAAAACCATCCCCAACAAAGCACACTTTTGTAACCATTCTCTTCCAAGCCTTCTTTCTCTTTCCTGTACGGATCACCTTGAGCACTTCTGTCTCTCCCTGGGCACGGACTTTGGGTACAGGAACCTCCCATTTCCCCGCTTTCACTTTCCGCTTCTGTTTGATCATGTTGGAGAGAACCTTTGCTCGGGATTGGCCCTCCCTGTCCAGCAGGTATGCTGGCACAGCTCCTTCTGGGGTCTTGTCATCATTCTTCTGTTTGGTATTCCTCTTTTCATGCATTTTAATAGTCTTTTTCATCTGTATCTTCTCTGCATGACCGTGTTTATAATAAAGTTTGGCTTTCAACCCAATCATTTTCTTGGCTTTCTTTGAGCGCTCATGAGCCTCACGACCCTCTTTCTTCCTCTTCTTCTCATGGTAATCCAAGCGATAACCATATCGCTTCCGGTGTAACTCTATATACTCGTTTTGTGGCATGACGGCTCCACGCCTTGGAATCCGCTGGACTCATGCTTGATGCTCAGCGTCTCTCTGTACCGTCCACTGGCCTCAAAAGTAAAAGGAGGGTCATCCGGTGGATTTAAAAGTTCACAATTTCATGACCTGGGGAATTAAAGAGGTCTTAATCTGGTGCCAAAAAGACGACAAAGAGGGCACCAGGTGAGCCTCCCTGGGGAGGATATTCCATAACCAGGGTGCCACCAACAAGAAGGCCATTTCCCCAGTTGCTACCCATCACAACTCATTTGGTGGGGAACTCCTAGAGAAGGGTCTCTGGAAATGATCTCAGAGGCCAGGTATGTAAATGGGAGAGAAGATGAGGTGGAGGTTCATCACTTCAATGAGAACTAAATCTAATATAAATTGCACTGATCCAATGAAAATCTAATGGCTGGCTGGAGGACAAGACTTGATAGTGAAAGAGAATTAACCAATTTTGAAAAGACAGGTTTGACTAGAGAAGCTATAGAAGGTAATGTTTCAACAAGTGGTACAACAAAGGTTTTATATATGATGTTACAAAAAGAAGAACATAAAGATTCTCTTAAATTGTCATGGGATAATGAATTTGATGAGGAAATATCAAAACAAAGTTGGAAAAATATTTGGGATTAGTGCAATGTGGAATGTATGGCCAGCACTGCTATGTTAGCCTAACTACCTAACGAAGAAGGTAAAACAGCTGTTCACATTGTTGGGAATGTGGTATAAAGAACTTCCAGTGGCCCCTTATGTGGGAACAGGGAGAAGGCTTGCGCGTGGGGGAGGAGAGAGGAGGCAGGCACCTGGTAAGGTGGGTCACGAGAAATGAGCCAATGGCTCAAAAGGGCGGGGACCCAGGTAAGAGCTTATTTAAGCTCCTGGGTTCCCGCCTTCTGTCTCTTTGCTCCTGTTTTTCCAGCTCCCTCCACTCCCGCCCTCTGAGCAGTGTAGGCTCCTCTGGCCGCCCGTTTCCTGGGGGCCGAGTAGGAATTTTGGCTCATTGTCTCAATTGGCCGGGGCATTGGGCGTGTTTCGCCTACTCTACACTGTGAAGCAGGGTAGGGAACTTTTTGAATTCGATTTCGATCCTGCCAGGGGGATCTTAGCTAAATTGGTCGCATTTGCGGGAAGTGCGGGTTTAGGCAGGAGCAATTAGGGTTATGGTGATCATCCAGTGGCACATTTCAAGGTGACTGACGTTTACCCAAGGCTGCCCTCGCCAACGCCATGAGGCTTGGCAGGAGGGAGATTGGGACGGCTTTGGGGTTTTACCTTTCTCACCTACTTTGGGAGCCTGGAGGCGCCAAAGTAAGGTGACGATGGTAAGGCCCTCCAGCTCCACATGGAGGGCAACTGGCCGGTGGCAGGATTGCCCGCCACCGGTTCAGTTAGGATGTATTCGCCAAATATTGGTCTTTTACCCTGCCAAGGGCTGGGCTAGGTTAGAACCGCACTTCACCCTTCACAGATCTTCAATTCAATAAATGTGCCCCTGATTTGAAGCCATATGCCCTGTGTCTGCCTCTTCTTTATCTCGCCTTTACACGTGCAAATATATTTACTGGACTGATTCTTCCCCTTTCCTGTCTGCAGCAAAATATTTTCTCCTTGAACTACAATTGTTAAGCTTGTGTATGATGTTTGTCAAGTAATACCTGATATAATTCTATTTATAGAATCAGCAAGAGGTGCAGTTTATATAGCTGAATCACAAAAGCTAGCACTTGTACTTTATCCTATCATCCATCTATCTATCATCCAGTGATGTAGTGGTACATTTTGAAATGTGGGCACTCATCATGATAGTCCCGAATAGCCACGCCCCGAAGGAGAGTCCAAAAATCCAGGAAGCTGTGTTGATCCATGTCAACAAACTAGTTCTAGAAGTTTTCATCTACCCCAGGAGAAGGTCTTTGATAAAGCTAATGGGCCTTAATTGTACAATTCAAGACTAAACCACCCCCAAATGTAATGTAATACTGTACATTACACCAAGGACCAATATATTGTTACTGGGGAAAATTCATCTTCCCACCCCTATCCCCACCTACTGTGAGGATTGCAGCTAAGCTCAGAGGGAACAGGAAGTCTGAGGAGGGTGGTAGATGATGTCACCATCACTGCATTCCTGTGAGCCACCACTGCTATCATCTATCTTCCTAGAGCTGGAACACATCCCATCTTCAAAGCTCAGGATGTGTAACAGTAATTTAAAACAAGTGAATGTATAAAATGAAGGAACTGAAATCTTATTTTTAAAAATTATGTCAGCTACATCCTCCAAAGACCAGCCATTCTTTTTTCAAGTCTTAAAATATTGCCAAAAATATGGTTGAATTGACTTCAAGCAGTCTCTAGGGCAAGAGATTCCACAATTGTAGAGCAGTCATAAGAATGTTGCAGTACACAGCCTTGATGTGTACATGGCACATAGATGGCTTTATAACAGGGTATGCTCCATCATGCTTAAACAACTCAATGGGACATAAGGAAAAAGTCTGTCCTTTAAGTATGTTGTTCGCTGAGAGATGTATAATTAAAAATGGACAACTTCCATTGTGCTCAGGATACAGGGGAAAAGCCACTGCAGACACTGCGATGTATCTTCTCACAGTGCAATCCTATAAATGTTTATTCAGACGTAAGGCCTATTAAGTTCAATGGGGCTTACTCCCAGTTAAGTGTGTTTACGATTGCAGCCTTAGAAGCCCATCTCTATCAGGCAGTAGACTGACACAATATTAGCAGCATGACAGTGACACACAAGACTGATGGGATGTTCAGAGTTGTGTGTTCATCATTAAGGTTTGCGCCGTCAAGAGATGTGTGAAATGGACATCACACAGGTCAAACACCACAGACTGAGCTTCCATATCTCCTCATATTATTCATCTCAGTCACAACACTTCCAGTGGAGGTGATTCCCATACTGAAAACAATAATCATAAATTAGTTGTGGCTAACATCAAACCCATCGACTTCAATGCAAAATTGCAGCCTAAACATACGCAGGTTTACTTGAGAGTAAGTTCCCCTGAGATTAGTGGGACTTAATCCCAAATAAGTGTCTACACACTGCCTTCTTCTCAACTAACGTTTGTTGGATTGTGTGACCATCGTGTGACCTTGGCTAATTGTCATGTCCTTTCAGCTTCCTATATGTAAAATAGGCTAAATTTTGACCTACTTCTCTAATGTTGGCTCCACCCCCACCCTGTATGCACATTTGACTAAAGGTCTGGAAAAACTGGTATGTGCACAGGCTTTCTCTGCACAGCTGCAGATGCATGGATAGACCCTCTGCACAAACAGTTGGTTTGTGTAGGGCAGGCTTTTGTAGGCCTTTGGCCAAACACATATATGACGCAGAGATGGGGCCAGCAGCCTTGAGTGGGTATGATCCTACTCTCCTCTATGGAGTAGTCTGAATAACATTGCTGAGTTGCTGTGAAGATTAACTGGTTAAGGATTACAAAGCATTGTGAAACTGAAAATTATACATGGAAAAAGAATTAGCGCAGTCACTTAGAGTATATTATCCATTGGCTTCACCTGGTCTAGATGGCAGTTTGTAGAATCCAATTTAGTGTGTGTGTGTGTGTGTGTGTGTGTTTTGATCACATACTAATTATATAACTTATCATTTTGCATTAACATGAAAAAGCATTCAGAGCAGCAAATCCAAGTATTTTCAGTTTTAATAAAGCTCAGGCAGGCTGTAATCCTATACATACTGACCTGGGAGTAGTCCCATTCAAGTCCATGAGACTTACTTCTGTGTAGATGTGTATAGGATTGCACTGTCAGAGTGACCTTCCATATTAAATTATCATGAGATACAAATGTTTTCACAAGCCATTGGGATTTCCAAAAGTGGCAGTTAGGGCAATCTGATACAAACCATGTATGGCTGAGAAACCAAGGAGCGGTTCAACACTGCCCATATCTTTTTCATGCACAGTAAATAAATGTGTGTTATTTTTTCCCCCTTTAGATTTTATGAGATATGCAAGTGATGTGGGAGAATACTTCCATTTCATAAGGGTACAGTGGTTTTGCTAGCTGGTGAAGGCTTTTCTGGATATGGATGTCATTTATTTATTAATTTATTAAAAATCTAGACCACCCTTCATCTGATTCCAGTGTGGTGTACAGTAATAGAGTACAATAGAATAAAAACAACATACCAACATCCTTCATATAACGTAAAACTAAGCTCCAGCACCTTCAATTGAGCCAAGAAACAACTAGGCAGCCAATGTAATTATTTAAGAATTGGTGTAATATGGTTCCACCTAACTAAACCAGTCAGAATTCTCACAGCTGAATCTGAACTGCTGGAAGTTGTCCAATCGTCTTCAAGGACAGCCCCATGTATAACACATTGCAATAATCTATTAGGGCAATTACCAGAGCATGGATCACTGTAGCCAAGCTATCTCTGTCCAGGTCAGAAAGTAGGGGTGATACACGAACCGGGGGGGGGGGGTCGCGGCTCTCCGTGGCTTGCCTCTCTGAAGGGGCAGCCCCCCCGCCTCGATCTTCTGAGCGGTGCGGAGAACTGTTCAAGCTGCCGGCGCTAGTCCCGTCGTGTCACATCCGGCCCCAGAAGTGACACTGTGGGGACCCTGCGCAGGTGCAATATGGCGCAGGGTCCCGTCCCGTCACTTCTGGGGCTGGATGTGTAACGACGGGACTGGCGCAGGCGGCGCAGGCGGCTCACCGCGGAGAGGAGAGCCACTGCAGGAAAAGGTAGGCCCGCACGAGCCTCGCGCAGGTGCGAGCCAGACCGAGTACGGTGTTACTCGCGCCCGCGTGCGGCGCGAGTGAAAGATAACATCCCTATCAGAAAGGACACCATTGGTAAACCCGCTGAAGCCATGGTTTTCATTGGAAATACTGCTACGTGTGTGTTCCTATTAGTATGTTTTATTTATTTATTTCATTTTTATACCACCCAATAGCTGAAGCTTTCTGGGAGATTTACAACAATTAACAAGACAGTCCCTGCCTGCAGGCTTACAATCTAAAAAGACACGACACACAAGAAAAAAGGAATGGGGAGGGAAGAAGGGGGAATATTAATTACTACTTCTGGCAGGACTGGTGGAATGGCCCTGCGCTCCCTCTCTTCTCCCTCTGCACAGCCTGCTGGAATGGCTGGTGGTGGTGACAGTAGAGGGAGGAGGAGCCTTCAGGAGGGCGGCCTTTCAGCAGGGCTGGTGGAATGGCCCTGCACTCCCTGTCATCTCCCTCCTCTCAGCTTGCTGGAATGGCTGGTGGTGGTGGTGGTGGTGGTGGCAGTCTACATATGGTTTACATACTCTTTCAGCTGTTATTATTCTTTGGGTTTTATTATTTTTATGTGGTGCTTTGAGTATGTTTTTTCATGAAAAATGTGACCATTTTTTAACAAATAAAAATTTAAAAAATGTGAGAAGTTGTTCTACGGCTGAGATCAAAGATTATTTTGGATTTTAATAGAAGTACTAGAGGCAGGCCAGATCCTCTTTTGGTGCAAGTCAACCACACTTCACTGGAGATGATGAAGCTAGGTAGATTGATACTAGCAGACCCAAAATGTCACTTTACCACCTATGATTAATTGCTAAATACAACCTCAGTGGCTTGGGTCAGTACCCTGCAAATGCTGCAGTATACCTAATAAGGTTCTTCTAGCCAAGACTCCGCCCCCACCACCTGCCTGAAGACTACCTTGGCTTTTACACATGAGTAACTGTACTACATCATCCAGTGACAGTAACTTCAAAATCTGCTGCCAGCTAAAGCATTTGTCTGATACTAGCTTTTCATTATTATATTTAATTTGCTAAACAGGAAGGAAGCTATTTAAAACATGGTTTCAATTTTTTTTATTTCCCATTGCAGCACAGTCATAAAGATAAAACATGCCACCCGCAACAACAGCAACGCAGTATGCTCCCCCTGATGGAGGATGGGGTTGGGTCGTGGTCTTCGGAGCTTTCATCTCCATTGGATTTTCCTATGCATTCCCTAAAGCCATCACAGTGTACTTCAAGGAAATACAGGAGATCTTCGGCACATCATATAGCGAGATAGCGTGGATATCATCGATCATGCTGGCTGTCATGTATGCAGGAGGTATCTGAGACATTAACTTTTGTTTTTGCCTGAAATGTGCTCTTATAATATTAAGCAAAGTTCTGTTCCATGATTGTGCAGTTCCTGGTCTCTTTAAGCCATCCTTCCCCAACCTGGTGCCCTCCAATGGCCATGCTGGCTGGGAATTATGGGTGTTGTAGTTCAACACATCTGGAGTGCAGTCCAATTATGGGAGTTGCAGTCCAACACATCTGGAGTGCACCAGGTTGGGGAAAGTTGCTTTAAGCTGTAACTCTATACCTTTACCTAGGAGTAAGCACCATTTAACTAAAAATACTTACTTCTGAATAGTAGACATTATAGACTTGTGCTGTTCAGCGTGTTTCTCTAGAGAATTGCGATTCTCTCTAAACCCCACCTGCCACCATTACTCTGAACATGTGGAAATCAAAATGCAGAAGAAGCTGTTTTAGTCCATCAGGAAATAAGAAATCCAAAATCCACTCTCGTCTCAGGCAATACCAGTGTCACAAAATAGTTAACAAGCTTTCGAGTTCTCAACAAGAACTCTGGAGAACTTCAGAATTTGAAAGCAGTGTTTTGTTAAGAAAGAAAACTAGGAAGAGGACAAAAATCAGATTGGTAAAAGAAACAAGCCAAGCACAATAAAGGACAAATGAAAGTAACACAGATTATCAATTATTCTGGATTAATAAACATAATTAAGTAGTCATCCTGAAAAGTGTACTGCTGTGATATAGGTTAAAGTTACTCTAGAAGGAACTTAGCTTAGTAGGTATTTCATAGAGAAGCATAGCAGTTAACTGACCTTGAACCTCAGTTGTTGAAATAGTAGCATCAGCAGAAGAATGCAGAAATATAAGGTACTACCCATTTTTGTTTTTTTTAAATGAAAGATTGTGCATGGTGATTATGATTTAAAATATACTGGTTTAATTTGATGTTCAGTGATATTTATGAGGTTCTATTAATAGCATGAGTTAAAATATAGCCTATCAAACATCTAAAGTATTAATGCATTTTTTTATTTTTTTATCAATATCTACTTGTTTCTGATTGGCTGAGGTTGTTACAAACTCAGGGGTTTTATCCAATGTTAGTTCTACTTAGAGTACACCCATTGAAATGAATGTGACATAAGTTAGACTAACACTGGCTACAACTCCCTGACCATCCACCATTGTAGATTTCCAGTTCATCTTTTGGCCCCTTTGCATAGAAAAACCTCTAATACTGATGGTGAAAGTTAATTCCATTCCTCGGTTTACTATTGGTGCTGATCAGTACATTTAGCTCTTTTAGAATATGTAAACATCTTGAAAATGTTTAATCTCCTTTGTAGCAACCCATAAATGTTATTTATCTATCCAAAATAAATTTCAGGTATCACAAAAGGATTAAATAACCTCTGCATGGTATAGACAAAGTAAGAAGTGCAGCACAATTAAACAGTGTAAAGTTATTGTTGTTATCTTGCTGTAGTCATATGGCTTTAACATGCTAACAGCAGGTAACCTTGCCAAAGGTAAACATTCTTTGAAGCCACAGTTACCGCAAAATTGCTTCCTGTGAAATAAAGCATTAAACAATCACTGGCAGAGGATGAAATAGGCAAACATTTAAAATAATGTTTGGATTAGTTATTCCTTGGGGGGGGAGGTTCATATCTAAATATGATTGTTTGAGTTCTACCATTTGATGTGCTGTTGCTTGAAATGAAGCAGGAAGAACATCGCGTCCAAGGAACCTTGTTTACTGGGAAGGAGAACCGATATATTGAAAATGTTGCGGGCACACTCTGTATCTCTTATTGCTAATTAGGAGAACCTGAAAAACATTTGAGATCTGACACACTCATTATGATTTAGCGCTCTGCCTATTAATCTTCACAGCGGGGTCGTTGGGTAAGTGAGAGTCTAGGCAGAGGATCTCTGCTTTGGAGGCTTTCAACCTCCTGAGGTAATTAACAGGCATCTGTGTTTCAGTAACAAGGTATTAACTTACCTTTCAATGTTTGAAAAAAATATGAAACTAATAAAAGACATTCAGTAAGGAGCTAAAGGAATGTTAATTATGTTTATCGCTTACTTCATACTTAGAATAAATGCCATTAAATTATAGCAGGCCATCTGGCAAATCCATATGGTCTCCTGGATTCATGGTTAATTCCAGCAAATAGGTCAAGCACAGTGTTCACCCCTTCAAGAAAGCATAAACAAGATGTGCTAAATTGCATAGATCAAGTTTTGCATTAAACTTCACTTTACCTGCTTAAGCATGCCATCGAACCAAGCCTCCCTTCAGGGGGAGTGCTTTGACAATTGAGGGCTTCCATATTTTGTATATGTTTAAGCCATTTGCATGTCTTGGATTTGTTCGGCGTGTGTTTGGAGTATATTGACTTGGCATCTTATAAAACGAAGTCGAGTCAAAGTCCATGGATTCAGGGCAGCTTTGAGAGTTCACCATGTTGGGTTTTTTTAGTCTCAAAGGATCCTCCATTCTGGAAAATAAAGGTAGTAAGGGCATAATACTATGAACGTTTAGACAGAAAAAAAACCTGCTGGGAGTTGTAGGACATTTTTTCTGTCCAAATATGCGTAGGATTGCACCATAAGTCTCCGATGGCAATTCCTTATTCTTTAGCATGAGTTGCACACCGGTTGACGATTGTATTAAATGATAACTTCATGAAATGGACTCCTATTCATTAGGCATTTGGATAAAAACTATTCACCTTGTTTTACCAGAAATGTAGATGTCACAGCGAGCATATTGTGCAATCTTGTGTGTGTGTGTGTTTAATGTTTATCCCATTACTGTATTTGCTCTCTTTGGTTTGCAATCCGCATAGCATCAACTGCCAAAAAAACAGCATGCAGAAAAGTTTCTTTTTAAGGATGCCTTCTTAAGGATGATATCATCTCCCCAGTAAAGTCAGTACAAAGATTCTCAATTACTGGCATAGTCGGTTTTTGCCCTTAAACAAAGGTATACTAGAAGAACCGGATGACAGCTTGGTCATCTCAGGCATGTGTGATCACTGTATTAAACTAATGACAAGTAGGAAGTAGCCTATTTTGCTGCCATTTTCTGCATCATTAAGTTCAATAGTTTTGCAAACATTCGTTGGTATGGTCGGCTTGATAGTAGTTTTACCAAGGTAGCAAACTGTAATTAGGATCTGGACTTTCAGCGCAGGAAAATGAATACAGATTTGGTGGGGAGGGGTGTTTTAGCTAAGAGGTACCCGGGTGGAGGGACAGGCATGGCTTTTTGCCAAAATCAAAATGGCTTTCACCTACCAGTGGAGTCCCCATCTGTTTCCTAGTCATTGTGGACCATTCAGCTATAATTTCCCTAACAAAGGAAACGCTTGAACACCTTGCCAGGTCCAGGGCCAAACTACACATTGTGTCCTTGCTGGCTGGGGAATGCTGGGAGTTGTAGGACTTTTTTCTGTCGAAACAGGAATAGGTTTGCACCCTTATTATGTAGTGTGTGGCCGGCCCTCCCCCCCCCCTTGAAAGTAAGTGTGTGGGGTCTCTGTCCAGGTTGGGACCATTGCACGTACAGTGAGGGGAGATTTAAACCTCCCCCATCCCCATCCACCTCCTACTCGAAATTCATGCCACCCACACGGGGATTTTTTTAAAAAGCCTCAATTGGTGCCAGTAGAGGCTTTTAAAAATCCACATAGTGGGAATTTCGGGAACGAAGCGGCAGCGGTTGGGGGATGGGTAAGTTTTAAACATCCTTATGCGTAGTGGTCCCAATCCAGCACACTTACTTTCAAGTTAAAAAAGAAGAAGAAACGCGCATCAGCTGCACGGTACATAATTACCGTGCCTCCAACCACTCCTCCAGTAACCCTCTCCTGTTCAACCTCCCAGTGTGACAATCACGTTTAAAAAGAAAAGGACCTATCTTTCCTCTTGACTAGAACATGTACATAATGGGTTGTATCCAATGTCAGTCCTGCTTAGAGTAGACCCATTGAAATGAATAGGACTTAAGTTAGATGAACTTTGGATACAACTCATTGGATACCACCCAATTTGTGGATTGTCAGTTTAGGAACCAAAGAAAGACGGAGTCAGGGCTTTGCCTTCATTCTCCCCACACACCAACTTCATGGCCTTCCAACTCTCCTTGAATGTGCCGCCTTAGCAAATGTCCCCCATATTCCAAATGCTTGGTTCTTGGAAGCAGGATAAATTATTCATATCAAATGAAGCATATGCACATTTCTTTGATCTTTTTCGTGTAGAATTCATGAAGAGTTTGATTCCCCCCCCCTTCATCTTTGCAGAGTACACACAGCTGGTTCTATGATGCACAGAGCCCTTGTAATACTATATGGCATTGTGTGATAGAAACAATTATAGTGATCTCTTTGCTATATCACAGATAACCCCTCTTGTTAGGTTGCTAACTGCAGCAGGCTCCTGAAGGTCTGTTCACATGACAGCTAAAAAGTAGCTCACGGATACGTTCTTGCAGTTTATTTTTAAGGTTACTAATTGGGAAAACAACATTTCATATGGAGCGTTCAGAATATTTGTGATTTTAACTGAGTAGGCTTATCGTACAAATGAAGCAGGAAATTTTTCGGAAGTTTAAACTGCACTCACAAGGGACTGATGCTCTTTATTTATTTATTTATTTATTTATTGTAGACTAAGGGCTCTGATCTTGGAGCCCTCCATCTGAGCTATGCTGTGTCAGCCAGGGCTGGGCACAGCAGGAGCAGCAGCAGCAGAGACTTTAACAACCTCCCATTCGTTCAGCTGACTCACACACCTAGGGGTGGAGATGGGAGATGGAGAGGCTTGTGGATGGGATGTTTCATTCCCCTCCACACCCATTGGCACGCCCCCTTTTAACCCTTTCTGACTTCTTCCAAGGACACTGTTGCATCGTTGGAAGAGAAGCCGCCACAGAAAGCAGGGTGGGAAATCCCCGCTTGGATTTCCCAAGGTCGTAGCTGTGATTATGGCCTCAGGAGGGGGAGTCAGCATGAGCAAGCTCTCCTGCCACCTGAGATGGGAGAGCATATGTGCACCTCTGCTGCCCACTCCATGTCTTCCCAGCCTGCTGCCGTCTCCCCTCCTTACCCTCCTGTTGCTGCCACCACCTCTGCTATTGCTCTCTGAAAAGCCACATCCGCTGAGTGGCTGATACGGCTCTTCAGAAAGGGGGTCCTTCCTCAGAGCCAGGCCTTGTGGGAGAGGGTGTCCCAGGAGATTGCCACAGTGCTTGGCTCTGCAGAAGGACCTCCTCAGAGGCAAGCATTTGGGCCTGGCTGGCTGGCTGTCCGAAGAGCTGCACCGGCTGCTTTCTCTGGCCTATGTGGCTCTACAGAGAACCCACCTGCCTTCTGACTTGCGCTGAGAGGATTCTCATCACGAGCCAGAGGATGGGTGGTTGAGAGCAGCCACCCCTCCTTTGTCTAGCTGGGAGCGAAACAGAGGGTGAGCAGCTGCCCTGGAGAGCCCCGCCACGGCATTTGCCACAGCAGAAGACTGGGACCTGTGGGGCACTCCAGGGCACCCACTGGAGGAGCAGGGCAGCAGCTTCACCCTGCTTCATGAGACAGATGGCCCTGGCTGTATCCTATGGTCCCTCAGACACTCTCCCAGAGAGCATAGGATGGCTCTGTTAGTAAACAAACCAAATAGACTTAAGAGGAAGCATCACAGATGTTAATTAAAAGAACAGGTAAGGTGAATAGCAGAAAATTATTATCTGTCCCTCAAAAACAATAGAACACAGACATATTTAATAAAATTTCTGTCAGTAGGTTCAGAACAAATTATGCATTATCAGCTTGTGGGATTCAGTGCCACGTGATATTGTGATTATCGCTATAAACAGGGATGTCTGAGAAATTCATTTTAGTTCATTTTTTAAATCAGGATTTACCCAGTTTTCGTGGGGTAAATCTTGAGCACGGTCAAGGTCTGTACATTTCTAAGCATGCAGTGTGATTCGTGAACCCCCCAAAAATGGGTTCGACAACATGTGTGCATTTGAAAAAATGTGCATGCAAAATGTGTACTCTTGGAAAATGGTGCACAAACACACTTTAATCAAGGAGAGGCGTACATTTCAAAGATGCACACAACTGTTGTGAACCTTTTGAAGAATACGCACAAAATATACATGAATTTTCATGCAAAAACAAAAAGATTGCAATCTGATATGGAACAAGCTTTGAAATGGAATTTGGAGAACTTTGAAAAACTCAATTTTTCTTTTATGCACATCCTTACTACTACTACTACTACTACTACTACTACTAATAATAATAAATTTATTTCTTACCCGTCTCTCCATGTAGATCGAGGCGGGGAGCAGCAAAAAATATAAAATACCTAGACTAAGGAAAACACAATACATACTATTAAAACATCTTAAAAACATCTTAAAATATCTTAAAAACATCTTAAAGGCATCCTAAAATTCTGCCGGATAGGCCTGCCGGAAGGGATCAGTCTTTATGGCTTTTTAAAATTCCAAGATACTGGTGAGTTGACGAATCTCCTCCGGCAGGCCATTCCATAATCTGGGAGCAGCAGAAGAAAAGGTCCTTTGGGTAATACCTGTCAGCCTAGTTTTGGCTGATTGTTCCCAGAATTTACTAGCATAAGGGTGGCCGGGTAACCAGCCAGATGGGCGATTTAAAAATAATAATAATAATAATAATAATAATAATAATAATAATAATAATAATAATAATAATAATATACTAGCAAAGATGGGTCTAGTTTAGACAACTCATGGATAGGTCTGTCAAAAGCTATTGGTTCAGATTGTTGCAAATGGGAGCTCCATATTCAGGGGCAGTATACCTCTTATTAACAGATGCTGGGAACAGAGGAAAGTGCTCTCTATTCTCCATTATGCCCTTGTGGTAAGCTTCAAGAGGCACAAAGCTCTTCACTCTTGAAAACTAAATGTTGAACTTTGTGGTCCTACAACAAGACAATTCAGATGTTTTTAGGGACATGAGTGTAAAAATATAATGGCATGCACTGCCAAAAAAGAAAAAGAAAAAAGACAGTTGCAAAATTCATATAACACAAACACCAGATGGCTGCCTTTAAAAAAAACTTTTGCACATGATTAACTAGACTTCAGAAATTATTTTCCTAAAACATCAATAGCAACTACTAGTTTTTGAAACATTGCTTTTGTGAAAACCAAATGGACAATGACTGGGAAATTGCTTGCCTTGGAGTGACCTTTGTGTCCTTTGCTGTGAGGGACAAACTTCTATTCTCTATTAGAATATGCACAGCACTGAATTTTAAGAACCTCATTTAGTGTGTCCTTGAAAACACAACTTCCCAATTTCTAAATGCCTCACAGGCATGAGGGAATACTTCACATTTGGATATATATATATATATATATATAGAGAGAGAGAGAGAGAGAGAGAGAGAGCTAATTTGAGATTTGCAGGTAGGGTAAAGGGGGTCATAATGAGGTGACCAAGAGAGCAAGATTTGTGCTTCTGCTAACAAACCCAAACAAAACACCCTTTCAAAGTTATTAAAACAATTCTTTCACATTTTCAACAAATTTGTAATATTGAACTTGCAAGACAAATGTTGCAACATTTACTATTGAACTAATCAACAACAGCTTTCATAATAAACAAAACCTCCTTTTTAAAGGAAACATATTCAATATATGCAGGAAAGGGAGCATTTGTTATTGAGGTCTAAAAACTCAGCTTTATGTAACTATAATTTAAAATTTTGGCTATGGCAGATGCGATGTTTTTCTTTTCTTGCAATTGGAGTCAGTTGGGTCCAGCTAAAATTAGAGCCAAACTACACATTTATTTTCTTTTTTTTAACCCTGCAGGGTGGATTTTTTGGGGAAGTTATGGGTGGGTTTAACTTCTGGGGGGAAGTGATGGGTTTAACCTTCCCCTCTCAGATGATCTCACAGTGGTCTCAATCTAAACTAGGGCCATGCCCTAATTTACATGAGAGTAAAAAAAGTGACAACTCTCAGCTCCATGCATGTGATGTGATTAGCGTAACGTGTACTTTGGCTCGAAGTCACAACTGACAGAGCAGTCTTAGACACAGGGAGGGAGATCCACACTGGAGTTGCCACCACATCCAGAGCCCTGGTGGTGGGTTTTCATTCCTCCTCCTCCTCCTCCTCCTCCTCCTCCTCCTCCTCCTCCTCCTCCTCCTCCTCTTTCATTCCTCTTCTGTCCCGTTGTCTTTGTATTTTCCCTTCCATTGGGAACAAGGGGACTTAGGATCCTGTGGATATGCAGCCTCCCTGATACAGCCCCGACGTACCCTGTTCTGGCCCACACCACTGCCAGAACATCCATGGTGGTTGATCTGTCCCACCAGGGGGACCTCTGTACACAGACATGACGCCAGCAGGCCTCACTCTTGAATGGTGGAGAGGCGCTTCTGTGTCATCCTGCAGCAGTGATCTTCGCTGTTTTTCAAGCCGGAGTTACGTGGGCTCCAGACGTCACTGTCAAGGCTACCTGGGGACCTTTCCCAGGCTGCGGGGAGGGGACTCTCCTCTTCCCCCTCAGTCAAGTAGCAATGTCGGGCACTGGGTTCGGCTGGAGGCCTTTTGGAGCCTCTCTTCCCCATCCCCATCCCCATCGTCCAAGCAAAGCCTCATCAGTCAGTCATGAGGCAGGCAAATTCCGACAGACTCGCTTGGTCCTTGAATTGAGATGGATCTTTTCCGTGTCACTGAGAGAGTGCTCTGCTATATTCCATGGACTTTGAAGAAGCCCGAGTGCAAGGTGAAAGGGAGAAACGTGCTAAGCGAAAAGCACGTCAAATGAATCCTTTACAGGACCATCTTCTATCTGGTAACCTGTGTCCTCACTGTGGGAAGCTGTGTGGATCTAGAATTGGCCTCCACAGTCACTTACGGACCCATCGCTAGAGTCTACACAATCTTCTTTAGAATTTCCTCCTTTTATCCCGGAAGACAATCTTACTCGGTCACGAGTGATCGCCTGATGATGATGATGATGATATTCATTGCTGCAAAATCTCCCAGTGCAGGTCCACATGCTCTCTCTCTCTCTCTCTCTTCTCTCTCTCTCTCTCTCTCTCCCCCCCACCCCCATGTATTCAATTTCCCCTCCACTTCCAGTGCCTGGCCAATGCACTGCTGGAGCCAGCCAATCCCATTGATATTTGCCTCTTATTGCGCCTGCATTCTCCTCTCCTAACACCAGCCACCTCACAGCTGATGAGAGGCAGGTCTCCTGCCTCCCCACCCCTAAAGTCTCCTCCAGTAGCCCAGATCACAGCAGCTGGCCCACTGCTAAAGCAAACTACAAGACAATGCTAGAGAGCCGCTGCTGAGAGTGAGCAGCTACTACAAAAAGAGTGAATGAATGAATGAGAGAGAGAGAGGTGGAGGACCGCTTTTGAGGTGATGGTTGCTGCAGGTGGCCCTCAGCCCTCGCACTGAGGAACATGCCCCATCAGCCACCCTCCCGGGGAACGGAAAATTGTTCCCTAAGGCTGAATCCTGTACACACTTACCTGGGAATAAATCCCATTGGACTCAGTGGGACTTAACTCTGGCTAGATATCCTATAAGCTTGTGCAAAGCAATGGGAGATAAGTAAATTGTATAAAGTGTATTGATTCCAAAGGGACCTGGGGTCAAAGCATACATGATATTGAATGCATGTGTTTTAATTTAATTTAATTTAAGTGCAAGGGGTGATTTTCATTAGGACTGCAGTGTGGAGAGAAGGGAAGTTTGGCTGTTCCTTCCCCACTACTATCTCAGTGTGACTTCCCCTCCCCACATCCAATAAAGATACAGCAACACTGGCCAGCACTGCAGGGTTATTGTAAACCATGTTCAGCCTCAGCCCGACTCACAAATCTGCAATATTAACAATGGGCTACGCTGCAGGGGTTCTTTTTGTACTCTTCTCAGCCTAAGCCTGACCTCCAACCTAAAATATTAACATTAGACTAGTTTCCCCTAACCTGCAATATGGGGATAATTGACTGTATTGGCATTTGCATTTATATAGGAAGAGCTATTTTAAAAATGTTTAGGAATTTTAAAAAAATGTTTCACATGAATAAGATCTAAGTCAGAAACAGCAGAGACTCCTGTCTTTGCTGCTACCTTTTGTTTCAGGGGAGACATGTTGACCTGGCACCCAGTAAGAGTTACATTAAAATCTTGAATTTCTACATTGATTTGTGTGGGCACCTCTCATTTCCCCCCAATAAGTATTTAAAAATAGTTTATCCAAAGAGAAGTACAAAATCACCAATTCAAACCATGCAATGTCTTTCTCCATTTTTAAAAATCTCTGTAACTTGTAAGATTTGTGAGATTTCATCTCACTTTACCTCAGCCAGTTGGCACCAGAGACCATGCCATGAGCACAATATAATGTATACTAGTCCCAAGAAAATGTTTTTAGAGTTATATTGTCAGGCGGCAATTCTAAGCACATTTTTTAGAGCTAAGTTTTCTTGAAATCTATGGCACTTCAAAGTACATGTGTTTTAAGATCCTCTATTCCTACTCCAAGCATTGCTGAGTAACCAGTTTGTGAAAGGAGGCAATAAATAAATAAGGAGAGACCACTTTAAAAAGCTGTATAGAGTATTAATACCTTTAATTTGTTTAAACTAGACACCAGGGGACAAACTCTGCTCTTTGATGTAAGTATTTAGTTTTAAGGCTGCTTTGAATATACACTTGATGTGTATAAACCAAGTTAGAACTCTGGATGAGTTCTCAGAATATCTGACACAAAAAAATGCATCAAACAGTGAATAAGAAAGGTTTGTTGTACTGTTAGGAACTGTGAGACATCGTGACTAGAGAGCCAGTGTGGTGTAGTGGTTAGAAGGTTGGACTGGGACTCAGGAGATCCAGGTTCTAGTCCCCACTTGACCATGAAGCTCACTGGGTGACTCTGGGCCAGCAGTCACCGACTCTCAGCCCTGTCAAAAGGAGAGCTGTCAAGTAAAAGGAAAGCTGTGAATGGAACTTTGCTCATGAAAGGAGGTTACCAGTAGATCACCCCCTTTGCGGCAAGATTATCTACTTTTTATATGTGGATCTGACGGTTCTCAGTGTCCTGCACCTTTTCCATCCTTTCCTGAACCGCTAGGTGCTTAGGGAAGTGGAAAAGTGTGAGCTTTTATGGGAGCTGTTAGTTTTGATAGGAGCTGTCAAAACTCAGGCTTCCTTTTAAAAAGGGTTTTTTTTGACAGGGCTAAGCAGGGTTTTTTCACAGGGACACATATGTCCATTTGCAGTTTTGCTTTCTCTTGACAGCTCACCTTTTGACAGCTGTCAGGGGAAAGCAAAGCAAAGATTTAGCATATTTTTAGTCTTATTTTCTCAATGTTCTGGGATAGTGCCTCCTGCACTTTGGCAGGAGACACTTCCAGGACATTGAGGAGGCAAGTGTGCGCAGGTGCACACTTGCGAAGACCAATTTTTTTTAATGCAATTTGTGCAAATTACAATTTTCACAAATTTCAAGACCAAATAAAAAATAATGCGCAAATTGCATCCATTGAAAAAAAACTGGAAATCCGCTTGCTGACTTGACTCAGTACAAACTGAGTCAATGCCAGTGGGGGAGGGGGAATCCTGAGCACCAAACCAGTAAAATCCATTGGATTTTCACCCCCCAAACAGAATTGTCACACATCCCTAGTTTTAGCCCCGACCCCAAGGTCATGTGGCTCCTCCTGACCCCTCACACCTTAAGGAATAACTTCTGCAGTGTGGTTCTATATTGTGCAGGGAGCTTCCATGGATAATGAAGGCTCACTTCAACAGAAGTTAACTCTCAGCATGTGAGGGGTCAGTATGAGTCATGGCACCTGAGGGGCAAGGCTAAATGCATGGCTTCATCATGCCCCTTTGTATCCACGTTGCTCCATTATGCAGGTAATGCCTGAACAGGGCTACACACTATAGAATCATAGAATTTTAGAGTTGGGGTCATCTAGTCCAACCTCCTTCACAGTGCAGGAATCTTGCAACTACGAGCTCCCTGACAGATGGCTGTCCTGCTCTTCCTAAATGCTTTCCGAGAAGGAGAGCCTGCCACCTCCCAGGCAGTCTGTTCCACTGTGAATCAGCTCTTGCCTTTAGGACATTTCTCCTAATATTTAGTTGAAATCTGGTTCCTTGAAATACAGTTCCTTTCAACTGTAGACCTACCTCTGGACAGAAAACAAGCCTGTTCTATCTTTGACATGATAGTCCTTCAGATATTTGAAGATAGCTATCATGTCTATCTTAACCTTCTCTGCTCCATGCTCTTTTTACTGTTCCTCATAGATATTCATAAGGATTCCTCATCCCGTATCAAAGGCAGAATGCCTATGTACATGCCATTTGCTGGGCAACATATGTGGAAGGGTGCTGTTGCACTCCATGTCCTGCTTGTGGTTTTCCTGTGGTCAGGTGGTTGGCCACTGTGTGAACAGAATGCTGGACTAGATGGACCCTTGATCTAATGACCCAGCATGGCTCTTCTAATGTTTTTATGACTTGGTTTCCAGATCCCTCACCATTCTGGCTGCCCTCCTCTGACCGTTTGTCAATGTCCTTCTTAAAATGTTGTTCCCATCGGTTGTACTTATCTTAAGTGCAAATAACCCATGAGAATATGTGCAAAAAACCTGTTCTGTAAAGCTCAACACTGTTACT
Organism: Shinisaurus crocodilurus; assembly: GCA_021292165.1. Lineage (NCBI taxonomy): Eukaryota > Metazoa > Chordata > Lepidosauria > Squamata > Shinisauridae > Shinisaurus > Shinisaurus crocodilurus. The sequence continues at coordinate 227,513,595 of CM037879.1, forward strand.
GTTTCTAAATTATGAAACATTTGCTTGTTTGTTTTTCAGATTGCTGCTTGATACAATCACAGGGCAGCTATTTTCACGTCATGGTTCAATAGCTATTGTTTGGAAAACATGATACTGATTCACAAGGATGCTAATAGCCCCAAACCTGCTGCTTTGCAATGAAAGAGCTTAGAATAGAGAATATTGACAGTATATAGAATGGTGCTGTACCACCATTGCAACAATGTTACACCAGCACTGAAAATAGACACTCAGGGCAAAGCCGTTAGTGTAGATAGAATCATGGTGTCATGAGCAAACACTAGATAGTCATCTTCAGTGAACTTCCAGATAGAATATTGGAACTAGACTTGTTTTATTAGCAGTCTGAGCCTATCTTGGGATGTGGCTGTTGTGGTGCAAATAGAAGCTTCTCTTACAGAGAAATTGATAGATGATAAGACTATCAGTGGCTACTACTCATGATGACTACATGCTACCTCCATGCTCAGATGCAGTATGCCTCCAAATAGGCATCCAAATGCTGTGGAGCAATATGTCCTGCATGGGCTTCCCATTGGCAGCACTGGCTGGCCACCATGGGCAACAGGATGATGGGCTAGATAGGCCTTTGGTCTGATGCAGCAGGGCTCTTCTTACATTCTTATGGCAACACCTGCTGTAACATTTCGTGCAAGGTACGAATTGCAGAATTGGTAGCTCTTCTTCTCTTGATTCAAAACACTGGGAACAATCAACATTCACAAGGCTATACTACTGCTGTGAGCTGTGGACCCACACTCTTGGTCCCAGAGTGGAGCACAAGGGACCTACAGAAGCTGTGTCTCCTTTCCACCCTGCTGTCCTCAATACACCCCTTATGAACTGTTCGTCAACCAATGGCACTGGTTGCTCCTTTGGCCCGAGACCTTCTTGAGCGGTCTGTGGAAACTCTGAGCCTCAGTCAATGTTTTACACAGAATGTTCAGTAGATGGTAGGATTAAGCTTTTCTTTTCAAGCTCCCCCTTGAGAGTGACATGTGCAGTATTTATGCTTAACGAAACCATGTCCCAATATGAACAAAAACACACACACAACCCTTTTGTTTTTTTATTTGTAGGGCATCTGCTAGTTTGTAACTCGTTTGACCAAATGTTCAAATACATTTTTAGAAGAAAATATGCATCTCGGGTTTTGTTCTATATTTTCCAGCAGAATGTGGCAAGCTGTTCTGCCTGCTCTCTGTCCCTATCTCCCCCCCTGTTGCTGTTGTTTCTTTTTATTTATTTATTTACAGTATTTTTACCCCGCTCTACTGAAGCATTTGTTCTAAGTTTCGAATTGTTCATTGAGATAAGGAAATGGGGCTCTAAACTAGCCAACCTTTGGCAGCGAGATCTTGCACAGACAAGATGTAATAACCCCTGAAATAGTTTTATGTAAAAAGATGTGGTTTACTCATCTAATTACAGCAGTCATTGCAACTGTAAGCTTCTAAGAGTGTGTGCGTGTGTGTGTGTGTGTGTGCATAGCCCTCCCAAGGCAACTTAACAAAATAAAAAATACATAAAAATCATCAAACATATCTTAAAACAGTTACAAAACAATAACTTAAAAACATAGCCAAAAATATGAGTGAAGTGTTTGTTTATTTAAATGCTTATGTCCTGCACTTCCAACTCATCATGGGACATGGGCCGAGAAATCCTGCCAGTGGGGGTGGAAGATCTGAAGGCGGAGATGCCACCTTATCTAAAGCCCTGTCAGCCTTGTGCCACCAGGGCAGAAGTAAGGGAGGAACAGCATTTTTTCTTCCCCTGCTTGGCTTGATTTTCTTTGACAATTTCCCTCCCACTGGAAGCAGTGGGAGGGAAATTATGTATGCGAGGTCCAGGGCTGGTGTACATTTCTTCCCAAGTCAGGCATATGCCTGGAGACCAGGAGAGTTTCAGATCCTGCAGATTCAAAACCTCCCACAATCTGCCCCCTTTTGCTCTACTGAAATTGGGGATCTGGTGTTGGAGAGGCAAGGGTCTCCAAGGTTTCTGCAGGGGCTAGGAAGAGACATCTGAAGTCAGATCTCTCCCTCAGAGGGGGAGATCCAACCTATCCTATGGCCCCTGTGATATGCCTAGATTTTCCAGGAATCTGAATGGGACTTTTAATTTAGACCTGAAAAGAAAAGTTGGTACTCAGCTTCACCACCAAAACATCCCCACTTTTCACCAGTTGTTGCACCTCTGCTAATTTCAGGCAAGTAACAAAACCCAGTGATGGACAACAGTGATTCAATTCGATTCGAGAACAGCTAATAAGTCAGATTTGCACAGACTCAAGGCAACCATTCCTATCTTAAAACTGAGCCCTAGACAACTGCTGAATGGGTGTCATGTCCCACCACCTTGCTGTCAGGACTGTCCTGGAAACTCAAAAGACCTCAGAAGACAAGCAGGATCTTGTCACTGGCTCTAATGGTTGCAAGGGTCTGTGGAAGGTAAAGGATGCCGATGGCCCTTCTGAGATCACCACTGGGACCAATGCCCCACTCGAGGATGCCGAGGCATGAAAGGAACCTAAGCATCTGGATTAGCCCCATCCCCCTACTTTAGACCCAGAGATGCAGTGTCCATCTTGCAGCATGTCAGATACCACTGAGCCCTACTGATGAGGAGGAAGCATGCTCTGAATTGCTGACAAGGCAAGAAGGGGTGGGGCATCAGCATTCCCTATAAAGCTGCTCAGCTGGAGCCTAGTCCTTGCTGAAGCAACACTTTTCTCACTCTGCTCTCCGCTGGACAGCTCCCCTGCTAGTCTGAACTTCCTAGTTCTTGAACCACTGTTCCTGACAAGGTTGGGAGCTGACTTTCACAGTAAGGATGGAAGGAACAGAAGAGTGTGAGATTGTCTGCAACAATTAAAAAGAACAAAACAAACAAACAAAAAACAGAACAAAGGGCAGGGAGGGGCAGTTTATCTAGGGAAGAGAAACTACTTGGAAAGTTCTTTGAGATTCACAACTGCTGCCCTTGTTTGGTGTTATAGCTGAATGTCACTGAAACAACTACTTGGAGAAGGGTGTGTAGGTATGCGGCAGCATTTTCTCTGGTGACAGAATCATTTTGTATATAAAAAGCAAAATTCATAAAGGAATTCCGTTAATGCTGAATACAAATTACTGCTGATTCTAGGTCACATTTCTGACATTGCACCAACTAGGGGAAATCATGCATATCAGTAGCTCCATGAGCATGCCAGAGAACCATCTGATCCATGGATCAGCCTCTGCCCAGTTTCAAAATGCTCACTCCAAAAAGCAACAGAACCAGTAACTGAAAACAGTGGGACTTGTATTTGCATTGTTTGCACAGAATTGCAATCTAATTAATTTGTGCAGCCACATTATTATGCAGTATATATTAGTAGTGCAAAGGTGCAATCCTGTGGTCCCTGAAATGTATCCAGGAGGCTGTGAGTGCAGTCCCCCCTCTCCATGGCTGGAGGAAGAAGGTCCACTGTTGGAAGCTACCACATTTGGGTAGCGAAAAGCTCTGCCACCATTGCTTCTTCTGTTGTTGGGGCTCCAACAGTGGTAGGGGGCTGAAAAGGGGCATGTTGAGGGTGAATTGGGCGGTAGTCTATGGATCTACTAGATCTAGACCTCTCCCATTACCTGACGAGGAAAAACTATGCCAGTCCTGAAGTTGGTATAGTTGTTTTCTCTCTCATCCGAAGGAGGGGAAATAATGAAAAAAGTTCATTCATGGCTGACAAAAAGACAAACAAAAGGAAAGCAATAAAACCACCCTGGCATCCCTTTCCACCATGGCCATCACAAGCCCAGCAGGGCTTTGAGTTTGGTAGTTTTTCTGCCATGGATTCTCCCTCCCCAGCCCTCCGAGGCATTTCTTTGCCCGACTGTCAATTAATTAAAGGTTTGTTTTGAGGTTGACTAATTGCCTTGTTTTCAAACAGTACATTTTTTAATTAAATTATAAATGAAATAAAATCACAGTACCATAATACAGGTGTTCGGTTGGGGATATTTCATCTGTCACCTAAGTGACATTTGTTGTTTGGAAAAATCATCCCGAACAAATATACCCAACAAAGAGATGGATGTGTAGGTCTTGCTATTTTTGTAGGCAAGCAATCAATAAAACTCATTTATAGGAGCACACGGATTAAAAAGCAGATGGAAATTTACATTTCTAATGTAATGAATTGATTACAGTGATGGCACACTGAATGCAATAATAATGCTAGCAATCATGAGCATGAGTGCCACCAATTGAAATGGGAACACATGTTGTTTCAGGCATCGTGGCAATGTGGCAAAGGGAGTGGGGTCACAGCGCAGGTTGATCACGTGCATCTCTGGATTCTGGGTTATATTTTCCCAGAATAAAAGCAAATAAAACTTAGAGAATTACAAGCCCCTGTAACCACAAGTCTGTCTCCACATCATGAACACTCTAATTAAGGAGGCTAGAACTTACAATTTGAGTTTTGAGCGATACCTTAGATTCAGACACGAATAGCAGAGGAGGTTAAAAATTGTCACCAATTCACAAAGCAGTTCACATGTACATACTCATCCTGCACAACAGTTGATTTGGGCAAGGGTTTTTTGGTCCAGAAGAGGGGAGAGAACAGCTTTAGGCTGCAATCCTATGCACACGCACCTGGGAGTACGTTCCATTGAATTCAATGGGACTTACTTCTGCATAGACATGCCTAGGGTTGCTTTGTAAGAAACTTAAGGTGTGTTTGAGCTTATGTGTAATCAGGGTTCCACATCATACAGCTTATGCACATAGAGCAGGATCCCCTCTACAGTCAGTGGGTGGATGGCAGGGGGAGGGGCTGGCAGGGGGAGGGGCCAATGGGTGCAGCCATTCTGTCACCCTCCACATGATGGTTAATTACATGGAAGGAATGCCAGAATAGGTCTCTAGTTGAACAGTGTAGGGAGATTCATAGACAAAAAGTGATGCAACAACAGCCCCCTTGAGTACATTTTATAGAAAAAGCAGGCTCCAAATATCCTGACAGAGAGGAAATGTACAAAAGGACAAAGCAGCTGCAGCTGTGCAACCCGATGCTATAGATTTACTCAGAACTAAGTCTCACTGTGTTCAGTGGCGTTTCCTCTATGTAAGTGTGCACATATTTGCATCCGTCCTGGGCCCTATTTGCAATAGTTCATTCTGAGATTTCGGCCAGTTGGGAGGACCAGGGTATTGTCTTCTGCATTTTCAGTGGAACTATGGATTGGACTCCTGGGCCCACTATCATTACTGGATTTCTATTCAAAATCCCCTCAAGCAATTTTGGAAGTCCTTTCCTCAATCTTTATTTATTCCTGCTTTTTAAAAAAAATAAATCAAAATGAAGCAATCTGGAATTGTTTTATCTCATCCTTCCCAGCAAAATATAAATAAATCAAATAGAAAGAATGAGGAGCCAGAAATATGGGAACAATGATGGAGCTGAATGCTTTATTTAGATAACCACTTGCTTAAGCTCTTCAGTTTAATACTTATTTGCTGCTAAACTTATCTCTGCTTCTTAGTTCCCACTCACTTATGAGAGACTTAAGCTGGGACTGGAAGTTATCTTTTGCATGTAAAATGTGTTTTTAGAAAACCAAAATCTTCCCATTATCTACAGAGAGTGTTCCACATTGCTTTTCCTTTCACCTTCGCGTGATTATATAGCAATACAGATTATCCCCTTGAAAGAAAAATAGACAGAATATTATCACCTCCTAATAAAATCCAGGACGATCGGTGAAAAAGAGAGCACAGCTTGCAAGAACCTTTTGTTAAATGGAGACCATCTTTACATTTACAGGATGTAGTGTGCTGTGCACTTCCTCCTCACGACAATAGCTAAACAAAGAAATGCTCACCTGATTAACAGTTGCAGGGAATTTGTTTTATTCCTAACCTTGGAGTCAGGGATCATATAATAAAGCATCCTGGAGATTTAAAACAGCAATCTGAGGACACTGGACAGGTTGGAACGAAGATGTGTGAGGCATCTAGGTTTTCTAGGAGTCACTCAAAAAAATAATTCCTCTGCAGCCAAGAGAATTACACAGCAGCAAAGAGGGTACAATCGTAAACAAGCTCAAGGCTTCCCTTGGTTGAACTGAATGGTTACAGGCAAGTGCAGAAACGCTGTATCATAGTGAGATCACTAATGATGAACTGACAAGGATGGGGAACTAATAACTATTTGACATAAAGAGAAAACATCCAAAAGAAAAATTCCTGTCAATTGCTTTCATTTTCATGTATTTATTTATTATTACATTTATATCCCACCTTTTTTCCTCTTGCAAGGAAACCAAGGCGGCTTACATGGTCCTCCTACTCTCCATTTTATCCTCACAACAACCCTGTGAGGTAGGTTAGGCTGAGAGTCACTGGCCCAAAGGCACCCAGTGAGCTTCATGCCCAAGTGGTAAGGATGTACAGTAATACCTTGGATTACGAGCATAATCCGTTCCGGAGCCATGCTCGTAATCCAAAGTACTCGTACATCAAAGCGAGTTTCCCCATTAGAAATAATGGGAACTCAGATGATTCGTTCCACAACCATTTAATCACTGCTTTGCCGGCTCCCTGGCAGGGAGCCCCATGGAGGGAGCCGGCAAAGCAGTGATTAAATGGTTGTGGGGCTAATGGGGAAACTCACTTTGATGTGCTGGCTCCCAGGCTCGCCTCGCCTCCACTCGCTCTGCTAGCACCTCGCACGCTGCCATGCCAGTTCCCAGGCAGGGAAGCGGCATGGCAGCGTGAGGCGCCCGCAGAGCGAGCGGCCGCAGCATGTCTCCACGCATCTCCCTGCCAGGGGAGACGCGTGGAGCTGCTCCCACCTCTCCCTCCCTTTGCAAGCGACGGCTGCGGCTCATCTCCACGAATCTCCCTGCCAGGGAGCCGGCAAAGCTTTGCCAGCTCCCTGGCAGGGAGCCGCGTGGAGCCGCCCCCGCCTCTCCCTCCCTTTGCAAGCGGCGGCGGTCCCGTCGCGTCACATCCGGCCCCGTCAGTGACGTGCGTTGCGCCGCGTCACTGACGGGGCCGGATGTGACGCAACGGGACCGCCGCCGCTTGCAAAGGGAGGGAGACGCTGCAGCCGCCGCTTGCAAAGGGAGGGAGAGGCGGGGGCGGCTCCACGCGGCTCCCTATCAGTGAGCCGGCAAAACTTTGCCGGCTCCCTGTCCGGGAGATGCATGGAGCCGCCCCCGCCGCTTGCAAAAGGAGGGAGACGCTGCAGCCACCACTTGCAAAGGTAGGGAGAGGTGGGAGCGGCTCCACGCGTCTCCCTGCCAGGGAGCCGGCAAAACTTTGCCGGCTCCCTGGCAGGGAGACACGTGGAGACGCGCCGCGGCCGCTCGCTCTGCGCTTGGCCTCCAGGGAAGCTCGGCCAGCCGGCGCAGCAGCACGAGGTGGCGGCCGCGCCCGGCCGCGCTGCGCCTCACCTTCAGGGAAGCCCCGTGGGGACGAGTCACGGCGCGGCTGCTCGCTCAGCCGGCGCCTCGCGTTTCTAGCATAAATTTACATTTGAAAGACATCTCGCAACAGGAGCCACATGCGGCAGCAGCGGCTCGTGTTGCGAGACTTGCTCGTCTTTCAAATGTAAATTTATGCCAAATTTTTCCTCGACTTACGAGAAACTCGTAAACCGGGTTACTCATAATCAGAGGTATTACTGTATGTGACATTTGTTTCAGTCGGTTTTTGATCAAGGTTTACCCAGTTCGCACCTTCCAGATCAAACATAAATCTGCGGTTGAAATCTGTACCTTTTCACAAACTGCCTAAAAATGTGTTCAACAGCATACACACATTTGAAAAATGCACATGAAAAAGTCGGTACTTTTGAAAAATACACTTTAATCCATGGGAGAAGAATGTGTACATTTCAAAGATGTGCACAATTGATGCATACATTTGGAAAAATACACATGAAAATATGCACAGATTTTCATTGGGGGGGAAACAAAGCTTGTAATCTGATACAAATTCAAGTCAATTTGAACTTTGAGGTGGAATTTGGAGAACTTTGTTGAACTGGAGTTTCACTGATTCACACATCCCTACGTAGAGATGTTCACCTTTTCCAAATGTTGTTAGTGCGTACAAGTGTGTGCTAAGCTTCTCCCAAGTTCTAGCCCCCTCACCTCGTTTCCTGGTCTGTGTAGGAGGAGGCATGAAATCACACACACTGTTTCAACCTCTCCCCTTTGACTACCTATCCAGATGTGAATGCTTCTGAATGCACTTGAGCTGCAGCAGCTGTTCTGTAAGAAGCACAATCAGATCCATCGTGAGATGGGCAGGGCAAACCTACCCTCCTGTGGCAGAGAGTTCCACCATCAGAGCTAGAGAGACATTCAGGAGAATTTTGCAGTTTTAAACTAATATGTGAACTGAAACTTAGGGCATGATCCTATGTCATCCGCCGCCCTCGATGCACGTAAACCTCCAAACATGGAGGCTTACATGCATCCAGTGCAAGGTGCGGGGCACGACGGCGGCGATTTCCACCACCCCGCACCTTGCGCCCTGTATTTCATCTAGACAGCCATTTTCAGCCATCTAGATGAAGCGCTGCAGAGGAGGAAAGGAGGCTGGGTGCCTTTTGGATATGGTGTAAGCTATCATCTCCAGCCCTGGCACACCCCATTATTATCATCATCATCATCATCATCATCATCATCATCATCATCATCATCATCTTATTTATTTATTTATTTATTTATAGTATTTTTATACCACGCCACATCAAGTAGATTCCTGAGTGGTGAACAATAAAAAGACAAAAACAGATAAAAGAAACAAAAACAATACATTGAAAACAAACTAAAATTACATTGACAGTTGAAGAGCAGAGAAGGCTTCCCAGAACAAGGGGGTCTTCTTCAGCAGGCACCGAAGCAGCACAATGTTGGAGCCTGCCTGACCTCCAGAGGCAGGGAGTTCCACAGAAATGGAGCCACCACACTAAAGGCCCTTCTCCTGGTGGACTCCAATTGAGCCAAAGGTCCATGAGGAACCACCAAGAGCATGCCATCTGATGACCTCAGCGACTGGGCAGGTTGGTAGCGGAGGAGGTGCTCTCTCAGGTAACCTGGTCCCAAGTCATTTTGGACTTTGTACACAGGTACCAGAACCTTACACCTGACATGGTAGTGATAGGGGTGATACACAAACCGGGAGGGGGGGCTCGCGGCTCTCCGCGGCTTGCCTCTCTGCGGGGGCAGCCCCCCCCACCTCGATCTTCTGAGCGGCGCGGAGCAGTTCTCCACGCCGCTCGAGCCGCCGGTGCTGGTCCTGTCGCGTCACATCTGGCCCCAGAAGTGACGCGACGGGGACTCTGTGCAGGCGCAATACAGCGCACGGGGGGGGGGGTCCAGCACGCCTGCGCAGGGTCCCGTTGCGGGTGGCGCGGGCAGCTCGCTGCGGAGTCGCCGCAAGAAAAGGTAGGCCAACACGAGCCTCGCGCGAGTGCGAGCCGGACCGAGTTCGGTCCTACTCGCGCCTGCGCAAGCGAAAGGTAACATCCCTAGAGTGAATAGGTAGTTAGTGTAGTTCCTTCAGCAAAGGAGTTACATGCTGAAAAGGGGCAGCTCTCAATAATAGCCCTCTCTGAGTTCAATTTCTGACCTCGGAGAGGCAGCTGCGACGACACGGTCCCTTACACTTTAGGACCAGGCACATAAACCCTTCTCAGGCTAAGCATCAACACTTTAAAGCCTGAGTGGAGGGTCAAATGAAACCTTTCCCTTACTAATGAGGGAAAAGATTAATTCTGGTTATTAAGGATCTATTTTTAAATTTATGATACTGAGGGTACAAAGGTGTGTGTGTAGTAGATTTGAAAGTAATGCAGGTTAATAACGCCAAGCTGACACATAGGATTTGGGTAGCAAACAAAATAAAAATAAGTTTATTTTAATTCTCAAAATCTTAGTTCCAGAAAATAACTTAAACCTGACTACACCAAACACTTTATAATTAACCTAAGTCCTAAATGCTAAATACTTTCACTCCTCAGACAAGCACTGATTTCTCTCGAAACTCCTGACAAGACACAAATAACCCAACTAGCCTAACTCCCAAACTCTCTAACACTCCCAACACACTCTAGCCACCCACCCATAACACACTAACTCCCTTAACTCACTCTGACATCACTCAAACACTCCTTATATACTCCTCCCCCACCCTTTCCAAGCCATCACAAACCACACCCACTCGGTTCAACATTCTAGACACACTAAACATACTAATGCAGGCATACACCAGGGAACTGAATTGTGGGGTTACGCCACAGCAGCTGGCACAGTTCTTTCCACGCCCGCTGCAAGGGGGGCGGGGGCTCCGCATTCAGAGTTCCAGCTACATGGTTGGAGGACCTCACAGCTGGGACTCCAAATAATCCTATGGCCCCCAGACAATGTTGGGAGGCCACAGGATTACACCCTTAGTTAGCCTGTAAAATTTGCACTTCTCCGAATTTTGCAGTGGAGTTCTCCGATCAAACAATGCATACAAAAATGCATGTATAATGTAACAGTGCATGCAAAAGTGATATAGACCAGAAATAGTATGAGCCATCCATCCCTAGTTTCACAGATGTGAGTTGCCGGAAAACGGCAATCGTTTTATTATTGTTATCACTTGCTATTAACCCTGGAGACTGGGCCCAGTTGTAGCTCTGTAGTGTTCCTATGCATTATCTGTTGCTTTGCCTGAAGTCATTTTTATCAATAAGGACAAATAAAGGGTAACCTTTAGATGTCATCTAGTTATTAAAAGAATTGAAACAATCCCCATTGCCTCATTTCTGGAATAGCATGACAGCAACATTTGTCTGTATGTCTTTTCTTCTTGGATAATCTGTATTGCTATATATTATGATTACTCATTTATAAAACATTCACTTGGAAAAAGGACAATTATAACAGACTAACATACTGATGTGATTCCACTAAGACAGTTGGATGTCTTCCCTATATTTTGGACTACTGGCCTTAGAAATAGATTCACTTTTTATACCACTCTGGTGGTATACGGTAAGTAAAATGCCATATATCTCCATATCCCATTCCTTAAAGTGGCCACAAAAGACAACACAGAAGATCATCATTCAGGGTGAACTGACAGTGCTAAACTTATTTCCTCAGTAGTAAGCCTGATTGACTTCAGTGGGATTTACAAGCTAGGTATGCACAGGACCGCAGCATTATATAACTTCACATTTTTCAGCAATGGCATTTTTCCAATAATTGTGAAAGGCAAAAAACCATACCCTCTATTATTAGTTTATTGGCAGACTTAATATTTAAAAAAAATTAATTGCTGCAAGTGATGCATTTAAAGTGACTCGGAGCTTTTTGCCAGCTGCCATGGCATCATTGGCCCAATGCTGTGCTTGGGGGCTGTAAGAGAGATGCTGCCCTGGCCCTGGAGCTGGCATCATCCGCTGCAACAGATGGATGGAAAGAAGGAAAATCCACTGACCAGAGGCTGAGGGGAAGTGGTTTCTTACCATCTGCTTGGTCCTCTGTCTCTTTGGCACCCTCCTTGTCAGTAGACCATGCTGCGAGAAAGTTTACCTGTTCCCTGGCAGGTAATCTTACTAATTACATTAGAACAGCCTTCCCCAACCTGGTGCCCCCCAGATGTTTTGGACTACAGCTCCCAGCATTCCTGACCATTGGCCATGCTGGCTTGGGCTGATGGCAGTTGAAGTCCAAAAACATCTGGAGAATGCCAGGTTGAGGAAGGTTGTATTAGGAGGTCAAATTTTGTCTCCAATCTCTTCTTTTGTGCAACCATTTTGAAGTGGTCTGACTCTTCACGGTGGTAGGGATACATGGTTCACAGATAGAATGGCCCTTTGCAAAGTTACAGTGTGCCATTGCTATGGAGCTGTGATTCATTTTAGTGACCAACATTACAATCTGATTGTAGAGTTACAATCTGATATTAGCTAGGTGGCATTATACTGATAATATTATCCATTCATCATTGGAGTCCCCCTACCAAAACTGCCATTAGCCCCTGGAAATCATGTTCCCATTATTGTCAATGGAAGCTTCCCTCCCAGGGCCAAAAATCAGCTTTGGGGAGGGGGATTTTTGTTGGGAGTGAGGCAGGGAGGGAAAGGAGTAACTTCCCCTCCCAGCTCATTGTGGTCCCAATCCTGATCTCCTCCCTCATGCCCTGTGCTTGTTATTGGGCGGTACAGAAATATTAACAACAACAACAACAACAACAACAACAACTCTTTCACATAACTAGGAATGATGTGTTCATCATATGTAGTTTGGCCCATACATGGCTCACCTAAGTCTTCAATTCAGGCAACATCTCACTGTACTCTTCCAGGCAATAGGGAATTCAGAATAGGATTGCTTTAAGTGCATCATTACTTTTTTCATAAGAATATAAGAAGAGCCATGCTGGATCAGACCAAGGGTCCATTTGGCCAGCATTCTGTTCACACAGTGGCCAACCAGCTGCCCACAGGAAACCCACAACCAGGACATGAGTGCAACAGCACCCTCTTGCCCATGTTCCCCAGCTAATGGTGTACCTAGGCATGATGCCTCTGATACTGGAGGAAGCATATAGTCAATCAGGACTAGTAGCCATGGATAACCTTCTCCTCCATGAATTTGCCCAATCCCCCTTTAAAGCCCTCCAAATTGGTGGCCATCACTACATCTTGTGGAAGTGAATTCCATAGTTTCACTATGTGCTGTGTGAAGAAGTACTGCATTGTTCCCTAGAAGCAGATAAATTAAACCAGGTCCATTTTAATCTCTTAAAAAGAAAAATAAAATGAGAAAAGCTTTCCTCAGCAATAATTACCCAACCAAAGATACTTCCACATTGTAGCTCAGGCTTTCAGGAGTAACCATCCTTGGAGGAGAGAAAAGGAGCACCCACTGAGATTAATGGGTAATATTTCCAAAATCTTGGTCTCAGCAGGAAATTTACATGTTTCACTTGGGACATTTATATGGTCAGAGACAGGAACCCTTCAAATCTCTCATTAGGCATAGAAATGTGCATAATTTTTTATCAGCTTCATTGTTAAAAGGTATATCATTCCTCACCTCACTAGGAAGTCTAGTGGACTTTGTCATTCCTCCTTTGGCATCTCATTTTCAGAAGGAGTAATCTTTTGTGGCAGCGTTTCGCTGTGTAGGTCACCTGCAATAATGTTTAGGTGAAACCTGTGGAACGTTTTTAGTGCCAGGAAGACTGCATGGTGCTCAGATTCACAAACGCACGGAAGCCTTAGGGAATTGAATTAATTAAGTGCCAGGCAAGATGGGACTGGGAGAGGGATCACTCTGTCTATTCCTAAATAGGAAACATTTGTTAATTCCACCAGGCACCTTACATTTGCCACTGAGTGCCATAATGCATACCCTGGCACATCTTTGCACTTACATAACAAACCAGTGCTTCCCAAAATGTTATAGTTTGAAGAGGAGACTATTTGAAATTTGCACATCACATGCAGATTCTACTTCTGACTCTCTGGAAGACTATTTTAGTTAGAAAAGTAGAGGTGGTGTAATGTAATGGATAGGCAGAGTTACACTTGGACAGAAGAAATCTGGGTTCATATCCCTAATCAGTAATGAAGCCAACTTTGGGGATGGGGAGTGCTTGGACAAATCACCGTAGAACTGTCTCAACATTATGAATCACATTATGAATCATATGTGCTGTCTCCATGCTCAGTCTCTTAGGCATTAAGCAGAATACTTAAGTCCCATGCATTTGGGACTTAAGTTGAATTCTTAATTTCTATTGATTTGATTTTAATGGCTTGGGTGCTGTTTATTTCTTTTATTGTTGTGTTTTTAAATATTTTATATTCTTTTTATTAAGTTTTGTTTTAATCTGAATTGTATTATTCTTAGCTGCCTTGAGTACCATTTTGGGTGGAAAGGCAGGATATAAATTTAATAAATAAATTTCAGTGGATTTACTCTGACTATGACTAACTCTGGATCCAACCCATATGTTGAATAGTGTCATTATATGGTTTAGTCTCTAGGAGGTACTGGACTTACCGGTAGTTGTATCTGAATGGAGTCAAGTGTTTCCTGTTACTGTTCTCTTCTTGTTTAAGAGAGACAATAAAGTTGTTGTTTAGCTTCCTGACTGGTGTGTACTCAAAATCCTTCCAAAGTAACTTCATAGAGCCTTAATGTGTGAAACACTCTCTGGGTATCCCGGAAGAAAGAGATTTCCTAACTATGTACACAGGGAGCCTGTACATACAGTTGTAAGTGTGTAAGCTCTATGTAGATGTTCAATGGAACACATTGCGCTCAGAATTCATTGAAATATTGCACAGTTATGTAGGAAGCAGTCAAACCATTGGTCCATTTAGATCAGTAGTGTCTACTCTGTCAGCTGCTCTCCAGGGTTTCAGATACGGATGGGTGAGAATTTTGCTTGGTTCGTTTTTTGATAAGAACTTACCAAATATTACAAATGTCTTCATAAATGGTATGGAAAGAACTTGAAATTAAACAAACCAAATGTGGGAGAAACAGAGAGATGTGTCCATCCAGTTCCAGGGCTTTGAGAGTTTAGTTCTTAAAAGTTGGGTGTTAAAACGCTGTGCATTCAACCATGTTTGGGGTGCTGAGTTTAAGTTGCCACCTCATTTTTCTGACAAGCAGGGCCAGTGTCAATGGTAGGTATGATTGGGCACCTGCCAGGGCCATATCCAAGCAGAGGCCCACTGACAGGACTTGCTGTTCCTCTTCACCATTGTAGCTTGCTTGTTCACATGCCTCTCACTCTGGCCCAGGCAACAGTGGTGATGAAGAAGGATGAGCAGCAGATGCCACTGCCTCCTTGCTCACTGGCTCTCTGCCTGTCAAGCAAGCAAGTGGTAGCAATGATGAGAAAGAGGATGAGGATCACTAGCTGCTGGTGACAATGGTGGTGAGAAGGTCGACTCACTGAGGGAGGAGGTCTATTGAAGGTACCTTGCCCAAGCACCCTCAAAAACCTGGAGCCAGCACTGCTAACAGGTTCCTTATCTTTAACAGCTACAGTCATGCCTTGGATTGAGAGCATAATTCGTTCCGGAAACGTGCTTGTAATCCAAAACACTCTTATATCAAAACGAAATCCCCCAAAAAATATTTGTACAGAGATTTTTAATTTAAGCCGTACTACAGTACTTGTCTTGCATGACGTCGCTTGTATATCAAGTCAAAAAAAATTAAATAAATATTTAAAAATTTGCTTGTCTTGCAAAACGCTCTCAAACCAAGTTACTTGCAATCCAAGGTATTACAGTATATGGCAGACAAGTTTAATAGGGTGCTCTCCATGCTCGGAATGGCTGTACTGTACCTATGGAATTGGCTAGAATAGATGGGTGAGAATTTTTGTTTCGGCTCATTTTTTAATAAAAAATTACCAAAATTCACAAATTCCTTCATATACAGGATTGAAAGTCCTTGAGATCTTTTTTTTAAAAAAAATTAATGTGGGAGAAAGAGAAGCTAACAAATTTACCCATCCCTATTTCAGACAGGGGTCCACATACATTACCCTGACTTATTTGCATGAAGTGGGCAGAATACAAATGTGTTAAATAAATACATGTCCTTGATTAAATTTACACTCTGTACCAATCACAGAATATGTGATTTGTTTCTCAAGTGCTACATTTTTTTTCAGTCCATTTATTCCATAGAGAATTGCACTAATTACAAGCAAAGAACATCTAATGAAGTAATTAGGTCTGCAGCAGTGTAACACAAACACCCTGCAGATCTAACTACTAAACTGCTACTGCTATAACTAGGCTGCACTCCTAAGAGTGCCATCCTGCAGGATTGATGCTCAATAGGCAGAGGACCCCAATCTCGGAGCCCTCCGTCTATCTTAAGCCCCGCCAGAATTAGCTGGGCAGGGCAGGACGCAGGAGGAGCAATGGAGGCTTTACAGCCTCTCCATCCTCCTTTGTTGTAATTTGAGTTAGATGGGACTCTGACCTTGTCTACCTCACCAACCTGGCTGGGGGTAGGGACAGAGGCCATGGATCCAGCAGATCTACAGCTTTGTCTCCTCCCACCAGTACACCTCTTTTCCTCATCCCCATCCAAGGAGAGGAGCCACTGCAGAGCTCTCCGTAGCGTGTGTGTGTGTGTGTGTGTGTGTGTGTATAGCTGTAACTCTGTCTACAGTATCCTTTGGCTCTTCAGACACAGTGTGGGAGCCATAGGATTGTTCTCTAGGGGTGCAATCCTATGCAAACTTAGATAGAAAAAGGCCTATAACTGGCTGGGGCATGCTGAGAGTTATAGGCCTTTTTTTCTGTCTAAACTTGCATAGGATTGCACCTTAAATCACTTATATTAGGAAGTGGGACTTATTTCTGAGTAAACATGCTGAGTAAACTGAGTAAACTATTCCATACAACTGGGTTAACTAATTTACAGGTTGTGTTTTTAAAAGTATTCTGGCTGCATCCCCATGAACATGTATTTGAAAGGTTCTTTAGCTGGTTTCCTTTTTGCTGGCCATGGGTTAGACTTGGCAACCCCCCTAACTCCATTATCCTGTGATTTTATGAAAGAAGCCCTCCTGAACTCAATGGGCTTTACTCTCAACCAAATAAATGCACTTAGCATCATTATGTGTTTTAGGATTTGACAGTCAATACAGGCAGCATTGATGAAATGAATTCATCCCCATGATCTTTCATGGAAATTGCCAATATTTGTTCCTCGAATAGCTTTTTTATATTGAAGCATTACAGTATATACAATTTCCAGTGTGGTAGGAAAGAAAAGTAATTCTAAACATGCTCTGACAGTTTTTTTTCATCCACAGCAGCCCTGAGCAGAGACAGGCAGGAGGAAGAGGCAGCTTAACTGTCTCCCTTCTGACTCTTTTCCAATCCAAAAAAGTGCCCTCCCATCCATGCTCAGGAAAACATCTGCTTCAGAACAGTCTTCAGCGCTTCAGATATGGGGCCACTTCGGGCAAGACCCCCTTTGCTTCGGATGCCAGGCAGAGCCTTTGGTTTTACAAAGCTTCAGATGTTTCCCCATTAAGTGATTATACAACAGCTGCCACTGTTAGTGCAAGCAGTTAGTGCATACCAGGTAGCTATCAAAGTCCCGATGCGCTCCTTTAGAGCAGTCCCCGGTTATGCTGACAGTGGCAGTTGTTGTCATATAATCATGCAATAGGGGGGTAATAAAGGCTAAACTTCTGGAAACAGCTGGTGGGATGGCCACTGGGTTCTTGTAAGGGGTGGGCTACTCCCCCCACCCAGCCTGCCATTTTCAGGAGTACAACCTTTATTTTCCTCCATCCAGGTCAATGGGGACAGCCCCTGGTGCTCTGGAGACAGCCTCAGAGACTGCTCTGAAAGCAAGTCTTGGGGCTTTGATAGTTGTCCTGATACTTTATGAGGTTTCAGAGTGGTCCAGAGCTTCAGGACCAGCCCACTTCACTCCAGAACACTTCAGGAAAGCCCAGCTTCACTTTGAGAAATTCGGAATACCTCTTTGGTTCAGTATTCTAGCATCATCCAAAGTGGATGCTGACACCCCTACAGTTCATGGGTGAAAAAGGAACATGGGGAGGGTGATGCTGTGCTGGAAAAGAGTTAAGCAGCTCCCCTCCACTCCTTTGCTGAACTCCCTTTATTAAGACTTACCCACACAGCCTGCTTCGGTTGCTATGGATTTTATTTATTTATTTATTAATTACATTTATACCCCGCCTTTTTTCCTGCAAGGAACCCAAGGCAGCTTACATAATCCTCCTCCTCTCCATTTGATCCTCACAACAACCCTGTGAGGTAGGTTAGGCTGAGAGTCAATGACTGGCCCAAAGTCACCCAGTGAGTTTCATGGCGGAGCGGGGACTAGAACCCGGATCTCCAGAGTCCCAGTCCAACACTCTCACCACTACGCCACACTGGTCGATGGTGGAGGCCCAAGACGCCACCCTTCCCTTCACACTAATTTGAGATGGAGAGATAAGAGGTCAGGGTGCACTGGCAAGAGGAGGGATTCTTGAATGGTATGTCTAAATATAGTATCTCTGCCAAAATTTACATAGTGAGCAAATTGGCCACTACAAACAAGCACAACTAGTTGTGTGTGCTGCCTCTTCTGCAGTCTGCCACTGGTCCTTGTCTATAATGGCCAAAGCAGAACTTACTGTACATCAAAACGTTGCGCAGCCTGTATTTGCATCTACAGTGTAGGCAGCTCCAGAGGCGTAGCGTGGGGGGTGCAGGGGGGGCCGGCCGCACCGGGCGCAACATCTGGGGGGGCGCGCTCGCACTCGCAGCTCTCTGCCCCTGCCCGGTGCGGTGGGTGCGAAGAGAGAGCGAGGGAGGACCACCCACTCACCAATCTCGCCCAGCAAAGAGCCGCTGGCCATCGTCCTTTCCATAGCTACCCAGTCCAAACTACAAGTCCCAGCAGCCCCTCCCCGCCCACTGCGAGGCGCAGGAGGCGGCGCAGTTCGCAAGTCCTGGCGCGCAGCGTATCCTGCTGCGGTTGTCGTTGGATGTCGGCGATCCAGGGACTTGGAAGCTCAGACGCGTCCGGGCAGGGCGTCGCCGCCGCAGGGGCCGCTGGGAGTTGTAGTTCTCTGCGCGGTCTCTTGGTCGCCTGTTTTAGTAATGCTGCGGGGGGCGGGAAGCAAATGCCGAGCGCAGCAGACTCCGTTGGGCAGAACGGGGCAAAGAGGCGAGATTTTCTCTCTCTCGTGGTGCATAGATTTCCCTTCCTTCCCAATTTCTCTCTCAAGCTGATATTCTGTCTTTCTTTCCCCCATCCATCTCTTTCTCTCTCTCTCGTACATACATTTTTCCTTCCTTCCTTCCTTCCTTCCTTCCTTCCTTCCTTCCTTCATACACATCTTCTCTCTCCTCCGTCTTATATTCTGCCCTTCTTTTCCACATTCAACCATCTTTCTGTCTTTCTCTTTCATACATTGTCCATCCTTCCCATTCCCTTCCCTCATATTCTAGAGACTCGAATGCTAAAATCCACGGGTTAGGGGGCGCAAATTACTTGCCTTGCCCCGGGTGCTGACAACCCACGCTACGCCACTGGGCAGCTCTCTGACTTGAGTTCCCCCTAGGATGTTACAAAATGTCCCCACAACCACTTCTGGAGTGGACTGCACAGGCATCATGTGTTTAACATGCAAACCCACTCTCTGTTTCAGTATCATTGTATAAAAGATGTAAAGCACAATGAGCAGAGGTGATCAGTGCCTAGCTGAGCAGCCAGTCGGTTCTTCTGGCAGTGGTCCAGAATACACAGCAGCATTCCATAATCTGAATCAGAGCATTTCTAGCTGATGATATTGTGCTTTGGAGAGATAAAGTAGCTACTGAGATTAGATAGATAGATAGATAGATAGATAGATAGATAGATAGATAGATGGGTTGCCAGATGTCAGTCCAGAGGACTTCTCAATTTCTTTGGGATTGTCAGTGTATCCTGTAGCACCCTTATAGCATGCCCCAGAATTCAGTTGGCATTGGAGCAAGGAAAACTATGTTAGAAAGGAGCTGACTGCTACTGCTAGTTTCAACGTCAGATTGCTCCCAATTAGGCTGTGCATTTGATTCAGAACTAATGAAAAATTGAACTGAACAGAGGAACAAATAGGTATGAATGGGGACCAGGACAGAGGAGGGATCTCTGCTGGCAGTGGGGGCAGCAGGGGAGCTCATGTCTGATAATTGATTCATTTTAGGTTGTTTTATTGCATTGAATGTTTCATATTTATGTACATTGACTTGCTGTGTGTGTGTGTGTGTGTGTGTGTGTATGAGAAAAACCACAGTAAAAGCTATGTATTTGAAATAACAAGATGAATATCAGTACAATGAATAATGAGATTTTAATGAATGAATAACAAAATGAAAACAAGGTTTTTAATCATGAAAATGAATGAAGTAATGAACTGAAAAACATGTATTGCACACCCATACCTCAATTTTCATCCGAGTTAGCAGCACAGATGTCAAGGAATATGGACTTTGCCATTTGTCAGCATTTGCAGCCAAGGGGAAGGTGTGAGGATGGGTGATGGTGGCCTTTGGCCAGTGAGAAAGCGATGATTTAGACAGGCAGGATGAAGAGAAAGCTGTTCTGTAGGGATTTTTTTAAATGGAAAGCAGTGAAACATGAGAAGGGAGCTTAGATGGCTGAGTGCTGCAGGTGAAGGGATTTGGGTAAGATGTGTAAAGTTGGCACAGCAGGACTAAGGGGTATTTTTAGAAGCCCCTATCCCCATCAAAACTGATTCTGTGAAAAAATATGGGTGTGGTCCCTGTGCATCTGCTGAGAGGGGAGCTTGGTGTTTCCATCCATTTCAGTTTGATGTTCCTCACATATGGGATAATCTACCACCAAGCTGGGTTTTTTTATATGGCCTATTTACATTGTATCATTTTACATAGCATATCATTTTAAGTGTCAATTATTTTGTCAGCCCTAGAAGGTGGTGCTTATTTGGGGGATTAGTAAAGCATATTTGATCTTAGCCTTTGCGATGAACAGGACAAATGTAGGAATGTAATTGTTCTGGTATCTTGGATTCTCTTTCCAACATAAATTAATAGGGTGTACCTAATATGTTTGGATTGATAAATGTTATTCTACCTGAGAGCACAGCAGGATATGGATTTTATGCCAAATAAATCTTCCTTTATTTCTTTCTGGGTTCTTCAAACCGATCTGCCACTACCGTAATCTTATGTAGTGCTGGGGAGGAAAATGCTATGCATTCTTCAACCTTCGGAAAACAGAAAGGTGCAATTCTATTCTCGGTTTTCATAATTATATAGATTGTTTAAGAAATCTATATTGGGGATTAAAATGATCCTAAATGTGTCTGTGATTTACTAAAAATGTCTAATGTTGAGCCCAAGCAATCAGTGTAAGAGAAATACACTAAATTGGTTGTTTATATATGGATACAGGAAGCTTATTTCAAGATGTTTGAGATATTTATTCTTAAAATTTACATGCTTTACACTTCAATATTATTCATCTAAAGGAAGGTGTGTGTGTGTGTGTGTGTGTGTGTGTTTACTCTTAACTTAAATCTAATGAGTAAAACATTATCATTTATAATTGTGTGTTTCATGGTGCATTTATTTTTAATATGGATTAGCAGAGGCAAAACAAAAATGAGCATAAAAACGAATGCTGGAAAATGAAAGCTTAAAAAAACCCAGATACTGCAAGAATATTTTCTTAAGGAACATATGCCTGATGAAGGAGAATACTAAAAAGCCTTTTACTCTCATGAGAATTCTTCTGTTTACTCATGATGACATTCCACAGCATGCAGAGAGTCAACACAGAGTAATGTTTTAGTCAGGGATGGCTGACTTCTGTTTTCTTAGGAGCCACTGTATTCTTCTGACACTGGCCCAGGGACTAGAAGTGTATTTTGTCATGCAAAATGGTCCCCGCCATGATAAAGCTGGTGCCATCTAGCGGTAAGGGCTTCAGTTACTGCATAGGCAAGCATTATGTACAAACAAAACCCACAGCACTGGTCCAAGATTTCTTGCTGCCTGAGGCAAAGGACAAGATGAGGCCCTCATATGCAGAAGCCTACCAAAAGAGCAATTTCATATGATGATGGGACAGTGTCATCCACTGCACCTGAGGGCAGCAGACTAACTTAGGGGGTGCAGAGCAGGCCATCTGACACGCTCTGATCATTCCTACAAGCATCTACGTACCTCATAAGAACATATGAAGAGCCCTGCTGGATCAGACCAGGGGTCCCATCTAGTCCAGCATTCTGTTTGTACAGTAGCCAACCAGCTGCCCACAGGATCCCGCAAGCAGGATATGAGTGCAACAGCACCCTCACACCCATGTTCCCCAGCAACTGGTGTACAGAGGCATACTGCCTGTGATACTGGAGGTAGCATATAGCCAATCAGGATTCCTGAGGAAGCTGCCTCACCCTGCCTAATGGTAGGCCTGGTCCTGAAAATCCATAAAGAGAAATACATCATTGAGGTGTGACATTCCATGTTCGGAATAATTAGGAAAAGGATAAAACTGCCAATGTCGTAATACTTCTATACAAATCTTTGGTATCACCACACTTTGAATACTGTGTACAGTTCTGGTAGCCACACCTCAAAAAGGATATTGTAGAGCTGGAAAAGGTGCAGAACAGGGCAATCAAAATGATGAAGCGACTGGAGTAACCCCCATGTGAAGAAAGGTTACAGTGTTGGGGCTATTTAATTTAGAAGAAAGGCAAGTAAGTGGGGGGACATGAGGTGTATAACATTATTCATAGTGTGGAGAAAGTGGATAGAGAAGTCTTGCTCTCTCATAGTAGTAGAACCTATTATCATTCAGTGAAGCTGAATAGCGGGGATTCAGGACAGTGGGAAAGGAAGTGTTTCTTCATACAGCGCATAGTTAAAACTATGGAATTCACTTCCTCAAGATGCAGTGATGGCACCAACTCAGAGATGGCTTTAAATGGGGATTAGACAAATTCATGGAGGATAAGGCTATCAGTGGCTCCATTTCCTGATGGCTGTATACTACCTCCAGTATGCTGGGGAACAGCAGTGGCAGGGTACTGTTGCACTCATGTCCTCCTTGTGGGATTGCCATGTTGTTTTCCTGACGAATGAAAGAAACTGTGGCCAAACATTTTATTCATCTTGAGTGGGAAGGTTCCATATACTGAGACAGACCAATGGTCCATTGGGTTTGTCTACGCTGACTGGCAGCGGGTCTCCCGGGTTCAGGCAGGGATCTTTCCCAGCCCTGCCTGCAGATGCCAGCATTCTACCACGAACCTATGGCCTCTCCTGTGTAAATTTGGTAGAGCTGCTAGGGCGTGGATCCACCCTGTGGGTTGCCAAGTAGCCACGGTAAGCATGATCAGCAAGGCTTCAAAATGGGGCTTTCATGACATCTCTAAACTAATACGCTGCTTGCTTGGAGGAAAAGCTCCAGTTAATTGCCAGAGCATATCTTACTTATACTGTAGCATGCTTATTCCTGCTAATCCACTGTTACATTAGCCAGAGTTCAACCTTTTCTTCTCTGTTCCACAGCAAAGCCAATATTTTCTCAGCCTGCGCTGCGCTGCACGCAAGCTTCTCTTGGGCAGCACTACAGTGTTTTCTTTGGAGTTTAGTGGAAGCCACCCAGACATTCGACATCATTAACCTGAGCTGCTGCTCTGGGCGGAGTGTAGGGAAAACATCCTTCATATACCATTGGTCTGATGGTGAACGTCTTGGCGTCTGTAGTCAGTTTTCCTCGAAACAAGTCTTCTTTGAGAAATGTTACCCTTCACAGATCTTGCAGTCCACAAAAGATGCTTCATTATGGATAACTTTACTTAATATTTCTTCAAGTGAAAGTCCTGCAATAAATACTGCTATAGTATACAAGTAGGCTTTTCCATTAACCAATGTATGCATCTTCTTTCTTGGGGGATTTACACTACAATTTGTGTCCAGAGCCCTCCTTGATCTTTCCTAAAGTGTCGCTGCTTTAGAAGAGAAAGCACTAGGCCATCCTAGCACCTGAATGCTATTTCCTTCAGATTGTCCTGGAAACTCACCTGATCTGCGCACCATTTAATCCATCATTTTGCAATACAATATGCTTGTTGAAATTAAAAAATTAAGTGTAATCCCCCCTTTTTTATTATGGACTTATTAGCTACTGTTTTTAGAAGGCAACTGGATGGCAGGATGATCTGATCAGCCCTGATACAGCAGATCTCATCTGATCTTGGAAGCTAAGCAGGGCTGGGCCTGGTTAGTACTTGGATGGGTGACCACCTTGGAATACCAGGTGCTATAGGGAGGGATCATAGCTCAGTGTGATAGAGCACATGCTTTGCATGCTGAAGGTCCCAGGTTCGATCCCCAGCCTCCAGGTAGGGCTTGGAAAGAATCCTGCCTGAAACCCCGGAGAGCCGCTGCCAGTCAGTGTCGACAATACTGGGCTAGATGGGCCAATGGTCTGACTCAGTATATAAGGCAGCTTCCTATGTTCCTATGATCTGCCTAAAATTGATGAGGGACATGGATTTAAGGGGCTCCTACCTTCCCACCCCCATAATTTGAGCACTGCCCGGCATACTGAAGCCTTGTGGATAATGCCCTCTCTCTGTCTTCCCTTCCTGCTCTTCCTTGCAAATGCATCCATATACACACGCATCATTAACTGTCCTCTTTTCCGCGTCAAAGGTGATCTCTATCAACCCAAATGCAATAAATGGAAATCTAGTGAAGGGTGTGAATGAAATGGATTTAATGTCCTTGAGCTTCTGTTAAAAACAGATTTGTCCTAGATGCTGCAAGCCTACATCTTATTCCAGCATTGTCTTTTTGATTTGGCTTGTCGGAGACATATCTTGGAGAACAGCATGAATATTTCAGTGACAACAAGAAAGAAAAATTAGGTTGACGAAAAATTTAGACCAGCATGTTGTAGGCACCACTTAACAAAGAATAGAAATGGTTAAATGTGCAATTGCATTTGTGCATAGCCATTAAAATCTTAATTACATGTTCATAGATCAGATGTATATGGATTCATATGCCTGGCATCTAGGCCTGAGACTGTAGCATTACATTAGTCACATAAAGTAAAAAGTATGCACAGCTCCCTGCAGGAAGAAATATACTCTTTCCAAGACACATGGAAATTGAGATGATTGAAACAGTTTTTCCAATCGCTAGTGTAGGGTTATTTTGTCCAGCCTTTCCCAACCTTGGGTCCCCTGCTGTTACTGGACTACAACTCTCATTATCCCCAGCCATTAGACTTTCTGGTGGGGATGATGGGATTTGTAGTCCAACAAAATCCGGGGACCCAAAGTTGGGGAAACCTGGTTTATATGATACGTAATATCCCCCATATGTTTTTTTTTAATTTCATTTTTTATTTCTTTATATACCTCAGCCATTTGGTATATTTTTCCCCAAGCTATATTTTATTTCAACATCAAAGCATTTCAGTCTTTAAAGGGTGGGTCCTCCCTGACTATACCACTTAAGCATGTGGTGGGGGAGGCCAGGGGTGCTCATTTAGACTTTTGAAGGTGCTGTTTCTCACTTGCCCCGGAGGCTCCTGTGGTGACTTTCTAATGGGAGGGGAATCTGCTGCTATAGAAGAAGTCTTTAATTGCTTTGCTTTTAGGTTTTAATTATAATTTTATCTCTTATTTTATTATCAGTTTCCTTCAGCACAGTTTGTAGTGAGGGGGCATACATTTTATAAATAAATAAATAAGTGACTCACCCACCTGTTTATACAGCTTGTGTGCACCAGACTTTCCTTGGCTGTTGGGGTGGGGCAGTGACAGGGATGGGGACTTGGACTCAACTCGTGAGTCAGACTCGAGTCCCACTCGAGTCCCAATATTTTTAATGGGACTCGACTCGGGACTCGAGACCAAGGACTCTTCAACATCCCTGGGCTGTGCCAGAAGGAGTGGAGAGAAGTGTGATTGCTGGCGAAGATTTTATTTTTAAAAATCATTTTCTAAAATGCAACCTTTCAGACATTTTGGGTTTGGCTGCCTCTGCCTGCCTGTCTGGGGTTCCCTGCCTCCTCTGCCTGCCTGGTCTCTTCTTAACCAGTTCCACAGTTTGAATTGTCCAAGCCAAACACCTATGCCTGCCTGCTTTGGGGTTCCCTGCCTCCTCTGCCTGCCTGGTTATTTAGGGTTTGTCTGCCTGGTCTGTTCTTGCCAAAATCAGTGGCAGAGTTTTGAAATAAAAAGGCACACTTGTGCCTAGAAATTATTTAAACCACACATCTGAAGTAGCCTTATTTTGTTGGGAAACCCCCCCATTGATTTTAAAAGGGACTCGTGGGGTCAGCTTTCGGAGTGACTCGTGACTCGTGAGTCACCATTTTGGACCAAGGACTCGGACTCGAGACTCAGGTCCAAAGACTCGTGACTTGACTCGTGACTCGAGACCAAGGACTCTTCAACATCCCTGGGCAGTGATGATGTAATGGCTGAGGGGAGGCTCTCCTCCCCCCCCCCCCCGGCCACACAGTAGCTTCACTGTGGGAAATCCAGCCTCCCAACCATCTCCCACAGGCTAAATAACATGGCCAAGATTAATTTAAACAAACAAGTGGCATATACCAGCAAAACTACCCTCCTTACTATAACAATGCTCCTGCCATTTCAGGAGGCTTCACCAGTTTCATTTATCTCCTTTTCGTAGTCCAAGTGCTCCCTTTGAAGGATGCACAAGTAGGGTTGTGTGTCCATCATCCACTTATCTCATGCCATAAAACACTAAAAGGGGGTAATGGGTGGATCCTGCACAGGAATAATAATAATAATAATAATAATAGCAGCAGCAGCAGCAGCAACAACGGTGGTGGTTTGGGCATGCTCTGACAGATTATGTGGATAAGCACTTCTTACAAATTAAAAGATACATGAAATGCTTAATCACATTTCACAGTCTACATGTCTTGTTTTTCTTTCCTAAGTAACTAGTATGGGAGGGGCAATCAGGACTACAGTGCAGTGCAGTGGGATGGGGGGCTATCCTTCCTTCCCCATGCCACAATCCTGATCAAAATCACACATACCCAAATTGGCACAGAAAGGAAGCTGCCATTGGCAGCTTGCCCAGGATGGCCACTTATGAATGGCCAAAGAAGAGGACAGTGGTTTGCATAATATTTGCATATGCTAATTTATATAGAAATATAGTACATGTCACCATAGTGGGGACGACTGTGACTGGGTGACCTGTGTACCTTGCTCAGTCTGCTTTCCAGGTGCGGTTGATGCAACTTCAAGGCCCAGCTCTTCCTTCTGATGCTTCTTTATCTATAAACCAGACCCAATCTGGACAGCCCTTCAAACAGAGGATGCCTTCAAAACAGATGCCAATCGTCTTGCAGCACTTCAAATAGAGGATGGCCCTCTGCAAAAGAGGGCAAATGGCCACCCTAAGCTTGTCTCCAAGGGTAAACAACAGCTTTGACTGTGAGTAGTTGGTGGAGAGAGTTGTAAGGGCTGCGCAGCACACAGGGGAAATTTGACACTGCTCTCCCTATGTGCCATAGCCCTGATCTTGATTGTCCATACGTCATGCCTGCTAATCAGGAAAGAAAAACAAGGCTTGGAAAACATACAATCATAGAATAGTAGAGTTGGAAGGGGCCTCTAAGGCCATCGAGTCCAACCCCCTGCTCAATGCAGGAATCCAAGTCAAAGCATCCCTGACAGATGGTTGTCCAGCTGCACCTTGAATGCCCCCAGACCCCAATGTTGGAGAGCCTTCTACCTCCCTAGGTAGTTGGATCTATTGTCGATGATCGTGCATTTCACACATTGTCTAGTTTGGCTTGCCTTTTCCTTTGATGTCACCTGTTTCTATGAACCTCAAGATGTATAATGCACCTGAAGGGTATTTTTTTCAAAAAGTATTCCTTGTCCAATGAGAACGACCAACATCTCAGAAACTAGGTTGCCTTCCAACATTCTTATCATTGTAATGCTGCTTGAAATCTCTTGACATACTGGCTGCATTCGGATGTCACATTAAGCCAGGAATCCTGGCTGAATTAACCATGATGTGAACAAACAGCATGCTGGTGCACTTAGCCCATTCACTCAGGCTTTGCTCCTCCCATTGTGTGGATGGGTAAACAAACTAGGTATGGATAGCTTCATGTTATGCCTGAACCTGGCTTGTTGGGTTTAGTGCACCCAACAAGCTAGGATCAGAAGCTAGCTTTAAGCCAAGGTTTAAAATTGGTTTATGAATCCTGGTTTGTTTGGGTGCAGTTAACCATAATCCTGGGTTTGAACATAATGTGAAGCTATCACTTCCTGGTTTGTTTACCCCCTCGCTCGAAGGGAGGAGTGAAGTGTGAGCAAACGGATCCCTGGCTTAATGTGGCATTCAAACATGGCTAGACTCTGAAAAAGAAGTGCCAGGGACATACCATTGATTCCTTTATTAACACAGCACTCCAATTATAAGAAGGGAGCAGCATTTGCTAAAAATTACCCTCACTGCCATACAAGAGATGTTTGAGATTTAGGGATGGTGAAATTGGGATCTAAACTAGGCCCAACTGCAAATACGTACAGGTTAGAGTACATTTTACTTGGCTTCTCATATTGGAAATGTAAAGATTGTTCATTTATGGTGTGCTTTTTTAATGTAAAGCTTATACCTTGGACAGCATACAGATGGATTTTCACTAAAACCAAATGTAGTGCTTGACATTTCACTTTATTGCAGAGTCATTTTTAGTGCCAGCTTTAAATGTTTGACTGCTTTGGTTTCTTTTCTTTTTTTTAAGGATGGTAATTTAGTGCTTACAAAACTGAGACTGATAACACTGGTAGGATCCTGAAACAACATAATCGGGTGTGGAGAAGGCTTCTCAAATATGCCTGACAACACTACAATCTTGATATTTAACACATGCATTCCAGCTGTACACCCTTCAAGATGTGATACAGGATATAGCTTATGCCAACAACAATGGTTTTATGTGGTGAAAACACATTATATACAGAAATAAGACCAGGAACAAAACTTCCTTTGGCAGAAAACAATGATTTATGACCACAAATGTTGACAGTTTATGGGTCCATACCAATGCATAACATGTTTTATCTCAACAGAATGGTACTCACAGAGTCCTGTGTAGCTTCAGAATTCAGACATGAAAATGGAATTAATTGATTTATGATTTATACTTCAGTACAGCAACATGCAGTATAAAGCAAAAAGTTTATATCTAAAGAAGCAAAAATAAATCTGATAGATTTCTGACATTTTCCACATACATAATAACCACATGATTTCCAGAAGTGTATGTGTGCCTGGCTTACATTTGTACTAGAGTTATTTCAGATGCTCCCTCTGCTGAACCTCCAGAAGCAGTTGCAGAAAGAACAGAAAGATTTCCTCTTAAGGTCAAGCTACATGATATTTATTTATTTATAGTTTGGAGGTCTGGTTTTACTGCCCCCCACGTGCGTGTGTGTGTGTGTGTGTGCGTGCGCGCACACACACACACACACACACAAGTTAGGGGAGGAGAGTCTTAATGCTTCCCTCCCTAGCCGCGATTTTTCCAACAATCTCCTTTTTACAATTACGGGGCTTAGCAAATAAAAGCCCCATTGGTTAAGTTATTTGCCAGCCTGTTTGTCTTGATAAAAGATGCAACTGGGATAGTACTGTATAGTGCCTTGATGGCTTTGTTACAAATAAGGTGGTATATAAGTGATCATGATCATGATGATCATGATGATAATCACCTCCTTGGCTGAAGGAAGCCTCTCAGACGAAAGAAGTAGGTATATTGTTTTAAAGTTGAAAATCGATGGTTTTGGTACCCGTTGAAGATATTGTACTGCCTGAAGCAAAGCCCCAATGTTGTCCCGTCGTTCAGACCCATCATCTTCACCTATTCACCCACCCACTTCGGCCGTGCTTGTTCCAGGTTTTGAGGGCCCTTGGGCAAGACACCCTCAATTGCCCCTCCCTCAGTGAGTCTACCTTCTCACCGCCATTGTCACCAGCTCATTCCTTTTCTCATTGTTGCTACCACTTACAGGCAGAAAGCCAGGGAGCAAGTAGGCAGTGGCATCTACTGCTCCTCCTCACCCCCATCACCATTGGCTGGGCCAGAGTGAGAGGCAGGTGAAAAAGGTGGTTGCAATGGTGAAGAGGAGCAACTCCAGGGGGCTTTTGTCAATGAGCGCCTGCTGGTGTGTGGGCCCTTGGCAAGTGCCTGACCATGCCTACCATTGATGCACCTCAACAGCTCCTGCACCTCAATGCCACCTGAAGCAGGTCACTTAACCCTGCTACATGGTAGGGCCAACCTGGCTAGATCAGATCTCCACTGTGACTGCTCAGTTGGAGCCTTTCCTGTTCACCTCTGTGGGGAATGAAACTGTTCTGATGCAATGTAAGGCAGCTTCGTATCCATTGATGTTATTGAGCATACATTTGATGTTTTCTGGGCTTAGTATGAAGTCTTCTCTCTGTCACTGAAAATACTCCTTATTCCTAAGGGCTTTATGCTTTCAGAAAATAAGCCTGCTTCTTCTTCTTTTTCTGGCTTCAGGCCCCATAAGCAGTGTCTTGGTGAACAGATATGGCAGCAGGCCGGTCATGATAGCTGGAGGGATCCTGGCCTCCTTTGGAATGGTTGCCTCTTCTTTCTGCAATAGCGTCTTGGAGCTTTACATATGTGTCGGTATGATTGGAGGTAAGTGATGAATTAAAACCTCTAACAAAGCCCTTCAGTTTCAGTTTCCCCCTGATGTTCTCCTTCAACGTACATCTTTGGGTATTTAAATGCATCTTCAGATAGTTTGCATCTGATTATTTTATGATAATTCAACTTATTGCTTGTGCTCGTTGCATAATCCTTACTTCACTGCACTGTAATTACAGCACAGGAACTGATTGGTTCATGGCAGCATTTATTATAGTCATTTGTACTCAATTTCTGTATAGGTGTGGGGGTTGTTGTTTTTTTATACTACCCTGCAGATATACTTTCAGTGAATGAATATACATGGAATGCAAATTTTGATTCCACTCCAAATCCTCAGTTGCCCTTTGCCATATTATGAGGGTTTTTTAATGGCGTTTTTTTGCCATAGAGTGACTGGTAGGCGAGTTTTCATACGGGAACACTTTACCATGGGAGCCAGCTCTGAAAGCAACATGTCCAAAGTGTCTGAATGGGCCTCAGTTACACTTCAATGATGTACTGAAGCCTGAGGATCAGGTTTGTAGATCATGTCAGCAAAAGCCCTGTTAATATAAACCTTGTTCCATTGAACTCGCATTCGAAGTCAAAAGCACGGATGGCTTTGGACTTTGGAGCCATATTCATACAGCCAACAGATAGCTCAGTGCTTATGAGCCATCCCCTGGAACATTAAAACAGACTATTTTTAAGACATAGTTATACAGCTGTCCTTTTAAAGCTGGTCCACGCACACATGATGATTGTGTGCTCAAGTGATGGCTGAATGAGACATCACATGTCAAACATCATTTATTCATTCATTCATTTATTTATTTTAAGCATTTTTATTCCACTCCTCAGCCCAAAAGGATCCCAGAGTGGCTTACGCATAGTCAATAAGAACAAGGCAGTCCCTGCCCACAATCTGACAATCTAAAAAGGCATGGCACAAAAGGAAAAAGGGGATGAGGAGGGAAGAGGGGGGGAAGCCAGTGCTCTTTCTGCACAAACAGAACGTTCATATCTCAAATACAGTGTTTTTCAGCAAAGCCAGATCACACATTCAGCTGCAAGCCAACAAGCTCAAGCTGAGACTGCAGGTTGCCATTTCCTCCAATGCAATCTTTTCAGCACTGATTCACACAGCTACTCAGCATGTGTTAGCTGCAGTCAATCCATGCCCGCTCCAGCCATGTTGACTTGCTTGTGTGAAGCCCAACAACATATATCGAGTCAGCCAGCACAGATCGAGGTTTGTCACACAAATTGCATTCACTTAAAAATCTGTAGTGATCACGCTCTGAATGGTTGTGACAATTACACCAGAAAACGGAGGTTGATTCAGGAAATGGCAAGTCATGATATTATTTATTTATTTTATTTATTTGCAGTGTTTGTATACCGCTCCATATTTAAGCAGATTCCAGAGCGGTGAAGAATAAAAAGAGAAAACAGATAAAAGAATAAAAACAATGCACTGAAAACAAGGTATCATTAAAACTCTGGCTGGTCAGCAAGGAAGGCTTCCCAGAACAAGGATGCCTTCAGCAGGTGCCAAAAGCAACACAATATCAGAGCCTGCCTGATCTCCAGAGGCAGGGAGTTCTATAGAAATGGAGCCACCAAACTGAAGGCTTTTCTCCTGGTGGACTCCAATTGGGCCATAGGTTCATGTGGAACAACCAGGAGAATGTCTTACGATGAACAACTGAGTGACCGGGCAGGTTGGTAAGGGAGAAGGCACTCTCTCAGGTGTCCCGGTCCTGGCATATACCTTAGAGAGAACAAACAAACAGATCACCTAGTAGCTTCACCATCTCAGAAATCTAGATGTGTGACTCCAGCTTACATTTATTATCATGTTTGCACCCCACTATTCCTCCAATAGCTCAGGATGCCATATGAAGGATGATCCCATTTTATTCTCACATGAGCTTTGTGGATTAGGTCAGACAAGGTAACTTGCCCCTGGACATTCATCAAGTTTCATCACTGCATAGGGATTTGAATCCAGGTTTTTTCCAGTTCAAGTCCAGCAAACTATCCACTATATTAGTCTGCTAATTACAATGAGAAAGGGAGGCATCCACTGAGGATGGGTATAGAGGAAGCATCTGTAAAGGAAGGGAATCTTTGCTCAGATAACATGAAAGCATTCAGGGCTACCCTCCCTTCTGGTACTGAATGTAACTCAGCTGCATGATTACCAGAGGCAAATTGGCTGCCTGCATTCCAGGGCCAATCCCTTGTATTCTGCCTGCAGGGATCCTAGTCTCTGCACAAAAAAAGTCTGTGTAAATCTCTCCTCCATAGGAAATCTCAGGACCCCACAGCGATGTGTGAGGGTAGCACTTTCTGTGTAATGGTCCATATGTATTAAGCATTTTAAGCCTTATTTTATGTGTACCTATTCAAACCTAAGTAAAGGATAAAGCTAAAGGCAGAGGATTTATACTGTTAAATCTGCCATTTTTTTGTCGAGAAGGTGACATTTAATAACTTCTGTGAAATGAACCAAGAGCAAATTGGATTATAGCTTAGTAAAATACAGAAACAGTGTGCTCAAGGTCTTCATATCATTGTTCCTCTGTCGCTGTGTTGTCTGTAACATGGATCTCACATTGCTAAAGCTTTTGCTTTTATTGTGCTGCAATAGAAGGAAATGAGAGAAATTTAGCGTGGCATATCCATGCCATTAAAACACGTGGAAAGCAATGAACGTTCACATTTATTTGCCAGTGCCAATGGCTTTTTTATCTTCCTTGGGAATCACAGGATGGCATTTTAGCTTTTTTTTTCTTTCTTGCTGGGGGTGAAGAGGGAGTTAATGTGGGTTGATTATAGTGCAGAATCCCAGCATTGTAAATGCAGTAACACTATATTCTCTTTGCTCTCTCTCTCTCTCTCTCTCTTTAGGTTTAGGCTTGGCTTTCAACTTGCAGCCAGCCTTGACGATGATTGGCAAGTATTTTTATAAAAAGCGTCCCATTGCTAATGGACTGGCCATGGCTGGAAGTCCAGTCTTTTTAAGTACTCTGGCACCTCTCAATCAGTTTCTTTTTAATGTTTTTGGCTGGAAGGGAAGCTTTCTCATTTTGGGAGGACTCCTTTTAAACTGCTGCGTGGCTGGGTCACTCATGAGGCCTGTTGGACCTGCACCTGCTGTAAAAAAAGACGTGGAGAAGGGGAAAGGAGATTCTGCCTTGCACAGGAACGACAAGAAATCGGTTTGGCAAACCATCAATCAATACTTAGATTTATCCCTCTTCAAACACAGAGGATTTCTGATTTATTTGTCTGGAAACGTGATCATGTTTCTTGGCTTCTTTGCCCCAATTGTGTTTTTAGCACCTTATGCCAAACACAAGGGAATCGATGAATATTCCGCGGCTTTTTTACTCTCTATCCTGGCTTTTGTAGATATGTTTGCTAGGCCATCCATGGGCCTCATTGCAAACTCCAAATACATCCGGCCCAAAATCCAATATTTCTTCAGTTTTGCTGTTCTGTACAACGGGGTCTGCCACATCATGTGTCCTTTGGCCGAAGACTATAATGGCCTGGTTGTGTATGCAGTACTTTTTGGACTTGCCTTTGGCATGGTTAGCAGTGTCCTTTTTGAGACACTGATGGATCTTGTTGGTGCTTCAAGGTTTTCCAGTGCTGTAGGACTCGTCACAATTGTGGAGTGCTGCCCTGTTCTTTTAGGGCCGCCTTTGGGAGGTAAGGATGATGAGGATGAGGATGATGATAACTGTGCATTTGACATATAATATTCTTTGACTCAATTTCCTACTAGAGACCTGCAACCAACAGTTTGGCTGGTTAGTTGGAGTTAGCATGTAAAATTTCACTCTCTGCCCAATTCATTCAGATACCCTTGTTTTTCTTGGACTACAGCCTTATCCCTCTGGCAGCCAACATTTCCATGTCCATATGTTTCCTTCTAGCCATTCTCACATGGTTTTTCCTCTCAACTCTGCGTGAAGGCAGTTGTTTTTTAATATATATTATATATATATATATATATATATATATATATATATATATATCCAAATTTTCTCCTTGGCCCTCAGATTTGCAGCCCTCTGACTTCCATCTATATTTCTACTAGGGCCTGCTTCTCCACCTACTGACAACACTCATCCCCTTCCTTCAGCCACCCTATTATTCCATGCAGTTTTCTCATTCTTCTCTACCTTTCTGCAAACAGCACATGGCCCTCCTCTCATTAGACTCTGTGAGAGTTTTCCACAGCTCTGATTTCTCCAAGGCTCCCTTTTCCTAAACTCTATAAACCTCTTCTATCCATTATACCCTAAGGCCCCTGATTCCCATAACATTACCTACGGTGCTTTATTATCATTATTATTATTCAAATTAATATTATTATTATTATTATTATTATTAATAATAATAATAATAATAATAATAATAATAATAATATTGTTATTTTCATTTCTATACCGCCCAATAGCCGAAGCTCTCTGGGCAGTTCACAATATATATTTATATTTCCTCCCAAAGCTCAAGGTGGTGTACATGCTTCTCCCTTTACATTTTGTCCTTACAACAACAGTCCTGTGAAATAGATTAACCCCTCTTCCCACCTTCCCAGAGCTAAGACTTCTTGCTCCCTTCTTGTTCCTAGGCCATACGTGAGTGTTTCTCAGGCAAACTGACTTAAAAAAAAAAGTTTCTCACAGAAGCTGCACTGTGAAGACTCGACTCCAGCTATTGACACATGTGACCCAAATGGCTAGATTGTTCATCGACATTCAGTGACAGTATAGCTGTTTAGGCAATGGTTAGGCAGTCCTTGTAGGCAAGGAAGCAGTTGGCAGGCTACAAGCAGTTTTGAGCAGTATTCATATGCATATGAATGATGAGGATTCTACCATAGAGTTATTTTTTTAAATTTGTTTATTTAATCTATTAATGTAAAGTATATCACCCTATTCAGAAACAATGCTCATGCGATGAAGCAATACACGAACAGGCATTGCGCTGCAGTGCCTAGCCTGTCCCCAATGCATGCCATCTTGTTCCACCCCCTGAAATCTGCATGTGTATCATAAACATCTGCAGTAAGGAAGGCTTCGCAATCCAACTGCATGCATCATGGCATCAATGCAATCTGGAAGCCTGTGCAGTTTGGAACCCCAATTGGACAGGCTTTCTTACTGCAATGAATTGTGAACCACTCAGAGACTTTAGGATATTAGGCGATATAAAAGTAAGTATAAATAAATAAATGATGAATACACGAGCATCAGGGGGTGGAGCAAGAAGCCAGTGTACATGGTGTTGGGTGTGAAGCTAGTTAGCGCAGCCCCACTCACATGCTGATTCAATTAGCGGAGATGCATGCCACTGCATCTCCGCTAATTATGTTGTTTCAGCAGAATGGACCACTAGCACAGCAGGAACTAGGCATTCCCAGAATAACATTTTTGCTCATTTCCAGAATGGAACCAGTCAGTGGAGTAGTTTCAGGTACTGCTAGTTCCTGTTGTGCTAGTGCGAGGGCAGTGTAGGATACTGCCCATTGTATCTGACTATGGCTTTGATTTCCAGTAAAAATGAGATATCAAAGGAAACACATTTCCATTGTACACTTATTCACTATGGGTTGAATCTAGCTTTAGGACTATGCAACTGGCTTGGCTGAAGTGAAATTCCCCGGCCTCTTCTCCCCACAGCAGCATCTCCAGCTCCCTGAAAATACTACGCAGAGAGTCAGAGGGCCCTGCTGAATGGGGTGGGCTGTGGCTGAACAGGAATCCCCATATATCTGGCCGAGACACCTTCTGTGAGTGGAGGTCCTCTCATGGAAGGTGTCTCCACTCAATTTTTGTGGAGCCCCACTTTCACCTGCACCACAGCACACCTCATTCAGTGCCCCCCGCAATCCTCTGGATAGCTCTAGGGGTTGCTGTGCAGAGTAGGGGGCAGAGAGGTCTGCTTCAGCCAGTCCACTTTTACGTGCCTAAATCTGGATCCAACCCAATGACAAAACATAATACCCAAGGGAAGACCTCAAAATGAACTTTTGGGCTGTGATCTCCTGTGAATCTCTCCAAATGATCATATGACTTTTTTGTGTCTTATGTGGAATTTCCAAATCTTCCTTTTAAGGTTTCATTCCAGGTGCTGCTGTCTTTCATAGTCATAGCGCTGATCTGCAGCTATGTTGGATTCTCCTTCAGGTGCCTTAAACTTGTTACATATGCATGTCATATGTGGGATTGATGATAAGTGTGCTTAGATAGAATGTCTCTGTCAGGAGCCTCTCAGAGAATATTTCTGGCACTGACACATAAGGGAAGTCTTTCCTGGTCAGAACTAGAGTTGCAAGTGAAATTCCTTTTGTTGTAAAGCAGTGTTCTCCAACCTTGGGTCCCCAGATGTTTTTGGCCTACAACTCCCAGCATGCCCCAGCCAGCGTAGCTGTGTTAGTGTAGCTGGCTGGGGCATGCTGGGAGTTGTAGGCCAAAAACATCTGGGGACCCAAGGTTGGAGAACACTGTTGTAAAGGCTCTTATAGCTCAATAGAACTGTAGTAAATGCTATCTGGACTGATTTTGTGTCAGAGGATTTAGGGAAGGAAGGGGCAAGGAAACACATCAACAGACCTTCTTGTGTGACTTTGAACCTCAGTCAAAGTCATATGTGTAG
This sequence comes from Shinisaurus crocodilurus, assembly GCA_021292165.1. Taxonomy (NCBI): domain Eukaryota; kingdom Metazoa; phylum Chordata; class Lepidosauria; order Squamata; family Shinisauridae; genus Shinisaurus; species Shinisaurus crocodilurus. The sequence goes on from CM037879.1 coordinate 227,550,584, forward strand.
ACATTAATGTAATTGCTGACAAATTTAAAGCTTAGTTCACCTTTGCAAAACCAGGCTTTTATTTTGCACTAGTTTACATTTAAAATATGACAAGTAAATCCTTGAACAAAGCACTGGATAAGCATGGGTGAACTGAATAACTACATTTAATAGCCATGGCAGGAGGGCGGGTGGGTGGGGCGGGGGAGGAGAATATTTAACTTCCACTGGCTACTCAAACTCTCAGTATGCCACCTAGTGGAGTGAACCTACCTCCTATTTTAATAGTGATCAGCCCCTTTTAACATGTTTATGCAGTGCTAAATGATAAGCTCACTTGGAAATAAGTCTCATTGAACTCATTGGGACTGAGTACACCAGTTGAACTCATTGAGACTTACTTCTGAATAAACACACTTAGGAGTCCACTGTAAGACTTAAAGTGTTTCACTCAAGGTTCCCAGCTCCTTTTGACATGTACCTTTTCAAAATGTTCTCTTACTTTCACTCCTCTCGCTACCTTTGTCTGCTCTGCTGCATCCTCTACACATCTCTTGGTGGGTAGGATCCGATCTAAAATATTTACACTAATACACAGCCCAAAGGACCACTCTTTTAATGGCTCACGGGCAATAAAACATGTCAACGTGTCATTGTTATTGTTAATTGGTAGTCTTACAGTAGTTCTGAACAGACAGCATTGTTCCTAATATGATCTCTCTCTCTCTTCATCTCTTACTTGCCCTCTTGCACATACACACCACACAACTCTAACCTTATGATGCCTAACATCAGGAACCATACACTAGTGAAGCAGTTTCCAAATTGTCTAGATAATATTACTTAAACAGATTTTAACAGATGACGTTGGTGTGTCTCCCATTGATTTCTGTACTTTGAGGTCTAATATATTGAAAGCAGTGCCAATCCTAAAGGTTGTACATTTGACCAGTGGCGGATCCACATTTTTGGGCCCCTGAGGCTTGTACTGTTATGGGGGGCCCTCCGCAACCAGCAACCAGCAAGGGCTTGCGCGGGAGAACTTCCTCTGGCGCCGGCAAATGTGTCAAGTAGTGGTGGAAGATGCAAAAGAGGACAGAGCTAAAAACTGTGTGGTACTGTGGTAGGAAAGGGAATTTCAGCAGCTGTAGCATGTCATGCAAGCTGAGCTACACCTGCTTAAATTCCCTCCTCTATGAAACTGTTAAAGGTGCAAGAGCCAGTTCTGTCCTCCGACATCTCACTGCCACATCCATGCCTGCGGCTCTGGGGCTGCTCCCACCCGCAGCTTTGCCGGGCTTGCACAGGAGAACTTTCCCCAGCGCCCGAGACTCCTGCTGGGGCTTGTAGCTAAGCTGGCCGGCCTCGCCCACCCGGGCTGCAGGTGTGCCCAAGCACTGACTGCATCCCCTGTGCGTGTCTGGAGATGAGGCAGCGCCCGGCCTGGTGCCGCGGCTTTGCCTGCAGGCGCTTTGTGGGGACAACGAGAGGTTTGCCTTGCCCAGCCCACCTCGCAGCCCCTGTGCCGACCAAGAGGGTGGTGCTGCCCAGCCCCTTCCTCGCTCGATAGGCGCGGGCCCTTCCTGCCTTCAGCATGGGGGAGTCGGCATCGCAGCGCCTGCCTTGCAGGGTCGTTCGTTGTAAGCAAGGTGTGCTGTACGCAAGAGCTTGTGGATGAAGAAGCAGCGGCACTTCGAGCCCTGCGCGTGTGCCCCACAGGCAGCCTCCACGCCCTGCGCAGGGCTCCTCTGGGGTGGGCTGAGAGCCGCCTCGGCAGGGCGAATCCCCAGGAGGGCCAGCCCCCTCCGGAGCAGGTAGACCACCTGAGCAGCTGCCGCTGCCTTGGCCACCCACAGCTAAACTCGCTTCTGACTGGGGCCCCTCCGGGATTAGGGGCCCTGAAGCTTAAGCTTCAGTATTTTCACAGTAGATCCGCCCCTGCATTTGACATATAATTTTCTTTGAGAAGACCACTCACATGAGCATTTATTTGCAAATTTCAGACCCAGTTCATAACATATGAATCCTTCTAACACTGAGTTCCAGTTAAGCACATTAAAATAGAAAATACTGTTTAAAAAATTCTTCAAATGCTTAAAGCTTCTATGGAGAATCATTTTCTGATTCCAAAATTAAGAATCAGAATTCATTTTTGTCTGCTATGAAAGAATGATTTATTTTAACTTCTGTATTATTTGAGGGCACTCACTTTTTTTTATCTTTCAGGTTTGCTTGTGGACATAACCAAAGATTACAAATATATGTATTTTGTCTGTGGCGTAATTGTCATCACTGCAAGCATCTGGCTATTCATTGGGAATGCAATCAATTACAGACTTTTGGCAAAGGAGAAGAAATTAGAAGAAGAAAGGCAGAGAACACTCAAGAATCCTGATTCCAAGGAAGTAGAACCTTTGACCCACAAAGAGAGTGAAGAAATGGTCAGCAGATCAAGCAAACTGCAAGATAATCCCTCAGAAAGAGAAACTAATATTTAATACAAAAATATGTGGTTCAAATACTCATATTTATAACTTCCATTAGAAGTATTTCTTCGAAGTACAGGCCAGGTTTTATTGTAGTAAATATAATCAGTCACAATACTGAATGGGAGGATGAGTTTGGGGGGGGAAATTAAATCCAGTCAGTTAGATCACAATCCTGCTCCTTCCATGCAGAGAGAAAATTGTGCAGAAGGATTCTTCACATAACAGCATTGTAACCTTCCGTAACCCTCCCACACCACACTGCCCTGACCCGTGGCACTCTGGCTTTGCCAGGCATGCTGTAATATGCCCAGACATTCCCAGCCAAGTGAAATCCTTCTACGCCTTGACTTGAAGCAACCTGCACACACCTCCCCAGGTGTACCAGCAGGAATGCAGAAGTAGTGTGCTGTGGGAAGGGAGGGTTACTCTGGAGTCTTCTGAGGAGCTGTTCCCCATCTTGTTCTCCATGTATGGGTGGAGCAGGATTGTGCCATTACATTCTGTTTTATTTTGGTATCAAGAGCATTAGGGCTCCATGTAGAAATTGGTGTGAGTGAGTCAGTTCAAATACAGGCCCTAATCAGGGTAGGGCTTTGACTGTAAGGTCTTCCACTGGCAAATGTTCTTGCTCCAAAAGAATTTCTAATGCAAAAAGATGTGCTTGCCTAGTAAAGGAAGACACCGATCTCAATCCTCAAGCTACCAGTCAGTGTCTGTTGACCTCTTTGCCTGATATATTTTTGGCCACTGGAAGGAAAGAATTTCAAACCATGAGTTTAAATATGAAAGTAAAAAAAATAATAATGGAGTAACTATTAACAGCTATCCGAGTAAAAAGCGCACAAAAAATGAATCACTGTTTTATAGCGCATTTTCAGTGGATGAAAAAGGTCTATTATTTCAGATCAAACTTTACTATGTGGACTTTAAATACACATGAAATCAGACATGAGAAGTGGTAGATTTTATTGCCAAGTGCAATATGTACTGTAATTACAGCGACTAAGGGGTTATTTCCTTATGCTGTAATAGTTTAGAAATCTAAATATTTATGGCCTGATCCTAAGACTTGCAAAATTACTCTTAGGATGGGTTGTATCAACTGCTGCATCGCTGCAATATCATAAATAGATATGCTGGCACAGATGTTTGGGATCAGGGTATAATTCTGAAAAACGTGTTGCCTTGTGATCATCACTTTTACTCCATACCTGTTTTGAAATCTCTTTGCATTCATGGTTATTAAAACATGCCACTGCCACATTACCAAGTTCTCTATCCTTGGTAACCTCTCCAGTCTCGAGACACGGGTGTGAGGGCTCGCTGCACGAATTGACCCCTGCTGATAGAGTTGCTGTCAACTAGGAGCCAGTGCTTTTGGGTGCAATCCTAGGCATGTTTAGCCAGGAAGAAAGTCCTACAACTCCCAGCATGCCCTAGCCAGCCATGGGCATGCTGGGAGTTGTAGGACTTTTTTTCTGTCTAAACTTGCATAGGATTGTGCCCTTACTATTTATAAACCACGTGTGCTCAAGCATTCATCGGGCTATCAGGGACCAGATAAAATGCATTTTGGAGCTGCATCCAGCCCATGGATCACCAGTTAGCCATCCCCGTTATGATCCCCCCCCCCGTCCCCGCTTTAAGAACAAGAAAAAAAGAACAACAAAGACAGGCACTGTAAAAGTAGTTCAAGCTTGATTTGTCACTGTGGGCAGATCCATTTATTTGAAGGCCAAAGAAAGCCTCTCTTTGTTAGCATCCAGCTTTGGACCAACCTAGTCTGGAACAGTAGTGCCATCAGGGCAGAATTTGGGGGCAGATGTCGAGAGCTACACTAGAAGGGAATGGAAGAATCAGCGGGCACAAGCGTGTCACGGTTCTCCCAACTTCCACCCTGAAGCTCCGCCCACCTCATTCCCATTCCCAGTTGCAAGCTGCCTCCCCACCTCCACCCCCACCCCTATCTGAACAAGAAAAGCACATTTTTTAAAGTGTGCGCCCAAATGTGTACTTTCCCCCTATTGACTAAACTGTGAAAATGCACATTTGCTTTCCAAAATGTGCATTTTTAGAGTGCATTTTTTTTTTAAAGTACATATTTTGCAAATGGGCGTCACAAATACGGGAATGTGTGAGCCTCGCCTGCCAAATCCGCTTGCATTTGGTGGTGTGAATGGGGCAAGTCCTGATCTTAAACGAACAAACACAAAATTTCTGTGCATCCTTACTCGCTGGTCTGGAAATGCGAAGCTAGTCAATTGTTCCGGCCCAGTCTCCACAGAGGTGCTGCTATTGGTCATGCTGAGCAGACAGTTCACCAACATTGGAGAAAATGAGGGCAGCACCAGGCGCTGTAGAAGTATGCATTGCAGCTTTGTAAAGGGAATAATCTTTTCTCCCTGAATTTCTGAACTCCATCCAGCAAGCACTTCCCCCTTCACAAACCCGGTTCAGGTCAATAGAGCAGGTGGACAGAGATTTCCATTATTTCCCTTAGTTACCAAGAGAAATCATCTGACACCATGATGGCGATGTGAAGCAAGGCCGCCAACATGGCGCTCTATAGAGCAGAAGGTGAAACATATGGGTAATGCACTGTGGCTGATCTTGCATTACACCATTTTAACTGGATTTCAGTCTTTCATCTAGAGTGCCCTATAAAACCAAAAATTCATTTCACTTCTAGCTATAGTGAGGTATTAGATTTTGCATAAAGAGCAATGAGCCACCGATGTACAGCATTCCTATCCTGGCTGCGAAAGGTATTTATTCTTTAAACAGAGGATAAGATAAGCTGTAGTCTCTGTGCTTGGCATCTTCCATGCAAGGTGCTTAAGCAGAGGGCCAGGAAGCAGAATGCATCCTCCCTTCGCATTGTATTTCACGTGTATGTCTAGGAGAGGGGTGGAGCAAAGAGAAAACTTGTTTTGTTTTATGGAAGCAGAAGCAACTGCATCCGTTTCTTTTATGAGCACAAATCAGGCACAGCATCAGTTCACAAACTTGGAGACTTGAAATGAAAAAGGAAGGTGGAATAAGGAGCTGTTTCCCCCTATGGTATAGCCTCAGCCTGTCCCCATCATTCAGCCATCTAGCTGTGTGGCTGCTATAATCTACTATACAAGGAACATAACTAAACAGCACACCGTGTAACACATCCTATGAGAAAGGTCTATTTAAAGCCCCTCCTTTAAAGCAAGGATGATTTAAGTCAAGTTCCATTCTAGGATAATGTGCATCATTATGACAGGTGGTCTGTTTGTGGGCAGGGGCTGTACATTGCCCACTGGGGAGTAGAAGGAATCTTGTACCACCTTCCATGGTGACTATGTCAGTGAAGGCCAGGCCATCCGCTGTCAGATCTCATGGCCAGGTTTTTCCTTCACAGTAATACTTTCCCCAAACTCCAGGCTTTATTTTTTCCAGGATGTCTGGAGGGAGGACATTCACTTATATGACAGAATGTAAAGTCATGTCTTCAAATGTGCTGTTGGGATGAGAGTGAAACCTGACTCCTGTTGACCCAGAATCTGGGGTGAGAATCAACTTTTACTTCTCAACTCAAGCCCCATTTGGATGTTCCAAAAATTGCTTACCTTCACAATAGCGGAAACAATAGCTCAGGTTTCTGGATTGCATAGAGGCTTCTGCACATATAGCTGTGTGCGCATAGGCCCCCTCCCTGCATATGTTCACATTGTGTGCACAGATGCCAGGGGGGTATGAAACGCATGTGACATCGGGACAGGGCTATGTGGTGTGAGTGTGGCCTCGCTTGGGTGTTAGGGTAAGCACGTTTTTCAACACCCAAATAGAGTTTCTAGCCCATTTCTTCTTACTCATAGAACTCAATAACAGCCACTAAAAGCCAAGCCAGCTCTTACCTGCATAAGCCCGCCCCTCCATTTCCATATATGCTTTGGATTCCATTTCTTGATGTGAAACTAGGGTGGTCACTGATGTCCTGCAATGGCTTTTATATATAGTGATCATTACCCCCTTCCATGTAAAGCAATGGTCCATAGTTAAGTACATAAGGTATAAATGAAGCAGATAGTTGTTAACATCACCGATCTGCAAGAGAACATGATCATTGAGGAGCAGAGCCATGTTCCTGTTCCCAGTGTTAGCCACATTGCCTGGCCCTGACTACAGATGTCCACACATTAGCATAGTCCTGTGCGGGGAAGAAACCTACTATGAGCTAGCTGCTTGTATTAAGGCTTCTTCGCTGCAGACAACCATACTAACGAATGGGCATCTGTAGGCAGGCATAGTGCCCAAAGTGGGGGCCAAATCTAGGAGCACCACCACCCCACTCCTAAGTAATTGCATGATGGCCCCTTCACAGGAGTAAAGCATGAATGGGACTGAGGTAAACATTCATTCCTTTTTTAAAAAAATAAAGTCTCAAAATGAATAAAGTAAAAGACACTTTGTTTCATATATAGGTAAGAAAGAGATGGAGCCAACCTCTCTGTTGGATATTTTAGAGCGAACATCATAGCAGTGAAAATTAAGGGGTAGATTAATAAAATATGTATGTGCTGTTTATGTAGCACATGTGCAAACTGCTTTTAGAAAAGCGATGTTTTCATGTTACTGAGCCCCTTTTTCTTACCTCTAAGAGATGTGGCTATTTGGCAGATTCTCAAGCAGATTAAATATGCTAATACCTCAAGGGTTGTTGTTTTAAAGAGGAAAAATAAATGGTGGTGGCATGTTTGCCCCAGTCCTTCCCACCCCCAGTCACTCTTGGCTTGTTTGTTGGTTGCTTCTTTTAGTAAGCTATTTATTTTGTCTAATTTGCTGCTCTTTACTTACATTATTCATAACATACAGTGAAAACCTAAAGTTGATGTAATGCACCACTGTCTTTTTCAAGTGCTCAGCCACTTAGGGCACAATCCTATGCATGTTTATACAGAAAAGGTCCTACAACTTTTGTTGGCTGGGAAATGCTGGGAGTTGCAGGACACTTTTCTGTCTAAACATTCATAAGATTGTGCCCTTAAGGCAGTCTGCTAAAAGCTGAAATAGTACTACACAATCTGCAGAATCATGTGGATATCCTAGAGGATATCAAAGTTTTAAGACACAAAATTTCTGAACATGGGCCATTGCATAGTTCAATCCCATTAAATTGACAACTTAAGAAGGATAGGTGATTCTTATCACTCCATATATGATAGGCTTCTGCATAATAGGCAATGTGAGAAGTCAAGAATATTAAAAAGGAATCCTATATGTGTGCCTACTTTTTTTCTTATTTTTCAGTAAATTAGAGGCACACATGAGCCAAATTCATGTTCTGAATTCTCCATCTCTGGCTGCCACTTCCTTCCTGCAGTGTGATCCTGACCTATTGTGGTCAACTAGATTTTGTGTTGTTCATAGAAGCATAACCTGTGTTGTTTCCATTCAATACCAGTGTAGAACAATGGCACACCCTCATGTTTGTGCCATGAACTATTGTAAGCATTTTCTTCTTATGTTTGTCTTTATGTCTATGTGGCTATCTTTCCTTGCTAGGGGTCTCCTTGCTATTTTAATGTCTTAAGATGGCACCCTAGAAATCACCTATAACAAATATTTCCAGTGCATTCATCAACTTTGTCTCTGCTATATTGCTCACACACCAGAATTTCTGAGATTTTCCAGTTTATGGCATAATAAATTCACAATTATTGGCTGTGGGGGAAATCCAGAGATCACTCTTTAAGATAGAATCTATTTGGTGGGGATATTGCATTTTTCCACACTTTGACTGAACTACTTGTCAATTTAGATATTGATTTAAGAACAAAAGAAAAGCCATGATGGATCAGACCAAAGACCTCTCTAGTCAAGCATTCTATTCCTACAGTGATCAACCAGATGCCCATGGGAAGCAAAGAGGACATGAGTGCAATAGCATCCTTCCACTCATGTTCCCTGGCAAGTGGTATTACTGGAGCCATATACAGCCATCATGACTAGTAATCATTGATAGCCTTTTCAGTGTGGAATGTGGCTAGTCAAGTAACCCAGGTACCGCTTGAATGGCCTCATGACATCAATAGAGACAAGTGACCAAACCTGTGCAATACTTCTATGCTTTTTGCCTATTGGTAGGGCCGGCACTGAGTACCATTGAATGGCATTGTATCCTCAGTATAGCTGATACTAAAAGCTCTGTAAGGTCAGGACAAAAGTGAGCCTTTAATCAATCATCTAGTTTCCATTCCAAACCCCAGTGTTCAGGAGTACCTAAGGAGACCAAGTATGAGTACCTTGTGGCAACCAGCACACATACCTTCATCATTTCCCTAATGATGAATCAGCCCCTAAATGTATGCACAATGGCTGGGATCCAAAAATCACCCCATGTGCACTCTTAACTATGCTTGCTATTTTTTTCCACTGCTGAAGAGACATGCTACAGCTACTGGTCCATTTAAAAAACAGTTTGTGATTTCTGCAGTGGGAACTGCTACGGCCAAACCAGCAAGCAAAATTCCAAGTCTGCATACAGTTCTCTTCCATGAACACATCTTCCTTCTGTGGATCCCAGCCAATATGTAGTTTTGCTGGAATATGTAAATAATGAAGACATGAACCATGAATGTACACAAACGTGTTTAAAAAGGTATAAATAAATACCTGAACAAATCTTCAGTCCAAAAGAATGAAAGTTGCCTAGTTCTTTGCAAGCCTTCCTGTACTAGAATGTAATCTTCATTATTCATATCTGCTGGGAATGTGATTTTTTTTTAATTGTGTTTGGTAAGTAAAATTTATTTGTAATAGATGAAAAATACTTCAACAAATTATTGTTTTTGTGTGTCTGCAGCGGAGTACTTGATTATTTTTTCACTTTCTTCCAGTCTTACATCAATTAGGAATGTATTAAAAGAGAGAATTGCAATATTTTACAACAGTGCTGTACTACCCTGCCTCGATGTGGCCTGAAATATCACCATATATTTTAACTGCTGTCAGAGTATAAGGAACTGCCTTTTTAAAATGTGTGTATGTGTTGTGATGATCTCTGAACAAAACTGTACTTTGGGCTGTTGTTTTTTTTTAAAAAAAACTGAGTTTGCACCTAGAGTATTAAACAGACACAAAACCTAAGCCTGTGGTGGGACAAAATGCCATCTTGTTGCTTGGAAGTTCATGGGAACGGAGGATGCTTGAGTCACGGGAACCATGAGAGGACCATAACTCTTTGAAAAAAGATGACCCATATTGAGATTTCCAAAGCCTGAAAGTCAAATCCACAAACTATTTATTATGCCAGATATCACGGTGCTCCCTAACCCCATTCAGGCTTTCTAGTCCTCACACAAATTAGAATTGTGTGCGGGGAGAGCGGGGGAGTGCTTGCTGGCCCTGCCCTCTTTGTCACAGCCCCATGGCTGGGCCCCACCACCCTCCATTCATGTGTTCGAGCAAGAAAGTCTGACGCGAGAAGCTTGCTCTACATGTGGAGGCTCTGTACAATTTGAAACCCTAATTGTAATCCCATGAGGACTGCATGCCTGAACAGGGCTACTGTTAGCTATGATATGGCAATGAGTGAATATTACTGCTGTCAGGATGAACGGACAACATGGTCCAGTGCTATCAAGTCACCTTACGAGCACCTTAATACTTCCGATAGGATTTTAAAATGCTCAGGTTTCAATGGATTGTGCCCGTCTGTAATAGCCAGGTATTTCAGAGTTGACTCAGTTGTCACTTGGCTTCAAAAACATCTCAGCTATTCTGATATTTTTATGGGCCCTTCCAGTCTACTAACATAGTAGCAAGTTTCACTAGGCACAGACAGTTTGTGATGAACACAGAAAACAAGCTGAATTTCATCACCAGCCCTGTATCTCAAATAGGCAGATGTCAGGTCAGGGGATATATAGATCTTGAGAGATATATAATTTATTTATTACATTTCTATACTGCCCAACAGCCAAAGCTCTCTGGGCAGTCATGCACAATAATCAGAAGTATCCCATGTGCGAAAGTTGCTCACATAGTAAAGCAGCCTTCCCCACACTGGTGCCATTCTGGCTGGGGATTATGGGAGTTGAAGTCGAACACATCTGGAGGGCACCAAGTTGTGGAATGCTGTAGTAAAAGCATTTAAGTCCAGACTAGAAGTCTGCAGTCCAGCACTAGATTCTGGAGGGAAACTTGGGCAAGATGCTTTTAGTAGGCCCCTCTCCCTGAGTGGAAACACCACTTCCTCCTCACTGCCGTTGCTGCCTGCCCATTCACTTGCCTCTCCCTATGGGCCAAATGCACACCAAGCACCAAGGAGAGATGACCAGGTATGTGAAGGAGGTTACTGCTTCTTCTCATCACTCCTGCTACTGCTCACCTGCTCGCTCGCTCGCTCTGGGAGGACTGGTAAAAAGGCAAACAACTGCAAGGAGAAGGAGCAATGGGGCCAAGAGGCTCCAGGGAGTTGCCCAATAATCCGGCCCCGTGACACTGGCCATGCTGCAGTTGAAGGATTGGTTTGTCAGTTCCAATCATCAATATGTGCATTTTAGCGCCCATGCCCTATCTTTTATCAGGCCTTTTCTCTTCTGCTCCCTTTCTTCAAGCCCCCTTTCTCAGTCTCTTGTCTGTTTCTCAGCCTGTTGTCTACTTGGAACTTTTCCTTTAACCATCTTGTCTCTGGGCTTCCCTACCTCTGCCCTGTGAGCATTTTCCAGTCCTCAGCCTGCCCCAACAAGCTAGTCCTGTCCCTAGGTCTTATGCAAGGTTTTAATCCCAGGCAAATCAATAATTTTCTTCACAAATACTAGACTGCAGACATTCTGTCAGCTTTGTTCCCTGAACACTTGGAATGCATGTGAACATTCCGTGCCATCACACCAACTCCACTCAACCAACTGATGTCAGAGGCTTCACTGACATAAGCACTATACAGGAGAGACAGACATACATACATATATATATTTCAAAGAGTGTTCAGTTGGTAAGACATGATTTCTAAAAACCACAGTAAATTGCTCTGTGCTGAGCAGCTGCCCACAGATGAATCGGTTTGCAGTGAAAATGAATTCAGCACTGCAAGCATTTCTTCATAGGAACTCCCATGTTCCCACCTATGACCAGAGTGGCCTCTAAAAACTGGGGAACAGGCAAGGAGGAAAGCCTTTGGATAATAACATGTTCCACAGCCAGAAGGTCCCCCTCCTCTCTTGAAATCAAGAATGCTGAGATAGGTTGATCTGCAAATTAGGTACTTAGTGGCAGTGGACACTGAATATACTAAAGAATGATCTTTAGCTTTCCTGAAATAATTTATTCAACTACATTGCTTTGTGGATGGGGGGCAGTTGACCGTGGAAGTGGTGAAGCATCCATCAAAATGCTTGTCCACTGGACTAGAATCCGGTCCTTTTCACAGATGCCTATAAACATTTCACAAATACTTTCCTGACAATGTGCTGAGTTGGGATCTGGGCACAAGGTGGTTCATTTAGAAGTTCTGGCCTTCCAGATGTTTTGGCCTACAGCTCTCATCAACCCTAGCCAGCATAGCCACAGGTGAGGGAATGATAGGAGTTGTAGGCCAAAACATCTGGAAGGCCACACGTTGCCCACTTCTGATTGAGATGAATGCTTTATGACCTCCTTGGGACTGAAAAGCAAAGCAAGTCCTCAAATATGCTCATGTGAATCAAGTCACACTGTAAGAGTGTTTATTCTAGCTGTGGGTACAGGGAAGGGGAAATGACAAAGCCTTACAAAATGTCATATTTACAGACTGTTCTGCTCAGGGTCCAAGGATTCAATAAATGAGTGTGCTTGTATCACCTTTTGTGAAAAAAAGGAGGGGGGAGTTATTTTTGGATTCAAGCTAATCTCATTCCATTTGATGGAATTGGATTAGTTTAAATTCAGTTATTATGGCTTGGTTGGCTCTGGTATGGAAAAGAAACATGGCTACAGATATTTCAAGAATGTTGAAACTAAAATTGCATGACTGCAATTTGTGTTTCCATTAGAGATGTAAAGGCCCAGAAGGCAGGGGCAGGCAGGAACAGGATAACATGAAGAAATTGGAGGGGGGGGGGGGAGACTCATTTTTTCCCAGGTATATTTTTTTGTACTTGGAAAAAAAGCTTTAAAAAAGTTTTTCCCCTGTTTTTCCCCAAGCCTTCACATCTCCAGTATCCCCATATATCATGTCATTGTTCTGTATTTCTAAATCCATACACAGATATTTGATACAGATGAATTCCTGTGTACCCCTAGGATGCAAAGGAAAATTATGATCACAATCCAGAGACTGGCTTTCAAGTTTGTCTAAAGGCTTTCAAGTGTCTTCCAGGACATTTGCCCCTTTAAAATAAAATAGTCACCCCCATATGAACACCCCTATGTTTCAAAAGCCATTTGCCATGGGGGAAGGCTGCGGTTTGAAAGCAACATTCAAAACTCCTGCTATGCACACAGTGGGTTGTTCAATTCTCTGGGTTGTGGCTCAGGGAATTAATTTAAATGAGTGAAAATGAATATTGATGTATCTTTACTTCCATGCTCTACTTTGGAAACATGCCCTCACCCTCACTGAAATTGTCTAAGCAATATTAAGACACATAGTAGTAGCCATATTTGTTAACACAGAAAATATTTTTATTTCGTTATTTTTAATTTGCAATACCAGTACATGTTTGATGTTTCATTTTTGTTTGTTTGTTTGTTTTTACTTGAACATATTGTCTGGATGACTTTTGACAATCATTCCTTACCTCGAGGTGCTATTTGCGTTCCAAAGATGATCAGGCTGACAGCAAACTTCTCTCTTTCTCGCCTCAGTAAGCTGTTTTGATGTGACAAACCTTTGCTGTTTATACTGTATATTAATATTGTGTAAAGGCATACACACTGTATTATTTTGTATTTAAATGCATATTTATTTTTTTCTTGCCCATTAATCCCCATTCCAGGCCTGTATTAGCATTTAATATGTCTAGAATTTCCATGTATATTTATGGAATTTTGAGAAGAGTATCCATGATAAGCAACTTAAACAAATGAAAACAGAAAATAAAATTCCCATGTAAAGTTTCTGAACTGATTGTCAGCTTGAACTGTTCTTTACACTTCACTGGAGTTATATTTTTTTGCTTCATGCTTTGCTTGCACAATACAGATGAGCAGATTTTGGGTGGGAGGGGCTTTGTTCAGTGCTGGAGCACATGCTTTGTAATCCAGAGTTCCTAGGTTCAGACAGTGCCTATCATCTCTAGGTAGGGCTGGGAAACATTCCTGTCTGAAACCCTGGAGAACTGCTGCCTCTCAATGTAAACCAGCCTACCCCAAGCTGGGGCCCTCCAGATGTGTGGGACTACAACTCCCAATATCCCCAGCCAGCATGGTTGGGTTGGAGGGAGTTCTAGTCCCACACATCTTGAGGGCCCCAGGCTGGGGAAGGTTGTTGCAGACAGTGCTGAGCTAGACAGACCAAGACTCAAAGGCAGCTTCCTATGTTCCCTGTTCCATTCCTTTATTATTCCATGGGTTCATTTCACTCCTCCTGAAGTCCAGTTTGCAATGGAAATGAGCTGTAAGAGGAAAGGGAGGCCAGCAAGCAAGCCTGCTAAGCCAGCCCCTGTTTCTTTGGTTCTCACTGCTGCCACCAAGGGTTGAGTGTAGGTTGTTGTTGAAGCATGGGTTATCGTGTTGTCTGAACCCAGCCAGCTGCGCTAACAAGCCATAGTTTGTTCACCATGAACAACCCATGAAGAGAACCCATGGTTTGTTGTTGGGTTGTAAACTGTGGGTTGTTCACCATGGTTTATCTTGGCTGGGTTCAACAACTTGATAACCCATGTTTCAACAACAACCTATGGTTCAACAACAACCCACACTCAACCCATACTCAACCCTTCAGTGTGAGTTATTGTGTTGTTTGAATCCAGTCGATATCTTTTTTTTTTTCCTGGCTTCCTCCACTAAGCAGCCCTTTTAGCCTTTGGTACTTAATTACTGGGCTTTTTTAAGGCCACAAGGGCCATTTATGGACCAAAAACCTATGGTACAAACCCTTTACAATCAAAAGATGGCACCAAACTCTTAAAAGACAAAGAGTCTATTGCACTGCGTTGGAAAGAGCATTATTATGACCTTTTAAATCGTAAATCTAAGGTGGATAATGAGATTTTTTCGCAAATCCCGCAAAAACAAATTAAAGAGGAACTTGCAATACTCCCCACTTTGGATGAAGTAAAAAAAGCCATTAATCAAATGAAGAACAACAAAGCTAGTGGACCAGATGGGATTCCTGCTGAAATCTTTAAAGAAGGGGCCCCCGAACTTGTACAACATCTTCATAAACTCATCGAAAAAATCTGGATAAGAGAAGAGATCCCAGAAGACTTCAGGGATGCCATAATTATCACACTCTTTAAGAAGGGTGATAGAACAGACTGTGGAAACTATCGGGGCATTTCTCTCTTAGCAACTGCAGGTAAAATATTTGCTAGGATTCTCGCAAACCGTCTTCTATCTATTTCAGAAGAGATCCTCCCTGAAACTCAATATGGTTTCCGCCCCTCTAGAGGGACAGTAGACATGATTTTTACTGCACGTCAGCTCCAAGAAAAATGCCAGGAGCAAAATCAACCCCTTTATATGGCATTTATTGATTTGGCTAAGGCCTTTGATACTGTAGATCGTACAGCTCTCTGGACTATCCTTATGAAAATTGGATGCCCCAATAAATTTGTGAATATCTTGCGACTTCTCCATGACAACATGACGGCTACAGTTTTGGACAACAACGGCTCTCATGGTGCTCCATTTAAAGTGGGATCAGGTGTTAAACAGGGATGTGTTATCACCCCAACATTATTTGCCATTTTCATCGCCATGGTTTTACATCTTGTCAAGGGGAAACTTCCCACCGGTGTGGGAATTATATATCGAACAGATGGAAAGCTTTTTAATCTCAGCAGGCTGAAAGCAAAAAGTAAGGTAATTACAACCTCCGTTGTGGAACTTCAGTATGCTGATGATAATGTGGTCTCTGCACATTCAGAGGATGATCTCCAAACTATCCTAAATGCTTTTGCAGAAGCATACGAAAAACTTGGTCTCTCACTTAACATCAAAAAAACCAAAGTGCTTCATCAGCAAGTGCAAGCCAATCCTTTGGTGATGCCATCTATCCAGCTTGGCGGGACAATACTGGAAAATGTCGATCATTTTCTCTATCTTGGCAGCTATCTTTCTGTTACAGCTAACATCGACAGTGAAATCCAGCATCGTCTGAGCTCCGCAAGTGCCGCATTTTCTCGAATGAAACATAGAGTGTTCGAGGATCGGGATATTTGTAAGAAGACCAAAACACTGGTTTATGAAGCCATTGTATTACCAACTTTATTGTATGCCTGCGAAACATGGACTATCTATAAACGTCACTTCCACCTCCTTGAAAGGTTTCATCAACGTTGCCTCCGGAAAATCCTGCAAATTACTTGGGAAGATAGGCGAACAAATGTCAGTGTACTGGAAGAAGCAAAGACTACTAGCATTGAAAAAATGATCCTTCAACGCCAACTTCAGTGGACCGGTCATGTTGTTCGAATGCCTGACTGCCGTCTCCCAAAGCAGTTACTTTACTCCCAACTCAAGGATGGAAAGCGGAATATCGGTGGTCAATATAAGAGGTTTAAAGATGTTCATAAGGCTAATCTAAAAAAATGCAATATAAACATTCGAAAACTGGGAAGCTCTGGCCCATGAACGATCTAAATGGAGGTTGGCCTTTCACAAAGGTTCCATGGACTTTGAAGAAGCCCGAGTGCAAGGTGAAAGGGAGAAACGTGCTAAGCGAAAAGCACGTCAAATGAATCCTTTACAGGACCATCTTCTATCTGGTAACCTGTGTCCTCACTGTGGGAAGCTGTGTGGATCTAGAATTGGCCTCCACAGTCACTTACAGACCCATCGCTAGAGTCTACACAATCTTCTTTAGAATTTCCTCCTTTTATCCCGGAAGACAATCTTACTCGGTCACGAGTGATCGCCTGATGATGATGATGATTGTGTTGTTTGAATCCAGTCGATATCTTTTTTTTTTTCCTGGCTTCCTCCACTAAGCAGCCCTTTTAGCCTTTGGTACTTAATTACTGGTCCAGTCAACTCTCTGTATTGGGTAGTTAGGTACGACACTTAGGCATGAGCACAGTGACTCAGCAAGGCCCCAAAAGTTTTTTCCATAACAATTTTTGGTTTTTACTAAAGAGTTTTATTTTGTTTTGTTTTTTTGGTAAAGCAGCAATTTAATCTGTTATTGAGAAGATATGTTTAGGAGGAAAACTAATTTTAGAACAGTTTGAAATTTAACCATAAGAGCAAATAAAAATAATGGAGGAAAATACATCCAGCTAAACCTATCCTAGACCTAGACCTTTTTCCTAACCCAGCCAATACTTCTCAGTAAAGTGTCTTTCAGCCTTCTCTGCTCAACTTCTCCAGTCTGGAGTCACTGCAGGCCTCCATCCTGGCTTCTTCGTTCAGCTTTCAGTATCTTCTTCTGTCTGCAACAGTGCTCTAATTCAGTTCTGGCTCTCTCAAATAAATTCTCTCTTCTACTAACTCTATTTTCCAGCTTTAGATATATGCATTGTTTTGATCCTTTAGATCCAGAGACCAATCAGTCATCTGGTAGAGTGATATTTAAATTAGAGCTGTACGCAAAAGGCCTCTCAAAATTCTCCACCCTATTTGTGGGCTGAGAAATTAGGGGGATAATTTCGCCAGATTTCTCCAGTGGGAGGAGACATTCTCCAACTGTTTATCTTAGGTAGGGATCACCATTGGGAGGGGTTGTAGGACAGCTTCTTTCTTTTTTCTTATGGGTTTGGAGGGGGTTGCACTGCCAGTGCAAGTGGCAACAGCATCAACTGTGTGGGCAGACTAGACCCCACTTTGCATCCTCCACAATGCAGGTGTGAAAGAAACAGTGCTGTGTCTGGCTCCAGGTTTCCGAAACACAGCTAGTGCTGTGCCAAAATCTGTCCTCCGATTTTCTGAAAGTTTTCTTCCCGTGTTAAAGAGGCTTCCATTTTTCTGCCTCTTTCTCAGGGTGTTTTATAGCTTACTTTGAATTTATTTTGGTTGTGTTTTTGAGCTTAGTCACTGCGAGGTGGTCAAGGGTGTTGTGTGTATTTTAGCTTTCTATTACACATCTCTTCATTGCTCTGCAGCCTGCCAGGCTGCCCACACTTCCTGATCTGAGAAAGCCCTGTGGGAGGTTTTACCTCATGATGTCTTCCTCTGAGCTTTAACTGAAGTGTGGGAAGCTGAGGAAACTACAGGCTGCCAGAGAGATGATTGTACAATGAAAGACAAGACACTTGGGCACACTCCTTGGCTACTTCCTAAGCACAAGAATCAAACTCAACCCATGAGAATTTCTCCTTTGAATTTCTTTTTGAAAGGAATTTCTTTTCTACCAAATTGAATGAGAAATGTCAAAAGAAATGTGGAAGAAATGTTCGGCACAGCATTAATTGAAATGGGCACATCTAGTTGTCCAGCCAGTAAGCAAAGGATATTCAATTTAGCTTCTGTTATCTAAACTGATACTACTTGTACTAACACACACACACACGCACACGCACACACAATGGGGAAATTGCTCCTTCATTGGGCAATCCCACCCACAGGGTTTCTTATTTAGAGCCAATACTTATATTTTAGGGCCCAAGGAACTCTGCCTTCTTTAACATGAGGCGTTTAACCTGCCACTTTATTTATTTCATTTTTATACCGCCCAATAGCCGAAGCTCTCTGGGCGGTTTACAACAATTAACAAGACAGTCCCTGCCCACAGGCTTACAATCTAAAAAGACACGACACACAAGGAAAAAGGAATGGGGAGGGAAGAAGGGGAATATTAATACTCCTGGCAGGGCTGGTGCAATGGTCCCTGCGCTCCCTCTCATCTCCCTCTGCACAGCCTGCTGGAATGGCTGGTGGTGGTGGCAGTTGAGGGAGGAGGAGCCTTCAGGAGGGCGGCCTTTCAGCAGGGCTGGTGGAATGGCCCCGCGCTCCCTCTCATCTCACTTTACCGAGGCTTCTGCTTCCATTTCCTTTGTGGGCGTAACAGCGCCTCCTTTACATGTGGATTTCTTCTGTGGGTTTTCCTTCTCTGTCTTTCGGTATGTTCCTATATGTTCTATTACACAATCACAAGGCGGTGCTGTGGTATAGCTGTAGTATAGCGGAATTTCAAAAATACACAAGCTTCTCATTCTGATTCATTCTGACTTCCCAGATAATACCTGACTTTTCTCACTCTAAAAAGGCTGCAGAATGGCTGCAAAACACAGGAGAGGCTCTGGAGGATGATTGCGTCATGCAAAGCACCCGCAAACCTCCGTGAGTGAGGAATCACGAGTGAACAATAAATGCCTCATGTAGAGAAGCTCTAAAACTAAGAGTTCCATAAGCTGACCCTTTCCCACTGCCACCAGTTCTTTTAGAATAACCTTCTTCTGGCAAGATCTTAGGGCAGCCTCCTGGCATAACACAGCCACCTGCTCCCTACACCTGATCTTCACCAGCCCACAGAGAAAGAATAGCTTAACATCCAGGCCTTAGCTATTCACTAATTAGGGATGCGTGAGGATTTCATTCGGGGAGTGGAAATCTGGCAGACTAGCCGGGCTCAACCCCCAAACTCTGTCCCCGCTTACCTCTTCCCCGGCTCAACTTGCGTTCTCCTGAGTCAAGCCAGGAGAGCAACTTCCTGGTTCCTGGAGGGCCGCTGTTTACCTAGAAAATGCCTTAAGATATACCTAAAGCAGCCACAATTTGTGTAATTTGCACAAATTGTGGCCGTTTTGATGTATCTTAAGGCATTTTCTACGTAAACAGCAGCCCACTGGGAACCCAAAAGTCCGGTGAGTGCCGCCGCATGCACCAGCTTTCAGCCCAGGTCAGTGGGTGCAGCAGTGGCATCCACCAAACTGGGGGTGGGTTGGGTCCCTGCAGATCGCCCACCCCAATTCACTTTCTCCTCAACTTTCTCCTAGTCCTTTTAAAACACCACACACCAACCAGCAAACCTGCTCCCCATCTCTCTCCACTAGTGATGTGTTATGATTTCATCCAGGGGGTGGAAATCCAGCAGACTAGCTGGGCTCAACTCCCAGAACTCCATCCTGCTTACCTCTTCCCCAGCTCGAGTCAGGTTCTCCCAAGTCGAGCAGGGGAAGTGACTTTCCGGTTCCTGGAGAGCTGCTGTTTATGTAGAAAATGCCTTAAGATATGCCCAAATTCTTTCTCTCTCTCTCCCCCTTCAGAATGTCACTCAGCAACTATTACACAGGGCTTTGACAGTAACAAAACAAGGCCTCAGATCTACCTAGATACATTATTGCCTCACAGAGGACACACAAAGTAAGCATTATATAACAATAACCATTATATACAGGGCATTTCTTCTCTCACACACACACTTTTCTATATTTCTGTTCTCTGCCTTCCAGGAGAGCCATGAAATAAAAACAGAACTAGAGACAGATGTGCCTTATACCTGGTTTTTACCTTTTCAAAGGGCCATTCTTTATTACTATCTTGTCCCAGGAGGTGTTTTTTGTAACCACTTGCACAAGGGTGCAGACACTGAGGTCTGGAGGCCACATCCAGCCCACCTGGTGTTCCAATTCAGCTCTCTGAGTTTCCCCAGATGGCCATGCCCCTTTCCCATGACCCCATGTCCCTTTCCCCCAACCACCTATCATTTGATGGTTTCCCATCTTTTGTGCATTTTCCCCCCATTCTAAATGGTTGGAATGCCTCTCCTAATGCCTAGTTAGTGGGAGTAAGTGATTTAAGCTAAAATGTGTTGGCATTTTTGGTATTTTGGGCCCTGCTCCTTTTGCCTTTGGTCCACCTGCCACTGAAATGTGGCCTCTGAGGGCTTCTCCAAAATGGAATTCAGCCCTTGGGTTGAAAGAAGTTCAACAGCCCTGCCCTAACACATGACCTAACCATTACTTAACTAAATATGCAAATATTTTCATTTGAACACTGGACAAGAATCTGCAGACAAGGAAACCCACACACAGAAACATCTATTTCCCCCACCATCGAAAGTCCAGCCTGCAGATAAGTTATGTGTCATGTAAGCCTGTATACTGCATTTTAGCTCTGGATTATCCCCTGCTAACAAGCTGTGGACAAGACAAGCTCCCTTTAAGCATAACATAGGTTATGTGTCTAGCTTTTCCTACCTTTGATTCCCATCTTCTCTGCACTGCTTCATACCTTCTGTGGTGGGCTGGTTTCCCAGCGACTCACAGGAGTATATGCTTCCTTAATCATAGAAATGTCTCCCTGTTGCCAGATTATACTGCCCAAACTCTTTACAGAACCATGGAAATCTGAGCTTTTGGCAGGAATTTGAATGTAAAAAGAAAGAAAGAAAGAAAGAAATTCATATTTTCCCATGTATGCTATTCAGAGAACACAGCTTTGAGATTTAGATGAGGCAATCCCTTTAAAGCCATGTTGCACAAAAGTATTTAAAGATGTAATCAGAACAACAAGCAAAGGGAAATTAAATCTCAAATGTAATTGGACAACAAGTCATATAATCAACTAATGACAATCTTTGTTTGAAAACAGAGTTGTTTTCATAATGAGCCCTAATTTCAGAAGAATATGTAAGGGTTGCAAGTATAACTGCAAACTATGATGTCCTAGTCAATCGGTTTCTTGCGTGCGTGTTTCCCTGTGCACATGGTGTTGTCCCAACTGCAAGGAATGTGCAGCCAGAGGTATTCCACACCACCACCATTGAAGTGAATGGAGAAGTAACAATCATAAGTTCTCTGTGTGTGCACTGGAGCCTCCCCCCCCCCACAGCTCTGGATTGGGGTCTGAGGTGGGTAGTATGTGTTCTGGGGGAGCGGGAACCTTCAAAGCACACCTGTAATAAGCCCACAAAGTACATTGCTGCTCGCCTCGAATGCATCCAGAATGGTTGAGTGCAGAATATGTGGTGTTTTATGCTCTCCACAGGGATGGGTGAATCTGTCCATTTTTCTTTCTCCTGCATTTGGATTTTTTTAAATCTCAAAGTTCTCTCTCTCCTGAATATGAAGAACTTTGTAAATTTTTGTAAATTCTTATCAAAAACAAAGTGAATTCTAAATTCTCGCCCATCTGCACGGCCAAATTCAGTAGGTACTGCTATCCCCAGCATGGAGAAGGCCATATTGTACTTGCCATATAGCTATTAAAGATGAGGAGCCTGTCAGAAAAAAAAGAGGTGGCGGCAACCCAAATTAAGCACTAACATGGTCAAATGCACAGGGATTCAAACCCAGACATTTAGGAGCAAAGCATTAAAAGCCCTGGGCCTGGATAGACCAATCTGTCAGATTATGTTTCTCCCATGTTCAATTTAAACATAATTTTAAAAAATTGAGTTCTTTTTGTCCTGAATTTGGAGATTTTGGAGAATTTTGGTAAATTCTTATCAAAACCAAACTGAAATGAAATTCTCACCCATCCCTACGTCGATGGGATGGGTATCCCATCCCAAGCCAAGGTTGGTGTGTGTGCTCCCAATGTGAGTTTTGGCTGCTTACCTCAGTCTCCAGAAGTTCATGCTCATGCAGAAGGTAGTCAGTTCCAATAATTTCTACATGTGCTTGGTTATAAATCCACCACTAGAGGGGATTGGAGTGACACACACACATCCTACACACTTTCGACCGAAGAACATGAACAGCTGCACAAGTTTATGTATGTATGCACTCTAGGGTATCATAGCAGTCACAGAGGTTTAAGGACCATTGGTTCGCAGAGAACAGCATGCACATCACTTGATTTCTCATTGATTACTCAGCGTTTGTTTACTTGCAGCTGAATGTGTGAATGGACACCATGGGGAAGTATTGCTTTTCAAGTGATATGATCTGGAAATTCTCTTGATGATGTTTGAAGTCTGCTCATTCACACACCCATTGCTGCATCTGCAACTTGATGTTGCGGTCACTCGATGCTGAATGTATCCACAGTCTACTACAGGAAGGCTAAGGTGTTAGGCCACTTTTTGTGGGACAGGAGCAGCAGAGTACTCATCAAAAGAGGCTGCATCATTAGAAGAGAAAACCATGCTGCCACTTCTGATAGTGTCAGCATATGTAAAATGTTGGTGAGTTTGCTGACTGATTATTGCGTATAGGTCTATCACTATGGCTTTGCTTTAAAGCAGTGTTCTCCAACCTTGGGTCCCCAGATGTTTTGGGGGCATGCTGGGAGTTGTAGGCCAAAAACATCTCGGGCGGGACCCAAGGTAGGAGAACACTGCTTTAAAGTGGTGGCTGATCAGAACCTGAGATTTGACAAAAGCATGTGAATGTCCCACAATGGTCCATCGGTGCCTCTTTATGGGAGTTTTTGTTAGAAGATGGTCTCTTGATAAAGAGATCTCTCAGGAATGTTTGGATGGGAAAACCAGTATCACCCCCTCCAGCTAAAGGGACTGGATCCCCCCCTCTCTCTGTGTGAGTAAGTGTAGAACAAAAGCAGCATCAGATCAGAGAGAGATCTGAAGGCATCTTGTGGGTACAGGTGTCTGTCTCTGGGGATCTGGTGTGAGGCAGCAGATTTGCTGTTTGGTAGGAATGCTTGTGATGCTTGTTTCCACTTATGTTCTGCTTATTTATCTGTAAATAAAGTAAATACTATAAAAATACTTAAGTCTCCAGTGCTTTCCCGGCAAAGGAAACAAATATCCAGGTAACAGTTTGCCCCATAACATCTCACTATTTAGGGAAGTGGGAAGTGTGCAACAACATTCTTCTCTCAAAGTATGATTTAATTTTTTCTAATTAATTGATCATTTTTTCATATGTAGTATAGGGTGTAATCCTCATTACATTGCAGTCAATGGTAAAACCACCACCACCAGCAGAATTGAGTTGGATTCAGATTTAGGTGGGTGTAACTGGGCTAGTGGAAGCAGAATTTCCCGACCCCTCAACCCCACGGCAGCCCTTTCAGTCCCCTGAAAATGCTACACAGAAGGTCAGGGAACCCTGCTGAATTGGGTGATGGGAAGGAGGATTATATGTGGAAGTTTCTATTAACTAACTGCAAGAGTGTTCTTCACCATGTGGTCCGTTAGGACCCAGAAGGCTCTTTAGGATTAAAAGTAATCCAGATTAGTTATAACAGCCAAAAAGGGTTTTATTTTACTCACAAATCATCTGGTAGTCTTGCATGCTGATTAGTTCATGCAGCTTAGAGTCCATGAAGTCCATTGGAGTTAACATGACTGCAGGAGAATAGGGGTGTGTGCAGAGCTCGATTGGGGGGGGGATCCAGCAAACTCGCCGGGCTCAACCGCCCTAGCTCCGCTTGCCTTACCTGCTTCCCCAGCTCAACTCGTGTTCTCATGAGCTGAGCTGGGGAAGCGACTTCCGGGTTCCCGGTGCTACATTGTTTACGTAGAAAATGGCGTAAGATACGTTAAAAACGGCCGTGATTTGCACAAGTTATGCAAATCGCGGCCACTTTTTACCATATCTTACGCCATTTTCTACGTAAACAACATAGCACTGGGAACCTGGACGTTTGGTGAGCGCCTCGGCTAGCACTCGTTTTTAGCCCGGCTTGGCAGGTGCGGAGGCAGAGGGGAGCCAGCCACACAAGTCTTTCTTTATGGAGAAGGTCAGGGAAGAGAGAGAGTTCTCACCTTCAAGGTAAGATTCACCGGATGTGGGAGGAAGTGGGTGTGGTTAGCCCCTGGTGCCCATTAACCCATTCCTCCCCTAGTGACTCTATACATGCACTGTTACCCAAATATCTAACAGAGGGGAGATCCCTGAAAATCAGGTGAAGGGACCCTCCGTGAGTGGAGCCCTTCCATCCATGGAAGACAAATCCTGGTGGATCCAACCCATTGTTTCTTATAAACCTGAATTAAACCCCAAATTCTGTTGATTGCTTTGGCCTGCCCTTATATAACAGTATTATTATTAATAATAATTTTATTTATATACCGCCCAACAGCTGAAGCTCTCTGGGTGGTTTACAACAATCAATAAAAGACACAATGATACAATATAAAATATACACAATAAAAAAACATTATAAAAATTTAAAACCAAGTTTAAAATGACACAAACAGCTAAAACAAATTAATGCAACATGACCCATATTGCCATTATATTGAAAGCCCTCACAAGACATCTGTATAATCATTTCAAATAACCTTGCAGTTAAACCTGAATAAATACATTTTTGCAAAATACTAACCTATTATTTGCTCCAGCATTTTCCCCACCCTACCCTGATTATTTTGTTAGCTATTTCAATGACTTCAAAAGGTAGCACAACATTTTATCTACACTTTTGTTGTTGTTGTTTAAAAAATGATAAAAAGAGCAATGAGATTGACACTAATAACCTCCCACTTCCATTTTCTTTTGAACATGCTCATGTTTATAGCAAACAAAACAGATCCTAGGTCTTGCACTAGATATTAATAAAACCTGCAGGCTGCTTGTTCTTGCTTATTTACATGTGCATGGAATTTGTTGGATTAGTGATGCCCCGTGAGCCTGTTTTGAGTTATTGCCTATTGTGGCAATAGATTTTCTCTCAAAATTTCACCTCCAGACAGAGGGCAACAGGCAGATACAGTATTGACTCATGAGTGGAAAGAACAACAGAGACAGGAAAGAATGCACACAAGGTTATATGGATGGTGAAATAATTTACCGATAGAGATCAGTTTCCCACCTGACGAAACAAATTTTCTTATAAGCTAAGTGTAGGCTCTGAAGACTGTGCGTAAACATTTATATTCAGCTTGGGTTTCACTTTTGTACAACAGGTTATTGACCCAAATCCTGAAGACTCGATAACAATACACCCAGCCCAATCTTTAGGTATGTTGAATGGAAATATTGGCAGGCACTGGGGAGGGAGAGAGCAAGATAAATATGGTTCTAGATAAAACAATTGGTACTGATATAAATGGGGAACCAATCCACTGGACTTCCCCTAGAGAAGGCATTCTAAAACTTTTTCCATCACTACCCAGCTTTGTGGCTCCCTTCTTCCTTGTGTACCACCATATTTTCCTACATAATGGCTAACATAATGGCTGTTTGAAAGGCTTCACTTTGGTTACTATTCCAAATGGTGGCTATAATGTGTGAGAATCATTCACCATATTGGATACCAAAGATTCTCCACACAAAGTGGCTAAAACATATAGCCATGATTTGACCAAGGGCACACAATGAGTCCACGAGTAAGCCGAACCTTCGTTGTTCAATGCAATCTCCTCTGAGACCGTTTTGTGCTCGAAAAGAATTGCTTATTTTGAATAATTTCTCTTTTTTGATGGGCAGCTCACTATGGAACCGCCCATCAAATAGGGGAATAATATTTGACAATAAAATAGGAGAATAATATTTGAAACCGGAGACTTGGCAATGAATCGTCTGTTGGCTAATTGGGCAATTTCATTCAGAATATTTGCATCCTGAATGCTCACAAACCTTAACTCCCAATAGAATCTAGAGGTGGAATGGTGTTTTTCAGTAATTATTAATATCTATTTTGTTCTCCTATTTTTTTTCTTAGCACTTTTGAACAGCCACACCCAGCCCAGAAAATGTGCACAAAAAGCCCAGAAAATGTGCACAAAAAGTTTCAAAGCAAGATGCTATTTTCCAGGCAGCCCCATCCTATGTGGGTGCCCGTAACCCTCTGAACCCAGAGGAGCAGCTGCATGGAGGATAGGATTTCTGCCCCACTCCCCTGCCCTCAAAAATATTTAGACACCCAAGATATAAAGGAACTTATTGTAAACTTGTTAACAGCTGGGAGATTAATGATAGCAAGGAAATGGAAAGTCCAACATGTTTTTCCAGTTGTTGATTGGTACAAGGAGGTATGGGACATTGCTGTAAATGATAAGTGAACTTGCTGTATTAAATGCAAAAAGGGACAATTAAAGAGAAATAATGTTAAGGATATTTGGGGGCTATTTTTAGGATTTTGTGCTAGTCAAGGGAAAAGGGAGCATGCCTTGTCAAGATATGATTTTTATTTTTATTTTTGAATATTGAGTAATAGGGGAATATAGAGGATGAATATTCTTTGGTCCTGTATGGTGAAGGGGGCACTGTAGTTGTCATTTGTATGTTGGTATGGTTTTTGTTGTATATTATCTGAAACTCTAAATAAAGAAATAAAAAAATTTAAAAAGAAAAGAAACCAGAACTGTACATAGTATTTAAAAATGTGGCTGTACCACTGATTTCAAATGTTGTTTGAAATATAAAGGTGGTTCAAAAATAATAATAATAATATTTAGACAGCCAATTTCAGCCATCTAAATGTTTAACCTCTCCTTGCAAGGAAGAGAGGCTGAGACACCACCTGGATTCCTCGGAAGCTGGCAGTACCTTGCTCATCCCTGCCCCCACCCCAGGAACAACCCCCCTATGCCAGAACCAAAGTTGGTCTTCCAGCTTTGGTTCCCAACTGGCGCAGAAAGAACCTCACTGACTGCAAGGTTGCGGGGAGGGTGCTCCATGTTCGGACTCACCACTGTGACCTCAGAAGGGATTTCTGAGTTCGCAGCAGGGAGTCCGATGTCTCCTATGGCCCCCCAGACAATGTCAGAGGGCCATAAGATTGCGCCCTAAATGTGATTATTGCAAAACAGCGATACACCTAGTCTTCGGAGATGCAGGCTTCAGTCAATCTACCATTGGAAGTCAGTTAGATGCTAAATAAAATGCAAAAGGTCTATTATAGTCGCTGATTTCCAAAGGAGACATAGAAGCAGTGATAATAAATGTGCACTCCTGCAATGGTGCTAATAGAGTATGTGCGAGGAATTTTATGAGATGGAAATGGGATGTAAATAATAATTGGTGATAGGTAGGTTAGCATATACATCAGCATCCTATGACAGGAGCTAAGCATGTTCAAGTCATTAATACAGCTCACTGTCACTTTGTTTTGTTTAGGGTACAGGAAAGCTATCAGAGCAAGAGCATACCATGAGTTTGTGTGGATTTTGAATTTACTTATTTATATTGTGAGTGTAAAGGGGAAAATAACGAGTTGAGACACAAATTGTGGGGTAAATCAGGGCCACATTTATTCGATGATCAAAAGATCTGCGAAGGGAGAAGTGCGGGTGCTAACTAAAACCAGCCATTGACTGATAGGCAATACATGGGCAAAGCATCCTCTAAGGGGTGATGCTGTAACTTGCCACCCCCCAGTTTTACACTGCAATGGTGCTGAGGGCCTTCCCACAGTCATCACACTCTTGGGGCTGCAAACTCCGATTCAGGTGAGGTGAGGTGGCCTCAAAGGCAAGCCTTATCTCCTTCATCTGAGCCACAAAACTCAGCGATAGGAAGCCTCAGTACAAGCCAATCACCTAAAAGGTGCCACAGGATGATCACCGAACCATAACCCACTGCCTAATTCCAGCACTCACCTGCCAAATGTGACCAAATTGAATTCGAACTGCATAAAACCCAGAAAACAAACCCCTGGATCACAGTGTAGAGTAGGCAAAACACGTACATTGCCCCTTAAGCCAATCGAGGCAATGAGCCAAAATTCCTACTCGGCCCCCAAACAGGTGACCAGAAGAGCCTACACTGATACCAGGGAGGGAGGGAGCTGCAAAAGAGAAAGAGGCTGAGGGTGTGTCCGCCAGCCCTAATATTGAGCTTGGCGCCACACACCCCTTCAGCCTTATTGGTCGGCTGAGATCGCCCAATAGTGCTCTCTCTCATCCCCCCCCCCCGCACAAACTTCTCCCCGCCCACATCTGCACGTGTCTGGGGGAAGGGAATTGTGTATATGACCAAGAAAGCATGTGCCAGCAATCCTAACAGTAGCTAGTTATGGCCCAATGCTGTGATCAGATATGCGGGCAAGAATATTCCAGACACAGGTTGATGGTGGTGCAAGAGGTGTTGCTATTCCAGTATTCTGACCTAGCCTAGCAAACCCTGACAGGGCAACAGCATAGCTTGTGGCTGCTATGCTAACAACAGAGATGGCTTAGCCTCAGTGGCCCATACTCCAGTAGCCTCTCATTTGGATTATTGTGATGCACTTTATGTGGGGCTGCCCTTGAAAATGATCTGGAAATTACAACTGGTGCAAAAGCTGGCTGCTAGGATGCTTACAGGGGCAGCTGTCCGGGAGCATGGAACACAGATCCTGAAAAGGCTGTGCAGGTGGCCTGTCCATTTCTGAGCTGAATTCAACATGCTGGCGTTGAGCTACAAAGCCCTAAACAACTTGGGACCCAGGTATCTGAAGGAATGCCTCTCCCAGTATCAGCCTGCCCATAGGGGAGGCTTGTCTTGTTATCCCACAGTATGCATGCAAAATGGCATGGCTAGGGGTCTTCTTCTCCTCATGTGTTTATTCTACACACATAAACAATGCCTGAATAGGACTGCAGTCTCCTCACAATCTCTCTCTCCTTCTACTCTGTCCCCTCAGAATCTCCCTACAGTAGCTCATAGATTTCATAGATCATAGAGTTGGAAGGGGCCTACAAGGCTATCGAGTCCAACCCCCTGCTCAATGCAAGAAACTAGAGGAGGGGTCTCCCATCCAAGTAATAACCAGGCCTGACCCTGCTTAGCTTTCATCAGGGTCAAAACAGGTTAAGATGCTGGCATTCCATCAAAAGGCTGCACTGCACAGGGTTACATTAGGGTATGCAAATTTTATGCAAATTGATGCTCTCTTTTGTCCTTTTTTTGGGGTGGTGGTGATGCATTTGCTCTTTTTTGGTGATTCATAAGTATCCGGTCCTAGGCGGCAGCAGAAGCTGGCTAGAGGTTGCCATAATCAAATTCCACCTCATATGTTTAAGTCTATTCGGGCCTATTAATTAGGTAAT
This sequence comes from Shinisaurus crocodilurus, assembly GCA_021292165.1. NCBI lineage: Eukaryota > Metazoa > Chordata > Lepidosauria > Squamata > Shinisauridae > Shinisaurus > Shinisaurus crocodilurus. Next base: position 227,579,990 of record CM037879.1, read on the forward strand.
GTAAGTGTTTGTGATGGAACAGAAAGAGGATGTCGTACCTAGGTCTGGTATGACACAGGATGATCTATAACTTTTGTTCTTGCCAAAGAATTGCAATGATCCTTTTGAGGTCAAGCAACTTTTGAGGTCAAGCAACTTTTGAGGTCAAGCAAATTTTGAGGTCAAGCAACTTCCATCCTGTTTCTGCACAAGCTTGCTTCCCCCCCCTCCCTAATTGATACACATTTTTCATAATGTACACATTAATATGTACACATTTTTGCACCTTTTTAACATATGCAATTTTGGACACATGCACCCATTGACTAAAGTGTGTTCATGCATTTTGGAAATGTACATATTTTTATTTGCACATTTTTCAAATGTGTGTACGCTGTCAATCACATTTTGCTTGTCTGTGAAATGCGCCAGAAGCTCAGAAACGTACGGATATCCAACCACAAATTGCATTTGTATCCAAGAGGTGTGCATCGTGTAAATCCATAAAACAAACTTGATGGAGCGCATATCACATATCCCTGCCTTTTGGACTACACTTGGTTCCAGACTGCTTAACTTTGTTATCGCCCTGGCTTCACCAAAGGCCTTGCTTTTTGGACTACTTCTGTTTCTGAATGGTACCATTTTGTTTCTGACCTCATCCTGATCTCGACCCCATTGTGTGGATTTGCCCCACCCTCTGTCCAAAGACTGAGTTTTGTCCCAGCCTTAGCAGGACAGAGGCCTGCATAGGACTTCATTGAGAAGGAGGCTTTGGTGAACTGGTGAATTGCTCAGGAAGAAGCATTACAATATATGTGTGCAGGCCATCTTATCTGATTTATATATCCTTTTATTTCACCTTCCACATCTTCTAAAGTATCCTCAGGAAAAGGTAATTTGTACTAGAAAGTGGTTACTTCTAATGGCTATTTACTCAGCGCCTCTGACATTTAGTAAGAACAAGGGATGTCTTAAAAAGTAAAAGTCAAGCAGGTTTGATATCTGTGCTGAACAAATGGTTTGCATTTAGATCAAATAATTTTGAAAACCTATTCATTTAGCTTTTTCTAAAGACATTTTTTATCTGTGCTTTCATGTCCCAGAGCTTGGCAATATAAAGGGTTCTAGAGGCATTGCTGCTCAGGGCATTCATTTCCTATGGGGCTCTCCAGGTAACTGTCAGTTGAATTCTCATCTCACTTATTTCCATTTAAAAAACCCACACACAGCTTTATTAAAACCCTTTTATATTCCTATCTTATTTCCATCCTCTGCTCACTGGGAACAATTCTCATTTAATTCAAACCATTTCTTGATATACATAATTAACTGCCTATTTTACATTTCATCTTCTCAAGCTCTCTTTCTGTCTCTCTCTCTCTCTACTATATATATATATATATAGAGAGAGAGAGAGAGAGAGAGAGAGAGAGATTGGGCACAAATGAAAGTGTCAAAGGCACACACTCTGGCTGCAAAGATCTCAGTATGGAAACTTTCTTTATCTTCTTAACCATCAACAGTTTCTGTTCCACAGATAAAAATAATGACTCTGAAATATCCCTTAATCAAAGTCAATGCATGCTAGAGACATACTTGCAGCTCTTTCCTGAAATCTCCAGTTGGTCCTGACCGTCTCATGCTTCAAGACCTGGCTGCTGAGTACTGAACTAGGAAAGATATTATGGGGGGGGGGGCAGGACAAGGGCGATGACTTGTTTTAACCAGGAGGTGAATCTTTTCTTATTGCTTTGTAAATACAATTTAAAAAAGGCCTGCCATACTGAAGTAACACTTACAACACACACCCAAGGCCGGGCAAATATACAGAGGAACTCCTTTCTGTTGCTACAGGAGAATATTAAGTTAAGAGAAATCTTGAGTCATTCTTCTTCTGGGGTATACTAAGCTGAGCTGGCTAGATTCTACAGCCTCTTGCAATTTTGGTAGTAACTAAATCCTCAGCACAGTGCTACTAAATCAGTATTTTTTTTTCCTTAACTGACTTTGAACGTAGTTTGCCAAGCCATTTCTGTAATGTAAAAGACATTACAGTAAAACCTTGGATTGCAAGTAACTTGGTCTGCAAGTGTTTTGCCAGGCAAGCAAATTTTTAAAATAAATTTTAACTTGATAAAAAAAGCGACGTCTTGCAATACAAGTACTGTAGTACAGTCAAGAAAAATGAAGACTTTACACTAGCATTCTTTATTGCAGCTTAAATTAAAAATATGTGTACAAATTTCTTATGGGGGATTTTGATATACAAGTGCTTTGGATTACAACAAACACGTTTCCGGAACGAATTATGCTTGCAATCCAAGGTATTACTGTATCTCTCTCTTTTTAATGTTATGACTAATAAGTCAGTTTCTTATCTGGGAACATTCTCTCTGTCTCTCTCCAGCAGTGTTCTCCAACCTTGGGTCCCCAGATGTTTTTGGCCTACAACTCCCAGCATGCCCTAGCCAGCTCTGCTGGCTAGGGCATGCTGGGTGTTGTAGGCCAAAAACATCTGGGGACCCAAGGTTGGAGAACGCTGATCTACAGTGATGACCTGCAATTGCAGAACTAGGGGCTGTGGTGAATGTAAATCCCCATTCAGTCCCAAAGAGGCATTCAGCCAATTAAACAGGCCCAGATGACCAGATGAGCATCATCACAATTTATTTATTATTTATTTATTATTAATATTTATTTATCGCCCATCTGGCTGGCAACCGGCCACCCTGGGCGATGTACAGACAGTAAAATACATAAATACAATAAAATACATTAAAACAATATAAAAATTTTAAAATCTTAACCCACCCCATATTCCCGCCTGAACAACCAGGTTTTTAATGAGCGACGGAAGCTCATCAGAGAGGGGGCATGGCGGAGGTCACTCGGGAGAGAGTTCCACAGTACGGGGGCCGCCACAGAAAAGGCCCTCTTCCTCGTCCCCACCAGTCTAGCTGCTCTGGCTGAAGGGACAAGGAGAAGGCCATCCGTGGCAGATCTTGTTGAGCGGCCCACTTGGTGTTGCTGGAGACGCTCCTTGAGATAAACTGGACCAGAGCCGTATAGGGTTTTAAAGGTCAAAACCAACACCTTGAATTCGGCTCGGCAAGCAACTGGTAGCCAGTGCAAATCCTTCAGCACTGGCGTGATGTGATCCCGCCGGCGGCTGCCTTTAACCAGGCGAGCCGCCGCGTTCTGTACCAGCTGCAGCTTCCGAACCGTCTTCAAGGGTAACCCCACGTAGAGCGCATTACAGTAGTCTAGGCGAGAGGAGACCAAGGCATGAACCACTGATGGGAGCAGGTGATTAGGAAGGTAGGGGCGCAGCTGCCGTATCAGATGGAGTTGATACAGCGCTGCCCGGCTCACAGCTGCCACCTGAGCCTCCATGGACAGCTGGGAGTCAAGAATGGCCCCCAAGCTGCGGACCTGGTCCTTCAGGGGTAGATGTACCCCATTCAGCACCAGGTCAACATCCCCTAACCTCCCCTTGTCCCCCACCAGAAGTACCTCGGTCTTGTCGGGGTTCAGCTTCAGCATGTTCCTTCCCATCCAGCCAGCCACTGCCTCCAGGCACTTGGACAGGGTCTCAACGGCCAACCTCGGTGACGACTTGAAACAGAGGTAGAGCTGCGTGTCATCCGCATACTGATGACACTGCACCCCAAACCTCCTGATGATAGCTCCCAGCGGCTTGAGGTAGATGGAGAGAGGGATGCCCGCCCATGTCAACTGTGCACATGGAGAATTTCCTTTGCTGCCACAGGGCATCTATATATGAAGTAGTAGTTTTTAGCCACTGCTTTTCAGCACCTGTTATTTCCATCAGTGCTTTGCAGTCTGGGAAGTCAGTGTGGCATAGCGTCAGATGAAGACCAAAGAGATCTGGGTTCAAATCCACTCTCAGACATGACACTCACGGCGTCAGTCATTCACTCTGTGCCTCACCTACCTTTCAGGGTTACTGTGAGGATTTAATGTGGTGGGCAGGAGAGGACCTTGTACACTACATTCAGCTCCTTGAAGGAAGGGTAGGATAAAATAGTAAATTAATTTTTACTTATTGACCAAAAAAGGATTTAATGTCACTGAGAGATAAACAAGTAGGCAACTGGGGGGAATATGCTGATTTTTTGAATTCCTGCAGTATTACTTTTAATTAGGAAAAAAATAAGGCAATAAATCAGATGCTATGGAAAAGTAACAGCTGACCATAGGAGGATTCTAGACTGGAGGCTTTTTTTTTTAAAGCACATTATTAATAATGGCAATGAGAAGACTAGAGGTTCTAGAAACCTCTAAGTCTACTGGTGATGCACATATACACACATATTTGATGTCCTGACAGAGTCATATAAGACCCAAAGCGTATGCAGCTTTTGAAGATGTAGCAAGCAGTTTCATCCTTCCCCCCTTTTTTTTTTTACTCTAGAGTAAATGCAGGGCCCTAGCATGGTGGACAGGGGGCTTTAATCCTTCTCCCCTGCTGTGGTCCTAATCCGGATAAGGACCCCGTATCTGCCATTTCTAAGGACAGCTGGTCTCTGTGACCTAGGATTGGGCATGGTTAGAATTACATCTGAGACAAAGAAAAAATCCCATATCTCCCCCCCCCCATTTTTTTTAGAAACTGTTCGAGAATTTTCTTCTTCACCTTTTCGCCAAATATTATCGAAGTCATCTCTGCTATTTGTGTGTGTGTGTGTGTGTGTGTCAGCCACAATTCCCACCCACTCACACAATGTCCAGAAGTGATGATACAGGCTGAAATAATGCTGGGGAATTCTGGGGGGGGGGGGATGCAAAATGGCAGCCACGATGCCAACACAGTTGCTGCTGCTGCGTGTAATATTAGCAGCAAAAAGGAAAGGAAATAAAACTTATGAAAAAGAAAGAAGTGATGCTGCTGCCACTGTTGATGAACAGCTCCACTCCTGAGAAACTCCGCTGCCCGGAATACCCTCCACTCCTGCAAGAGAATATTCAGCAAAATGGTAATTCCCAATTTTACTGCCTGCAAAAAGGGAGGAGAATCTCACCCAGCTCTATTAGAATGCTATTCTGAGAATATTTATACGCACCTTGTATTACAGAGAGGATCAGAATTTGTGGACTTCTCTTTCCTCTGCAGTTCTACTGCTGTGATGTCAGAAGACAACCATGCTAAATGTCTCCTTGCTAAATGTAGAAGTTAAAGAACAGGAGCCGCCTGATGGTAGTCGGCACCTGATGAGATTGGTAATGCTACATCTGTGTCAGTAAGAGCTCATTCATATGAAATACTATTGTCACTAGACAGCATTCACAGGTAGTCACTTATGGTCTACCTGCTACACCTAACATCATCTACCATCTTTCTTGGCTCTATTTCTTCATGCTGGCTTACTTCTCCTCCTTGGACTTTTTTGCTACTAGGTTTTCCCAGTAGGAGGGAAACCTTCCCGTGGATCCCTTGCTGTAGGTCAGATCAAAACAGTGGGATAGCTACAGTGGGAAGGAGACTCTCATGTGATCATGTCAAACATCATATGCATGCCATCATTGTCTGAAACCATCCCACAAAAATTTTCTTTCAGCACATAGGTAAGGCATTTCAAAGTATAGGTTGTCAATTGGAAGTGACTCACCCACCTTGCCTCATTTGGCTTTGCCCTTTTGGACTGTATTATTTATACCCAGCATCATGAGTTAATGCTGACATACCTGCCAACATATTCTGCTTTGACACTGAATTTAAATGAGCATTTTAAAGAAAGATTCTTAAACTTGTTGTGATGAAGCTAATCCATTGATAGTCTAGAGACAAGCCTATTAGCCTAGCTGTCCAAAAGGTCAACAAATGAGAAATGCTGCATCATATGTGTTTTGAAAGTAGTTTTTCTAATTGGCTCACAGAGGCACAGTTCAAAGAAGTACTTTCTGTTATAAAGGACATATAATTAGGAGGCATAACACCAAGGTCAGGCTTAGTGAGTAGAATAAAGCCTGTTTCCTTATGTGACTTGATTATGTCAAATTCTTTCCCAAGATGCAAGTCAAATTCTTCATCCCTCTAATTTTCCAATGACTTCCCTAGAATTCATCTTTCTTTCTTTTCTTTCTTTCAAAAGACACAGCAGTCACATATATTACAAACCATAAATCTTTAGTATTCTCAGTTCTGTTGAAAAGAAGCAATCATTATTGATTCTTCTTTAAAATTGACAGAAGGAAGATGGAGGGATATCTGGAATTAATCAGAACTTATTGAATTAAGCTGCCTAAAACCAATGCAGGAATTCATGCAGCTGATTATACAAGGAGATTTGGCTTGCCAGACTAAATTTATAATACAACTGTTATGCTACGAACTTCAGTTACACAAATACCTAATTTTTCCTCATATACACTCCATGGGCAAGATTCAAAAATTGTAAGGCCCCTTTTTATTCCAAAATATCAAAACAAGCATTTACCTGTTCATACATCAATGCTTATTGCAATGCTTGTTGCTGTAGGTCCACATAGATCGTCAAAAATCTCCATAGTATCTCTTTGTGATAGAGATATCATGAAATTTCATCTGGTTTATTTTCTTTTACTCTAAAACTCATAGATTCCTCAACCATGCATGCAACTTGCAATAATGTTCCAGATTAGTCATATATGAAATATACAGTCATATATGAAACTATATTTTCAATTCTATTTCTTCAGTCCTGAGCAGATGATTTTCATTGTGGCGGTTGGTGGGTGGGGCCCAGGAGTGAATCTGCCCGTTCAACTTTGCAGCAATTCTACTTCTTGCACCATTCCTCCAATGCTGTAAGTTTGTAGTTTCAACCCCCGCAAAGCAGCATCTGATTGGTTCAGAACACTGCTACTCAAAACATAAGGTTAAAAAAGGTTTTGGGGTTTGGTTTTGTTTTTTAATGCAATGGCATGGACCCTGCAGTCTTCTCCAGCTGGCTGCCACAGCCTATTAGCAGTGGGGCTGGCCAGACTAGGAGCAGGAGGACTGGAACAGGAGCAGGAGTCATCACCACTGCCAGGTTAAAAAAAACAAAAAAAGACAGATGTGAGGGAGGGCTGGCGGGCGGGCGGGCTGGTGGTGTAGGAATCAGTTGTGTAAGTGGGGGCCCCATAAGCAGCTGTATTCCAAGAGCCCACTGGAGGCTGGTGTTGGCCCTGTTCACCAAGCCATGAGGATGAAGTTATGTATCCATTTAAGACAGGAATGTAGAAATCTGTGGATATTCCCAGTGGGGGTGTATTCCCAAGCCGTTTGCAGAGAGCTATGTTATCCACTAAGGTGAACAACTCTGACAACAAACAATATGGCTGGCTTTATTTTGTGAACTTGGGCTGTACTTAAAACTGGGATCGTGGAGATGTGAGTCTCCTTGCCTGATCTATCTTTTTTTTTTTTTTTTACCCATAATAAATAGCTGCATGTATGATGTCTCAATGGCAAGATTTCCTTTTTGTTTTTACCACTCATGCAGAAAAAACAATACCACTGATAAAATGTTTTCCTCTGTAATATAAAAGAGGATATAATCCTCTGGCTAAAACCATAATCAGAATTGTAGCTATGTTCTTTAGCCAGTCATGAAGATTTTGATACCTTAAAAAAAATAATAATTCCTAAACAGCTCTACTTAATTTGGGTTTTAACTTTAGATGAATGATTTAGCATTGTTTTTAATTCGGCTGTTTACAAATCCTTGAATCTCTTCCTCTAGCGTTTATAGATTTGGAGGGGTATTTTTCTGGGTTTTTTAAATGCTTTTATTATTAGTCACCTAATGAATAAGGGATTAGCCATCACTTGTGAATCTTAAACTCAGAGGGGAGAAGGTTGCTTATCTTATTTTAATGAACGGTATTTATACAGAAAGGACCATTGCTTTAAGCAGCATTTTTTTCCCCTGGAAGCTTTTTAATGTTCTTAGATTTTAATGACATTTCTACTTTGCTAATCTTACTTGCTCATTAACCCCCCACTCTTAATATGGTTTTTAGGCTGCAATCCCACGGTCAGTGGGTGGGTGTCCCAGGAGCCTTAGAATATTATGGTCTGTGGGTGGAGAAGGAGATCCTTTGGCAGAGGCCTTCTTGTTGCAGCCATGGAAACTTGTGCCACCACCACTGGTCCACCACCATTGGTGTTCCAACAGTGGTACGGATGGGAAAGGGGTTTGTCAGTACTGTGTCAGGATCAATTGAGGAAGGCCTTGGCCCCACAAAATCCAAAACTCTCCCATTCCCCCAACACAAATAAAGGTGGAAAATTGTGTCAGTCCTGGAGCTGGTGTACATATTTGCCCTCCCCAGCAGTGTCAGTGGGAGGGTTTTTTTTTTTTTTACGGCAGAGCAGGGGAGAAGACACTAGAAAATCCTCCTCCCACCTTCCAATCTGGCCAGCGCAAACTCCCCCACCTGTATAGGACTGCTCTGCCCAAAACATATTGCCTTAAAGTAGAAATTCTAGCATGTAGTAAAGTCTGCTTTGCTTTTTCCATTAGGAAAATCACAGTAGCCTTTTCTCAGTCAAAAAAAAAAAATATTTGGCTGAGATGTGGTTACTGTGATTACTAGGCCTATGTTTCAATTCAAATGTAAGGACTACACCCACCTTTCATAAAAACCATAGCTGTGTGTGTGGTTTAGGTGAAAGGACGGAACTCCAAGGGAAGATAGAATGACTGGAGGAGGAGGAATCAATCAACGTTGTACTTCTATGGTTAGACTTACTTTAAAAAAAACAACACACAATCTCTACTGGGTGTTTCCCTCTTGATGTGTTTACAACTGCAATCTAGTCAATGAAGTACAGAGGAACTAGGATGAGCACTAATCATGAGCAGTAGCATGCAGGGCATAATTGGGTGGCTAGGTGGTTGCCTATATCCCTCCTCCCACTCCACTCCCCAAGGCTCAAATAGCAGTTTGCAGGTGGGATAATTAGACTGAGAAAATGTCCTGAGGAACGAGTAAAACCCCTCCCCATCACTGCAGCTCTGATCAAATTGGAAGCTTCCTGGCCGCTTAAAAATAAAAATCCTGAGCTATCCGGTTGTCTCTTGCTCTGACGGGTTCAGGTTCAGTCCTGAGGGAGTCTGTGACTTCTCCCCCACTCTGTGATTCAAACCTGAAGCTTTACTATGGTCAAATCCCGATGCTGCCACCACCTGTGACACCCCACCACTCGCCACCACCTGTCAGACCCCCAAAATCCACACTCTCTTAATCTCCTCTGCTGCCACCAACCCCTTCAGGGTAACCAACTCAGACCACTCCTTTTAAGCTTTAAAAAGGAAACAAGTTTATTTATAATTAAGGGTAGGGAAATGGATAATGTTAATAGATTCTAAACATTGCAAACCCACCCACCCTCTCAGACTCCCCACAGACAGACCCGACCCTCTCCCTGAACAGCACCACCCACTATTTATATAACACGGGCTTCACCCCCCCTCTCACTCTCTCAGCCAATCAGCAGACATGCCTCTCACACTCCCTCCTCCCGTCACATACTAACAGCTATAACGCTTTGCCCATGGGCAGGGGCATGACAGAGTCTATGGGGCAATCCATCTCAATACAAGCACAATCCAATGAACAGGGTCTTCTCACAAATCCAAGCATCAGCAGTACAAGAGATCAATCCAAGAAGAAGCAAAGAACTGGAAAATGAAATAAGGTGTTGTTCCAGCAATCCTCCCTGCCTAGGACTGAGGCTTACAGGCAGAAGCTTCCAGTGCCCCACCCAGGACTCAGCTTCAGCCCAGCAGAAGCTTCTGAAAGAAGTCTTCCGCAGGAAGAGGGGCCTACTCACAAGGAGTCATTTACTCATGAGGAGCCTTCATTGGCAAACAGGCACTCCTTCTCACAGGGTTTGTTCTGGCCTGCCTCTTGAGACCCTGATGGTCTTGGGGACTACGTGGTTGCTCATCCTCTGAGTTCCCTTCCTCTTGTGGGGATGAACCTGTGGCCATCTGCCCCAAGGACCCAGGATCCTCCTGGTCTTCTGGCATGAGCTGCTCTTTGATACTCTCTCTGGGAGCTCTGGCTCCTCCTCTGAAAAGGATTCCTCCAATGGGAGCATGACAAATTGTGGATCTCCTGTGTAGCATATAGTTTGGCCTTCACTTGCATACATGTCTTTTTTTTACTACCGTAAGTTGGATTTGTCTCCAATCCTAAACATGCCCAAACTGATCCAAGTAGGGAGCATGAGCATGCAGAAGAGACTTTCACATGATGCACACTGCTAACTGCAAAAAGAATCAGACATGCAAATGGGGGTTGTACATGCACTTCCTGGCCCAGTCAAGCTACAGGGGCTGCATGTCTGTTCCCTTGGTAAGAAAATCATAAATAGAGCTGATCAGTTATTCAGGAGGGTGAAGCACTAGCAGGGGGTTGAACTGATCCCTTTGCTCCCCTCACCTTGCTCTATCCTTTCCTTGAACAGCAAAATTGTGCTATTGAAAGGGGTTGCACATGTATCTGGTGGTTTGGGTAGGTTTACTTGGAAGCAAGTCCCATTAAAATCAACAAGCCCCAGTTCTAATAGAAGTGTTATAGTAGTTATATTGAAGTGCTGTAAATGTATATCCATAATGCACCTGTTATGGGGCACACTGTACTGGCAATGATTTGGATTAATTATTTCGGATTATGTGGATGATTCTAACTCAGTACTTTGACTACATGACCTGCCATACTTTCATCTGTTACAACAGCTCTATGACCTCCTAGAAGCTTAAGCTTTTGAATGCAAACGCTTTAAAAAAACATTTTAATGTGTGTGTGTGTTTTAAAAAAGCTTAGCATGTCTTCCTAACAATGTTTTTTATAAACCACACTGAGAAAATCAGTTCATTTTCTCTAGTTTTTATCAGTGTTGGTACAGATTTTAATTCAATTTGTTTATCAAGATAATGCACAAACAAATGTTTGAATAAACTTGGGGGGGGGAGCTCCTTTATTAAAGCAATTATCCAGACTTTAAGTTTAATATTAATTAGATTTTGGTAGAATACAAATATTCTAAAGTAATGTGGAACAGAGAATTTATGTTCCTGGCAAACGTGCTAAAAAACAGTGGTAATAAATCCACCCCTTCCTTAGCCTGAGACTATTGGATAAAATATATTGACCCAGTTCAGATGTCATGGCTATTCCATGTTTGTTTAAAGCCTGGGTAATGAATGAGTGGGAGTGAGCAAAGATGCTCACTAGGAGAGCCAGTGTGGTGTAGTGGTGAGAGTGTTGGACTGGGACTCGGAAGATCCGGGTTCTAGTCCCCACTCGGCCATGAAAATCACTGGGTGACTTTGGGCCAGTCACTGACTCTCAGCCTAACCTACCTCACAGGGTTGTTGTGAGGATAAAATGGAGAGGAGGACGAGGATTATGTAAGCCGCCTTGGGTTCCTTTCAGGAAAAAAGGCAGGGTATAAATATAATAAATAAATAAATAAATAAATAAAATGCTGACTCCTAGCCACCCATCTACTCCCGCTAAGCTAAACAATCCAGGGACGCTCCATCCTTGGGTTGTTTAGCATGTGGTCCAAACACGGAATTGTGGGTTGTTGGGGGGGAGGTAGAATCTAGACTTGCAGCCAATGTTTATTCTTGGGTTACAAGCCTGGGTGGTTCTTCAACCAAGAACCCACAATTCCGCATTTGGACATAGTTAAACAACTAGGGACAGAGTGTTCCTGGGTTGTTTAGGGCAGCTGGAGCAGGCAGGTAGGCGGTTTGGGACCAGGATATTTCAAGAACTGGCTTTTCTTGTGCAAGCATTAGGGCGCAATCCTATGCATATTTAGGCAGAAAAAGTCCTACCATTCCCAGCATTCCCCAGCCAGAAAAGAAGGGGGGAAGAATGCTGGGAGTTGTAGAACTTTTTTTCTATCTAAACATGCATAGGATTGCACACTTAGTGTCCCAGCATCTGCAGAAATGATGCTTAGTTGGGAGAGGGCCTTTTTGGTGGCTGCACTTAGGCTGTGGAATTCCCATCCAAGGGAGGCCTCTCTAATAGCTTTCTGCAAGTTGGTAAAAACCTTCCTTTTTAGGAAAACATTAAGACCATGAATTGCTGCCTTACTGAATGTGGTTTTTATGGCAGTGTTCTCCAAAAACATCTGGGGACCCAAGGTTGGAGAACACTGGTCTATGGTTATTAAAATATTTCATGGTGGTATTCTATTGTTTTCTGCTGCTGCTTGAGTGTTTTATTGTCACATTATAAGGGTTGTTTTAAACTATTAATTTATTGTTTTATCTTGTGGTTAGCTAATTTGAGCTCTCCAGAGGAAAGGCAGGGCATAAATATTTTAAATAAATAAATAATAATAAAACTGTGGAGCTGCCAACCTTTCTGCTAATGAATGACGCCTGTGTACATCCTGTGGGATTCAAGTCTATGGTATTTAAAAACATTTCCTCTGGAAATAGGTCAAAATTGCAAAAGTAGACCTCTTGGGGAAAATGGTACAATTCTTTTGGCTTAGATCAAATTTTACTACCAAATACCCAGGAAGATCAAGATCAGGAAGACGTAAGTGAAGCTGCAGTCAGACATGGCAGACCAATTGATATTAAGTTGTGAAGGTTATAGTTATAGATCCCCATGATTTGATACTTCCAAAAAGAGTTTCAGTAACAATAAAAAAGAGTTCCCTGTTTAAAAAAAAATGGGGAAAAAACCTTTTCATTCACCAGAAATATTATTACCACCATACAGTCATGCCTTGGATTGAGAGCATAATCCGTTCCAGAAACGTGCTTGTAATCCAAAACACTCTTATATCAAAACGAAATCCCCCCAAAAAAATTTGTACAGAGATTTTTTAATTTAAGCCATACTACAGTACTTGTATTGCAAGACGTCGCTTGTATATCAAGTAAAAAATATTTAAAGATTTGCTTGTCTTGCAAAACGCTCTCAAACCAAGTTACTTGCAATCCAAGGTATTACTGTAGTTGCAAGGGGTTTTGGCAGATGGGAGTGGAATCAGATGCCATTCCGAAGACTGTATTTATTACACAATGAACTATACAAATTCCTGGCGCTGTCTTTCGGTCACAGGAATTCTTCTGCCTCATTTCAGAGGTTGGTTAATAAGTTGTTACATGGAATGGGATCATATGCAAGTAACCTATATTGATGGCATTGCAATATTCAGTCAAAATATTGGGGAGCCATGTAACACATTTGGGAAAAGTGTTTGCAGCAGTAAGACAAGCTGGTCTTAGTGTAAAACCTAAGAAATGCCAGATTAGAGTGTCTAAGGCAGTGTTCTCCAACCTTGGGTCCCCAGATGTTTTTGGCCTACAACTCCCAGCATGCCCCAGCCAGCGTTGCTGGGAGTTGAAGGCCAAAAACATCTGGGGAACCAAGGTTGGAGAACACTGGCTTAGACACTATTAAACCAGTGGCCACCCTCACCTCGTATCTGTTTGCATGCATGGCAATGAATTCACTTCATGCTAAAGGAAAGGACATGCTACGCTGGCTGGGGCATGCTGGAAGTTGTAGGCCAAAAACATCTGGGGACCCAAGGTTGGAGAACACTGGTCTAAGGTAACCTATCTAGGTTACACATAGGGAGTGGTAATATTAGCCCTTTAGTAGATAAATTGAGGCCATTAGAAAATGGGAACCAAACACAACCAAAAAGCAAGTAAGGTCATTTTTTTTAAAGGTTTGGCTAGTTATTATAGAAGGTTTGTGCCTCACTTTGGGGCAATTTCAGTGCCCTTAACTGATTTAACTAAAAGGAAAAATCCTGACAAAGTGATATGAACAAGGGACAGGGGACTTTTGATAAACTGAAGGAAGCTTTAATTATCGACTGCGGTCCCGTGCCTGTACAGAAACCAGCAGATTATCAATAGCATATCTATGTGGCTACTAACCCTTCAGGTGCAGGGCTAGATGTGGTATTATGGCAGGATTATGAAGGTATAAAACATCCAGTGGTGTACCTAAGCAGAAAATGATTGCCTAGGGAGAAAAATCTATCTTCTAGACAAAAAATAATGTTTGGCTAAATTATGTGTGGGATTATGAATTTACTGTTATCTCTGATCATCATGCATTGAAGTGGTAGGATCAATACCAAACTGCAGAGATGGTCGTGGATCCTGCAGGAATTCAACTTTAAAGTGGAGCATACATCTGGAAAACAGTGTAATTGCAGGTGCATTATCTAAACAGGAGTTCTTGCAAATAATTAAGGTACACTTACTCTGCACACTGTTAACTTGGAAAGAATAGCAGTGTTCTTCAGGGACTGATGTATAAAGGGATAAGTGTAAAGAGAAAAATAACTATATCTTTGACTTTGGCTAGGGCCAGAGAAGTGATACAAAGTTCTGTCCTATGCCTATGCCTATACCAATCTATTATAGCAAGGCTCTCCAACCTTGGGTCCCCAGATGTTGCTGGCCTACAGCTCCCAGCATACCCAGCTAGCATGGCTAATGGCAAGGGATTCTGGGAGCTGTAGGCCAGCAACATCTGAAAACCCATGGTTAGAGAGCCCTGTATTATAGGGAATAAGGGTAACAAGTAAATAAAAGAGTTATATTTGAAGGCACATGAGGCAACCACCCTGCTGAAGCTAAGCAGGTCTGAATCTAGTCAGTGCTTGGAAGGGAGACCACCTGGGAACTGCATGTGGCCACCTTGAGTTCCACGATGGAAGAAAGGTGGGATATAAATAGAATAATAAATAAAGTAAAATAAAGTAAAAATAAATAATAAATAAATATTTTATGGTAGAAGGGAAAATTAACTGGGGAAAGGGTAATTAAGAAGTGTAGTGATCCTCTAGTCTACATAGTTATATCTACTAGTGGGGATGTATGGATTTTGTTATATCTGTTCCATCTGTGTTTTGTGGATTGTCAGACATCTTTCATTCCATCATCCACTCATTGATGGAACTGGAATTTTTTTTACCAGAATGTCATTCCACTTGCACTAATTTGCATTAGCACAAGTACACACTTGCAAAAGAGAAAAGAGAGAAAAGGTCCATGGAATCTGCTCTGCTCTGGAATCCACAGGTCAGATTAATAGAAATCTAAACTTATTTGAATCCATTGCAGCTTTCTCCAACTTCCCTAGCTACTACTCAACATCAAGGTGGTATTCTAATGGTGGGATAACCTGATGTAGTTTCACCACACTCTGAAATGTTTTAAATTTTTATTATTACACTTTGAAATGACAGACAGGAGAGCAGTATATGCAGCTCTTCATCCACATCACTCACTGCTTCTCCTGTGCCCCTGATGCATTGCTGTCTGCAATATACTCTTGAAAGGCACAGAAACCAGACTGGAACAAAAAAACTGACAATTTTTCCTTAGAATAGCTGTATCCCCACTGGTCACTGTTGTGGCTGGTTTTTCTCTAGCAGATCATATTTACCTCTGCACCTTTTGCAGGGTTGCCTGTGGAGAGACAAGAGAGACATGGTGATAGTAATGAGTATAATGGGCAGCAGCTGCAAAAAAATAGTTCTTGTGCTTAGGTGCTCAGTTTGGGTTGGTGAGAGAGATACTGAGAATGAGTACTGCTACTGATCTACTCTTTCAGTCTCCATGCCTCAGTCAGCACCACTACTATGTTGGTGGATCATGTACTCATTTGGAGGTTCACCTGTTGGTGGTAGATAATGTAGTCATTAAAATAAGACTGACTCATGTTAGAAAAAGTGGCTAGATAAAGCAGACTGAATTAGAAAATAAAGAGCTTGGCAAGCTTTACTGAATAATAAACAGATAGTCCCCTGGCTAAGTAGCTAGAAGTATAAATCAGCAAAACAAATCAGAACCGACTTCTAACAGAATGAAACCACCAGTACTACAGAACATACTGAACATGCTAGTCTTTTTATACACAAGAACTCCCAGGCTAAAAGGAAACTTATTGAGCTCCAGCTGGCTGCTAGGCAACATTCCCCTCCCCTTGTCACCCGTTTGCACCCAAGGCTTTCTGATGCTTCCAGTGCTATTAATTAGCTTTGCACCCCGAGTGACACTTGCTATTGCACCTACTAATTGTTTTTTTAAAAATAATAATAATCAAAGAACAAATTAATTATTAGCTTTCACTCTGTGTGTGTGATCCCCTGCCATCGCTATTCCAACATTTTATGAATGAAGTTGCAGTGGAACTCTGGCTGCAGTTATAATGGCTGTTGCTATTTGTTCTGTTCCATGTGCCAAGGCACTGATCCTTCCATGAAAGAAGGATCAATACTTACTAGCACTTAGAGTGGAGTGCCTGCTTTTCACTCACGAAAGTGGCAGTATAATAATGCTCTCTGTATTGCAAAGGGAGGCATGTGAAGAGATGGAATTTGGAGCGGCTGTACTTTGAGATATGGTCTCCCTTATCCTGATTAGAGAGTCTTTTCTATCTTGCTTCTCTATATAGAATGTCTTGTCTTTGCATTCCCAGTTGCAGCAGTGGGGTCAGGTTTTCTGTTGGGTGTTTGTTTCTGGAGTTCTGAATTGGGGTGCCTGTAAGGGTTCAGAGAAGACAATTGTGAGCAATATGTGAACAGTGCTCTCTTTTTGTGCACAGTGCCCTTTTTATTTATCTTACTGTACTCTGTGTCTTCGTAGAAATTGATGTATGTTCCCCCACTCTGAGATTTAGGGCCAAAACAGACATTACTGTAAATGTATAAATGTATATCTAACAACTATGGGTTTTATTTATTTTTATTTTTTACTCTAGAGTAGGTGCAGGGCCCCCAATCCAGATTAGGACCCTAGCCTGGGGGTAGGGGGCTTTTAAGGTCTGGATCAGCCCTCCCATGCTTACTCTTGAGTAAAAATGAACAAAGACATAACTGCCAGACACAGATTTAAAGTAATCTGTTTTGACCTTTATATACTAGTCCTGCTATGCCATGATTCTGCAGAGTTGGTCAGAGAATACTGTCCTCCATTGTGGCTGATGGGGTAGAGAGGGAAGAAAAAAATGCTTGGTCTCACCATTGATTTCAATGGGAATGTTAAAACTTTTCCAGGTGTAACAGGATGCCAGCAGCAGCAGCAGCAGGACTGACCTTTGAGCAAGAATAGGATTCTAAATAGATGTCAGACTCCACTAACATTTGAATGTATCCAACTGACTTATACTAAGTCAGTCTGTTGGTTTATCTAACCTCTTATATGTCTATTCTATCTAGCAGCAGCTATCTAAGGTGACCAGCCTTGGCAATTGAGATCCTCTAAACTGGAAATACTAGGGTTTGAACTTGGGGCCTGTGGCATACAAATAATGTGCTGTTTTGGTGAGCTATGGTCCCTCCTTATGCCATTTCCATTAGTGGTGTCATGCCAATGCCCTGGGGGATGCTGTTGCAACCCCGCTGCATTCTTCCTTCAGATCCACAGTACTAATGTAGATTCAGGCTTTGCTGGTGTAAGTCGGCCATCAGGACCTGTTGGATCTATATGCAGCTAGCCTGTATGGTGAATTGCTTTCAGTCCCTGAGCTGAGTCTGACTCCACCACCTAGGCTGCCCATTTGATCCTCCTGGACAGGTAGGAGTATAAGAAGGCTTCCTTTTCCAGCTGAGCCTTGCTTGTACAACATGGGCTTCACACAGAAGTGTGTGACTTCTGACTTGCTTCCTGCTCCTCCCTCCTGGCCTGTCCTCCAGGTCTGGCTTGCTCTGAACTCTGCCTCCTGGTTTGTTCTTTAGTCCTTACTTGATCTATGGCTTGATTCTCAACCCTGCCTCCTGATTTGATCTGTGGTTCTGACATACTCTTCAGTTTTGACTACTGGCTTGCCTACATAGCTACTGGCTCACTTCAAATTGCTGCCCACAGCCCAACCCTGACCATGGAGCTTTTCTACATGAGGCATTTACTTTGTGCTCATGATTCCTTACCCATGGTTGGTTTTTTTGGGGGTGCTTTAGACGATGTCGAGATCCTGCAGTTTCACTTCTGTTTTTTCAGAGTTCTTTCCCAGGTTTTTTTTTTTTTGTTTTGTTTTTTTAGAACAGGGAAGATGGGGCATTATTTCTGAAAGTGTTGTTTCTACTTGTGTATTTGCACTATTCCACTATAGCACAGCTCCACCTAGAGCAGTGATGGCGAACCTTTTTGAGCCCGAGTGCCCAAACTGCAACACAAAACCAACTTATTTATTTCAACGTGCCAACACTGCAATTAAACCTGAATACCAAGGTTTTAGTTTTAGAAAAACAACTCATACAGTTGTCCAAACTAATTAATTTGTCTTAAAAGAAAAACACAATAACAGAGTTTTCAATGATACAAACAGTTTTTTGTTGGAAAAAAAATCAACTCAAAAAATTATTATATTACTACATTGTACACATAGCCTGAAGGGAATTTATACAAACTTTAAAAATAATTAGGCACATGTATTTTTGGATAAGGGATTCTCAACTTGTAATATGATTATATGCCAGACTGAAATTGTATGGGGCAAGCTTTACCCTGGGTCCTTTCCCTGCTTCTACAGGTGTTGGATTAGTAAAAGTAAAAGTCAACCTGTACTAGGATGAGCAAGATAAAAAAGAAAACTAAACGTGCTTAACACATTTTAAGCACTTTATGCCTTAGACTGCAAACACTGCATTAAGTAAAATTTTGCATTGGGCATGCTTTTGCACAATTAATGTGATTTTTGCTATTGCATGCATGCTGATAATTTGCCAAACCTTGGCTCATACTCCGTTAGTTTGAGAGCAACACATGCAGCACTCAGGTCAACTGTTAGGGCTTTACATCCAAGCCATGCTCTGTGGATCATTCTTCAAAATCTTTTAAATGTGATAACAAAGTAGAAAAGAATTCTGTAACAGGAATTCTAGAATAAAATCATTCTGTTCCACACTGTGAGAAAGAACAAGATCATTAGTGTTTTGCAGACGGGGACGGTCTTTTCGCGATCTGGTGACCAATGGCTCGAGTGCCCACAGAGAGGTCCCTGCGTGCCAGCTGTGGCACCCGTGCCGTAGGTTCTCCATCACTGACCTAGAGGTTATGTGGCAGAAAAGCAGGCAAGGAAAAGCTTTGTGTAGAAACTGAAAGTAGATACAGTGATTATCAGCCTCATGTAGAAAAGCTCATGGATTTAGCAGCAATCCTAAACAGCAGGCATAACTTGAGGATAGGATTACACTCACTGTTAAAGTACTTAATTTAGCTACAATGTATTTCCCACCTGAAATAAAGGTATGCTACTGCTAGCGATGACTGAGAGCCAACTACAAACTAAGTTATGCACACAATTTTAAAACACTGTTTAGGGCCTGCCACTCCACTAAAAAAAACCCCAAAAAACAGCAAAGGAGGAGAAAGGGTGTCTCAATCCAGGCCTTCAGGAGAGGAGATGTTTTATCCCCCCCCCATTTTCCCAACAAAAAATCCCCCCCCCCCCGAAGATGCTATTTGCAGCAAATACCACCTTCAAGTGCAAATAACTTTGGAGGGGAGATTTTTGCTGGGAAAATGGTACAGGGGAAGGGACTGAGGCTTTGCGCAGCTGCTTTTTGGTAGAAGTAGTAATGGGTCCTAATCAAGTTTTTAAATTGGGTGCTTAATGTAATGTCTAGTTCAGCCCCAATAATGAAAGAATTGGAGTCAGCATGTTAATCCCAGGATTGTGGTCAGGGTTACACATTCAAGGGCTCAATAGCCTGTGTTACATTACTTTATCACACAATGCTACCTCTCAAATGAAATGAGGGTTGCATTCCATTTCCTGAGTATCGCCGTTCTCACATTTAGAAGCATCTTAGAAATACGCTGTTGGGATGCCTGTATGTCTGAAAGGGTAGTAAATTGGTTTCCACAAACCACATTTATTTGACAAAAGGTTCTGTTCTTGGAACATATGTGTTTATTCAGAGGCTTTCAAGCATGTATTGTGACAAAGCATTTGAACAGTGTAAATAACATGGGCATGACATGTTTGGACTCTCCAGCCTAACAGCAGAGATATTAATACCAAAGATATTTGCTTGTTTACTTCCTCCTGCGTGCACTTGATAAATATAGTAGGAATACATGGCTGAACTTTCCACATGACCTATTTATACTGTTAATGTTGAAAATACTTAATTTAAGAATTATGATCTTATACGGCTATATTCATGTTTTGGACCAGTGGCTATGCTGTCTGAGGATGATGGGTGTTGTAGTCCAACACATCTGGAGAGCACCGAGTTGGGGGAGGCTGTTTTAGACCATGAGTATACTACATTTTAATTTGATTCTTCCATTTTAATTTAAAAACTGTCTTTTTATCTGCCCAAGGGTGCCAGTCTTTCCAGATATCAGTAGAGGGGTTGGGTCACTCAGATCTCAGTGAGGGATACGATCAGTCTAAATTCCTCCACTTTGAAGATATTTACAGTTAAAGTGCAAGAAGGAGAAGGAGAAGAAGAAGAGCACTGCACTTAGGGGAATTGAAAGCAGGATCTGGGATTAAACCTCACTTAGATTAAGTCCTGAGGTGTACACAGAATATACCTGTGCAATCCTCACTTAGAAAACCCAAGATTTATTTATTTATTTATTTACAGCATTGTACAATGTGCCATATCTAGACAGATTCCAGAGCAGTGAACAATAAAAAGATAAAACAGATGAATAATAAAAACAATGCATTAAAAACAAAATAACATCAAAACCATGGCTGGTCAGCAAGGAAGACTTCTTGAAACAAAGATGACCAATGAGATGTCTGTGGGAAGTGAACAAGTAGAGCAGGAGCACAGCAGCATCTTCTTGCTCATGTTCCCTGGCAATTGGTTTGAGAGGCATACTGTGAAGAAGAAGTGTCAGAGTTTCCTGCACCACACACACACGCACACCTCACACGTGTAAACAAGTATAATCCCAGCTGGGGGCTGGGAAATGCAAAATGTACATAGTTCCTCTGATGGCTCCTGACGCCACCGAGTCTCCCATGTCTTTGATGGCCTCCGAGTCTCCCATGTCTTTGATGGCTGGTGCCACAAGTATTTGGATGCAAATGTGGCCCAAGCACTATATTCATGCGCAAAGAACCGCCCCTCTTCTTCCTAGCCCAGATGAAGTTCATCCTGATTGGCTAAAGACAGCTGGGCTACTGAAAGGAGGGGGGGGAAGAATCTATACTGCTGCTGTGGCTTCTGGTTTGGGTTGTTGTCTGCACGCTTTTGCGGGAGTAGGGCTTTTTTGCTGAGGCAAGCCCTGAAGAGGACCAACCCCCAGACAAAGGGAGTAAGTGCCTGGGTATTTATATAGTAAGGGACTCGTTTTGTTGTTTTGTAGCTCTACTATGTATACCAAAGTGTCTCCCCACCTTTCTTCCTCTTCCCTCATTCCCCACCTTTTATTGTAATCTGTTTACCTTAAATAAACTTTCCTGGTTTTACCCCACACGGTCTGTGTGGTTCCTCTGTGGTTCAATGCTAAATCCAGCATATAGACAAGGGCAAGGCCCTGAGAGAATCAGTGTCAAGATGGCAGAGCTAAGGCTGGCAGTTTTGCACCTTTGATCTCTGGTCTTGAGTAAAGGACCGGTTGGCAGTCCTTCACACATACTGGGCCGGTTCACACGACCCAGGCTGCCGGCAGGGGAGGAACCGCGGGGCCGTCCGCGGGGTCCAGCGGGGCGCCGCACACGACCGGCGCCCCGCGCGCGTGGGCAGACCCCGTAGGCCCCGCACCGCAGTGCGGGCCTCCCGGCGGTAGGGGGTGAAGCCCGGGATGCCCAGAGGGGCCGTTTGCCCCTACAGGCTGGAGCTGCGGCGGCTCTGGCCGCTCTGGGCTGCCGTCTCTGTGGGGACCCCGCGGGACGGCCGCCCGCTGTTCCGACGGCACGGTGATCACGCGCGGTAGGGGCTTACCCCGCTACCGACCGTGGTCACTTTCCGTGGGTCCCGCCCACGGGGGCACCTCCGGTCGGCGTGCACACGACACGGGAACCGCGGGGGAGCAGCGCTTCCCCGCGGTTCCCGTGTCGTGTGAACCGGCCCACTGTCTCTGGTTCTGGAGGTAGCATATAACCATCATGTCTAGCAGCCGTTGGTAACCTTCATTAATTTGTCTAATCCACTTTTAGAGTTGATGGCCATCATTACATCGTGTGGTAGCAAATTGCACAGTTTAACTCTGTGCTCTTGAAGAAGCACTTCCTTTTATCTCTCTTGAACAATCAGGCAAACAACAAATAGGTTGGTAACAAAATGCACAATCTGGAAAAGAAAATATCAGAATCCAAGGATTTATTTATCTAAACAGCATGAACTGGAATGTTTCAATGTCCTAAGAAGAAGCAGAGTGAAGGTACGGGGCACATAACATGCAATGCTGTGTTACCAATCAAGATTTTCCAGTATTGCCCTACTGCAGGCTAAGTCCTTTTCCAGATCATCACTTCTGGCTCAAGGTGGACTCTAAATGAGCTCTGATCCTTTAACAGGGGCTGTTGTTACCCAGCATGGCCCATACAGAGTGGGTGCCTGTTGAGCCAACTAAGCTTTCCTTGGAGTTCTGTTCCTCACACTGCTTCACTACATGGCATCTGGGGACATGTTAGGGGGTAAATTAGTCTTTGGGTGTGTTAGAAGGATTTTAGAAGCATATTTGAGGGTGAGTGCCTCCAGACGGACATAGGTGTATGCCATGCCTGATCAGACAAAGTCTAAGAGGCTCAAAAGATGAGAACCTGGAAGATAATAAGTTCTCCTTTTTATGAAGGGAATGGTAACAATTGTTCTCCTGGGTCTTATTTCTCACTCTTATTATGAGTGGAGAATGCACCACATATTAGCTCCCTGAGTTAAATGAATACAACAGAGTTGACTATTCTCAGAGTAGTCCCACTGAGAATAAAACTTGAAATATCACTACCCATTTAAATCATTCTATTGAAACAAGAACATTACAAAGAAGGTCCTCAAAGCACATCAATGCGGCATTGGTAATGCCAGCCATGTGAATGTGAGCTGGGAGGATGAGGCATATTCACAGAAGAATTCTTTTGAGAGCTGTGTATTCATTTGCCTCATTGCTTGTGGGTTTAATTAGGCATGCCATGTGGCCTTTCAGCTCAAGACTTGTTTTTGCATTGGAATCAGTGTGCCCTTTCTCTGTGAACCATCAGCCTTACCTGTGCCTGTCTGTGTCTCAGAAAGCTTTTCCTCTGTGTGGGAAGTAGAGCAGCAGATGTGGTCAACATTGTTATCACCTTTTTGACTAACAGCTAACAAAGACGGCAATCTACAAAGCTCTGCAAACTCCATTCGCTGAAGTGGGGCATACCAATTTGGGATTCCCGTGCGAGCTCTGCTAAGCCATACCGGATGGATTTTGTGAAGGGCTGTGATTTTCAAATGATATCATCCCAGTTTTATTGACTTTATTACTTGTAGCCCACTTTTTATAGAAGTATTCAAACAAGCAGACAATGCAATGCAATAGAAAATAAAATATGTAACAACAAAATGAAAACAAATTAGTAGCTACCAATGGACAAATACAAAATTAGGTATGAACATAGAGAGAACATTTTAAAAAGCTGTCAAAAGTTTTTAAAAAAAGTTTTTTAAAAAGCTGTCAAAAAAGCTGTCAAAGCTAGCAGCAGCACATTAAATAGAAATTATATTTGTAAAGCTGACTGGATCAGAAAGGTCTTCATACTCTTCAGTGATGAAACAAGTAGAGAGGGAGCAAAATGGATCTCCACTGGCAGGAAGTTCCATAATTTTGGGGCCATCACCCTCAAAGCCCTGACTCTTACTCCTGCCTGCCTCACCCAATGAATGGATAGGACAGTGGGCAGGTTCTCCACTGTTGATCTTCTTAAAATATCCTATGCAGGTATTTCTTGGCATTTGCAAAATTACAAGTGCCTCCTGGGAAAATGCAGAAATGTGTGTATGTGAGGAGTAGCAGTGGGAGGTAGGCAGGGGAGAGACAGAAACTTGGCAGACATATTGAGGAAGCTCATCTGGCCTGTTGTGAGCTATGGACAATCTAATGAACTGAAGAACAAGGTCTAGAAATTTCATAAGGACATAGCCATTTGGTGATAGTTAAGTTAAGAGGAGTATTTGGCTGGATCAAAGTGCAATGGTGGCTGGTGAGGCAGTTCATTCGGCTAAACTGTTAGCACCACTGTCGGTTGATCAAGGACAGGGATGTGGAAGAAATTGGTTGGGTTCATAAATGGATACACACGTGCTCAATATGACCCACACCCAACACCCCACACCCGGACCAAAATGTGGGCCTGAATGCAATTTGTAATCAGAAATTTGCACATTTATGAGCTTGCAGTCCTATTCGTAGCTCCACAGCACAACAGGATGATGGGAGGGGGAGGAAGTAAAAACCTTCCGGTTCCCAGAAATCCCCCTGCCACATTGCTACCACTGCCAATCCCTGCTTGCTGGGCAATTGCCCAGAATTACTGGCAGAGAATTACTGCCAGAAGTAGTATTTAATATTCCCCCTTCTTCCCTCCCAATTCCTTTTTCCTTGTGTGTCGTGTCTTTTTAGATTATAAGCCTGCGGGCAGGGACTGTCTTGTTAATTGCTGTAAACCGCCCAGAGAGCTTTGGCTATTGGGCGGTATAAAAATGAAATAAATAAATAAATAAATACATAAACTAAAGAGAAAGCTGAGAAAGGATGCTATGTGGGGAAGGGGAGTCTCTGCATTTCCCGAACATCTCAGATTTACTCAAGAAATGAATGGATTTGTTTCCAGTTCTGGGGAAAACAATTTGGTTCATTTCTGGGTTAGTCCAAGGAGAGCTCGGGATGTTCACACCCATCTCTACTGCTGTGTGGGGCACTCATTGCCTCCAATGCCCCCTTTTGGGTGAGAATCCCTCTCACTCTTCAATCTTCCTAAGCAGCTGGTTTTGCGTAGTGAACCACTTCACCAACTGTTATTGTCAAAGTGGGGCGGGGGGGAATCCAGAATGTTGGTTTTTGGATATCCATCAGGTTGTACTGGTGCAACTGAATATTTTGTGTTCCGCTTACGCTGGCTCAGCTTGTTTGAGTGTGGAAAGCTAAGCAGGGTCAGGCCTGGTTATTACTTGGATGGGAGACCCCTCCTCTAGTTTCCTGCATTGAGCAGGGGGTTGGACTTGATGGCCTAGGCCCCTTCCAACTCTATTGAAATCTATGAAATCCTTACATGTAGGGAAGGGAAGGCAGAAACCCACTTGGGATTTTGCATGGCTGTCAGGACAAAGCAAGAGAAGGGGCTAGTCTCTTCAGCAGTGTCTGAAGCCGAAGAAAGTCAGAGGGCATGGCCACCACACCAATCAAAATTGAGAATTTGACTCAAGGGAGAGAAGGGGAAGAACGGTCTCTATGCAGGGTGTGTGATTTAAGATTTCTTTTCATTATTATTTTTTTGTAAATCTCAACAAAACAAAACCCTAAAAAGAAAAGACAAAAATAAAAAGTGGAACTACATAGATATCAGTTTCAATTAATAGATATAAAATGTGTGCGTGTATAACACATAATATATGAAAATTCAACTTTCTCGACAAAAATAAAGAGAACAAAAATGATATGTAAGCTTCAACAAAGGCAGACCAAAGATCCATATATGTGTCCATGCATGAGTGGCATCTGTATACCACCTGTTCAAATGTTGAGAGCATTGTTAGTCCTCAATCTATTTGCATTATAGGAGGTGAGTGTTTATCCTTCCAATGATGTAATAACAGCCCTTTAGCAGTCAAAAGGGCACAGAAAATTCATTTACATGTGTGATTTAAGATATAAAGGGCAGAGAAAATAGCCAGAGGATATTTGGGAGATTTCTGATGTGGCGTGGGAGAATAATTTGTCCACTGAGAACAGCCCCTGAAGAGAGCTGAGATGGGGCTCTTGCTCCATTAGAAGGAGCAGCAGCTGCTCTTCCCCAGTGTAATCTGAGCCTTGAATAAGGCCAAGATGAAGTTAGGGAATACTCTCTCACTAAGAGCTTTTCTACACCAGACTGATAATCTGCTGTATCTACTTCAATTTTGTTGCAGAATTGAGATCCAAGGACTACATGAAGAGCATTTCCTTTACTGCTTTTCCACTACATAACCTCTAGGTGGCACTGTGGTATAGCAGAATAGCACAAATATACAAGAGAAAATTGTATTTTCTTTTGCTTTCACAATTAAATGCTGCATTTTCCCTGCCATAAAAAACTAGCCAAAAGTGCTGGTTAGACACAGAAGCAAAACTGGAGGGTCATAATGTCATTTAAAGAACCTGTAAACAACTGTGAGTAGGGAATGATGAGTGCACAATAAATTCCTTGTGTAGAAAAGCCCTAAATCCACTGAGTATCTTCACATTACATTTAACCCAGATTTGGGGCCTGTTCACACAGAATGTTTTCTTCATGTGAGCAATCCCAGCCATTCTCCGATACTCAATCACACTGACAGTGTAATTTGAAAATCTATCAATCACAGACAGCCATGAGAAATTTCCATGAGTGTAGCATCTGGAAAAAGTGTCCCATCTCCCCACCTATGGTAGAAAGTGCTGCAGTACCAGCTTCATCCTTCAGTTGTCATGTTACAATGTCCACACAAGTACACAAACATGATGAGTAGACCCTTGTCTGTGATGTTAGGTTCAGATCCGATGCACATTTACCTAGGAGTAAGCCCCATTGAATACAATGGGACTGACTTCTGCATAAAAATGCATAGGATTGCACTACTAATAACAATATGTAGCATCCCATTGTGCAAAAATAGTAGGACGTGATCCAGCCACTTGCATGTGCAATCACATTTGCACAGAGTTCCTCATCCCTAAATAGGGACACTCTCACAGAAGCTAGATCAGAGAATGGTGGTCAACACTTTAAAATTCTTCTCTATTTAAGATTGTTTTTTTTAGGTCCCTGGACATCTGTGTTAGCTTAGCTCCACATGATGTGTTTAGTCATACAAATTGAGATGTAGGCAGAGACATCAAGGGAGGATTTATTACAAGAAAACTATAGATATAGGGAAATGAAAACAGCTCAGGGGAAATTATTGTAATTGCATATTGAAGAATTCACTGTGTCATTAATTTCAATATACACCCACATTATTAGCAGATCAATATAACAATCAGACAGTATTGACATAGACTTTTCGACAGATGATACGCCATGGAGCAAAATCGCTCCTCCCTCTTCCTTTCCATTGCAGTCTCTCAGACAAATCTCCCCATCCCTAAGAAATTGAGAAAAGATGGCTTGGGAGCACAGACATGTGCATCAAAATTTTCTTCCTTCTCACAACAATGGTATGGACAGATGTAATACCTAGATCGACATGGGGCATGTTCCTACCCCAATGGTATTCAGAAGTAAGGGCAACTTGAAGGATATTTCAGCATCAATAGCTGCATTTAAAATGCAGTGTGTGAGGGGGAAATTAAATAAGGCTCCAATCTTACAGCCAGCATTTGGCCAGCTAATAAATAGGCCATAGGGACTGATTTTAGTGGCATTGGATTAAATGCTGGCTGCCTCACTGGTGGAGCGGGGGTCCGGGTGATGGGAGATCACTTACATCACAGGAGGGCCCCCCAGTACACCCATGGAATGCTGAAAGAGCATAAATGCCCCACCAGTCATGTCCTGCTGATGGTGGGGGCTGAAACTGGGTGGTCTGGAGGCATGTCAGAGGTGGCTGAGGATTCACAGGATCCTAAGCTCCCTCGTTTCCCCAAACCCCCACCAAGGGTCCAAAACCTTGCCAACCTGGAGGCTGTGTAGTAATTTCTCTCCCATTGGAGTCAATGGGATGGGAAATTTGAAAAACCTGTCCCCAGTCCTACTCTGGCCACAGCGAGCCAGTCTAGGAAGTGATCCTAAGCAGTGCTTAGGAAGTGGTCATAAGTTCACCGTGGAATCCCCACTTCCACCCACCACCATGAAATTGCTCTGCCCAGATACATTCTGAGGGCCATTTGGCACTGAAATGCTTTTGCAAATGAAGAATTTCAACCCATCTTTTTCTGCAGAGTACAAGGAGAGGAAGTATCCTATGCTTAATTTTGACATCGGTAGTAATAATATTAAGAATATATGTGAGACATCACACTGCAAACCCAAGTCTTTCATCACAAGTTATAGTCTCTTAAAAAGAGGCATGTTTGATATATCCAACAATGAGGTTCTTCAGATATGCTATCCTAACTATTTGGAAAGCTCTGCACAGCATTTCCTCCCATTCGGTACTGCTTAAGCTAGAGCTGTTAATTCTTCATTTCCATAAATGCTAAATTCACTGTGAAACTAATACATAATAAAAATAAAACCATATGCTGCAATAACAAGATAAAAGTATCTTTCTTTCCCAATGGCCTTACTTAGGACAGTTAATATTTGGCAAAGAATCAGAGACATTGCATTTCTTTTCCACAGATGATTAAATGTGGTTTGATGTCTTTTAGTGAGACTTGGGACATGAAAGACTTGTAGTTCTGAATATAAAATTCTGGTGACAAAGGGAGATGTCATTTTGCCTGACCATGGAACTGCTGAGATGTCATACATATGAAGCATAAGGACACAGGGCTTATTGCAGTGCAGCGCCTCTGTTGAGCAGGGGGTTGGAGTAGATGATCTCTGAAGTACCCTCCAGCTCTAAGATTCTATGACCGCCCAACTCAATACTTGACGGTTGGCAGTTGAATGTGTGGACTAACCCAATCAGTATTGTAATGTGCGAAGGGATTTGGCAATGATGGTGGTGGCTGCAGTGGTGAAACTTTTGGCAGTGATTGGTTGAGGTGCCCTAATGTCATGGAGTGGCATGGAAAATCTCTGCATGCCATTGGATGTGCCTAGAAAGGGGCAGAGTAGGGCCTTTCACATTGAAAGAAGGGGTAGAAGAAGCAGAAGATTCTTGCTTGTTCAGTCAGGAAGGAGGAATGGGCAGGGGAATGAACTGAAAGTGGAAGAATGCAGGAGAAGGCATAACTGTGACTTTTCACATTTCAGCCTAGGGATTTCTTTGGGGGAACATTACAAAAAACAGAGGAAGGGAGGGTGAGGCAGAGGTGACAAGGGTTGTGGCAGAGCTCTCTGCTTCTGGAAGTGGGAAGTCTGGGTATCAGATAAGGAGTCTAAGGCGGTTTTCAGCCCACCCATCCCTGGCTGCCTTCTCTCCCTGCCTCTGAGGCTTACGCATTTCATTTCACTTGAGCTCCTTCTTGGACCTAAATATGGCCTTGCAGGCCATGCAAGTTCCTGAGGCCTCCCTAAAAGCCTACAAAGCTATCCCCTCTCCCATGAGTGTGGGTAGCATGGCTTTATCATCCTGGCCAGGCCATGAAGACTCTCCTCCCGCCTAACCAATCTGAGGACTAATGCTAGAAAACACCCTATTGCCCCAGAATCTCCTGTTTCTGCTTCTGCTATGATAATCAGGACCTTGTCCCAGGAGCATCTTTTCCTCCATTAGAACCCTAAAGTTTTAGTAGTGGCAAAGGTACTTCCTTTGCTCCACTATCCTTTTACAGCCGAGGTGGACAATTTATGGCTCTCCAGACATTATTGGTCCACAACTCCCATCAGCCCTAGCCAGCATAGCCAATGGTGAGGGGACATGGGAGTTGTAGGTCACAAGTTGCTCCCCCCTGCTATACTGGCTGGGTAACACCTCAGGGAAAACCTGCATGAAGATGTGGGTCTTAAGTAGCCATCTCAAGATCAACACTGAAGATTATGTGGATGGACTGAACTTCACTGAAGGAAGAGATGGAGAGGTGGGATAGGTTCTGCAAGGGCATTCCCAACCTTAGTAGTGATGATATTGATGTTTGGAATTTGGAGGCTCAGCAATGAACTTCCACAGTTTTGAACCCTGAGCATATTATGAGCTAAGTTTCAAATCAAAGTCCAGGCCCTGCTCAAAAGGCACTTGGCCTGGTGCCAGATCCTGCCTGATTCAGCTGCCACTTTTCCATAAAAGTTGTTCTGGTGGGCAGACTCCACTATGGAAATTCCTTTAGAACTTTGACACTATCAGACAAAGGCACAAAAATCCTTGGGCAGACAAGGCACAAAGATCAATTCCCATAGATCCCTTATCCTAGTACAGTTGACATGTACAGTGATGTGCATGCTCATGATAACATCTCAGAGCCAAAGATCTTTCAGAGCTACATCTCCCAGTAATGATGCACCCAGGAAGCTGCTGCAGGCAGCGCTGGAGATCTATTGAGGGTCCCACTGTGAAGCCTCATGCTATTAGCACCAAGTAATTTGGGGGGAAACAGAAAGGACTGGAAGAGGAATTCATGTATTGTTCTTAGTGGGGAGGCCTCCAGGGCCCATCACACTACCAATAATATTATCAAGAATGGGACTGAGCTTAAATTTGGGCCTGGGTCAAATAGAAATTAGCTCATTTGAAGTGAGCTCAATGTGAAAAGAGCCAGGGTGCCCCCCCTCACTCACCAGAAGTTATGAAATCACAAAGTCTCTTCAAACTCACCTCCCTCCTCAAACTCACATTTTCTGTCGAGTGACTTTGGCTCTAATTCTTTGTCTTCCTGAACTGCATTCAGTCATATGTACTCCTTATTACCCCAGCATTTCCATTCTCTCCCTTCATTTTGTTGTGTCCCACACTTGAAATATAGATTATAAACTCTTTGAGGTAGCAACGTGCCTTTTATTTTTGCTTCAAAGTGCACTGTACATTGACAATGTTATTATAGATTATGTACCATAGCATGCCGCTATGTATTCCACAATCCTCTGACTGGTAAGAATTTGCAGGGGTACAGTGCTTACCCCAGTGCTTTGGTTTCCTTTGGAATGAGGTCACTGGAGGCTCGCACATTGGCTGCTTTGTAATATATGCATGTATTTACAAATATACAGTTTGAGCATAGCTAGTAAAGGCTCACAGCTTAACCCTCACTCAGCCGTGAAGCTCACTGGGTGACTTTGGGCCAGTCACCGACTCTCAATCTAACCTACCTGACAGGGTTGTTGTGAGGAAAAAATGGAGAGGACCATGTATTCTGCTTTGCCTCCTCAGAGGAAATGGTGGGATATAAGTATAACAAATTAATTAATTAACATTCCCAACAGACACCCCAAAATCCGCTGTATACCTACATCAGGTCTTCCAGGTGAACAGCCTGCTTTTTTGAGATGCTCAAAAGCTCCCGCTCAGTTCTCGTACTCTGTCCTCACTTCGGTCTGACTCAAAAACTGCCATTTTGACCCTGTGTTTCCTTTTGCACAGACACTTGGATCCCCATTCCCAAGCTAGTAAGGCGAATAAGGATGAGTAATCTCCGCTCATCACCTGCGCCTTCTTGGGCCATCTGAGACACATCACCAGAATGTTACAGGCTATCAAGAGCCTTTTGTCAGGTCTTAAAGGGTATTGCCTGCAGGCTACCCACACTGATAGTCCAGCCTACAGAAATCTGATAGGAAACCCATAGCAATACCTTTGACAAATGCTAGTGTCACTCGCTACTCTTGGAATTTTAACTACATCAGGAAGCCCTCATTGCTGCACAGCTTAGACTTACTTTTCTAACTCAGAGGCAACAACAACAATGACAGCTCCATGATCAGCGTAGCTTTTGCCAAGCCCTGCATTTTCCTTGCAGTTCATCCATTTAAATACTGAGCAGGCTAGATGCCACTTACCGGTAGTTTGTGAGAGCTAATGAGATCACGGCTCGGAGTGCGATAGCTGCAGGCGCTGTGCTACAACTGCTAATTTGCTGAAAAGTGAGAAATGACGCTAAGATTCGGCATGTTGGGGTAACTGTTGTGGGTACACATCTCTTCTCACGCAGCAACCGCTACACGAGGTGATAATACCGGGCTGCCCATTTTTTGAAAGCTCAATTACATCCTGATAAACGTGGGCTACCAAATGATACATTTCAAAACAAACTGAATTCAAAATGTTGATGAACCTGCAAACAAAACATACCGGGCTTCTGAGGGGAGGGAGATGCAGAATTTTTTTTAGAAATGTCCCCCACTACTGCCCTGAAAAGTTAAACATAAAAACTAGGGAGACTACAACAATCCACGAGTATCTGTTCCCATGATAAAAACAGTGAAAATATCTATTCAAAAAATATCTGTTCTTGAGATAATTGTCTAAATATGCTGCAACATGGGAGAATATTCTTGCTGCATTAATATTGTAAGAGGAATGAGAAAGGGCAGGGGTACAGGCTGGAATACCCTTGATGGGGGAGACATACTCTATCACTGGGGTGGACAACTTTGGGCATTCCAGGGGCCATTCCCTCTGCGAGAGCCTCCATGGTCCACACTGTCTCTGCTGTTGCTCCCACACCACAGAAAAGGGTTAAAAGGAGGGAAACAAGCTAAATTTGGATACTCTAAGCCAGGGGTTCTCAACCAGGGGGTGAATTCCCCCCCTGGGGTGTGTGAATTTTAGGGTTTCAGGAGGGGAATTGGGACCACAGACTCAAACTGTTGGAATACTGATCTTTCTACAAATTACAATTCTACAGATTGTACATAATCTACAGGACATCACACCTTACTGCATGGCACAGATTAAATTAAAAACAAAGATAAATATTTCACTTGTTATCTGTGGAAATATTCCATTTATACTTATTATATATTATATGCATATTATTTAGAATGCAACTTTTGAGTCACACAATCTTGGAAAAGGGGGGAATAACATCTGACATGGTGAAAAGGGTGCATGGGGCAAAAAAAAGGTTGAGAACCACTGTTCTAAGCCTTTGAGGCCACTACGGAGGCTTAGAATAGACAAATTTAGCTTGGAAAAGCAAGCAATGGGGAGCTGCAGGGGCTGCATGTGGCCCTGCATGGTTTTTTGCAGTTGCACCTCATTGTCATTCCATTTGTAAATGTATGTACTCCATTAACTGGAATGAAGTCAATAATTCAGACCTCCATGAATATGCAGCCAACCTGCGTGAAGTCAGTAAGGTCCCAGGTTCAATTCCAGGTATTCATTAAGTAGGGTTGTGAAAGATCCCCGACTGAAACTCTGGAGAGTCTCTACCAGTCAGTGGAGATAATGCTGAGCTAGAGGGACCAAGGCCCTGAGTTAGTATAAGGCAACCTATCCCAGCCAGGTGCCCTCCAGATGTTTTGGACTTCAACTCCCACCAGCCCTAGCCCCCAGCCAGAATAGCCAGTGGCCAGGAATCCTGGGAGTTGTAGTCCAAAACATCTGGAGAACAGCAGGTTTGGGAAGGCTAGTATAAGGCAGCGTCCTATGTTCTCTGTTCGATTCCTGTATTATTCCATGGGTTTGCTCTGCTCAGCATTTTACTTCTTCTGCATTCCAGTTTAAAACTGGGAGAATTGCTAAAATAAATTCTGGAACTAGAAGTAAAAGGGCAGGCCTTACACATCCCTATTAAATCTCCTAAAACACCCACACAGTGCAATCCTATACATGTCTACTCCAAAGTAAGTCCATTCAATTCAATGTGACTTACACCCAAATAAGTGGTTATAGGATTGCAGCTGAAGAATATTTTATGTCATGCATTTCCCAATTAAAGTATCAGGCCCAAGGGACTGAAAAGCAAAGAAAGCACTTAGTATAGTGTGGGGCACATTTTTATTGAAGTTTCAAAATTAGTCTGTCATGTCAAAATAGTGTTGGTTATTAAATGCATGTGAGCAAAAATGCCATTCACTTTGCCATCTCCACGACACAAACTTCATAGCCTATTTTAAAATAAACAAACAATGCTGTAATGGCAATAATTTTGAATAAATTTGACCTTCTAAGTCATTCATATAAAGCATACTTTTTATGTTATTTAAAGTATAGATATGCTTTGGTGGGGAGTTATCTGTAATAAATCTTTTGTAGTGTGATTTATTTTATACTCATTTTTCACATATTTTGTTCTGGTCTATGGCTAAGCAATAAAACCATTCAAAATTAATTAGGATATCCAATAGATTGATGGGGCAAGATGCCTCAGTGGACACTTTGCAACTCCAGGTCCTCTTGGATATGATTTCAATTATCTGGAACCACTTCAGAAGCTGGTTTTGGCACTGAAACAGCTTTGGTTACCCTGATAAATGAGCTGTGTCAGGAGAAGGAGACATACTGCTGGTCAGTGTTGACAGTTGTGAGTCCTAAACGGCTAGGAACTTGGAAGCCAGGTATCTCTGAACACTGCTTTCTCCCACATGAGCCTGCCAAAATACTAAGAACATCATCAGATTACAGTACTTTGTTAGAGCGCCCTGGCCCTGACTTCTGAAGTTAGGTAGGTAGTGATCAGAAGGAAGGCCTTTTCAGTAGTGGCATCGCACATGAGGAATACCTTTCCCATAGAGCAGTGATCTTCACAATTTTTAAAGCAGGAGCCGCTTTTGCTCCAGACACCATCATCAAGCCCTCCCCCTGTTAAGTGGCAATATTGGTCCCCCCCAAAATCCTTTAGCCAGGGTTTCTTTGTATAAAAAGATTACCCTATTCATTTAGTGGTGGTGGTGGTGGTGGTAATGGTTTCATTCTGTATGGGGCTGGAGGGAACTGGGAGTACTTGTAGGACTTTTTTTTCTGTTTAAACATGCATAGGACTGCACCCTTAGAAGTCTAGTCTGATTTGCTCTGCTGTTTTATACTTCTAGCTGCTTAGCCAGGGAACTATCTATTTGTGACTCAGTAAAGTTTGCCAAGCTCTTTACTTTCTGGATTTAGTCCGCTTTACTCATCCATTTCTGCAAATACCTTTTTTATTTGCCCAGGCCCTCCAGCATGTCATGTAAGCTGATTTTTACTCTGCTGACTTTATTGTTCTGATTTGTTTTATTGACGTCGTTGTTTTAACAAAATTTAAATTTAAAATATTTGTTTTGTTACTTGGTTTTTAAATTTATATTATTGTTATGATTGTATGACACACACCCGCATCAAACTAATGTTGGCATACAGATTAAATGAACCTATCCAAAACACTAAGGAAGGTAGGCTGTCTGGGCAATTCTATGCATGCTTACCCAGAAGCAAGTCCTAGTATGTTAAATGGGACTTAGCTCATTGTGAGTGGGTTCAGGATTATAGCCTGTGCTGTGCTTGAGAAACAAGCAACTTTCACCGGGGAGAGAGCCACTCCCAATTTCGTTTGCTCCTCAGAACTGCATGGGATCACAGCGCTGCTTTCACCCTACTTTAGGGCGGTTGACACAATCGCTCCTGAGCGCCCTCTCTGTAGTAGAGCTCGTACGGCTCCGTGGTATACCCCGGAGCTGAGAGTGATGAAGCAAAACAGGAGATGGCTTGAGTACAGGTAGAGGAAAACTCCTAGTGGATGCAATCGAGCCCTGGTATGTGCCTATAGCCAGGTATACCTAGAGGCAGTGAAGGTGGCAAAGAGACAACATCTCACTGCTTCTATCCAAACATCCCTCTGACGCCCAGCGGAGCTCTTTAGGGTCGTCCGGGGCCTGTTATATGCTGGCCCCAGGGACATCATCGACCCATCTGATGCCCGCTGTAATATATTCGCTAGGCACTTCCAGGAAAAAATCTCTTGCATCCGCAGGGACTTAGACTCCAATGTTATAGCAGTAGAATCAGGAGAGGTACCCAGAGCACAGCCTGGTCTAATTATTTTGGATGAGTTTCAGTTGGTACAGCTCGAGGATGTTGACAAGGTGCTTGGACGGGTTCGTGCGACCACGTCTGTTCTGGATCCTTGCCCCTCTTGGCTTATAAAAACTAGCAGGGAGGGAACGGCCAGCTGGGCCAGAGAGGTGATCAATGCCTCCTTGCGAGAGGGAGTGGTCCCATGCCACCTGAAACAGGCAGTGGTGAGACCACTCCTGAAGAAACCCTCTCTGGACCCGGAAGATTTTAACAACTTTAGGCCGGTGGCGAATGTTCCTTTCCTGGGCAAGGTCCTTGAGCGGGTGGTGGCCAACCAGCTCCAGGCGCTCTTGGATGAGACTGATTATCTGGATCCATTTCAGTCGGGGTTCAGGCCTGGTTTTGGCACGGAAACAGCTTTGGTCGCCCTGTATGATGACCTATGTCGGGAGAGAGACAGGGGGAGTGCGACCCTGTTGATACTCCTGGATCTCTCAGCGGCTTTTGATACCATCGACCATGGTATCCTTCTGGAGCAGCTGTCTGAGTTGGGGGTGGGGGGCACTGCATTGCAGTGGTTCCGCTCCTACTTGGATGGCCGGCTCCAGAGGGTGGTGCTTGGGGAATGTTGCTCGGCCCCATGGACCCTCCAGTATGGGGTTCCTCAGGGGTCGGTCTTATCCCCCATGCTATTTAATATCTACATGAAACCGCTGAGTGGGGTCATCCGGAGTTTTGGAGTGCGTTGCCATCAGTACGCTGATGACACGCAGCTCTATTTCTCCTTTTCATCTTCAGCAGGTGAGGCTGTGGATGTGCTGAACCGGTGCCTGGCTGCGACAATGGACTGGATGAGGGCTAACAAACTGAGGCTCAATCCAGACAAGAGTGAGTTGCTGTTAGTGGGTGGTTCCTTTGACCGGATGGAGGGTGTTCAACCTGTTCTGGATGGGGTTGCACTCCCCTTGAAGGAGAAGGTTCGTAGCTTGGGGGTGCTCCTGGAGCCATCTTTGTCACTTGAGGCTCAAGTGGCCTCAGTGGCAAGGAGTGCCTTCTACCAGCTTCGGCTGATGGCCCAGCTACGCCCCTATCTGGACAGAGATAGCCTGGTCTCAGTAATCTACGCTCTGGTGATCTCTAAACTAGACTACTGCAATGCACTCTACGTGGGGCTGCCTTTGAAGACTGTTCAGAAGCTGCAGCTTGTGCAAAATGCGGCAGCCAGGCTTATTGCTGGGACCAGAAGGTCCGAGCACATTACACCAGTTCTGGCCCATTTGCACTGGCTGCCAATATGCTTCCGAGCCGAATTCAAGGTGCTGGTTTTAACCTATAAAGCCCTACACGGCTTAGGACCACAATACCTGACGGAACGTCTCTCCCAACCTGCAATCTACCCGGACACTACACTCAACATCTGGGGCCCTCCTCCAATTGCCACCTCCAAGAGAGGCTCGGTTGGTGGCAACGAGGAGGAGGGCCTTCTCGGTGGTAGTCCCCCAATTATGGAATCAGCTCCCCACTGAGACCCGCCTGGCGCCAACCTTACTATCTTTTCGGCGCCAGGTTAAGACCTCCCTCTATGCCAAGGCATTTAGTTAGGACTTGGAATAGCACGGGGGGATTGTCACCTGTAGGCTCAGTTTTATTGGTTTTTGTACTGTTATTTTAAACTGTGTTTTTAAATTTGGTTTTTTAATTCTTAAACTATTTTGTATGTTTTTATTGTTTTTATGCATAAAGTATTGTGAACCGCCCAGAGAGCTTCGGCTGTGGGGCGGTATATAAATGAAATAAATGAAATAAATAAATAAATAAATAAATATCAGTGGCTTAGACCAGTGTTCTCCAACCTTGGTTCCCCAGATGTTTTTGGCCTACAACTCCCAGCATGCCCCAGCCAGCAACGCTGGCTGGGGCATGCTGGGAGTTGAAGGCCAAAAACATCTGGGGAACCAAGGTTGGAGAACACTGGCTTAGACACTATTAAACCAGTGGCCACCCTCACCTCGTATCTGTTTGCATGCATGGCAATGAATTCACTTCATGCTAAAGGAAAGGACAAAGACACTAGCATGCTTAACAGGCAGACCGCCATTCGATTTAAAATTCTTTAAGCAATAGACATCCTCAGCTTCAGCCCAGGCTGGTCTCACCAGTAAAAACAGACTGGGGCAGGTTTTAAGCCTGCTACAGCCATTTTTGTGGCGAACAGAGAGCTTTGGGTATTGAGTGGTCTAGAAATGTAATAAATAAATAAACAAAACAAAACATTATCTATTTTCTGTATTGAACAAGATGGTGTCCTGCCCTCTCCAGGACAGTTTATTTTATTTTATTTATTACACTTATATCCCATGTTTTTCCCCGAGATCTCCCGAGTCCCAGTCCAACACTCTATCCACTACAGCACACTGGTTCCCATGCTCTTGTGGGTCTATGCTATCCTTCCCCAACCTGGCACTCTAATACATCTGGAGGGTGCAACTCCCATCATCCCCTGTTTAGATTCCACCTAAACATCAGAAAAAAATTCCTGACTTTTAGAGCAATAAGACAATGGAACCAACTACCTAGGGAGGTGGTAGGCTCTCCCACTCTGGAGGCATTCAAGGTGCAGCTGGACAGCCATCTGTCAGGGATGCTTTGACCTGGATTCCTGCATTGAGCAGGGGGTAAGGACTCGATGGCCTTGTAGGCCCCTTCCAGCTCTACTTTTCTATGACTCTATGATTCTATCCCCATCCAACATGGCCCCGAAGTGGGTGTGTCTTATGATTTGAGAGACACAACGTGATCTAAGAGCTTTATCTTAGTGTCTCTGTGACATTGCAAGGAATTCTGGGGTGCACCTTTCTCAGATCATTTGTGCCTGTATGGTTGTACCTTAAATTTTTGCTCCCTCAAAACAATTTCTTAAGGCTAGGGTCCTGTTGTGGAGGTGATGCAGAGCCCACATGTCTTCCATGTGAGTAGCAGTTCTGAGATCGAGTCATCTTTCAGGAGCTGAGCATTTTTCTTCATTGCTACTTCTACCACAAGCCTTGATCAAATGGTAAATTCTTAAAGGCCTACAGCTTTTTATTTCTTTTGCTAATAGCAACTCCTCGACATCTTTCTGAGCTGAAAAGTGCCACCATCGACAGTGAATCAAGCGCCCAGACAGAAACTCTTATTAACAAATGCTGCTCATTTTTTTATAGCCAGAAAAGGCACGAGCAAGAGTGTGAACACTGTCAAGCACAGAGAAAGAGAGATGGCTGTAAAGTGCAAGTCAGTTTTATAGCTGATATTATCATGAACAATGTCCCCATTATCTTTGGGTAGGGGAATTCTTATCCTGTTATTTTGTCTTTAGTCTGAAGATCCTACATATATTATTCTGGCATTTCAGATGCTGAGGGTTTTGCCTTTAACATTGGCTCTGTGAAATTCAGTTTTGCTCTCTTTAAATCTGTTAAAGGCCCATGAACATTCATAGTTCACTCTGGTAAAGATGGGGGAGAAATTGGTTTGGTTTGAATTTTAATGTGAACATCTCTACTTTCGCACTTTCGAACTAATATGTGAAACAATACTTAGTTATCCTTCAAAATTTGCATTTCTCCAAATTTTGCAAAGGAATTCTCCACTCAAAAACTGTGTACAAAAGTGCATATATTAGGGGGAAGTGCGTACAAAAATACATATTAGTAAAAAATACCATTAAAATGAAGGAAATTATTAGGAAAATTGCTTGCAAAAATTCATTTATTAGGGGAAATTGCATACAAAGAATGCATGTATATTTTCATCTGAATGTTAAAAAAACATCTCAAAATTTCGGATGAACTGAATTTAAGAGTGGAAAGCTTCTCAGTGTTTAGGAACCAAACACAAGATCAGGGAAATGGGAAACTGGGAGAAATTGAAATTGACAGAATCACCCATCCCTACAGGCTCGGAGGACATATTGGGGAACAACTCCACTTGCTCTAGCCCACTCCTTCATCCCTCTCCAATTTTGATCCAGCTGCTACTCTGCCCTACTGAGTCCCTTTGCTCCAGAATCCTGAACTGATGTTGACTTTCAGAGCCAACATTGAACAAAAGTCTTCCAGATGCTGATAGATGCCTAGAGCTTTTGGTCTCATTTCTCTAAGGCAACAGATGCTAGTGATGTCAACCAGACCTACTGAAGTACTGTACCAGCAAATCATAGTCTCTGTTCATTATATGAAAGGTACTGCACTGAGCTAAACTAATAGCAATAAATGAGGAGCTTCTTGAACTTTGTTTCAGGAACCTTGCTCAAGTCAAGCAAAATTGATCCTCATGTAAGATAATTAAGGCACTTGGGCTTATGCACTTTGGAATCCCTTGAGATTCCTGCAGTGCATATTCCAAGAAAGATTAAACTAATCTCTTGACCCTTCTTCTATCACCATCAGGCACTGCAATCCACAAAGCTACCCTGGTCCCACACATGCATACATATCACTGCATTCATTGTGTTGGGGAAGAGAAAGGAAGAGATCAAGAGGGATCCAAGTAAAGAGGCCCTTGGCGTCTAGAGCATGATCCCATTTTGCTCTGCCACCAGCTATATCTCAGATTATAGCCTGTGCACTTTGTCCTATAGAAGGCACTGATTGATACATGACATGGACCATGAGGGAAGCTTTCTGTAAGAGCCAGTGTGGCGTAGTGGTTAGAGTGTTGGACTGGGACTCTGGAGATCCGGGTTCTATTCCCTGCTCGGCCATGAAACTCACTGGGTGACTTTGGGCCAGTCACTGACTCTCAGCCTAACCTACCTCACAGGGTTGTTGTGAAGATAAAAAGGAGAGGAGGAGGAGGATTATGTAAGCCGCCTTGGGTTCCCTGCAGGAAAAAAGGCGGGGTATAAATATAATAAATAAATAAAAATAAATTAAAAAATACCTGGCTACATTAAAATAAACTTACCACATGCACTGGCTTATTTGCATGTCATGTTAATAGTCTAGCAATGCAACTGCCCTGGCCATCAATCACTGGCATACTAAGTTAACATGTAAATAGGTCAGCACAGTGATTTCCCCTTGAAATAACTGGGACTTACTTCCAAGTAAACATGCATAGATATGCCAAGCAGATAGATGGATACCCATGCATGCTCAGCTCTGGGCATTTGTGGCTTGTCAAGATTGGGTGTGCTCTTAGGATTCAGCTGCACAATTAAACATAACGATCTATAATCTTTCATGCATTGATGTCTCAGTGCTAAACGAAAATACATGAAATGGTATTATTAGTGGTAAGAGTTTTGAATGTATATACATAATGTATTTGGGTGTGGTCACTGGGCCAGCCACATGAATTTTGCACAGTATGAAGTCCTTTATCACCTATCTGTTTTTAGAAGTTTCTTGTGCAACGGTGGTGGCTGGTACCCATTGGGGCTGGTGGGACAGAGGTCAGGGCAGCTAACCATAGGCAGAACAAAGGGGCTACTGTAGGCCAGCCTTCTCCAACTGGGTTCCTTCCAGCATTCCTGACCATTGGCCATGCTGGCTGGGGATGAGGAGAGCTGAAGCCCAAAATGTCTAGAGGGCACCAGATGTAGGTGGGGAAGGCTGGTGAAGGTGGAATCAACGGGTCTATTCCATCCACAGCAGGAGCCCATTACACAGAAAGAACAAACTGAGGTATTAATGTCAAGATCATGAATTCAAAACAAAGGGTTGGAGTGGGAGTCTGACCCATGCAGCAATACAGAAGCATTCCTTTGTACTCACATTTTTCTGTACTCAGCAACCAATTGACAGAAAAAGGCAAATGAACCTCATGAGTGATGATGAGTGGAAAGAAGATCATGAGTGGAAAGCAGATTGAAAAAAAGAAAATTGGGGGGAAAGGGAAAATTAGGATAAGTGTTGATGGCTCTTCTAACACTCCCCACACATCCCACAATTGCCCCCAGAGCACCACACAGCCAGGATGCCATTTTAAAAAAACCCAGAAAAATAGAAAAAGTCAAATTGGGGGGGGGGACCTTAGGGGAAAAAAATAGCAAGGGGTTGTTGGAAGCTCCAAGGAATCCCTCCACACACCCCATACAAACATACAAGCCCTGAGGCCTCCAGTTTAAAAAGAGATACATTTTTAATTTAAATTTTTAATTTTAAAAAATATATAGCTAGGAACTCCTAGCCCTTCCTCATTCTTATACATTACTTCAAAGTCACAAAGGAAGAAAGCAATCTTCCTTCTCGCCACAGCTACTGCTGCTTCCTTCTCTTCCGTCTCTCTCTTAATGGCTCAGCAGGCACAGGAATTTTTTTAAAAAACCATATACGTAAGTTTACTAAATGGCAATTGTTGTTTAAAGAGCCACATTTCAGTAGCATCTACTTGCGTCCTGATTGACTCTGGGCGAACCAATCAGGACCAAATATGGAAATCTGTCAGCAGTCCTACGAGGACCGTCTACCTGTCTGCTGCTGCCTTAGAGAAATTCCATTGGGAGTGAAGGAAGGAGAAGGAGGTAGAGAGAAGGCAGGCATACTCTCAAGCACCAACCAGCCCCACCCTGCCCAAACACTGTCAGCATTAATGGAGGTTGGACAGAGAAGAAAGGAGACTATAGACCTGTACTATCAGAGAAAGTGATTAGCTTAACTCTTCTCTGGAGAAGGGAGAAAGGGTGGACTTTGTGCCCCTCCTGCCCGTAATAAGAAATCACCTCTGTTGTGGAAATAAACTACATTGTGTCAGAGCCAAAGCAAGGCCATGAGTTGCCATCTCCAAATCTAGGCCTGGGGGACGTGCAGAAGTAGGAAGTTGCTGGATACTCTAGCACAGCAGCAACTGCTCTGTTGACCCAGAAAGGGCAGACAGCCATGCTTCTAGTATTTATAAAGGCCTGGCCAGCCCTGCTAGTGATAGGGCTGATGCTGCATACTTCTATAATTATGCCATCAACATTCATTCTGAGTTGCTTTGGTTTATGGTTTGGTTTTATGATTTATGCTCAGCTGTATTATGAACTGAACACATTTGCACAAGAAAATCTTCGCAGACTCAGAGGAGATTCTGAGGACCCATGGCCAGCATTAATTAATTTATTTATTTAGTATATTTGTTCACCTGCCCATCAGCCAAAAGGCTCCCTGGACAGTTCACAAAGAGAAACAGGACAAAAACAATCATCCCAAAAACAAAAGAACATAAAACAAAATGGACAGCAATATAAAATCACGTAATAAAACCAAGCATTCACAGGATAAGGTACCAAATGCCAGCTTCATGCACACAAGTTCTATAATGTAAACTCAATGAAACTTTCATTGGTTGCAGAGAAGTCCTAGGGATGGGTGAGAATTTTGTTCAGGTTTTTTTGGGTGTGGTAAGAACTTATTTATTTGTTTATTTATTATATTTATACCCCGCCTTTTTTCCTGCAAGGAACCCAAGGTGGCTTACATAATCCTCCTCTACATTTTATCCTCACAACAACCTTGTGAGGTAGGTTAGGCTGAGATTCCATGATTGCCCCAACGTCATCCAGTGAGTTTCATGGCTGAGCGGGGACTAGAACCCAGATCTCCCGAGTCCCAGTCCAACACTCTCACCACTATGCCACACTGGCTCTCAAACATTTTGAGAACTTCTCAAACTTCACAAATTTCTTCATTAAAGGGAAAGAACTTGCAGGAGAGAGAAAGTGGAACCAATCCATTTATCCATCCAGGCAGAGGGCATTGAATGCTTAGCTCTTAAAAGTTTGGATTTGCATCCCTGTGTTCAACCATGTTTATGATGCTGAATTAGGGTTGCCACCTCCTTTTTCTGACAGGCTCCTCATTTTTAACAGCTGATCTTCTCCAAGCTGGGTGGGCATAGCTGTACCTATTGAATTTGGCCAGTGTAGATGGGTGAGAAATTCATTTTAGTTTATTTTTGTTAAGAATTTACTAAAATTCACAAATTTCTC
The DNA here is from genome assembly GCA_021292165.1 of Shinisaurus crocodilurus. Classification (NCBI taxonomy): domain Eukaryota; kingdom Metazoa; phylum Chordata; class Lepidosauria; order Squamata; family Shinisauridae; genus Shinisaurus; species Shinisaurus crocodilurus. Next base: position 227,623,585 of record CM037879.1, read on the forward strand.
CATATAAAAGATGGAAAGAGCTTGAGATTTAACAATTCAAATGCAGGTGGAAGCAAAACTAACAGAATTGTCCATCCCTACTGTGAACTATATTGACCAGACCAGCCTTTTCTTTCATAAGTGTCTCTTCCCAGGTTGAGCCAATGCATTTTCTTCCTTGCTTCATGCCAATGTGTTATTTGATTGTTGTCACCCAGCAGATCTAAAACCCTCCCCTGGCCCCCTGTGTACTCTGGGATGGGCCAGTGGGAAATTCCATGGAGCTGTTTGCTATAGATGGACTCAGGAGATCCGGGTTCTAGTCCCCGCTCGGCCATGAAACTCACTGGGTGACTTTGGGCCAGTCACTGACTCTCAGCCTAACCTACCTCACAGGGTTGTTGTGAGGATAAAATGGAGAGGAGGAGGAGGATATGTAAGCCTCCTTGGGTTCCTTGAAGGAAAAAAGGTGGGGTACAAATATAATAAATAAATAAATAAATAAAAATAAAAATTAAGGGGTAAAGGCAGAGCACGTGAAACCAAATGACAATTTGAGGAGAGGACAGTATGATAATGTGCATGTGCGCATTATCAACTGCTTGCATGTGCCAATATTGTGAACTAGGAAAGAATTGTTAGGAAATAGATTTCATAGATTTCATAGAACATAGAGTTGGAAGGAGCCTACAAGGCTATCGAGTCCAACCTCCTGCTCAATGCAGGAAACTAGAGGAGGGGTCTCCCATCCAAGTAATAACCAGGCTTGACCCTGCTTAGCTTTCCACGCTCAGACAAACTGAGCCAGCGTAAGCCACAGGCCTGTATTAGACAAGCTTTTTTTTTTTTTTTGAACACTTGTCAATAAATCTCACAGATATCATGCCAATTCCAAATTGAGCCAAGGGGAATTCACCTCTCACTGTGCTCCTATTCCCTGTGCCTGAAGAAGGCTCTGAGGCCTGAGAAAAGATAGTCCTCCTGGTTAACAGCTCAACTAATTTGGACCCAGGTCATGAGGTTCTTAGAGCAGAGCCACACTGTCATGCAGTAATCTAAGAGGTGCATAGTAATGACATTTTGATTAATTTTCTCTTGTATTGATTTAATAAATTATGATGAGTGTTGACATAAAATACTCTCTAGGGCATCCAGCTCATATTAAGTCTGGAGACTGTATGAATATATGAATTTTCCATCTCTAAAAGTTTTGGTATCTCAATGGATAAGACAAATGCAAAATTAACATTGTTCAATTCGGCTTGATATGACACAAGCTTCATTCGGATGTTACAATCTCAGACTGGCCAGATCCTGGTTTCAATTCCTGGTGGTAGCTCTTAAACCACAGTTTCCCAAGTTGAGCATCATGGCAAACTGAGGTTCAAACCAGAATATATTTGCCAAAGCCGGGTGCACAATGAGAGGGGAGAAGCAGAGCGATGAAAAGATCTCAAAATCAATGGTTCCGATTGTTCAGAATTTACTGCTAGATCAAAATTTCCTTTTCTGCTTCTCCACTTCATGTTTACTCTAGCCATTGGAATCTCCTTATATACACCCATAATCCCTTTTATAAAACATGTTTTCCCTGGGATTATATTTTTTTCCTCCACCACATCCTCCCTGATTAAAGAAATGGAAGCACCTGTATCTAGCATTGTCATATATTTTTGTTGTCCAACTTGTACCATTTCTATAAGTTCATGATTTACTTGTGACAAATTTGTTATTATTTTTCATACTACAGAGCATAACTTTCTCTGAGACGAGTCTCCCTTAGGATTATGTTTATTTTGCTGTGAGGTAGACCGGTAACTCTCACTGTCCCTCTCAGGGATCTTTGCAGGTGGTACTTGAACTTGCCTTACTACTTTCACTCTGTGATTGGATACAAAAGCTTTATTTGGTGTACTAGTAAAATGTGATTTATAATGTCCAAGTTTCCCACAACCATAACAGGCCTTCTCTCACACATTTTAGAACTGGCTGCTATAACTGTCCTTAGGCTTGTCCATTTTAACCCTCCACTTTGTTCTGGTGGAATTCCTCTCTTACCCTCCTCTCTCTGATAAGGTTTAACCACAGGTTTATATTAACTCTTTCTGAGTTCCCAACTCCCCCAATTCACAGTTAGCAAGTCTGCCATTTCTGCAGCTTCTTGTACCGTCTGAGGGAATCAATATTTTACCAAAAGCTTGATGTCACTTGTGAGTTGAAATAAGAACTGATCTAAGATCATTAGAGTTTTTAGCTTCTCTCTCATGTCTGCCTTAGCTCCTGACATCTCTAATACCTTCCTATCTCCTTACCTCCCACCTCCCTCCTTCCAAATCCAACCCCGTCTTTCTAACTGCCCTCTCCCCTTTTAGCCCTTTCCCCCCTTTTAAAAATCCAGCCATTCCCCCCTGCCAATCACACGCATGCTGCATCCCAACATTCCATTCACTCCAGCTGTCAATCAAACACTCCAGGCACACTATATACCAACCTCAGTATGTATTTCCACTTTAAAAAGAGCCAGAAGAATCGTCACAGGCAGAGTCGTCCATCCCTTATTTGTACAGAGCTTGAAATGACACCTGATCTTGGCTGCAATCCTAAACATGCTTACTTGAAGGTAAGTTCCAATGAATGCAATGGGACTTAATTCCAAGTAAGTACGTTCAGGCTAAGAGCTGCTCTGTGTTTCAGACTTTTAGCTGTCGTGTTTCATATCTTAATCGTAGCAGCTGAGTAAGAGTGTCATCCTGTTTCCACAGGAGCAGGTTTTTGTTTTGTTTTTAAAAAAAATGAAAATAAAAAAAATAGAAATGGTTCTCTCAATTACAGCAATTTTGCATCTGAAAGAAATATTTCACTGCAGATTAGTATTGCCTACTGAAATCATCTTGATCCTCTTTTCACCACTTTAAGTTCCAAAACAAATCTACACTTGCATTCAGTATAAACTAGCCTGTCACAGGGATGTTTTACTTCCTTATCATGGATGCTGCTTGCTATTAGAAAGAACAGAAAATGAAAATGGAGTGCCTGTATGCTAATTAATCCAGATGGATGCTGTCCGTTCTAAAGCCAGCATGATCAAACAGCAAGCACAGTGAAACGTGCAGCTGGCTAAAATCCTCTTTCTTGGATCTCAGCCATATTTAATGCGCTGAATCGTACACATATAATAAAGGATGCAAAATTCAAAGGAAAACATATACATGGTATATATCTATATCTATACCTGTATCTATATATAGATATAGATATATACAGATCTTGCTTGCTTTTTCTGGAATCCTGCCAGTATTAATTAGATTTGCTCAGCCTCTTCAGAACACATGATATTTCTGCTCTCATGATATTGATCACAGAAATGGAGGAAGCCATTGGAGAAAAGGGGAGAGAGACCATCACAGAGGAATTCCTTACTAGGTAAAAGGAATGAAGGAAGTAGTGCAGTATAAGATAGCGAAGCCTGGAGGCATCACATCTCTTTTAACAAATTGTTTTCAGTGAGAGATTCTGAACCAAAAAAGGAAGCAGCTTAACAACAAAACAACTGGGAGCATTTTTTTTGTCCTAGCTCCTATTCCCAACTAAAGATGGCTAATCCTTCTCTAAGGCTTACACCTTATACCTAGAGTCAGCATGAATGAAAGGTGGACAGCACAGCAGGAAAGTGAGATAGGATGGTGAGCAGAGTCAGAGTGAATGACAGGTGGAGAGAGGCAGTTGAAAAGGACAGTTAGAGGAGTTGATTAAGAAAAGGACCAGGTTAAAAACTGTGAAGGAAGGGGGGCTGGCTGACCCGCCACAACCCACCCTTACCTACCCAAAGACCCAAGACCCCCAGAGATCTCAAGGTGCCAGACTGCTAGCCTCAGCTCTGCAATCCTACTTGAATCACTGTTCAGGGACTGCCTTTGACTGTACCCTGGATTTAGAGCTGAAGCCACAGAGCAACTACAAACACCATGTGGGGTAAAAACCAAGAAGGTTTATTCAGGTAGCATATTACAACAAAAGTTGGGAAATGAGGGGAGTAGCCAAAATAGAGAGATGCTTTGGTACACAGACAGTAGAGCTGCAAAATAACAAAACTGATTCTTTACATCTCCCAGGCACACACTAGTTACCTGGGGGCCGGTTCTCTTCAGGGTTGGTTTCAGCACAGCCCTGCCACCCGAGGAGACTACCACACCTACCCTAAGGTCCGAGATGGGTAGCCCTCCCCAGGGCTTGCCTTTGCCAAAGCCCTCATTCAGCTAATTTCACCAGGAGCTATCTGGGGCCGGATCCTGAGGCCAGCCCGAAGGCTTGGACCTCTGCGTAGCTTGCTGCCATGATCCACACAGCAACGACACGACGATGACGACAAAGACAAAAGCCACACCTTGGCAATATATCTTTCCCCCCCGCCCCTCCTCCTTTCTGTAGTTCCGCTGCTTCTAGCCAATCAGGATGAACTTCACCTGGCCAGGCAGGGGAAAGGTGACTCATGACTTACCGGGCCTGAACTACATTTGCATATGAAAGCCGGGTCACTGTAGACTAGACCCGCTTTTCAGGACTTTCAGGCGCCATGCTTTATCAGATACTTTATGCACATTTCGCCTCCTCCCAGCCTCTAGCCGGGACCACCTGGTTTACACATGAGGAGGTGTGTGTGTGTCTGTGTGAGTGTGTGTGTAGGAACCCCCAGAGGCTCTTTTCTCCACAAAAACAAAACTGGGGGTTAAGATAGCTGGTGGAGAGGGAAGCTAGGAATGGGCAAATGCCAGTTTCACTTTGTCCCACATTCAGGTTTTCCGAAAATCTCAAGTTCTTTCCCTCCCTCCCAAATATGAAGAACTTTGTGAAGTTAAGTAAATTCTCAAACATCTGCACTAACCAAATTCAATAGGTATGGCTATTCCTACCCAGCATGGAGAGGACTGTGATTATCATGCCTGTCATACAGCTGTTAAAGCTGTTGAAGATGAGGATCCTTTCAGGAAAAAAGAGGTGGTGACCCTAATTTAGTCCCACAACCATGGCTGGATTATACACAGGGATTCAAACCCAGAGTTTGAAGAGCTAAGCACTCAAAGCTCTGGGCCTGGATGGACAAATCTTTCAGTTTTTGTTTCTCCCACATTCATTTTTTAAAAAATAATAATAATCTCAAGTTCTTTATGTCCTGAATATGGAGGCCAAGGAGATTATGGTGGTTCTGGGTGACTCCTGCATATTTCTGTGTATTTCCCCCCCAAATGTATGCATCAATTATGCACATCTTTGAAATGTACACATTCTTCTCCCATCAATTAAAGTGTGTGTGTGTGTGCACATTTTTCAAAAGTACACATTTTTTTCATGCTCATTTTTCAAATGTGTGCACGCTGTCGAAACATTTTTGGGATGTCCATGGATTACACTGTAAGCTCAGAAATGTACAGACTTTGTCCACAGATTGTGCCCAACTCCATGTTCAGTCCGGAAGGTGTGAATTGGGCAAATCCTGATAAAATACAAACTGAAACAAATTTGTCATACCTCCCTACCCCAGAGCCATTGCCACCTGCCTGAGCACCTTGTGGATGAGCAAGCTTTTGGAAACATCCCTATTTGTGTTATATAACATTGGTAGAAGAGTAAGTTCTGACACTATAATAAAGAACAGACTCTTCTTATCATGCACAACTGCTGTGGCTCTGATATCTTTATAACGGAAAGGTGCAACTTTCTTCACCACTATATCCCCATGCTAAGTACAGGTGCGACTGTTGCACTGCTGCTTGTCATACACTTGAAAAGCACAGGAGCTTGGCTGGAACAAAAAGGTGGCATCTGTTCATAGGAAGGAACAGCTAAATTGCCACTCATCACTCCTATGGTTGCTTTTGCTGTGTAAACCTCATCTGTGGGCTTCATTGCACTGGGAGTGGGGAATATTTTGCTTCTACACCTGTTGGAGGGCTCTCTGGTTGTTGCCTGTGGAGAGACAAGAGGGATACAGGGATAGAAAATAATTAGTAGCAGGTTTCTGTGTTTAGATTTCAGCATGAGTTGATGAGTTGGTTGAGACTGAGTACCTTCACCTATGTAGTCTTCATGCCCCAGCCCCACAACTAAATCTCCACCCACCCTTCACAGGGCATTTGTCCTCCAAAAAAGGGGCATTTTCTGCTACTTTCAGGAAACCAAGAATTGCCACAAATTTTACTTGAGGTGGGTTGGCTTACCTTATTTTACAAAGTGCCCAAATGTTCTTGTTTTTGTTTTCTTTTAACATTTTAAAAAACTTTATTGCCACTCGCAGAACAAAGATTCACCAGATCCCTTCCTGGTGCATTTCCCAGACAAGAAGGTCCACGGGAACAATACTTTGTAGCCCTGTTCCCATGGAAACAATGATGTGTAGCATTGCTCCTATATGGGCCTTTTTGCCTGGAAAACACACAGGGGAGGGATCTGGCAAGCCCTCATCACCACTATGAGCAGTGATAAGTTTTTTAAGCATTGAAGGGGGTGGGTACCTAGGCTCACAGCCTAGGCTCAGCTGTTTGTTTCCAGCAGAGCTCAAATATATGAGCAATATATACGTATCCTATGTCCCTTATGTGGAAGATGTTGCTCCAACATTTTAAGTAAGGAAGGGTTGTTAAACTAGTATACAGTTTCCAGTCCACATGGATGAGTCCACATGAACGGGGAATGAAAGGTACTCAGTGGCCATGGATGATTGAGTGCTCTGCATATCCATTCCTTTCCTTGGCGTACTGGAGGATATACATGGAGTTTGGGAATCATACTCAGAGGCATGGCCCCTCTATCCCTCCCTCACCTATGTAGTGTGCTGTTATTATAGCTCCATCATTATGCTGGCTCAGCTTGTCTGAGCGTGGAAACTAAGCTAAGCAGGGTCAAGCCTGGTTATTACTTGGATGGGAGACCCCTCCTCTAGTTTCCTGCATTGAGCAGGGGGTTGGACTCGATAGCCTTGTAGGCTCCTTCCAACTCTATGATCTATGAAATCTATGAAATTACAGCTCTAGTTCCAGCAGTGGTGTTGGGAGTCCAAGTGAACGTATAGGGAATTGTGATAATGAACACTTGTAAGAGTTCTGAGAAGATGTGTTAGTAATATGACCTACTTTCTTTCTTGACCTCCTAGACAGGGTTGTTGTTTATTTGCATAGTGCTTTCTTTTTGTACCTTTCACTAAAGTTCCCATCAACAAGTTCACATGTGTGCTCTAAGTCTGTCCTGAATGTGTCATTTCCATGCCAGGACAACCATAGAACAACACCAATGTAATTCTGCCAGGTCATGGAAACCTAGTATCAATCCTATCTTTATCCAGTGGATGTAATTGATAGGATTTTGCACTGCTATTTCTCCTACTCCAATATCTATAATTTTTGAAAGTAAAAAAATGGGGGGAGCTGATAATTTCTTTAGAATGCAGTAAAATTTGAGACTAAATGAGTATCAGATTTGAACCAATGGTCTAGACAACAACCAATAAACATAACACAATAGGTGAGGAAGAATAATACTCCACTGTTGATCTTGGATCTGACTGAAAATACATTCTATCAGAACATTTATTGAGCTGGAGAGCCCCTGCACCAATTCTAGAAACTCAAGCTTGCCCTGAGAATGAAATCTATTATTGTTGTCTTTATCAGATAACCAGCAAAGTCCCATGTAAAAAGAAAGCATATATGTTTCCTCTGCATGAAGTGTGTGTGAACCAGTGACCATTCTCACAATAAGCATTTTTATTTCTAGGAAAGTATTAAAGGCAGCAAAGAGGAACAGAAATAGACTGTTTAGCTAACAGTCATCACTGTAAAGAGGGGGCATGGACACATTTTCAACTTGTTTTAAAGAACAGCATGTTTTAAAGACTTTGAAGAGTGACCTTAGCAAAATGTACAAGCCTCCAACAATTGATTGCCTATTGACAACCCAGAGATCAGGTATGTTGCATTGGTGTACCCACTGATGGGGTATGCTGCATTGTTCGCTAGGGAGCATGTGTCCGAGTGCTGTGAGCAGGGGCAAAAGCATCGCTATTTGTGGCCCAGTTAATATACAAGGTGTGAAAGGTCAGGAAACAACTGACGCTTTTCCTGTGGATGGATACTAGTCTGCACTGCCCAGGTGGGTTCCTCTCATGCCTTTAAAACTAACATTTTAAATCAGGGTTGACAACCAGTAGCCCTCCATAGGTCCTGAACTCCCAGCCCCAGCAGGCCTAGTCAGCAGGCCCAATGGCTGGGAATTATGGGAATTGTAGTCCAAAATATCTGGAGGGCAACAGGTTGCCTAATCTTATTTTAAATTTATTTATTTATTTATTATATTTATGAATCACCCATCTGGCCAGACATTCGGCCACTCTGAGCGATGTACAGTCCAATAAAACACAAGAGGGGAGGGGGAAACACACACACATACACACACACACACAGAGTATAAAACACAATTAAAAACAGTACAAAACTTAAAAATCCTAACCCACCCCATATTCCCGCCTGAAAAGCCACGTTTTTAATGCCTGGTGGAAGCTAATCAAGGAAGGGGCATGGCCGCGTGGCGGAGGTCACTGGGGAGAGAGTTCCATAAATTGGGGGCTGCCACAGAAAAGGCCCTCCTCCTAGTCCCCACCAGCCTGGTTTCTCTGGCTGATGGGACAGGGAGAAGGCCATCCATGGCAGATCTTGTTGAGCGGCCTACTTGATGTTGCTGGAAGCGCTCCTTGAGATATACTGGACCGGAGCTGTACAGGGTTTTAAAGGTCAACGGCAACACCTTGAATTTGGCTCGGCAAACAACTGGTAGCCAGTGCAACTCTTTGAGCTAAATTTCTTGTTAAGCAAAGATTAATTGACATCGACTTCCAAGAGCTCCACGGAGCGGCTCAGGGCCCATGCTCCCCCTTGTCGATGGGTCTGTCAGACCTTTATTCTACAAATGGGATGCTATACTTTAGATTGGTTATCTATTCCAAAATATAGGAGAGCATTTTCCTTGGCTCGATTTAATGTTCTACCCTCCAAACTTTTGGATGGTAGATTCAATAAAATCCCAATGGAAAACAGGTCTTGCCCCTGCAATAATGAGGAGGTGGAAACTGTTGCACATGTCCTTTTTAACTGCAGCTTTTATCGAGGGGCTAGAGAAAACATAATATATCCAATCACCCAGACTTTCCCTGGACGATCCTCAGAGTTTCTTTTGTCCACTCTGCTTGACAGCTCAAATAGCTCAATTACCAAGAAAGTTGCAAAATTTTTGAATATTGCTATTGTGACTAGACCTTCTATGCTTGTCTGATTGTTTTTATTTTCCAAGTTTTTATTTGAGTGTATAATTAAGAGCTGGTGTATCTTGTTTGTATCGTTTTACATATTGGTGTGGTCGGTAGACCGTAAATAAAATAAAAAATATATTCTTTGAGCTCTGGAGTGATGTGATCATGCCGGCAGCAGCCTTTAACCAGGCGAGCTGTTGCATTCTGTACCAGCTGCAACTTCCAAACCGTCTTCCAGGTAACCCCACGTAGAACGCATTACAGTAGTCTAGGTGAGAGGAGACCAAGGCATGAACCACTGATAGGAGCAGATGATTAGGAAGGTAGGGGTGCAACTGCCGCATCAGATGGAGCTGATACAGCGCCGCCCGGATCACAGCTGACACCTGAGCCTCCACGGACAGCTGGGAGTCTAGAATGACCAATACATGTTTTATTGGTTCTGAAAAAATGCATATGAAAGTATAAGCTACATCAATAAGCAACACTGGATCTCCCCAGCACACACGCACACACTTTTATGGTATGACTAATTAACTTCAGCAAGCACTTGTCTCATAGCAACCCATATCTGATAAAGAACACCTGCCAGCCCAGATGGTTTGGGAAGGAATTTTCTCCTTTAATAGAATAACAGTACTGCTTCTCAGCTGTCTGCAACCATTAGTTAGCAGGAATTTTGCAAGGAAACTTAAAAAGAAGAAGAAGAGGAAAAGGAAGAGGAAGAAGAGGAGGAGGAGGATTGTCAAAGCTCAACAAAAATGTCTTTCAGAAATGGACATGTTCAATGGTCATCATGCGCATCGATGCTTAAAGAGTGCTATCAACAATGCATGTCTATAATATTTTGGCCGTTCCATGTGAGTTGCAAGTTGCACTGCGTCTCAGTAGGATTCAATCCAGTGGTATGCAAAATCAATATGGTCTGCAGAGCTGCAAAACAAGCTCTCATAATTATAACAGCAATTCATAGTTGTGGCAAATTAGGAGAATTCCAAGAGATTACCTGGATAAAGAGTACAAACAAATGTTCGAATGAACTAATCCTCAAGTCTTTGTTAACCTTACATTTCTCATTTATGGCATTGGATTGGCACAGGCAGATGACTCATGCAAAGTTTTAGACTGATAATTGGATGAAAGGAACCTGATGAATGTGAATCTTTCCAGAAGATTTTTTTTTAAAAGAAGCCCTAATATATTTTTTTTCATAAGTCTTTTTTTCCTCCTCTCCCATAGGGATGCATGGATTTTGTTAAATCCATTCCGTCTATGTTTCACAGACTGCCAGGCATCTTTCATTTCATCATCTGCTCATTGATGGAATAGGATTATTTGTATGAGAATTTTGTTCATTTGCAAATGCACATTTGCACCAATGTGCATTAGCACTAATCCCCCACCCCCAGTAAAAAACAAAACAAAAAACACAGTCTTCAAGCACACCTAATCTGTGTGACTTGAAAAAAGCTGGTCCACTGCAGAGTCCACAGGTCAGATTCACAGAATTTGTTGCGAATTTCTCCAACATCCCTATAAAAGAACTCAGAAGCCCTGTTCCAGGTACTATGCACAAAGAAGGTATATCAATGCATGAAAGGGGATGGAGCCATGCATGTCCCTGACCTTGCTGTGTTGAGGGGGAAGGTCTAATGGAGGCTTCTACTCACTGTCACTTGAATGAAAGTAGACCCTCCCCCATTTGATCAGGAACCCTGGCAAAGCAAGGTGTTACCAATTGTGCAGAGGTGTCTACTCATATTCAAGGGCACATGGGGAGAAGCCCCGTTCAGACCTTCCTGCACAATGTGGGGCGGTTGGCTGGCAATGAGGAAGCATGTTGGGGGCAGGAGTAGTGTGTGTGGCCCTTTGCCCCTTACACATGTTGATATACCCAGAGTTTAGGTATAACAGATGAACAGGGCTAAAGTTGGTCATTGAAAGTGATCAGCAGCAATAGATTCAGGACAGACAAAGGGAAGTATACCACATAGCACCTAATTATGTGGAATTTGCTATCACAAGATGTAACTACGACAACACTTTAAATTGTTTTAAAAGAGGAATTGGACAAATTTATGGAGAATAGACCAATTAGCCACAATGGCTACATGGAACATGCACATCCAAGGGCTGTCTGCTTCCAAATACTATTTTAAAATAGGGAGAGGTGTTGCCTTCCTACTGTCCTTGTGAACTTCCTGGAGGCCTCTGGTTGGGCACTGTGTGAAAAAGGATGCTGGACTAGAAAGATCGTTGGTTTAATCTAGCAGGGTTCTTCCTATGTTCTCATGATCTTATGCCTGTTGCTTAGGCTTTTAAAATCCACATGTACTCACATGCATGGACACACAAACACACAAGTTAAAAAGTACTGGTAGAACATGATTGGAGGGAATACAAAAATATAATTAGTTATTTAATTCCAATGAATCCATTCCAGATTTTGTTAAGATATCTGGAATATAATGTAATGAAGAAGCACAGAGACATTGTGGGAAACTTATTTACTGTTGCCAGTAAATAATTGCTTTAAGAAAGCAAATCAATACCTATAAGAGCAATGAACAAGGAAACTATGGCATATTGTGCTGGCACATAATCTTTGCTCATTTCAGGCATTTGTGGGATGGAAGGACTTGCTTTAGAGTATCATTTATAGGAATATATGGTCTTTTATTTCATTTATAAACTTCAGGAAACCAGAAGAAAATGTTAGCTTGCAGGCATTTGTGTATGTGGCTGGAAGAGGGGCACCTCAGTTGACATCTCCCCTGTCCTGTCCCTTGGTTCAAATAAAATGTCAATGCTGGTGGGTATTTGGTACCCTCAGTTAACAGCACTAGGGTGAATCGAGTTAGCAACTCAGAGGAACAAAAAATAACTGGAGACTAAGGCAATTAGTTACACCTAAAAGCTGGACTTGGCTGTAGCCCTTCCCAGGTAGGAATTTCAGCTAGGTAGTAGCTGTAGTGGAACTCAACTGGCTGCAGGTAGGTACAGATAAGTATGAAGTGTCCTGGGGTAAGCTGCAGAGTTGTTGATGCTGCCTGCACTTGGCTGGTAATACAGGGGCTGCTGGTTTGTTTATGTTCCTCCCTCCGCCTCTCTCCTTTCCAGTATCTCTAGGAGGTGAGTTCTTCATTCTTCCACTATGTTCTTGTGCCCCCTCAACTTCCCCAGTGTTAGTCACTGTAATAAATGTATGACTTAAGTGATTAATTAATGGTGTACTTCTGGAATCCAGAACAAATTTGTCTGAAGTGCTGTTTGGTGTGTGTATCACTGCTAGGGGAAAAAAGAAAGAAAATATTCATTATGTTTTATATGTTCTGCTAAGAAACACTGGGTGAGTTTGCGTGACATGGCAACCCACCATACGCATAAGCTATGCAGTGTGGGTTGTTCATGGAACAACCCACGGTGTGCCTGACAGACGATCAGGCTTACCATGGGTTGTTCATCCTCTCTTCTCCCCCGCCCCCGGTCCTTCAGCCAGTATTCCAGGGTGCTGCATGGCAGAACATTTCTTGTCTCCCCATCCCTGCTTCAGTTGTGAACCCTTTTTGTTTGTGGGTGGGGTTTTTTCTGGAGCCCCATGCCACCGCTAGTGACAGCTGCTCCACCAATGCCCAAGTGGCAGTTTGGAGCAACACTCACTGGCTTCTTACCCTTAAAAAAAAAAAAGTTTGCTCAGCACAAATGTGTAATATTTTTTTTAATCAGTCTTTCACATGTGCGCAGGTGCTCACCTGTGAAGGACTGAAATATGGAGCCTTGCCTGGCCAATGTCCTGGTAAGTGTCTGCTGTCAAAGTGCAGTAGACAACATCCATGGACATTGGCCAAGCAAGGCTGCAAATAGGTTGCTGTCAAGTGGCTGCCACTGGCGATGGCACGGGCAAGATCCCCAAGAGCAGCAAGGGTTTTTCACTGCTCTTGCCGAGAGGCCCGCTCACTGCTTCCCACTGCAACCCACGATGGGATTGGTCTTCCGGGTATGGATGATGACACATCAACCCATTGTGGGTTCAACAACCCCTAGAACAAGCCACCCTGTTGCCCCAAAACAAGCCACCCTGAGGGAAGCGGTCTGGGTTTGAACAACACAGCAAATCACCATACCCATGATAGGTTACCATGTCATGAGAACCTAATCACTGTGTGCTTATGCAAATATCTAGCATGAATGAAATCTGTTTGCAGTCCTTGAAAAAGATCTGAATAATGTGTCCAAGAACTTACAGTGAACTTAATTGCTCTGTAGATATAATAGTTATTGCTGCTGGGATAAGAAGAACAAGGAGATGCATTCAAATGTGATTAGGACTAAAGAAAGGGCACTGGTTGAAAAGAAAAAGGAAATGTTCTTCACATTTACCATTTCTCCAGTGCTTGATAGGTCAGTATACATATTATATTAAGGATGTGGAAGTCAGTCAGATGCGCTCTGGCATTTCTGGAGCTATCATTAAGGTCTTGATATGTTTCTACTGAGATCGGCCCTAACAATAGTGGCATGCAAGTGATCTGAGCAAATGACCCAAGCCTAAACATTGAGGGTTAAACCCTGGCAAAGTTTAATGAAGACAGTGCTTATACTCAGTTCATTTGAGTTGATAACTTATTATGTATCTCATAACTGCATGAAACTTCTGGAACTTCTGGAAGCACTGTTGGTTCTTCTTCAAATGTAAAGAAAACTTGCCCCAAACAAATATCTGTGCCCACTGAGACTCTGCAGTGAAATAGCCTGGATACACCATCCACTTAGTGCTCCATGGGAATCAGTTCCACTTTGCCATTCCTCTCAGGAAATACTAGAGATGGACTTGAGGCTACTATCAGGTGAAATGAATTTCCAGTGTCAGTTTAGTAGGCTGATGTTTGGGCCAAAGCAGATATTACTTTAGATCTGTGTCTATCAGTTACAGCTTTTTTCAGGTTTACTCTAGACTACATGCAGGCACCCCTGATCCTAGGCTTGTAAGATCCAGATTAGGCTCCCTGGACCTACTGTAGAGTAAAAATGAAAAAAAGAAGTAGCTGAAACACACAGATTTACAGTAATGTCTGTTTTGGCCCTATGTAGAATCCGTTTTACTGTTTAGAGAAGCTCTGATCTGAGCATCCTTGCTGCAAACCATTGGAGAAGACAGAGGTGAATAATACTGGCAAAGGAAGTGTGGAACCAAACCAGATTTGAAGGAAGTAAGATGACACTGCTTCCTGGATGGACTAGTTGCCATGGATGGTCCATGGACAACTGTTGGCAGCTTCCAAATGTCAGCCATACTGTGTGGTGGACCTGACCTTTTAGCATAATAAAAATGTTTTTCTAAGAATGTTCCATGGGATGTTATCAAGCTTGGTGTTTAATGAAATCATATATTTCCTATGCGGAATAGCTTCTCTTCAGGTCAGTGTGTCTGATGATCTGGGTTGTTCTTTTCTTTTCTTGCCTTTTTCTCTGGCATGTGGCATTCTTGTCGCACACTTCTTTTTTTAATGGTCACACTTGTCATGCTGCATCTTGGTCCTTCCTGATAATAGGTATCTGCTTGTGGCACACTGTAATTTGGGCAGTATTCTGTGTTTGGTAGGTGGGCAGCCAAATGCACCACAATGGACTGAATGGATGTCAGATGTATTTTAGCACTTTGATTTTTCACACTGCTGATGACAAGTGACAATATTACTAAAAGGAAACTACAGAAAATAGTAAGATACAGATACAGAAAGTGAAATGTAAGGAAGTGTCTTGGCAAAATCTAAGCACGTCCCTCATCAGAACGGTATCTAAATTCATCTTAAACATTACAATTTACTGGCAGGACTTTATTTACAAAATTCCCCCCAATCTTCAGGCAAATACTCTACACCCTGCTACCTCAACACCTTCCCCAAGCTGAGATTTATTTTTTTATTTATTTTTTACTTTGGGAGACAGGGATTGGTTGGACAGAGGTGCAGAACCTCAGGCCTGGGGGCCAAATCCAGACCTCCTGGGGTCACAAAGCTAACCCTATGAGGTTCCCCATATGACTACACACCCTTCCTCCACCCATCCCTTTCTGACTGTTTGGTGGTTTCCCAGCTTGTGTGCAGTTTCCCCTTCCCCCATTCTAAAAGGTTGAAATGCCTGTGCCTGAATTGATGTTTTCAGGAAGGAGTCTAAGGAATGGAGGCAAATAGTGGTGACAAAAGATGAAGTTCTCAAACTTATTGACAAACTGACAGTTAACAAATCCCTGGGCCTAGGTGATATCCATCCTAGAGTTCTTAAAGAACTTAAATAAGAAATTGCTGATCTTCCAACAAAAAAATGTAACATACCCCTAAGATCAACCTCTGTACCAGAGGACTGGAGAATGGCCAATGTAACACTAATTTTTAAAAAGGGATCCAGGGGGATCTGGGAAATTACAGCCCAGTTAGCTTAATGTCTGTTCCAGGTAAATTGGTTGAAAGCATCATTAAAGAAAGGATTAGTAAGCATATAGAACAGGGCTCTCCAACCATGGTTTTTCAGATGTTGCTGGCCTACAGCTCCCAGAATCCTTTGCCATTAGCCATGCTGGCTGGGTATGCTGGGAG
Organism: Shinisaurus crocodilurus; assembly: GCA_021292165.1. Taxonomy (NCBI): domain Eukaryota; kingdom Metazoa; phylum Chordata; class Lepidosauria; order Squamata; family Shinisauridae; genus Shinisaurus; species Shinisaurus crocodilurus. The sequence continues at coordinate 227,639,455 of CM037879.1, forward strand.
CTGTAGGCCAGCAACATCTGGGGACCCAAGGTTGGAGAGCCCTGATATAGAAGGACAAGCCCTGCTGAAAAAAAATCAACATGGCTTCCACAAAGGTAAGGCCTGTCTCATTAACTTTTTAGAGTTCTTTGAGAGTGTCAATAAACACGTGGACAGGGGTGATTCAGTAGACTTTGTTTACTTCAGCTTCCAAAAGGCTTTTGACCAAGTCCCTCACCAAGGACTCCTGAGCAAACTTAGCAGTCATGAAATAAGAGGAAAGATCTTCTTAGGGATCAGTAACTAGTTAAAGAAGAGAAAGCAGAGAGTAGGAAGAACTGGTAAGGGTGAGCACCAGACTCACCTATCAGTACCTCAAGCACTACTTCAAGGCCCATTTGTGCCGAACAAATAGTTTATCTAGCCCTATATGGTCACTAATAGACAGTGGTCAACCAGGATCCTAGATCTTGATCAGCCCTACCACCTGAGAGCCTTTAACAAGAGATGAGGTGGGTTGAATGTAGGGTACTATGGCTCTTCTCTGTAGGATTCTCTCTCTCTCTCTCTCTCTTCAACTGTTGTCAGCTCTCTAGGCTTCTGTGCAGAAGTTGTTCATAGCTCTAATACAGGGCTGGGGAATGTGTGGGCCTCCAGATGATAGCGGATTGCAGCTTCCATCAGTCCTAGCCACCATAGTCAATGGTGAGGGATAATGGGAGTTGCAGTCCAACAACATCTGGAGGGCCACATGTTTCCCATCCCTGCTCTCATAAGAGATCCTCACTAGAGATGTCTAGGATTAAATTTGGGCCACCAAATTTAGGCCACTCATAAATTGCCCACTTTTAATCCTGAGCTATTTTCCAGGTTATTTTCCATAGAGGACAGGATCTCTTAACATTATGTTGCTTTCTTTCTTCTCTCTGTGTTGTACTGTCTGCATTAATTTGCCTGGGGTGTATTCTTTCTTCAGCATTTACACTCACAATGTCTGCTTTAAATTCTAAATGTTGGCAGCTAAATGTTCTGCCTTGTAACATTAACTAGCATTTCTGAAGTTAGTACCCTTTTATAGATGCATGTCTTCATAATACATTCTTTTCATAACTGTTCTCCCTCCACAAATTAAAAAATGAAAATAAAAAAAGTCTTCTCAGCACCATTGTGTAATTTGTTATATTCCACAGTCTGTCCTGCTTCAGCATTGTGAATGTCATAGAGATGGCAATACAAGATTAATTGCACTCCTTCTCTCAAGCTGCCTGAGACATAAGGGGAGCTATTTAGTATCATTGGGTGAAATGATGGAACAGTTGATTTGAATTGTTTATTTAATGGTCAAAAATTCTGAATAGCATGAATCATAACAGAAGAATTTACCACAATTCATGCTGTTTGATAATGGTTGATAATGTTGAAATCTGTCTCCTTTTCCTTAACATGCTCTTTGCTGGCTGACCTCATAAATATTCAGTAAATGTGGAGAGGATATTCCATTCACCATCATGTTTGATAGCTCGTAATAGACATATTCTCTATTAATAGATCTAAATCTTTTTTTTTAAAGCCATCTAAATGGGGGGGGGGGGGAACCATCACAATATCCTGTGGCAGTAAATTCCATAAGGTAACTAAGCATTTTTGTAAAATAAAGTTTCCCTTTGCCTGTTCTGAAACTACTGTTGTTCAATTTCCTTGGGTGACCTCTAGTCCTAGTATTATGTGAGAGTAAGAAAAAAAATAAATATTCACTCTCCCCATTAGAGGTACAAAATACCATTGTGTCCCCATTTCATAGTCTTCCATTCTATGTTAAAACCACAAATAAATTAACATCTATTTAATATTCTACTTTCAAGATTCTAGCTTTCAAAGATACTGGATGTTTTTGAAAGTAGAAATGGCATGCTGATAGGCAATGGAAGGATGGAAGAGTGTCAAGACTTAGGTATTAGGGTCAGGGAGGCAAGAAACAGTGGGTCACAGCAGCATGGCATTTTAGATCATGGAATTTTGCGGGACCTCGGAGTTCCCCAAAGACGCTTCTCTTTCCTCTTCAGGCCACCCCTACAAACTTTACATGGAATTTAGGAAGAAGATGAGACTGTGGGGATCCCTGATGTTATAGACCCATGTAGCTTTGAATGGCAAATCCCCTTAGATACCATAACAGCCTACAATTGCTCTGTTTAGTGGAAGATTAGGAACTTGGGATAATTTTGTGGTTTCTCATAATGGCCTTATTCTGGGCAAGAATTAGGAAGTCAAATAATTCTAAATTCCAGTACTTATCATCAAGACTTGTGAAAGATAATGGATTGAAAATGAAGAAAAATATAAAGGATGCCTTCAAAGAAATTAATTTAATGTTAGGCAGGAGAACACAGCTGTTTTGGTTGGTATACCTATGCAACCATGTCATTAAATTCAAATCTCTAATTAACTGACATCTGTTTCTTGTTCAGCTCTAAAATGATTCATTGGAACCATTTGGAAGAAAAAGTACACTTGTACTAAAATGTACCCGACCTTCCTTTCTCTCTGTACAATGATTGAAATTGGTGATGGGGTGGAGAAAGTTTCAGAAGTAATTTAATTTCTCAAGCAACTATATTTAATCCTTTTTAAAACATCTTATATTTCAAAATTGTGTCTGGCTGAACAGTGGTAGGCACTGTTCAACCAGATTTCATATTTTTAAAATGCTCCTGATGTCTCCTCCTCTATATTCCAGCATCCAATTATGAGCCATGGCATAGAAGAGTGTGCACGGCTGCAAGAAGAGTGTTGTACGGTTGCTTCGGCAAATTCCCGTGTGAACTGACTGACACGATCTACACTTTTCAGACTAATATATGAATGCGATTTCAGACATCTCCAAATGTTGTGATGCAATTCTTGGTAAAGTAAACATATAAAAATGCATGTTTTGAGAGGAAACACACATTTAAATACATATTAACGGTGCAGCGGGTCCAGGGTTCACAGGGTTGAAGCATCAGGATTTTTTGATTAGCATGGACAGTGATGTCATCTCATCTGTCACTCCAGACTTCTCAGCTCTCTCTGAGTTTAGCTAGAATATCCTCACAGTAGCTTGCAGAGAAATGGATTTTCCCAGCAACAGTTATATTGTTGTGAGCTATCCTCTTGTGATGGGGTGGCTTGGTCTTGAGTAGGCAATTAAGATCTATTAGCTTTACAAAAGACCTTCTCCTAGTGAAAACTCCTAGAACTGGTTTCTTCATTGGCTTTGAGATGAAATGCGTCTTCCTGTGCTGGGAAAAGAAGCTCCTGGAAAATCTTGAGCTGGTGGTCTTATGCTGTTTGGGAACATATGTTGCATCCCACTCTTTCCCTTTCTCATGCAGTCTCGGATTTCTCCAGCCAAAGTCCAACATGCTAACCATGACACTTCCCTTTGCCAGCTCACTATTCTATGACTGCCAGCTGATTCTAATAAATTGGGTGCTATGCAGACATTGGGTAGGATGTAGACAGGATGCTTGTAGCTGTTTAGCTTATGACCTGCTCTCTCTCAACCCTTCCCCACCCTGGCTTATTCTGAAAGGGCGATGACACAGCCCTGAAGGCCTTCAACCAATTCACCCTGTAGGCCCGCCGGCCTCGTGGAAAAGCAGAGTGTGAGATGGAAGATTTAAGATCCTGTTCTGTGTGCAAACGGCCCATGAGGTTACATACAGAACTCCAGACCTGTCTCACCCTCCTCGCAGCATCCAAGCGTCTCGGATTACAGCCAGCTCGCAGCCTCCTCTTGCAGCTTTCAGTAATAAGGAAATAACTCTGTAGGCTACAACAGGTTTCTTTTCTCTACCTGTTTATTACTACATCAAGTATTTACTACAGAGTATACATCCCTTCATTACAATGTTGCAGATAAGCATTAGTCCTGTGGAGCAAGTCCACCTCAGCACAGACGTTACATGATTGCAATACCAGCAAGCAATAGTCAGAGCATCAGAGAGAAGAAGAAGCAATCCATCATCTCTCTACTAAAATGGCTACAGAACGAAACCTAACAAATCATACAACGTCATCAGAAAGTACAAACCATGTGGGCAGCTCGTATTTCTTTCACACCTACTTTCCCCATGAAAACAGGACAGGAAGTGGCAGACATAACATGACTTGTTTTTCCAGCCATTCTGTACCTTCCCAAATGAAAACAATTGTGCCACAGCTGTTGTTTTGTTACATGTCACAACATATTCAAGCTAGCTGGGAGGGGTTGGCTGAGTGGATCCAGGGAGTGGAGAATGTGTCTTTGCATGATGGAGTGGTGCCCACCTGAGGCAGTGGTGCATCCACTCCTGGAAAAGCCCACCTGAATCTGGAGGTTTATACCAACTACTGCTCAGTCACTAATATCCCTTTTCTGGGCAAAGTACTTGAGAGAGTGGTGGCTGGGCAACTGCAGACATTCTTGGAAGATACTGATTAACTCAACCCATTTCAGACTGGGTTCAGGACTGGTTTTGGGACAGAAACAGCTTTGGTTGCCCTGATGGAGGACCTCTTGCAGGAAAAAGACTGAGGGAGTAAGATTTTGTTGATTCTGCTTGATCTCTCAGTGGCTTTTGGCACCATTGACCATGGTGTTCTTTTGGATCATCTCTGTGAGTTTGGAATTGGAGGCACTGTGCTACAGTGGTTCTCCTACTTGCAGGGATGGTTCCAGCAAGTAGCATTGGGCTATTGTGCCTTGGCTACCTGGCAATTATGCTGTGGGCTGCCACAGGGTACCATCTTATCCCCCATGCTATCTGACATCTATATGAAGCTGCTGCAGGTGGTCATTAGGAGGTTTGGGGCACAATGTCATCAGTATGTTGATGACACCTAGCTCTATTTCTCTGTAACATCTGAACTGGGAGAGTCTGTGCCTGTTCTGAACCCGTGCCTGGATGCAGTGATGGGTTGGATGAGGGCCATCAAACTGAGACTGAATCCTAACAAGATGGAGATTTTATGGGTGGGTGGTTCCCAGGTATGGGAATTGTGGGGTTTGCCTGTTCTTGATAGGATTGAACTCCCTTAGAAAGAACAGGTTCATCGTTTGGGTGTGCTCATGGATTCATAATTGTCATTAGAGGCCCAAGTAGAATCTGTGGCGAGGAGTGCATATTACCAGCTCTGGTTGACATATCAGCTACACCCTTTCCTGGATGGGATAGCCCGGTCTCAGTAGTGCAGAGATAGTATCTGAAACTATCTGGAAGTATCTACTATTTCTAATTTAGAAATACATACATTGAGCATTGAAGAGTAGCAACCACCCAGATAGCAATGCAGGTCTATAAAGCAGCATCCGTTCCCACAAAAGCAAACAGCATCCATATGGAGCAAAACACAAGCCTCACAACATCCAGGGTCCTCCTTCCAGCTAGCTGCAAAACTCAAACTTGTTTTTTCTTTTGCCAACTACTTTCTAACTCCCAACTACATATGATCTTGCTCTATAGCTGCCAACCATTAATGGTCATTGATGAGAAATACAACTGCTGCATTCCAAGGTGCCCCCAAAACAACAGCAACCAGCAACAAACCTGCCGCACCCACCATATTCAATAAACCTGATCATTTATTAACCACCTCACACATTCAGTGAATATGTATGGGGGAAGCGGGAAGCGGGACCATGCCTGCTGGCCACACCCTGACCCTGGGCAGATGTCTTTGTTTTAATAACTTTCTGACGTTCTTTTCCCAGCTTTGATTTGGAAGAGTCTTGAGTCCCTTGCACACAAAAGCCAAACACACAGCTACTGGGCATGGGCTGTGGTGTGAACATGGTCACTGAGCACATTGGTGTTAGTAGCAAGCATGGTCATACTCCCCCACACATGTTCACTCATCATGAGAGGGGGCTAAGAAGTGAACAGAGCACTACAATTATATTAGCAGAGCAATCCTACTGTTGAGGGGGCGGGGGAGAATCTGGCACGGAGCAAACACCACATCCAAAGTCTTGGTGGCTTGCTGTGGCAAGGGCTGTGAAAGGGGGGATATATATATATATATATATATATATATATATATATATATTAAAAATCCCTCCTATTGAGTCAAATGGGAGGAAAATTACTATGCCAGTCCCGCCAGCAGGACATCTACACACATGGAGCTTTCGGTGAGTCTCCAGCAGCATAAATGTCATCCTGCCTGCAGGACTCCCTCTCAGCTGGTGGAGTGCCACTCATTGCTTCCTGCAGCCCCTCAGCAAGCTGGATGCCAGCTGTCTGTTTACACCCTAACTCTATGATTCCTAGAGTCAGAACTGGTCTGGGAAACTTGTTTCCGATGCTGTTCTCTCTCTGGTGGAACTACCTAATTTCATCTTGGAGGCTGCTATCACTCAGGCTTAGGATCAAACTATGTGTTACTTTAATTATGTATCATGTCTCTGTCTGCCCCTTCCCTTCCTTTCTTATTCAAGAGTGAGTGCACCAGCATGCGATGAGAGGGGAGGATTAAACCTCCCCCCCATCCATTTGCTTCCTGAAATTCCACCCCCCACCCCCCCGTACAAGGATTTTAAGAAAGAAAAAAAACAAGTCTCCATTGGCTTCAGTGGAAGCTTTTTCTTTTCTCTCCCCCCCCCCTTTTTATTTAAATCCCTGTGCACTAGGCAGAGGGGAGATTTCAGGAAGCAAATGGATGGGAGGGAAGGTTTGATCCTCTCCTCTTGGTGCATGCTGGTAACTTGGATCACATGCACCAAAGCTGGGAAGAGAATGTCAGGAATGATCTGATATTTTTTGAAAGTCTGAAAAAGTCAATCTCTATAATCACCCTAATGTCGATTTCTTTTAAAAGCTGAAATGATATGAGTAAGTGCTTGCTGGAATATAAACTCTCAAATAACCCCCAACCGGTCGCCTGGATTTCTATTCCTTCTGTTCTTGGTTGGACTGGAAATATTGCAAGAAGAGCATCTTTGTGATGGCTAATTTAGGCTTCTTTTTGTTTCCCTGTGGGCATATTTCAAGAAGGAAACATCTGACAGCTGCAGGAAGCTACCCACTGTCTTGAATAAGATAATGAAGAGGAGTCACGTTGTAACTCAGCATGGCACGGAAGGGTAGCGTTCTTGTAAAATACAGGTTTAAAAACCCCTCCCACTCAATATGATTTCCACTCTGTGGGTAGGAAGTGTGTGTGTGTGTGTGTGTGTATGCACTCACATGTTCATTGCCTTTCTTAGAATGGTAGAGCTAAGGAACTAGAACTAGAAAAATGACTTTTATTTTGGAAGTTAAATGGTGTCAATCTAGCTACATACAGGAATAAGAAAACATGTTACTTGGTGACACACAGGTTTCCTTGGCATCAGACCTGAATAAGAGCCATTCATACATTGGGTACATTGCCTGCATATGTCCTGTGAAAAGCCATGGGGAGCCCTGTCAAAAAAATCTTTTTACCAGGAACTGGGGTTTTGACAGCAAGCAGTCAAAACTCCAGTTCCCTTTTAAAAGGGGGTGGCTTGCAGTTTTCCATGTTCCCGAGTACCTAGAGCAGTGATGGCGAACCTTTTTGAGCCCGAGTGCCCAAACTGCAACACAAAACCAACTTATTTATTTCCAAGTGCCAACACTGCAATTAAACCTGAATACCAAGGTTTTAGTTTTAGAAAAACTCATACAGTTGTCCAAACTAATTAACATATTTTGTCTTTAAAGAAAAACACAATAACAGAGCTTTCAATGATACAAACAGTTTTTTGTTGGAAAAAAAATCAACTCAAAAAATTATTATAGTACTACATTGTACACATAGCCTGAAGGGAATTTATACAAACTTTTTAAATAATTAGGCACATGTATTTTTGGATAAGGGATTCTCAACTTGTAATATGATTATATGCCAGACTGAAATTGTATGGGGCAAGTTTTACCCTGGGTCCTTTCCCTGCTTCTACAGGTGTCGGATTAGTAAAAGTAAAACTCAACCTGTACTAGGATGAGCAAGATAAACAAGAAAACTAAACGTGCTTAACACATTTTAAACACTTTATGTCTTGGACTGCAAACACTGCATTAGGTAAAAGTTTGCATTGGGCATGCTTTTGCACAATTAATGTGATTTTTACTATTGCATGCATGCTGATAATTTGTCGAACCTTGGCTCATACTCCATTAGTTTGAGAGCAACACATGCAGCACTCAGGTCAACTGTTAGGGCTTTACATCCAAGCCATGCTCTGTGCATCATTCTTCAAAATCTTTTAAATGTGATAACAACGTAGAAAAGAATTCTGTAACAGGAATTCTAGAATAAAATCATTCTGTTCCACACTGTGAGAAAGAACAAAATCATAAGTGTTTTGCAGAAGGGGACAGTCTTTTCGCAATCTGGTGACCAATGGCTCGGGTGCCCACAGAGAGGTCCCTGCATGCCAGCTGTGGCACCCGTGCCATAGGTTCGCCATCACTGACCTAGAGTCTCGGGAACAAGTGGAAAAGTGGGAGCACTCTTAGGACAGTCAGGTCCGAGAGAGAGAGAGATGAAGCTTTTGCCACAAAGGGGATGTAAATGCCACCACCCCATTTTCATGAGTATAGATCACTTGCACCTTTGGTTTGGCTTGACTGCCTTTTGACAGCTGTCAAACCAAACTAAAGACTATTTGGAGCCTCTCTGCACTTTGCCAGCAGGTACCTCCCTGAACATTGCCCAGGTGAGGCTGCCCATTTTCAGACCACATTTGACAACAACAAAATATTAAAAGAAAAATGATGTATGCAAATATTTGCACATATTTGGGGGTCCAAAAATAATAATTTAAAAATAGGTCTGCAACCAAGGAGAGCCCCTCCAAGGTGTCACTTGGACAATTTGAAGGGGCTTTCTGTGGCTATCAAAATGGGGATTGCAAAAGCTGGCTGTCAAGCCAAAGATCGCAATCTTCAAGAAATACAGTAATACCTTGGATTGCAAGCATAATTCGTTCCGGAACCGTGCTTGTAATGCAAAACACTCTTATATCAAAGCGAATCTCTGGCGGGTGTGAGCAGGGCCGATTTCGGCCCACTACACCCGCTCAAGGCAAGCGGTTACATCCCTACGACTTGTCTTGCAAGACCTTGCTCGTTTATCAAGTCAAAAAAATAAATTTTTTTTGCTTGTCTTGCAAAACGCTCTCAGACCAAGTTACTTGCAATCTAAGGTATTACTGTAATAATAATAATATTATTAAAAGGTTAAAGGGGGAAAAAACTGAGGTGAGCCAAAAAAAGCTCATGGTCATGGCAGGGAAGGCAGCAAGCCCCCAAGTTCCACTTGAGCATTTGGGGGGCAGCTGTCAGTGGCGGGTGCCCGGGCAAGCTTGGCAAAAGTGGCAAAGGGTTTTTTGGCACTCTTGCCAAGTGTCTCGCCTACCCCCTCCCTTCACCCATGATGGGGATGGTTGCCCAGGGTCGGACAACATGCCAAAGCATTACAGGTGAAATAAACCCTAGAGCAAGTCATGGCTTGTCAGGGTGGCTTATAACCTAAAAATAAGCCACCCTGGGGGGGCAGAGGTCCATGGTGGGTTATCGTGTTGTGTAAACCCAGTCATTGCATTGTTAATTAGTTTTGCAGATGTGTGAATCACTTGCATGCAAAGTAGAAGAAGGTGGATTTCCCCAAATTTCTTTTTCTTTTTCCCATGAAATTTTAGTTTATGTTGAAATAAAGTTTTTTTAAAAAAGCCAAGAAGAAGAAGAGGAGGAGCAGGAAGAGGAAGAAGAAGAAACATAATAATATAACAAGATCACTAACAAAGAAATCCACTAATTATAATTCTTAGTCTATTACTGATATGCTTGTGAAACATCTACAGTAAAACAGCCTAAGCAGGAGCTCACTATCTAATGAAGAATGAAAATATAAGTTATACTGAATATATAAGGCGTGTGTGTGTGTGTGTGTGTGTGTGTGTGTGTGTGTCAGAAAAAATATAGGCAACTGTTCTTGGTTGAAATTTGATCAATGCTTTGAAGGGTTTCAACAGAGGCAATAAATGGAAGCCAGGGTGCCATAATATTTTTCTTAAAATAGGTTTTCTTGCTTGCTGCACATGCTGAGTAAGTTTATACATAGTCATAGTCTACCAAATTCTATCAGCCTACTGCTGTTTAGTTGGTTGCTTTGGAGACTTCCAATTGTGTGCCATACATCATTTTGCAACTGTATACCATTGTAATTGCTTCTGAAGTGAAGTGATCTGACTGTGGTCTGCGTTCTACTGCTTTGCATGTTACATTTTGCAGGTATGTAGAAGCATGAGTCATAGACTCATGTCCAGTCCAGATCTATTAAGATGTACCACATGAACTTGCTGCAATTGAAAGTTTTCACATCTGGGGAGTCAGCAGTCTCTGGAACGATTTAGTAGTGCTGTGCCAAAACCTGCCCTTTTGCAACCTCTTTGTTTCACTTTGAGAGGCAGTCATTTTTCTACCTCTTTCACAGGGATGTTGAGAATTTTGGAGAAATTTCTCAGTGTGCAGGGCTTCGGTGTTGTTGTGTTGTTGTTGTTAAAAGGACTTTGCTTCTTGCTGTCCCTGTCCCCAAACTCCATTCATTCTCTGGCCTTGCCAAACTCTCCTTGTGTACAGTATTTGGGTGGAGGGTGAATATGTTTGAGCAGCCCTCACATTTGATCATTTTCTGTTAACTTATTTGTGGTCCTTCCATAGCCATATTTCAGAAATCTACAGTGACGTCCAACATGTATATGAAGAGATATCACCAGTTCTAAGAGGTTTGGGGCCAGATTACCTGAAGGATTGTCTCCTTCCATATATACCTTCCTAGACCCTAAGATCATCCTCAGAGGCCCTTCTCTCTACGACCTCATAGCTGGGAATCTGAAAAATCCTATGGCCATCTAGACAATGTATAGTGGCCATAGGATTGCACCGTTAGCTTGCTTTGAGATTTTTACACTCCTGCTGCTTTTTACTTTGGTTTTATTATGCTGTCCTAATTTTTTTAAGGCTTCTGTATTACGTATGTTTGATTATGTTAATGCACTGTATGGTTTTATGTTTGGTTTTGTGAACTGACCAGAGAGCTTCGGCTATTGGGTGGTATAGAAATGCAAATGAACAAATAAACTTTAAAAAATATTTTTAAACATTGCTAAAGTTTTAAATGGGCACTCCCTGTTACCTACTGCCAGCTGCTCCAATACACATACTGCCACTGCAGAGAAGGCCTGGAGCAGTCAACCAGGTGATAATAAGAGCACTTGTTTGTTCAGCTCTTGCTCTTTCCTGATCAGTCTTCTTGTATCCACCTGCCTCAGCTTGATCCTACGGATGCAGATCATGCCAGGAAGGAGATTTGGATCTTGTCTAGAAGGGCATTCCTGGGAGGAGGGGGCTGGCAGCCAAGGGGAGTACCGTAAGTGTTGCCTTACCTATGAAACCTCTCTCTGCACAGGTGTTTGTTGGGGGTGGTAGGAAGCAGTCTCTCCATGGCTTTCAGTCTGAGAAATGATGCTGTATTTCTTTGCAGCTCCTTTCACTCCAAGTGTTAAAGCTATTTGCACCCCTTTGTTGGAGACAGATAATCTGGCAAAAAGCACAAATTGTTCACATTATTCATATCCTTGTGGCTGAGCAAAAAAAAAAAGGGGGGGGAAACCCAGCCCCGCTCCTTTCCCAGTCATCCCTAGAATGAACTGAGGTGGAATAAAGCTTGAATCAGTTGGGACATGTTTAAGAGAGAGGAATGTGAAGATGCAAAATTAGATGGTGGAAATATGCAATGTGCTATGTCTCTCCTGCCTACCTAGAGATGGGTGAGAATTTTGTTTTAGTTCCATTTTGGTAATTTACCAAATTTTACATTTGCATTTATTCATTGCATTTCTATATTGACTTACTCGAACCAACCAAGGCACATTACAAATATTTGGAAAACAAAAATCAGAAACAATGAATAAAGATGTAGCAACAGAGTGATCCTATGGCCCCCTAGACGGCGTCTAGGGGGCCATGGGATGCTTTGGATCCCCAGATCCGAGGCTGGAAAAGAGCTCTAACCTTGGAGTTCAGGATCTGCGCTTGGATCACCCTGCTCCCTGCAGCTGTCGTGGAAAGAGCCGTGTTGGTTGCTTCTCCAACGTTGTAAGACCAACGTCAGAGAAGGGGTGAGAGGAGGTCGGGTCCACCAGGATACAATGTATCTGCAGTGCTCCGGCGTCCTTCCCCCCTCCCATCTCTAATTACTGCTTCCCATGAAGCTATGTGAGTGAGAAGCATTCTGGACAAGGAGGGACTATTCTAAAGACTAGAAAAGACATTTCAGAATCGAGTCCCTCCCACCCCAAACACACACAATTCCACTCAAATAAAAGCATTTCATTGTGCCAGGTTTGGTATTTTTTATTTTTTATATATAGCAATCTTGTGCTATTTTCTTGCTCAGTCACCGCAGTTGAAGACGACAAGCTTACTTTGACAGGGTCTTAATTATTTGCCATATGTGGTCTATTTGTACCATGTGGTACAGAGAATTTCCTCATATGTGGAGTGGGGTGAGAGGAGCCAATTTAAGCTCTTTCATTATTTACCTGCATTGGTTCTAACATTCCCCAAACAGATGGCTTCAGCACTTTTCTTGTTTTGTTTACTGGAGGGTTTTGGAGGGTGTCCCCCCCCTCTCTCCTGTCATTCTGACTTGTTTAGATGGACCATTTTTCTCTCTGAACAATTGTATTAGGAGCAGAAACAAAGACAGACAGGAGGTCAACTGAAGGATTTTTTTTGCTGTTAAACTCAATTACAAGCAATGACTGAAATGAATTTAAAAATGTCTTTCCTGAAGGGTGAAATGCATGCTATTCGCAGATATCTGACAAGACACAGTTTGAAGGGCCTGTCTGTGATGAACTCAGCTTTGATCTCCCCCTCTGCTTTCAGTTTGCTTTCCTTTTTGTGCTTTTTCACTAAAAAAATACTGTGAAATAATAATAACAATAATAACAACTACTACTACTACTACTACTACTATTATTATTATTATTATTATTATTATTATTATTATTTTAAAAAATCATTTGCTAGAGCCCCATGATGCACTGTTCATCTGACAGGAACAATTTATTAACAAAACACAATGTGAAAAAATGTATTATTCAAAGTCGCAGCAATATTAAACAGTCAAATGAAACATTAACCATTTGTTTTGGGTTTTGTGCATTTATTTGTGCATCTAGCACAATTATGTCTAATCTAGGGATGGAGTTCCCTAAATGACCATGCCCCTTCCCTATATCACCAGGTGTTACCCCAGGTTTTCCCACTTTTCTCTCAACTATCAATCATCTGGTGGTTTTCCACTTTTTTCCAAGGTGTTCTTTTTCAAATCATTTTTGAAGAATTTCTCTAACATTGCAAACCTTTTTCTCTCTCTCCCTGTTTCCGGACACCATCAACATCAGGGGAGGAGGAAATGTGAGGCCCGTGATTTTGGTGGTGGTTGTATGTTCTCAATATTATCTGTTCTCAGCTTTTTTTCATGCCTGAATGTGAGTCTGCCTGGAAACCAAATTGAACTTCTTAAGGAAGAGTGGGATATAAGTGTAACAAATAAATAATCTGTCTGCAAAGTTTCTACCTGAGGAGAACAATAAATGAGGCCAATAAAGACTTGAGCTTCTGCACTGCACTATCTGACTTTTCTCTTTAAATCATCGAAGACTGCAGGCTATACTCCACATCTGATTCTTGCAGAAGAAATGCAATTTGTACATCTCTATATCAGTCACTATGTATGACCCAGTCTTTATGTAGATCCTGTACTTAATTTGAATCTCTATGGTTGATTAGCAGACTATTACCTGGAGAAAATGAGTTTTTTTTTCTTTTTCAATTACCTAGCATGAATTAGATAATCAGAATCTAGGTCATTGCATATTTTTGAAAGAAACTCAAATCAAAATTACTCTAGCATATGTCACACTCAAGCAGTAAAATAGAAAGTTGTTAAATGCTGATAAAACATTAAATTTTGCTCAGTGCCCTGGAGAGACACTATGTTGGGCATCGTGGGGCATTATGGAAAATGGAAAATGGTACCTTCCCAGACTATCTTCCTGGAATGGGGACCCAGGGCAGGTGTCTGGGTGCATCTGCATTATATAAGACAGGCATCAGTGCTGATGGGGTTCTGGGACCCCAGTAGCTCCCTGAGAGTGTTGGGTGCTGATGCAGGGCCTGGCATGGTCTGAGGCCCAATTTATATACAGCTGCTCACCCATGAAAACTCAATGGAGAGGTGATACTGTTTTGAGAAGAACCCATGTGATCTAGGATGTACAATGACAAAAACATCTGCATGATGCTGACATAGTGTGTGAATCAACCATGAGAATGCAGCTTTCTGGTGGCAACCATACTACCATTGGGCCTGCAAAGATTGTTGTAAGGATTTTATAGGGATGTATGCATGGAGCATTTCCCCGGCATTGGGCAGAACCAGATAGCCCACACTTGCATACAGTGTGTACCACAGAGCTGTGCACCTCAGAGCTTGACCTTTTCAGCTGTATTTGGTGGATTATTTTTTTTAAAAAAATAGTGGAAGGCCATCACATCTGAAGATCAAGGCCTGTACAGTGTGGATTAAGGAGATCGGACATCAAGATCCAGGGTTTAGATCAAGGTGAACAACTGGGAAAGTAGTGAACAAGCAAGTGTACATTGAACTATAGGAACACGGGAAGCAGCTTCCTAATGAGTTAGACCTTTGGTCCATTTAGCTCAGTATTGTCTACATGGACAGGCAACAGCTCTCCAGGGTTTGAGACAAGTGTCTCTTCCAGCCCTGCATGGAATGCTGTGGAGTCCCTGGGACTTTTTGCATGCAAAGCATGTGCTGTACCATTGAGCCATGGGCTTTCCTGTGAGTTGAGTGGATTGACATTTGAGCAACACGTTCTCTGCAGAAATCTGTTAATGGAGTCAGGGAAATGGAATTACCAATTAATTCTTCCAGTATCTATTTTAAACACACAGATACACACACATCTGTTTGACTTTGATATCATGCATTTGGATACATGTTCATTCTGAAACAAACAGTCAGCCAGCCTGTGATGGCTTAACCATGTCAGCAGTATCATTACAGACACTGCTGGGAAAAAAGAAAGAAATTAGAGTAAAAAATTGAGGCCCGTAATAATATTTTCAAAGCGATTTGGTAAATCCACCAAGAAAATCTTCTGAATAAACCAGGAATGGGGAATGTGTGGCCCTTCAGATGTTGTTTGACTGCAACTCCCATCAACCCCAGCCACCATAGCCAATAAGGAATGATGGGAGTTACAGTTCAACAATGCTGGAATGCACAACTTTAGAGTTGTCTGTGGTCTCCATAGATTTCATAGATCATAGAGTTGGAAGGAGCCTACAAGGCTATCGGGTCCAACCCCCTGCTCAATGCAGGAAACTAGAGGAGGGGTCTCCCATCCAAGTAATAACCAGGCCTGACCCTGCTTAGCTTTCCTACACTCAGACAAGCTGAGCCAGTGTGAGCCACAGTTCGATCACCGCTCTCTCTGCATTCAGGAAGTGGGTCAAGCTACATTTTTTAAAGTTAACTTTTTAAATGGCTGTTATGGGTTGTTGTTTTTAAAATGTTGTTTTAATGTTTTACTATGTTTTTATTTGATTATAGTTTTTTTCTGAATGCTTTGTAAACTGCTTTGGATGGCTTCAGAAAGGCAGTATAGAAATACTACTACTACTATAACACCTGGATGGTCACATCCTCCTTATTCCTGGCATAAACTCGGTTGAATTGAACAGAAGCTACAAAGGAGAATGTAGTGAAAATGCTTGAATGATTCCCATTCATTTCAAATTGCACAAGAGAACTTGCACAAGAGGACTTCCTGGCAGATTGTGTTAGTCAAGATAGCTTGACATTGAAGAAAGGCAAAGGAAATTGCCATATGTGACCCTTCTGTTATGTGTATACCTCACACTTCCTAAATTACAGTAATGTTTCATTCACCAACCAAATTCACAAGGTAAAGTTCATAACACGAGTGCTGGCGAGGCAAAGAAAACCACATAAATTGCTGCTGTGCTGAGTACATGGATTTTAAAACTGACTTACTTGGCTCCAGCACACTCTGCAGAGCAAAGTTTCTGCTGATTGTGTGATGCAGTTGGAGCTAAGGTCAGAGTAGATAATCTGATTGATAATCAGCAGATTTACAAATTGTGTACCCAAAATAGATGTTGTTTCATGTGTTGTGAACAACAGCAAAATCTATTAGCTCTTCTATTGAGAATCAGCAGGTGGCTTCATAGCTACTGCTGTATTTAGAATTGTGATGATGATGATGATAGGACAAGTCTCGTTTCAAGGCACAAGTAAAAGTTAATGGACTGGAGAGATGAGCCCATGAATTAGTCCAATATATTCTCCCAGTTGGCCCATGCAACCACAACAAAACGCCTAAGAGCCAGACTACATGTGATCTCGACTGTGTAATTCTGCCCTTGAGTGCAGGTCCCCCCCAACACACAAATTGCCAGCATGGCGGGCCCTACTACAGGACCCTAGCATGGGGGTATGGGAGTTTAAGTATTTGTCCCCATCATTGCGGTCCCAATTCAGATTGGGTCCCACATGCCTGAAATTTGCCTTGGCCCCCCCCCAAATGGTCAATTGAAATGAATGGGCCTTTTTTGTGATGTAAATTGGAGGTGAGACCTCCACAATCTGGATTACGACTGCAGCAGGTGGAACAAATGGTTAAAGCTTCCCTACCACACTAGGGTTGGGGACACTGCGCATGCCATTTGTGTGGGGATGGGCGGGGGTGGGTGCTGGAATTGCACTCAAGGGCAGAACTACACAGTTAAAATCACATATAGTTTGGTCCTAAGTAAGAAACACTTGCTCTTTTAACCATAAATAAGCCGTATTGTTGCAGAGCCAAAAAATGCGGAGGGAGGGTTAGAAAGAACATGCCTTAGATCAGTTCTCCCATCCCAAATTTAGATTTGTACCCACATCCCCTCTGGAGTCCTAACTGATCCTAAATTGATCCCTGCCATGAGCCCACCGCCGCCACTATCCTCATTACCAAATATACTGAAGATCAGTGGGCATCAGGGTGAATCTTTGCTTGAAGTCATGATGCAGTCACACATGCTCACAGGCACAGCAGCATCCATTGGAAATGTGGGAGCTACACTTCCTATGCTGCCAGGAGTGCCTCATTAGTAGTGTACATGCTCACAGCAGCATCATGGCCTCAGATGAATCTACTGAAATAGAATCATTCCAATGTGATGTGTGTGTGTGTCCTTCCACCAATTAACTATCCTAAAAAAGAACATAAGAATGTAAGAAGAGCCATGCTGAATCAGACCAAGGGTGCATGATCTAATCCAGAATTCTGTTCACACAGTGGCCAAGCAGCTGCCTGTTTGAAACAATGGCTGATAGAATTTCGTATCTCTTCATCTTCCATGTGAATGGAGTTCACTGGATTCCTAGACTGCAAGTTCCTCAACTTCAGATGTTGTCGTGGACAGACACTGTAGGACAGACACTCTAGGACAGCCTTCCCCACCCTGGTGCCCTCTAGCTGTTTTGGACTACAACTCCCAGAATTCCTGACCATTGGCCATGCTGGCTAGGGCTTATGGGAGTCCAAAACACCAGGTTGAAGAAGACTGTCCATGGGCATTGTGACTATGAAAGTGCGACACATGATCTATCTCTCCTCTTGTTTGTTATTAGTTTTAAATTTTGAGACAATAGATAGATAGATAGATAGATAGATAGATAGATATACTCTGATTACTCTGGGTTTATGTTTACCATGTCAAAAGTTCCCCTCAGTTTCCCCTTCAATAAAACAGAGGCTTCAGTACTACCGCTCAATATGAGCAATCTTATGGAAACATTAGGTTTAATTTCGAACATCCACACATATCTGAGAGTGCCAACAACACTGGGAATATTTCACACATACAATTCGTACAATATACGCATGCCAGGCTGTGGAAGCAAGGCTTATTTTCTCACCCTATCATCCATGTGGCATGTATACTATTTTTTATGTGAGCAGCAGTAGCTTTTGTGAGTTCATGCCTATGAATCATTTGTATTTTATTTATTTAGGGATTTATATGCCCCCTTTCAAGACAAACATTTGCTCGAGGTGGCTTACGTAATGTCATAAGGACATTTAAAACCAAGCTCTGAAAACATTTGACTTAAAACAGCAGCATAAATAAAACATCTTCCAATCAGGCCAGTAAAAAAAAAAAAGTAAGTTGGAGAAGCCCAGATTAATTTTCTGACCCAAAGCATGGGCTCAGAAAAAGTGTCCACCTCTGTGACAGTCCTCCCTGTCTGTCCCCACCAGCCTGTGACCCCATCTCCTGAAACCAGCTCCGCTCCCCGCCCCTCACACTTGCAGTGGCAAGAGCAGAAGCAATTGGTGCATGGGGACAGCCAGGATGTATGAGGAAATGGTTCTGCCAATATATATTTTTTAAACGATTTACCCTGTTCACATCTCCCAGACCGGAATGTGATCTTGAATGCAATTTGCAGTCACAAATCCATAGATTTCTGAGCTTACAATGTGTTCCGCAAACCGAAACAAAAATGCATCCTGCAACATATTTAATTTATTGTACTTTTAAACCACCCAATAACTGAAGATCTCTGGGTGGTATACTGTAAAAACATACAGTACAAACATTAAAACAAAACAAACAAACAAAAACAGTGCAGAATAATACCAAAGCGAGCAGTGAAGAATAAAACCACGACAACAACATCATAGAACCAAATTAAAATCAGCATCAGAATAGAGTACTAAAGGCACTAAAAATAGTTCTTAAAAGATCTGGGAGAATAAAATGATCTTCACCTGTTGCCAGGAAGTCCATGATGTGGGTGCCAGGTGAACCTCCCTGGCAGGAGCGGTGCAGGGCTGTTTGGCGCCCTAGGCCAAATTACATTTAGCGCCCCCCCCTCGTGCCGTGGGGGGGGGGGCTCCAGAGCAAAGCAGCCCTGCTCTGCAACACACCCGTGCCGCCGCCGCCGCCGCCGCCACCACCACCACCACCTACCTTCCCCCCGCCCCCGCTGCTGGATGCTGGCTGCTGCGGCAGCTGCCGCCGCCGCCACCGCCGCCTCCTCCTCCGACGCGATGGGACCCCCAGTGCTTTACGACGGGAAGGTAGGTGGTTGGCGGGCGGGCGCGCAGGCGCGCGCGGGGGGGAGGTGTGGCGGTGGCGGCGGCAGCGGCCGGCAAGCGGGCGGGGAGGCGCAGCGGAGGCGGCAGGCAGGGCAGGAGCGTGCCGGAGGCGAGGAAGGGGCGCAGAGTTCTACGCCCTCTTCTGCCACGCGCCCTAGGCAGCCGCCTGGGTCTGCCTAGCGGTAGCGCCGGCCCTGCTCCCTGGGGAAAGCATTCCACAAATAGGGTGCCACCACTGAAAAGACTCTCTCTCTTCTAGCCACCCACTTTGCCTCATTTGCTGGGGGTACCTGGAGGAGTGCCTCAGATGATGATCTTAATATCTTGGTAGGTAAATATGGGAGGAGATGAAAACATTTGAAAAATGCCCAAAGAAAAATGTGTACATTTCCAAAATATGCACAAATGCTTTAGGGTGAAATCCAATGGGGATGCCCATAAGCCTCCAAACTCGGAGGATTATGGGTATCTTATGCAGCGTGGGAGGAGTGCAGCAGAGGCGATCTTTGCCTCCCCAGTCCTCCCACCCTGCAAGTCAGCTAGATGGCCGATTTTGGCCATCTAGCTGCGGTGCTTCGGAACGGGAGGAAAGGAGTCTGGAGCACTGTCAGGATACATCATATCCTGCTATGCAAAACGCCCCCTTTACTCCATCTCTGAGGTCATTCTTACAACTTGGAGAAGCAGCTGGAGTGGTTCTTTCTGCATCAGCTGCAAGCAGGGGCAGCGGAATCCAAGCACTCAGATCCCCAGCTCTGAGGTCAGAGCTCTTTTCTGACCTTGGATCTGGGAATCTGAAAACTCCTATGGCCCTCTAGATGCTGTCCAGGGGCCATAGGATCACTCTGCCAGTCAATAGTCACATGTATTTAAAAATGTGTATATTTAAATTTTACATTGTGAAAAATGCATACAAGCTTGAGTGTGGATAAAAAATTGCATGTGGAAACAGGACGGAATGAGCTTGACCTCAAAAAACTGGCAATCTTGGAGAGACCAAGACAGACTGATGGATCTGTCCATCCCTACATGGAGAGAAGAGAGAGGAAGGATTTTTCCTTTTCCCTCCCTCTCTCTCCACCACTCCAATGCACAGGTTAGCAGTGCATCAGGATGCAAAGTCCAGAGGATGATGAGAGATGTAGCTCTCCCATGGCATGCAACGCTTGGGGGAACTTCACCGGTGTCATTAATTGTAAGCATTCAGTCCAGTGTTAGAGAATTTCCTTCTACATGCAGAGATGTTCTTAACCTTTAAGTGAATGGCATAGCCACTGCTTATATTCTTGCAGTAATAAATAAAATAAAAAAAGTTCCTTTTGACATAAGAATTTAAACATCTTCCATTTACTTAAAAAGATTGCTCACTGATCATTTCTGTTCAAATTAGGAAATCTTCTTAGGAAGCATTTCTTTCCGAACACCACAGTGTTATACTAAGGCTTGGAGACATGTCTTGTCATGTTGTTTTAGTTCTGCAACTGTCTACATTTATTAATGTACTTAGAGTAATTTCGCAAATTACAGTATTTTCTTTCACTCAAAGGCTACACCCAAAGGTGCTTACTTACTAGAACTTTCTCCTTACATGCACTGAAAGCTCCATGTAAAGAAAAATATAAATGAATGTACTGTATTGTTGCTCAGTGTCATTTAAGGATGGGTGAAAACTGCTGGTTCCATAAAGTATTAATTAATTAATCTGGATTAATTTTACAGATTCCACTGGACCTCTGGAAAATCAATGCGAGTCTGAGGACAGCATCCTATGAGACACAAGCACTAGCATGAATTACGTTGTGCTATCATAAGGGAGCTCCAGCACGACAGCAATAGGGCTAAGTGGCACAATGGTTTTCCAGGAATCCCATTTTGCCAGCTCGCGTGCTATTGGTGTTGCAATAGAGTTCCCTTAGACTAGCGCAATGTAATTTACATTAGTGCTTGTGTCACATTGGATACTGCCCTGAATTAACTACAAATTAAAATAGACCCTAATATATGCCAAGGCCTAAATTCTTCTAAGTAGCATCAATGTATTGGACTCTCTGCATCATGGGCAGCATAGTTCCCAGGCACAGAAGACCTGATATATGTAGCAGTAATGAGGGCTTCTGAGCAGGTTACAGACTGCCTGGTACCCTCCCTGCCATCCTGATGCCTCCCCACCAAACTGCAACCAGGGAATACTCAAATGCTCACCTAACACCTACACTCTCTTCTAGGCACCGAGGGAATGACTTCTTATTTTCCTGGGCTGGTGTATCATTCCCCTTTCCTCTCATTTGTTTCAGCCTTTTACTGTTTTTATTGCGTTATTATTATTTATTGTAAACTGCCCTGGAAATGCTGAATGGAAGGAGGGTACAGAAATGTTTTAGATAGCTTGATTGATCAGTTGATTGCATGTAGCCATGCACTGTAGGTCCATTAGATATGATGGACAGTAGGGGAATAGCTTCACTGGGATTGACTAAAATGTCACCAAGTAGTGAGAAAGTTGTGCACTTTCCTGGGCTTTGTGTCTCCTGGCCAGGAGCTTTTGAAACTATACATTTGCAATGGCAGTCATTGCTGAGAGGAGCTCCTCAGGAAGTTCAGGTAGTCTTTAGGCCCCAGAGATGCCTGGAGGTTACTGTGACTGAGAGGGCTGAAGCAGGAGGAGTGAATAGTATCTGCACCTTTGGCACTCTTATGAACAATATTTCTGTTGGCCAGACCCTTTCTACAGCTCTGGTACTGACTGAATGTACATAAAACAAGCAGAAACAACAACAAAACATTGCAGCATGGAGTGCTCCAATTCAGGGTACCAGCATCGCTTATGTGACGCCCTCTTCCAGGCTACTGCATTCCATTTCACCTCCCCCGGCGGTTTCCCCCTCCAACAGTCATCCAAAATTCCATGGCGACCGAGCATGCTCAGTCCTCATTGGGCTGCTTGGGGAGAGGTCCTAAAGAGCTTTTTGTACTTCTGCAAACCTTGGGATTCCCCTGAGCCTGATGATACCTCCCTCTTGCATGCGGATAGTGCTGTTTTGGCCACAAAGGATCCACACTCTGAGAACTGAGTCCACTATTAGTATACAGGCAATCCCCGGGTTACGAACGTCCCAACTTACAGACAACTCATAGTGATGGACACATTCGCCTCGCGCGGGCATAGCGGGCCGAAATCGGCCCAGCTCACGTCTGCGCGGGGCTCACATGGGCTTACCTGGCTCCAGCGGCGACTCGTCTCTCTGCGGTGAGCCGCCTGCGCCGCCTGCGCTGGTCCCGTCGCATCACTTCTGGCGCAGCGGCAGTGACGGACGGGACCCTGCTCCGGTGCGCTGGACCCCCGCGCTATGTTTTTAAACAGCCCTGTTGCCCTGGTTTCCCCCGCCAAAAACATAGCACGGGGGTCCAGCACGCCGGAGCAGGGTCCCGTCCATCACTTCCGCCACGCCGGAAGTGATGCGCCGGTACCAGCGAGCCAGTCGTGGTCAGCTCGAAGATCGAGCCAGGACGGCTACCGCCGCAGAGAGGCAAGCCGGCGGAGAGGCGAGCCCCCCCCCCAACAACTCGGGTAAGACCGCTAACAACTCATACTTAAGAACGGACCGCCATATATGTAAAAATCTGAGTTAAACACAATGGTTCGTACTTACGAACGCAAGCACTATACTTTGCGACACTTTGAAAACATTGTGTAGCTTCTGTTCCGACTTATGTACACATTCGACTTAAAGACAGACTTACAAATGGATCTCGTTTGTAACCTGGGGACTGCCTCTATATGATAAAATTAGCCCCGGGATTATACATGTCATACCAATCCAGTGCCCTTTTATGACTTATGACAGTATATTTTATTATCCAGCTCTGTGGACTCAGTACGTAAATAGCATGCCTTCAGCTCAAATATTGCTCAGAAAACCAGAAGAGGAAGGTAGGACCACCTGGCTTAGCAACATCTGATCCATTTTAATTATTCATTCCAATCACCCTGTTACAAGACAGAGAGAAACTTGTATGTCGTGTCAAATATTCATTGCTAATAGACAATCTGTAGCTACATTACAGGAGCTTAAGAAAATATGAAATGCATCTCAAGGGCAACTGTAAGTTCTATAGTTAATATTTCAAGCAGATGTCTGTTCAATAATTGAGTATGCAGTTTTGTGTAACCAATCTTTGGGGGAAGAGGGAAAGAACAGTTGGATTATTCTTACAATGAAACCATAACATTTAACCAAACAGAAAAAGTCTTATAGGAATCATAGGATACAGTTCTAATGTTATTTTAATGTGCATTCCCTGGCAAATATTCTCTAAATACTGCAAGTGATCTTATTTATTTGAAGTTTTCCTATCAAAGAAAAATAATAATCAATTTTGGTATTTTTCATGTATAGTGAATAACAACAAATCCTGTTTGCGTTGAGTTTTCAAAAGCTTTTTTGGTGTGTTTTTCCTTACAAGGAAACAAAGATTCAAATCTGAGATTGAAAATACAAGTGAATGTGCAGGGCTGATTGATGTGCATCATTTCTTCCTCTCCTTTTATACAACCTGAAAATCACTGTCAAGTGTCAACCCAATCTTATACATGTCTACGTAGAAGTAGGAATGGAGGACAATTTTGTTTAGTTTACATTTTGATAAGAACTTACCAATTTGTACTTCCCCAATCAATATGTGAACCAGAATCAATATGCAGGCACATTTATCCTTTGAGATTCGCCCTTTTCAGCATTTTGTGGTGCAGTTTTCTGAACAAAAATGTGTACAGAAATGTGTTCATTATGGAAAAGTGCACAAGAAAGTCATGTTGTCATTTTTAAAAATGTACACAACAGCATTATATTAAAGAAAAACCACTTGCATGCACAAAAAGTATATATTAGGCAAATGTGTGCATAAAAATGCATATATTGGGGAGAATTTGCTACAAAAACGACTATTATTTTTCCATGCAGCCTTCTTTTAAAAAGTTGCAAATGGATGTGGAAACTGGATAGAATAAACGTAAGGTAGCAAAAAATGAGAAACCACAATTGGCAGACTTGGCCATCCCGTCTCAGAAGTAATTTCCACTGAGTTCAATGGGACTTACTCCCAGATAAGTGGGTATAGGATTGCAGCCTTACATCACTGTTCCCAATAAAAGAGGACCATGTGGGGTCTGAATAACTGTGATTCTTAATATCTCCTCTGAATTTTTTTTTTTAACATGATTGATGGTAAATATCCAGAAATATCTCAGGGTGACTTGTTCAAGAAAGAGGCAAGCTGGAGTTGCCACCAAATGCTCGAAAACCCTGGTTTTCGGTAGTATATCGTAGGCTAAAAATAGTCACAGGATGTGAGGGGGAGGGGCATGCCTTGCTAACTTGATCCCATGGGCCAGATTGGACAATATGTTCCATCCCCCTTTTCCCGACACAGCCCATCACATGGAGGGGAACAAGAGCACACCTGCCCTTCAGTGCCCACTGGCCATATCTATTCTTGCCTCCAACATCCCTGCATATCTATGCAAGGATGTCACATTTGAATCCAGCCTACATGCATGAAACCCAATGTGCACAGGCCCAAATTGCATGGTTGGTTATGGGCATTTTGTCTGAGAAATCAACCTTTCACTTTATTTATTTATTTATTCATTTATTTATTTATTTATTATATATTGCTAAGTTTTATTAGTCACCCTGGAGCTAATAGCTCTCAAGGTGATGCACAATTAAAGCACAAATAAAATCCATATCAATCAAATGAAAAGCATCACAATAATATTTTTTTAAAAAAACCTATCCATAAAAGCAACCAATAAAAACAGCAATCAGTTAGAAGCAGCAGAGGCTAAAACAAGAAACGCAAGAAAATCTAAAAATAACACGGAGTTAAAACTACTTAAAGATACACAATGGGGGGAGATCGGGGGAGAAGTATCATCTGACCCAGACCTGTGGTACTACAGGATCATGGATGATATGCTCTGTGAAGATGATGATTCCTCTCTGTGAAGACTATGGGCTTGTTCGCACGACACGGGAACCTCTCTGTGATTCCTCTCTGTGAAGACTATGGGCTTGTTCGCACGACACGGGAACCGCGGGGGAGCAGAAGTCCTCCGCGGTTCCTGTGTCGTGTGAAGGCCGACCGGGGGTGCCCCCATGGGAGGGCTGCGCGCGGAATGCATGCAAAGTGACCATGGTCGGTAGAGGGGTAAGCCCCTACCGCGCGTGGCCACCGTGCCGGGCGAACAGCGGGAGGCCCTCCCACGGGGTCTGCACAGAGGCGGCTGCCCAGAGCGGCCGGAGCTGTGGCCACTCCATCCTGTAGGGGCAAATGGCCCCTCTGGGCTTCCCGGGGGCCTGCCCCCTAGCGCCAGGAGGCCTGCACTGCAGTGCAGGGACTGCGGGGTCCGCCCACGTGCACGGGGCGCAGGTCGTCTGCGGCGCCCCACCGGACCCTGCAGATCGCCCTGTGGTGCCTCCCCCACCCGCAGCCTGGGTCATGCGAACCGGCCCTATGACTATAAAGAACAAACTAGGCTTTCCCCACCACCTCTGTCTTCCACATGACTCCATGGGGATAATAAGAAGAGCATGGAGGGCCTAATCATTGATGTGAAGCAAATTATAGCCCTATTCATGCATTCAAAAATTCTCTACCTCTTTATGCAAGCAGGGAATGGATATATGCTGTGTAGTTCCAACCACAACATTGCACACATTATGTTGCTCCCCTCGCCCATAGGTATTCATGTGTCTGTAGAAGGGAGGCCTTTGCATGAAGGCTTCTGTGTCCCGTGCATTGAGTGGATTCTAGTTAACTGGTATAGTTTGGAATATTAGTGTAATATGTAGGAATGTGGGAGAAATTAATTTGTTTCACATTTTAATGTGAGCAGCGGAGGCTGGTGACTTCTATTTTGGTGGGGCTCCTAATCCATTGCAGCTTTTATTTGGAGCGCTATAAGAGCTATCCATGGTGCTCCATGGTGGTGAACCTATTTTGGGGGTGGAGTTCAGCACCATGGATGGCTCCTATAAAGCTCCAAATAAAACCTGCAATGGATCAGGAGGCCGACTGAAATAGGAGTCACAAGCCTCCCCTGAACGTGAACTTAGCTCACCAAAAATGTGTGAACCAAAACTCAGTTATCCTTCAAAATCCAGTTCTCTGAATTTTTCAGTAGACTACTCCAGTCAAAAAAGACATACAAAAATGTACATACTAGAGGAAAATGCACACAAAAATGAATATATTAGTCAAAATAATGTTAAAATGCATGATATTAGGAAAACTGGGTGCAAAAAAAATTTGTACATTAGGACAAATGTATTCAAAAATGTGTGCAGTCGGAGAAATGTCCACAAAAAAAACTTGTATGAATTTTCAAGCCCACTTTAAGGTTGGAAAATGAGAAACTGAGATAAATGGAAACTGACAGATTTGTCCATCCCTAAATATGACTCAGGTGATTTCATAGATTTCATAGATCATAGAGTTGGAAGGAGCCTACAAGGTTATCGAGTCCAACCCCCTGCTCAATGCAGGAAACTAGAGAAGGGGTCTCCCATCCAAGTAATAACCAGGCCTGACCCTGCTCAGCTTTCCACGCTCAGACAAGCTGAGCCAGCGTAAGCCACAGATACCTTGTCAGAAGGAAAGTAACCATGCTTTGCTCCAACTAAACCTTCCAGACAACAGTCTTCAAGGACAGATTTCAAGGATAGTGTAATGCCTGTATACTCAGAGTACTCTAGCTTTAAATTGACTAAGGGCACAATGCTATGCATGTTTAGACAGAAAAAAGTCCTACAACTCCCAGCATTCCCCAGCCATCATCGCTGGCTGGGGAATGCTGGGTGTTGTAGGACTTTTTTTCTGTCTAAACATGCACGGCATTGAGCCCTTAGCCATGAACGATGGTTGTTGGATCTGTTCTGAATCAGATACAGTTTTCTCACCAGGGGAAGTGGTGAAAAATACTCCTTGCCACACAGCCACATCATGAACTTCTAACTGCAATGATGGATTCCGAACTTCAGAAGCATCTTAATAATTGCCTAACTTTAATGGCTAAATCAATTATCTTTCCCTGGCCACAGAACATGAGTATTATTATTTCAGTGGCATTTGGAATCGGCTTCATTTGGTCTGCCTGTCTGTAGTGCTTGAGTGTAGCCAGGTAGTGCTTAAACAAAGAGAACTCAGTGTTTGAGTTGGATAAAAGGAAGAACTGATGGCATTGCACTTATAGCTGGCACCTTACTCTGATTGCCCAGATGTTACTATTCATGGCTTCATGACTAATTGACAAAGAGAAGACCAAATGAAAACCTATAAGAAACTACAAGCAGGGTCCCCATCTAACAGGCAATCACCAGTCAAAACTATTTGGGACTTCCCTGCCAAGGCCAAGAAAAACCGCTCAATAACATGTGTACCTCCCACAGTTCATAGTCACATCAACAGTGCTTCACCATCAATGGGAGAGATCCAAAAGTTCTCTTCCTCCAATGGAAGGAATCTTCGACCAGTGGAAGAAGTCTTTCCATTCACAGAATGAGTTCTTCCACTGGAAAAAGAGAACCTTTGGATCCAAATTGGATCCATTCAACTACCAGTCATCACATGTGAAATAGAGGTCAAATATACAGGTCAAATTATGTATATGCATGTCTGAACTAGCCTAGCAGTTTCATGATTCTCTGCTGTGATGGAAATGTAGTGTCATATTTTAAAAGATGTCCACTTGTGCTCAGAATATAAGTGTGAGCAGGATGGCCTCTAGCGCTGTCGGTGTTTCTGTTGTCCTTGGCACAGGTCCTCAGAAAGCTGGATAATTAATTGTACTCTACATTGATTTGTGGGGGGAAACTGCTTTTGCTTTAATGAAGTTTTGCATCCATTTGTTCTGCAGATCACTTACTTGCATTTTATATGGCGATTTGCAAAACTGCTGTGTTCTCTCAGATGTTCATAATACCTCAAATCACTTTTAAATAACAAAGTCACCTTTGTCTGATTTATTCAGAGTGCAATCCTATCGCCCTCGACCTCAATGCACGTAAACATTCGAACTCGGAGGCTTCCGAGCAGCCAATACACGGCATGAGGTAAAGTGGCGGTGACCTTTGCCGCCACACCTCACGCCCTGCAGTTAATCTAGACAGCCGTTTTCAGCTGTCAAGATGAAGCTCTTTGAAGGAGGAAGGAAGGAGGTGCCATTTGGACACAGTGTAAGCCATTGACCCCACCCTCCTCCCCTCCCCAACCCCTGGCATGCCCCCTTTCCTCCTCTCTGAGGCCAATTTGTGACCTTGGGGAGCCAGTGCAGTCCTTTCCACACCAGCTGCAAGGGGGGTGGGGTGCTCAGCGTTCCGAGTCTCAGCTCCGAGCTCACAGGACCTCAGGCCAAATAATCGTATGGTCCCCAGGCAACGTCGGAGGGCCATAGGATCGCACCATGCACCCTCAAGGAATGTTGTGTTTCATATTAGCCATATATTTAAGCAACAAAATGTATCTGCCCCAGAAATGAGTGATTTCTTTTTTCTTCTTTAAAGTTGAATTACATATATAGTTCAGATGAAGCTGGGGGAAATAAATATAAACGAAGCAAAACTTATGAAAATATACCCATGGTTTACCAACTCAAGTTACCTGGTAGCAAAGGATTTGTGGGCTGTGTGGTTTGTAAAATTCTCTGGTATGATTGAAAACTGACCACGTAGAACATCATAGAATATATTTCTGAATAGGTACAGGATTTGCATTCAGTTTTGTCCTCTGAACTGTGAACTGACCTTTGCATCAGAGACTACAAGGCAGTCGAACTTCAGTTATGACAGAGGACATGATATAAAAGCTGCAAATTTCTTCTTGTTTACTCAGTGTGCAGAAAGAACGTGCCAGTTTTAAAAAGCTTTCTATATTTTTGACAGCCATATTGAAGAACTGATGGTGTTTGTATTTTCATGTGTCTCATTAGTAGTTAGGTTAACTGTGGGTTGTTTAACCCACAATTAACCAACAGGGTTCAGATGTCATGTAGCAACCCCCAATGGGATCTATTGGGGGTTGAATATTCAAAAAGGCTGAAGAACATGCCTGGCATGCAACACCATTATGTGTGAACAGCCCCAAAGGGGGACATCCTCAGGCCGACCTATCAAGGTCATGAGGCTCAAGATATGGGGACAGAAGCTCTGCATGAGGCCTCTCCGACTCAGCACCTCAGGCTGACCTATCAAAGGCATGAGGCTCAAGATATGGGGACATAAGCTCTGTGCCTGTCTGACTCAGCTCCAGCAGTAGGCTGGGGGAACTTCCTCAGCACAGCAAAATGATGGCTTTGAGGGGCTGTGAGTAGGGAGACAACTACAACATTCCCCTGCATCAGGGGAATGTATCTGAAAATTTGAGCCCTAAGGAGCAATGCTCCAGTGCCTCAGATTATGGGCAGTATCCAACAGGGCATTTATGCCCCCACTGACTCTCTTGTGCCCTGCAGATTCTCTTGTGCAAGCAGGACCCACCTCTTGCACAACAGAGATTTAATGCTTACTAGAGAAAGCCCAGAAACAAGTGGGAATGCTTGTTTCTGGATTGGGACAGGTTGGCGGAGCTCCCTTTTGCAAGCTCTGCCGACCTGCCCCATTCGAGAAATCAGCATTTTCATTCATTTCCAGTTGCCCCTGGAAGCACTAGATCTCCATGCATAAGTGGTGGGTGCCACTTGTGGATGGGAATTGGTATGGTGCAAGAGACTGGGCAAAGACGTGAGCACCCCATTGGATACTACCCATTGAGAGATCTGTGCTGGTGGGTGGGAATTTAGAGCAAGCATTTTTTCAACCTATTGCAGATCCTTTAAACTCAGTAAAATTGTTGCCCATTAAAATTGCAATCTGGTGTCTCATTGCATCATTGTGATGTCAATGTTGCTGTAGGAAGTAACATATCTACCAGCACTTGGTCTATGTGATTGTTCCCTAAACATGTTAGGAAGTGGCCATGCAGAAACAGCCCCTGTGTGGATCAGATAATATATGACTCAATTATCTGGTGGATTATTCCCTACAAGTGTGCCTGGGGTGTTTAGCATATAGGGAGCAGGGTCATATCTCATCACTTTAACCCAAATTTGCTGCCAGCCAACAAGGGTGCTTGCAGACAGAGGGGTACTAGCACTAACAGTCAGAAGGCACTGTGCAGCTATTTCAACTTTTTGTCCTTAATGGATTTTCTGAGGTAAGAAAAAAGAAAAAAGATGGAAGAAATGGTGGGAAAACATGGGAGCATTTTGAGTGGATGATGTCATCATTGGGACCCCCATAAAATTATGAGAATAAGACAGGTTGAAGGTGCAATGAGAGCCTCTGGAAGCACCCCAAATCTTTTTCTTCTGGAAGCACCCCAAATCTTTTTCTTCTGGAAGCAACCCAAATCTTTTTCTTCCAGGCCCATGATCTAAATTTGGACAAACTCGGCAAATGTTGTTCCATTACTAATTCTGTAGAGCTCTCAAAGACCAACCCTACATCTGGATTACTTTGCTACAAGAGTATAATGAGCAGAGCTTTTTTTATTTAGGGAAAAATATTAGCCAAGGGAGGCAATGTTCTGAATAGGGTACTTGTATTATTTGGACATCATATTATAGTAATAAGGAAAGTCTGTACTACTCAACAAAAGACTTGGGAGCATTAAGCACACAGGTAATCCATAAGTATTAAAAAATAAATTAGGAGAAATAAATCAGGTTCTAGTACACAGTAATTTATAACTCCCACAACGTTATAACATATATATATATATATATATATATTTGTATAGAACACCTATTACTACATTGTCAGACATATCTCCATCCCCTCTTCCATAATTATTTCCATGGCTTCAGTTTCAGTTTCAAACTGTAACCCTGCCCGTTTCTTAATCTCTATTTCCATTTTTTTTTAAATCTATATTCTAACAAACCATCAGGGAGAAAGGTCCTTTCCCACCCACCTGCTTCCTCCTGCCATCATATTTGTTTTTGTTTTAAACAGGTTTCTCTTACTTGATGTTGACAAGTTTTGTTTTGTTTGTTTCATGCCAATTTCCTTTCAAATGCATGTGAACTATTTTTGAAAATGCAATTTAGATTTGTCTGTTCAAATAGGCACAGCAAATATGCTAATGAGTCTTGAGCAGGGAATTTTGCATAAACAACTCATACTGTATGCACTCTTTTATTTGTATTTTTTATTTGCAATCACAGAATCATTCAATCATGGTTGATAGGGTTGCAAAAGACCTTTTGGGTCATCTGTTCCAATCTGTCTGTGCAGAATAAAATCTTCTCCAAACTAGTCTGCTGATTTATTTTTAATCTGTTCTTCTCTTAATTCTAGAGATACCATCCCACACATCATGTTCTCATCTAATTGTCTATATTTTCCTAGTGGAAAGTATGACATTCTGACTTCCCAGTTTCAAGTCTCGTTATGTTTTTCCCCCAATTGCATCTGTCTACTCACTTTATTATATAATTAGCCCCAAAATATTGCAATAAACCTTCAGGCCGTGGGAGGCATGTGGTTAAATTTTAACTGTTAAAGTACAGCTCTAGATTAGTTGTAAGTGATTGCTTTCCTTTGGGAAGAAGTGACCTATTTCTCAGTGACCTGTACTTGATCAGCAGGATTTAATATTCCTGCCTAGGTGCTGAAGAAAGATAGAAGTCAGAGGCTGAGAATATCTGATCTTTGGCAAATGGGCAGAATCAACCTGAACAAGTTGCTTGTAGATATGAACTGAAATGATGTAGAAGGAACTTTTCTAAATTTTGATATACATGGGGAAGAAAATCCACATATCTAAAAATAAATTCCAAATAGTCAAATTCAAAATTCAGTCTTCAAAAGGTGATATGTTTGTCTATACAACAGATTAAAACTCTTATAGGAATATTGATATTTCAGTCACATAGGGCCCATTTCCTATGGCCTCCTGACATTGTCTGGGGGTCATAGGATAGGTCAAAATCACATCTGGAAGACTGTCTTCAGAGCTGGCTGGGGGGGGATTCTGGGGGGAGGGGAGGGGAGGAACCACTGTCCTCCGAAGAATCCCGGCAGTGCCTCAGACTCTTTTCCTCGCGAGGAGGGGGGGAAATTAGATGGCTGAAATTGGCCATCTAGATGTTTTTGTGGGTGAGGGGAGTGCGGAGGCAATTCCAGCCTCCGCGCTGCTCCCACCTTCCATTGGATCCTCCAAGTTCGGAGGGTTACAGGCAGCCACATTGGATGGTGCCCTCACCATCCACCAAAATATAGTTTGCTTACCAGCTGCCTCTTGCTGGTAAACATTGAACATTCCCAGAAAATATATAAATCTTAATTGGTGGAATTTTTAAGGTGAACATATAAAACTTTGAATTTGTCCGTATAAGTCTACACTAGAATTTGGGTTTTGAAAATAGCTTGGACTGAAAATGAAAGCAACATCTCATATCACCACAACAGCCCATATGAGGCACTATAAAGACCTTAATCTAAAACTGGAGCTGAGTTTATAAAATCTAACTGGAGTAGACTATTCTCTTATACCCCATAAAACCCTTGACACTGAAAACACTACTGTATTCTGTGTAGAATTTTTGATTCATATTTATATGTAACCTTGCCAGAAAATGATAAATTATTGTGCTCTCAGTATCAAGAAGAGACTGCAAGATTCACTTTCACGTGGGTATTGTGTTGATGGCCACAGGCTGCTTTGATAAGGCCCCTCTAGGGGCCAATCCTCTATTGTATAACCTTTGCATGCAGCTTACAGGAAGAGAGTATGGGGGGGTGTCAAAATCCCCTCATTTGCAGGGGTCTATTAATCCCCTGTGAAATTTGGAATCATACCTCCCAAACTCCAAGCAACCCCCTTCTTTGGCAGGTTTCTATTTTTGCGCATTTCCCCTTCAAATGCCCGCCAACACCAACACCCCCAAACCCAGACAAAAGTATGATACAAGCCTGTAGTGCTTTAAACATTTCCTTAATGTTTCTATTAACTTAAGTCAATTCAATGCCATACAATCAACCCAGCAACATTACTAGCGTGACTTTTTAAGGCTACATATACTAATACCAACATCAAAGCTTGGCAAAAGTAAAAAGGGAGGAAAGTGTCTTTGTGGGAGAGAACCTTTTGAAATTAAAATTAGAGCTGAATTGAGTCAGACCATTGGTCCATCAAGTTCAGTATTATCTATACTGACTGAAGGCATCTATACTGCATTTATAATCTATATAGATATATATCTATCTATCTGCATCTACAATCTATACTTCTATAATAATAATCTATACTGATGGGCGGGTTTTAGATTGGAGTCTTATCTGGAGATCCCAGGGATGGAACCTGGGATCTTCTGCATGTAAAACATTCACTTTACCACTTCCCTACTATTTTTTGGAAATGGTTGCAGATTCTGCTTCTGGTCATAGTCTTTATTTATTTTATATGGATCCAAAGTGCTACTTTAGGCCAAAGATTTGGGTGTGCCCAGTGGGATAAGAGCAGAAGAAGAACTGCACTGGATCAAACCAAGACTCCGTCTAGTCTAATATCCTGTTTCCAATAGCAGCCATCTGTGGGCTTCTAGGAAGCCTACATTAGGGCATGGAGGCAACCGTTCCCCTCTCTTCTTTGTCCTTCAGCAACTGGTGTTCTGAACTGGGAGGTTCCATTTAGTTATCATACCCACTGATGGATCTTGTGCTCCGGGAGTATATGTAATCCCACGGTAAAATTGTCTAAGCTTATGGCTGTCATCATATTTTGTGGCAGCAAATTCTATACATTTTGAATTGTGTGAGAAGTATTGTCTTTAGCCCATCCTAAATCCCACCTCCCTCTAAATAGGAATCTCACATTATATATCTCAAACTGGTTTTGAAAATCCCATCAGTTCCAAAAGAGGTGGCATGGGTTGCGAAGTGCTGTTCAAGAAAAACACGCTCAAATGCCCTTGGACGCACACAGAAGTCATTGCACCCTGCCCTGTGTGTTTATTGGATATGAATCATACAGTAACATCACATTAGTAAATCTTTTTAAACAAATGCCCTCTGTATAGGGATGTTAAATTGCTTGCACAAATCAGGAGGTACAATGGTAGCTTGAAAACCATCCAGGCTGTAAATGTTTCCTTTTGTGGTAATAATTGCTTTATAACAAGGGTGTCAATAAAATGTATTCCAACAGCCATATTATATTTTACACAGTCATTTGTTAAGCCCAAGCATACGGATGTTTGCATTTTGCCTCTGTGTCTTGTATGGATAACGTATGGTACATTAATTATTACTGTGCAATGGGATTCATGAAATAATAAGCCTACTTTTTATACCAAGTGAATTCATGACAGCCCATTTTGCTCGAAAGAAAACTAAAGAACAGATATGGAGAGCAGCTCTGGATTTGTTACCTTGAGAATGTAAATGCATTAAACTGCATTATACATTCAGATAAACATCTTCAGCTACTGTCATATGAGCTGAACAGTGTCTGGAAAATAAGCAGGAGCTAATGACACATGCAAAATGATGCCAAGCTACTGGAAGTTAGCACGGAAGCATAAACACAGCACACCTTACATTGCAGAGAAAGAAAAAGTAGGCAACCTGCCAGACACCTGTGAAGTGAAGCTTCCTTAAGTGTAGAGATCCTGAGTTGTTCTGACAGGTGCCTCATGGTGAGGCCACTATCACTGCAACCTTTATCCTCACTAGGTCAGTCAGGTCCATGTTATCTTCCTACCCAGTCTGCATCCACTCAAGTTACCATGGAAGCAAATCAAAGGAAATGAAAGCCCTGAAACTAGTCATCTTGCTAAAATGTGAGGATTCCCATTCACTGTCATTGATGGAGAAGCAGGAAATGTCAGTAAATTTAGGAATGTGCAGGACTCTCTTTTCTCCTCCCTCTGCTGAACATTTCTGCTAGCCTTATCAAAACTTTCTTCAAACTGCCTGGCCCTGGGATGTTTCATCTGGGAAAGAACCCCAAATTTGTTCTGATTTGCACTTTAGTAACAGCTCCAGCAATCTCTGTGGGTCGGAGGATCCAGTTCTTGCCAGGGATGAAGAGTCCTTGGTCTCGAGTCACAAGTTGAGTCACGAGTCTTTGGACCCGAGTCTCGAGTCCGAGTCCTTGGTCCAAAATGGTGACTCACGAGTCACGAGTCACTCCCAAAGCTGACTCCACGAGTCCCTATTAAAATCAATGGGGTTTTTTCCCAACAAAATAAGGCTACTTCAGATGTGTGGTTTAAATAAATTCTAGGCACAAGTGTGCCTTTTTATTTCAAAACTCTGCCACTGATTTTGATAAGAACAGACCAGGCAGACGAACCCAAAATGACCAGGCAGGCAGAGGAGGCAGGGAACCCCAAAGCAGGCAGGCAGAGACGTTTGTCTTGGACAATTCAAACTGTGGAACTGGTCAAGAAGAGACCAGGCAGGCAGAGGAGGCTGGGAACCCCAGACAGGCAGGCAGAGGCAGCCAAACCCAAAATGTCTGAAAGGTTGCATTTTAGGAAAATGATTTTAAAAAATAAACTTGCTGTACTTCCTAAAACTTTTCCATGTTGCATTTTAGGAACACGGTTTTTTCTAAATGTTTGGCCCCCATTCTGGAACGGTGAGGTCTCACTCTCATCACAATTCCACCCTCACTGAACACCCGTTCCGCTGGTGATGAACTTGCTGGAACCAGAAACACACTCAGAGCAGCCACACAGAGTAATCTCAGGTCCTTCTTCTGCTTCTCCCAAGTCTGCAACACATCAATCAAAATAAATCTTGACACACTGTTGGGGCTGCACTCCTGGTAGCCGTCCATAGCGGCTGAACAGTGGCACACCTCGCTTCCACGCGCTCTTTGCCGGCAATCACACTCCTCTCCACTCCTTCTGGCACAGCCCAGGGATGTTGAAGAGTCCTTGGTCTCGAGTCCCGAGTCTCGAGTCCCATTAAAAATATTGGGACTCGAGTCTGACTTGAGTCAGAGGGGGGACTCAGTCCGACTCACGAGTCGAGTCCTGGAGTCCGAGTCCCCATCCCTGCCTGTATTAGGACCCCACATTGCAGATGGGGTGGGGTGGAGACAAGTCCCCACCCCCTTATGTCAACTCTGTAACATAGTCTGCTTATTATTACCATCTTACTGATGGAATGTGGGATCATGTCTGATACTGAGAGAGAGAGAAAGGTAGAGAGGCTTATGACAAGCCTGCAATGTAGGCCACTGCTAATAAATCTGTATTACAGACAAGGGGGGGGGGCGACGACGACCACAGTGCAGAAGCTGCGTGGGGACAACCCTGTATTATTCCATATCTATTGCTTATATCATAATAAATGAAATGAAATACCCCCCAAGAAACTCAAGACAAGACACATGATTCTCCCCCCCCCTTTTTTAATCCTTACAACAACTTTGTGAGGTAGGTTAGGCTGAGAATGACTGACCCAAGGTCACCCAGTGAGCTTCATCGCTGAAGATGC
Organism: Shinisaurus crocodilurus; assembly: GCA_021292165.1. Classification (NCBI taxonomy): domain Eukaryota; kingdom Metazoa; phylum Chordata; class Lepidosauria; order Squamata; family Shinisauridae; genus Shinisaurus; species Shinisaurus crocodilurus. Next base: position 227,676,241 of record CM037879.1, read on the forward strand.
ATTTGAACCCGGGTCTCCCCAGTCCTAGGCCAATACTCTAACCCAGCCTCCCCAACCCTGGTGCACTCCAGATCAGTTGGTATGCAACTGATCGGAATTGCCGGCTGTGAATTATGGGGTTTGCAGTCCAACAGATCTGGACAGCACCAGGTTGTGAGAACGCTTCTCTAACCACTACACCATGCTGCCTCTTTTGCATTTATTGATTTGACTTAGACCCTGCCTTTCCAGCAAGGAAATGGTGCTCAAGGCTGTTCCGCTCCCTAGTCACATTATCCTTATACAGCTGGCAGGGACTCACTCACAGCTGCAATCCTACACATGGAGAGCTAGTGTGGCACAGTGGTTAGAGTGTTGGACTCGATCTCAGGAGATCCGGGTTCTAGTCCCCACTTGGCCATAAAGCTCACTGGGTGACTTTGGGCCAGTCCCTGATTCCCAGCCTACCCTACTTCACAGGGCTGTTGTGAGGATAAAATGCAGAGGAGGAGGGCCATGCAAGCTGCCTTGGGTTCCTCACAAGGGGGGGGGGAGTGGGATATAAATATAATAGATAAATAAATGGAGCCAGCATGGTGTAGCGATTCAAGAATTGGACTACGACTGGGGAGACCCAGGTTCGAATCTCCACTCGGCCGCGAAGCTCCCTGGGCAACCTTGGGCCAGTCACTCTCTTCGCCGAAGCCCCCTCGCAGGGCTGTTGTGACGATAAAGAAATAAGCGAGCGCCTACTCAGCAGGAGGTCCTATTGTGCTCAACGAGGCTTCTTCCCAGGATGGTGTGTGTGTGGCGAGGATTGCAGCCTCAAGGCTTGCTTGCCTGCCTGCTTGCCTGCCTGCCCGCCCGCCCCCCACGTGGCGCTCTTGCCGCCGCCGCCAACAACGGAGCTAGACGGAGCGCCTCAACCATACCGGGAGCGATGAGGAGGCCGGTGTGACCCTCGGCCGGCTTGGCTGGCTAGCTTTTTCTTCCGTGGTTGCTCAGCTCCGTCAGGGCAGCTGTGCGGGGCACAGTCCGGGGACAGGGAGAAGGTCCACCTGGATACCCGCGGGACACCCTCCCTGGACGGCTGGCAGCGGGAGGCGGCCGGTCCTCTCGGCAGCGGCGGCAGGTCCCCACCTTCCCCCCTCGCCTTTTCTCCCTCTGCTCTGTCAGTGGGTTAATGGCGATGCTGCATAAGTGAAGCATGCTTCACACGACCGCCCCTTCCTGGACGGCCTTGCTTGCGCAGTTGCCGCCATTGAACCCCCGACGACGGGGAAAGGAGGAGCAGGAAGCTGGCCACAAAGGGTGGGATCTGCCGGGGCTCGGAATTGCTGCTCGATTCTCTGCCCCGCTAAACGGAGCTGAGAAAGCCAGCAAGCCCAGAGTCACACCGACCTCCTCGTCGCTCGCGGCAGGATTGGGGAGCTCCACCGAGCTCTGTTGTTGTTATTGTGGCAAAGGCTCCACGTGGCTGGAGCAGGGCGGTCCTTTCAGGCAGCGATCCTAGGCGTATACACTGCAGTAGGAGAAATAAGCCCCGTCACGCACAATAGGACTTACTTCTGAGCAGGGATGTTGACGAGTCCTTGGTCTCGAGTCCCGAGTCGAGTCTCGAGTCCCATTTAAAAAAATGGGACTCGAGTCGGACTCGAGTCAGAGGGGGGACTCAGTCTGACTCACGAGTCGAGTCCTCGAGTCCGAGTCCCCATCCCTGGTTCTTGCTTTGCTTTGTGACACAGTTGTAGTCCAGACTGTATTAGGTTGATCTTTGTGGGCCTGATATTTTGTTATGATGGATGCATGACTTGGTGGCAGGGGACAGAGAACCACATACAATAGTTGTACACATTAGATCAGCCTTCCCCAATCTGGAGCTTTCTAGATGTTTTGGACTACAACTCTCAGGATTCCTGACCATTGGCTATGGTGGCAAGAGGCTGATGGGAGTAGTTTGGCACCAGGTTAGGGAAAGGTACCAGCTTGGGTAAGGTTGTTGCATTAGATGAACATAGTATCTTTTGTGGATTCTACCCCTTGATTTTCTGGACTTTGCCTGAAAGCTATTAGAATTGTCTTCTACAATCCTATATAATAAATGCATAAAATTATTTCTGGATGTTATGATGTATATTAATCTGGTTACCATCATTTTGGAACTGAAACGACTTTGGTTGGCCCTGGTGAACAATCTGTGCCAGTACAGGGTGTGTGTGTACCTGTTCGTTTGCTATGTTTCTTAGTGGCTTTTGATACCATTGACCATATCCTCCTGGGCGCCTGGTAAAGATGGGACTGAAAAGTGCAGTGTTGTGCTGATTTCTGTCACACCTGGAGGTCCTAGAAGGTGGTGATTTGACCATGTGGCCTAGGGATGGGTGAGAATTTTGTTTGGTTCATTTTTTATAAGTACTTGCCAAAAATTGCACATTTTTCATAAATGGGATAGAAATAAGTTTTTGTTTTTTAAAAAAAAATCAAATGTAGGAGATAGTGAAAGTGAGAGATTCTTCCATTTGGGCAGAGGGCTTTGAGAGTCTAGTTCTAGCTCTTAAAAAACTGGGGTTGAATCCTTGTGCATTCAACTATGTTTGTGGTGCTGAGTTAGAGTTGCCAGCTCTAGCATCAATCAAGGATGAAACAGGAATGTGGCAAAGGCTATGTTACCTTAAAATTTAAAGATGACTAGCATGAAAAAAAAATACTGCACAGATTTGTCTGAAATTTGGCAGGTCTCATCCCCTTTGAAGAGGCTATTATACCTGCAAATTTAATCTAATTATGTCCCTAATTCTATTTTTAAAATGTTATAGGTGTTATAGGTGTTTGTTATAGGTGTTTGTTGATTTTCCCATAGAAATGGAGAAGACACCCAGGAAGCCGATTACTTGGCTTTGGAAAATGAACTGACATGAGGCTCCGCCTCAGATCAGGTGAAGTGTGGTATCAGTCTGAAGCTATGAGCCAAGGTGAGCTCCCCTATGTGAGCCAGCTCTCCGTCAAAGCAATTTTTTTTCTTGTGTACACCCCTAACAGTTTTCAGTTGATGATTGCATGAAGTAACTCTTTAGTGAAAGTAACAACGCATAGCATTCCATCCTGCACTGAAATGGTAAAAATAACATATCTTGTATGATGAATTAATTAATGGGGTCTGAAATACTGAAATCTACTCCTTTACTTCCCGTGAACATTTGGAAAGAAGAAAAAATAAGTATATTCTGGCATGTAGTTTCTATTTTTAGTCTTTAAAAACATGAGCAATCATCAGGGGAAGGATTACTGAGATGTATTTCTATCTATCCTTCATGTAAGAAAAACATGATGCACACAATTTTGTTGAGAAGATGTTCCAAATGCAAACATTTTCTAGTAGGCGATCACTCGTGACCAAGTAAGATTGTCTTCCAGGATAAAATTACAAAAAGAAAATTATATAAAGAGGAAATTGTATAAAATTGTGTAGACTCTAGCGATGGGTCCGTAAGTGACTGTGGAGGCCAATTCTAGATCCACACAGCTTCCCACAGTGAGGATACAGGTTACCAGATCCTTTACAAGATGGTCCTGTAAAGGATTCGTTTGATGTGCTGTTCGCTTAGCATGTTTCTCCCTTTCACCTTGCACTCGGGCTTCTTCAAAGTCCCTGGAACCTTTGTGAAAGGCCAACCTCCAGTTTGATCGTTCATGGGCCAGAGCTTCCCAGTTCTCAATGTTTATATTGCATTTTTTTTAGATTAGTCTTAAGAACATCTTTAAACCTCTTATACTGACCACCGATATTCTGCTTTCCATCCTTCAGTGGGGAATAAAGTAACTGCTTTGGGAGACTGCAGTCAGGCATTCGAACATTTTCTACTGCACTGTTAAGTAATGTTACTGTTTAAACATCAGCGTTTCCATCTCACGTCCCTCTTCCTAATCTTATCCAGTATTTATACATGTATTTCTCATGTATTGATCATAACCAAGATATTCTGCAGAGAATAACATGCATGTGCACACCCTGATATCTCACAAATCACCAACACTAGTTTATTTGCAAAGCACATTCCTTGCCTTTTCTAATAAACCTGCCCACACTTCACTGGTTATCATTCCCTGTTGCAAGAAAATATATTATTACTTCTAGACCTTTAAATGTTAATTAAGGTGTTTTAAAAGGTGTTTCTACATGCATTTTCACAGAAAGCCTATTCTTCTGTCTCCCCAACCCACCCCAAAGCACGATGCCTGACAGGGTATTTGCAATGAGATTAAAAGCCTGAAATTTAAAATTCCATTTTATTTCTTGCTTATAAAAAACTCAAGTTTCCTTTGGATATTATGAATCCTGACAATAAAATTGACTGGTAAATAAATCAAGGAGATAATTTCACCCTTATATTAAAAACGAATTGAAATTAAAATCAGAAGTAAGTTTATTTCGCTGTGAAAAGATTAATATTGCTGCCCATGCTATTTCTGGAAGATAGGGGGCACTGTTACATTAATGAACAGAACATTTTACAAGCCGAAGCATGTAGAATATCTTCCGATGTGGTGGAGTAAAGCAACAATGCACATTAGGATATGTACAATGGCTGATAATCCTTTTTTTTTTTTGTATTGGCGAAAAGGCATTACAAACAAAAGATAGATTAAATTCCATAAAAATATTATTTCTGAATGAGGCAGGAATAAAGTTCTGCATGTTTAGGGATATTTTTTTTTAAAAAAAACACACCTAGCACACCTGTTTTTTGGTATTCCCCCCCCCTCTAATCCAGAGGGGTGGGGGAGCATTACACATCAGCTACAACACTCCATTACACTCAATAGGAGGACATTAAGACAACCCCGTAATTAGTCAGATTATTGGTCCACCTACCCTAGTGTTGTCAGTACTGACTGGAAGTGGCTTTCCAGGGTCTGAGGCAGGAATTTTTCCAGCCCTAACTGGAGATGCTGGGATTGAACCTGCGACCTTCTGTATAAAGCAACTACGTTACCACAGCCCTTCCCATGTTAGGGCAGGAGAAGGGAAGACCACTTTCCATCAAACCACGTTCTCATGAACCAAGCTGGGGGAAGCAACTTCTCTAGTTTCCAGTGCTACAAGGTTTACGTAGAAAATAGTGTAAGATATCTTTTAAAAAGCCACGATCTGTGTGATTTGTGCAAATCGTGACCTAATTTGTGCAAATCGCTGCCGTTTGTAACGTATTTTACGCTAATTTTTAAGTAAACAAAGTAGAGCCGGGGACCTGGAAGTCTGGCAAGCACCTCAGCTGGGGCTCGTGCTTGGTTCGGCTCATACGGCGGGAGCAACTTGGCTCATGTGCTGTGAGTCGAGTGTCAGGCGGGTCGCCCAGCCCTAAATCCCTGCACCCAGGGTCAGTACACTCTAGCAAACTGGCTGAGTGTACATTAAGAATTTGTTCAATTACCTGGGCCATTTTCTCACATTATGCTGATGGCATGATTCTTGTTGCATCATGGCTCATTCGCACAACACCAGGGTAGCATGCGAAACCCTAGTCCAAATGGGAGGAATTTATTTATTTATTTATTTATTTATTTATTTATTGTATTTATGAATCGCCCATCTGGCCGGCAAATTGGCCACTCTGGGCAATGTACAACATGATAAAATATAAAATACAGTTAAAACAGTATAAAATTTTAAAATCTTAACCCACCCCATATTCCCACCTGAATAGCCATGTTTTTAGTGAGCGGCAGAAGCTCAGCAGAGAGGGGGCATGGCGGAGGTCACTAGGGAGAGAGTTCCACAGTATGGGGGCCGCCACAGAAAAGGCCCTCTTCCTAGTCCCCACCAGTCTAGCTGCTCTGGCTGAAGGGACAAGGAGAAGGCCGTCTGTGGCAGATCCTGTTGAGTGGCCTACTTGGTGTTGCTGGAGACGCTCCTTGAGATAAACTGGACCAGAGCCGTATAGAGTTTTAAAGGTCAAAACCAACACGAATTCGGCTCGGCAAGCAACTGGTAGCCAGTGCAGCTCCTTGAGCGCTGGAGTGATGTGATCCCACCGGCGGATGCCTTTAACCAGGCGAGCCACCGCGTTCTGTACCAGCTGAAGCTTCCGAACCGTCTTCCAGGGTAACCCCATGTAGAGCACATTACAGTAGTCAAGGCGAGAGGAGACCAAGGCATGAACCACTGATGGGAGCAGATGATTAGGGAGGTAGGGGTGCAGCTGCCATATCAGATGGAGTTGATACAGCGCTGCCCGGCTCACAGCTGACACCCGAGCCTCCATGGACAGCTGGGAGTCTAGAATGACCCCCAAGCTGTGGACCTGGTCCTTCAGGGGTAGATGTACCCCATTCAGCACCACGCCAACATCCCCTAACCTCCCCTTGTCCCCCACCAGAAGTACCTCGGTCTTGTCGGGGCTCAGCTTCAGCATGTTCCTTCCCATCCAGCCACCCACTGACTCCAGGCACTTGGACAGGGTCTCAACGGCCAACCTTGGTGAGGACTTGAAAGAGAGGTAGAGCTGCGTGTCATCCGCATACTGATGACACTGCACCCCAAACCTCCTGATGATAGCTCCCAGCGGCTTTAGGTAGATGTTAAATAACATCGGGGAGAGGATGGAACCCTGTGGCACCCCACAAGTGAGTGGTTGAAGGTCTGAAGCCTCCTCCCCAAGAACTACCCTCTGGTACCTTCCAGAGGGGAAGGACCGGAACCACTGCAATACAGTGCCTCCTATGCCCAACCCCTCCAGGCGGTCCAGGAGGATACCGTGGTCAACAGTATCAAAAGCTGCTGAGAGACGAGGAGGACTAGAAAGGAGCATTCGCCCCTATCCAAAGCCCTCCTCATATCATCCACCAAGGCGACCAAGGCTGTCTCCATTCCATGTCCAGGCCTGAAGCCCGACTGGCATGGATCTAAGTAATCGGCTTCCTCCAAATGTGCCTTCAACTGAGCCCCCCCCCCCACCTGCTCAATCACCTTGCCCATAAATGGCAAATTGGAGACTGGGCAGAAGTTGTTCAGATCTTGGGCATCCAAGGAGTGCTTCTTTCAGAAGCGGTCTTATTGCGGCCTCCTTAAGGGCTGGTGGCATCACTCCCTCCTCGAGGGAGGCATTCACCACCGCCCTGATCCCCTCACCCAGTCTCTCCCTGCAGCTCATAATGAGCCAGGGCGGGCAAGGATCGAGCAAGCAGGTGGTCGGCCTCACAGATGAGAGCACCTTGTCCACTTCATCAGAAGGAAGAATCCAGAACCGATCCCACAACACCGGTCTGCCATTGGCCTCCTCCCGCTCACTCACGACGCACGAAATCCCACTCCTAATCCGATCAATTTTATCTGCCAAGTGCTTCGCTTGGAGGCTTCACAGGAGGCTTTAGACTGTTCCATCAGGTCTGAAACGACTGGACCGACCAGACTCCGGACCACTTGGAACAGCCTCCTGGGGCAGCACTCCGCAGACGCGATGGAGGCAGCATAGAAATTCTTTTTTGCTGCCTTCACCGCCACCTGGTAGGCCGAGGATGCAGCTCTAATACACATTCTGGCTCCTCACCACTCCAGCATTACTTCTCTAGAAACTGGGGCAATTCTAGCACGGGAAGGATGAGCCCCTCCCATCAGGCCCAGGGCTTCCCATGTTACTCCAATGGCCCAGGAAGGGGCCATGCGACAATTACTCTCATGCTGGTGGCATAATGTGAGAAGAGAATACATATACTGGAAGTCTGTGGAGATGCATTATGCAACGAAGTCAAATGTGAAATGTACTCCTCATCCATTTTCCTTTGGATAAACTTTCAAACTGGAGACTTAGTATGAGCTGGGCTCCATCACATGATTTAGTCATTCCAGATTCCCTTCACTTGTTAATGGAAAATGTCATAAAGGGTTGAGATAAGCAGCCATTCTAAATCAATGAATCAAATTGCTCTTATTTGATCAGAGCTGCTGCTGCTGCTGCTGCTGCTGCTGCTGCTAATAATAATAATAATAATAATAATAATAATAATAATAAATCAGTTGTACAGTACTGTACAATGTGCAAATAAGTTCATGGGTTATTTTTTGTCAACAGATGCCATGGGATAGTCCAATGGTTCCCTCAAATAGTCTGAGATAGGGTTTACAGGGAGCCACTGGGTTGTGACGCAAACTCTGCATTTCACCATTTCATCTTATAGGGATGCATCTCTGTTTTCTTCCTGATTTGATCTACACTTTCTGATCATTCCATTATCATGATGTTATTGAACATCGCTTACCAGCAAATATTACTGAACTCTAATTAAAGCTCTATTGTCTGCTCTGTCTCCGTTTTTCTATCTGAAGGATCTTTTTTTGACATTGAATATGAAGTATATGTTGCCTGGCAGCATATTTTGTAATTGATTTTGAGGGTTCCTCTTCATTGGTGATAACAGTGGAAGACAAAGATAAGTTCAAAATTTAAATAAAAACTAACTTTGTATAAAAGTAAGTGAATATACTGAATCAATTTTAGTTTTGTCTGTCAATATACTAATGTGTAGCCACAGAAGAGGATGATACAAACATGAATGCAGGACAGACTGTTAAAAGTAGTGCTCTGCTAAACATTTCTCCTGCATTTTTTCCCGACCATTTTCATGCAGTTTAATAGAAAAGAAATTGCTTTCGAAAGAAATGTCAAAGTATAAATCAATCTTGGTGAAATTCTCATGAGTGGGGTGTGGGGTTCTTGTCCTTAGCTTATTTATGAGGTGGCTCAGGATTGTGTGTGAGTGTCCTGTCTTTTTATTTATTTATTTATTCTATTTTTAATCTTCTCAGTAACAAATGTTCCCTCTTTTATTGTATGATCATCTCTCCAGTGGTCTCCAGCCTCCATGGCTTCCTGTACTCAATTAAAGTCTAGGGGAAGATGTCATATGAGATCATTTCTTCCATGGGGCTTTTTCAGATCAGGAAATGCAGGCAGCTGGGGAGGCTGCAGAGTGATAGAGAGATGTGTAATAGAAAGAAGAAGATAAGCAGCATCTTTGGCCACTGTGCAAGCTCAGAAATACCACCAAAAGAAATTCAAAAGAAATTCTAAAGTAACCTGAGAATGAGGCAGAAAAAAAATGGAAGCCTCTTTCACTGGGGAAGAAAACTTTCATGGAATTGGAAGATAGATTTAGTCAAAGCACTAGTTAAAACTACCTGGATATTTATCTGAACCACAAAAATATGCAGTCCTTGTTCAGAAGAATTTTTCTCATCAAATGAAATATTCAGCTTGTCAACACTGTCTTAGTTCAAAAACAGACCACTCTGAATTTAGTTGGGATGTTAAATATTTTTGTGGTTCAACTAATCTCTTGTGCACTTCTAATTATCTGCCTTGCATCAGTGCTAATCCACAGATGGAAGGTCTGATCTTAGTGCTGTTTTTAAATGGAAAATTTGTCAAAACAGTTTGCCAGCACAGACATCAAAACAGTCATCTATGCTATTTTGGATGAGCTTCACAAAATAAAGATACATCCTGAAATTAAAAAAGAAGATGTTTAGGCAGACCAAAGGCCTTAGATGTGCCCTTTTTTCCTCTCAACAACAAACACTGTGTCATATCATAAACTGGTGGCATTCCTTTTGGTTTAAAAAGTGGCTTTACATGTATAGACTGGAATAATGAGATGCAACACTTACATATGGGCAAACTAGGGCCACAATTTATCTATTACTCACAATGAAATCTGCCACTCTTGCGAGACTTTATCAGCTCACTCTGGAACTTCTGGGAGACTCAACTGCTTTGCAGCCCGGGTAAGCTAACCCAGTCCCTGGGCTGGGGATAGGCATTCGACATTCACTCCTCATTCCCAGTAGCCACACCTTTCCAAGTGTTGAGGAAGGCCTTCCTGGATTGTCCACCCCCCCACCCCGGCCCCACAGCTCTGGTTCGGTGAACCAGATCAGCCTCAAAGCTTGCACTCATCAGCTTCTACCCCACCATCCAGGACACAGAGACTTGAGTGGTGAATCGCCTTAAAGGTGCTTTCGAGTGCTCACCAAATCCCTGCCTACCAGGCCAGGCACAGCACTGTCAAATTGTGACCTATGTGATCCAATTCAATATGCGTAAGCATGGCATGTGTGCACATTTCAATCACTGCATACCTAATCTGCTTCTGGGATTCACACAAAAGCCAACACACACACACACACACACACACCAGGCCCACATCCCTCAGGTGTGTTGCTGAACAGGCTTGCCATCAGTAGTGGGGGGAAGGTGTAGTTGTTTGAGAAGTTGAAGCCCAAGGTCCCCTTAGGAGTACAGAACTACTTGTACAGCTCTTTGGAACCTAGACACAGATTTTATAAATATGTACAGTTCTACTCATAGACATCTCTCTGCAAATAGTATAAGACAGTCCTATATTAAAACAACAGCAGCAGCAATCAGTTATATAAATCATATCCATATATAAGCTGGATGTAACCATTTACAAATGATTCAAGTCTATCAGGTCAAACTGCAGAGGGTGTTATTGTTACATTTTGATGTAGATCAGGAAATGTCATATGTAACCACAAGCTGCAGTACTATAGGATAAACTCTCCTGGTGTTTCAAAGTTCGTCACACACTTTCACTAGTTATCCCATGCCATTTTGAATTTGTTGTGCATCCCTCATTCTTTGACTATGACTATAAATACACCTCTCTGGTTTTGTGTCCTCCCCCCCCCCCAAACCTTAGAGAATAATACTTTTTGTATTCTCCTCCCCAGCAGCTCCAGTTTCAGGAGATTCCTATTCAAACTATTCCTGTCAAGGAATCAGTATAGGAACAAATCAGTTCTATAGGATCCATTAAAGTGTTGTTGTTTGTATGATATGTAGAAAACCCATGGGGATAAAATGGGCAGTTTTATACCATTTGGAAGAAAATAGCTTCAGGTTTCCTGTAGGACTCTGCTTATAGTAGACACTGAATATCAAAGTTGTGGCTGGAGGGGTGGGGGAGGTGTGTGTGTGTGTGTGTGTGTGTGTGTATGTAATGTATGACATATTACGTACAGTACATTTACATATAATTGCCAAACTTAACAGACAATTACAGGATCGCAATGAAGCTGTTTTACCCTCTGAAGCAGCTTATAACCAGAGAGATCCCTATAGGTGGAGATGAAAAGGTGTGCGTTTTTCCATGAGTGAGCGATGTCATAAAAACTTTTCCTTCTTTGTCTAATTGCTAAATGTCAAAGCTACAATCGCGCAATGATTGTCAAACAGCCTAAACATCCCACACACACCCCATTTTACTGGTTTTCACTCATACTTCAGGCAGAAACCTCTTCCCTTTTAAACTCTCTTGTCATAGATGATAAATCTTCTGGGACAGTCCCCTAAGTGTTAAGAGGTCTATTTTGCTTCTGGCAAGCTGATATAATGTCACATTCAGAAAGCCTCAAATCTTGCCCCTCAATTCTCAAGGCTTTCTTTTATTCTTTTTCCCCCTTAGTTTGTGGCTTTTTTTTTTAACCTGAGCACTTGAAAATGCATACAGCCATTTCTCTCTTCCTGTCTGTCTGTCTGTCTATTTTCCTTTCACTGTCTCTCAGTTTGATGGCCTTCTAATAGCATGTCCTTCTGTGGTAGCAGAAAGAAATGTGCTATCAGTTTCTGCAATGATTCTGGGCCAAGAAAAACAAAATTGTTGGATTCAAACATGTGAAGCAAATTAAGTATACATGTGTGCATTTTGCATGCCATGCCATTTGATTGTTTTGCTCCGGGAAGAACAAATAGTGCAGAACAATGCAGCCCATTTTCTGAATGCCAGAAGTCCTCAAATACCTATTTAGCTTCTGAGTAGGGATGAACTGATCTCTCAGTCTTGGTTCTGCCAAGATTGTCGAGGTTTTTTTTTTTAGGTCAAGTTCATTCTATCCCTTTTCTGCATGAGCTTCCCATTTTTTAAAAGAATCCATACAGAACTGTGTACAGTAATACCTTGGATTACGAGTAACCCGGTATGCAAGCATTTTGCAAGATGAGCCAAAATTTTTTTTAAAATTGACTCGCTAAACAAGCGAGGTCTTGCAAAACGAGCACACCGGGTTACTTGCTGCGGGCTCCTGGGGGGCTCCACGCTACGTGAAGCTGCCCGGGAGCCGGCGCAGAGCGAGGGGCTGAGCCTGGCCCCCGCGCAGCGTGGAGGGCAGGCACGGCGTGGCCACTCGCTCTGCAGGTGCCTTGCGTGCTGCCATGCCGGCTCCCAGGCAGGGAAGTGGCACGGCAGCGCGAGGCGCCAGCAGAGCGAGCGGCCACACCGCAGCTCCCTGCCAGGGAGCCGGCAAAGCACTGCCGGCTCCATGGCAGGGAGCTGCGTGGAGGCGTTCCCACTGCTCCCTACCTCTTCCAGGGGTGGTTCCCGGGCAGGGAAGCGGCACGGCAGCGCGAGGCACCCGCAAAGGGGGCGGCCATGCCTGGCCTCCGCGGGTCCCTGCCAGGGACCCGGCAAAGCGCTGCCGGCTCCATGGCAGGGACCCGCGTAGAGGCGTTCCCACTGCTCCCTACCTCCAGGGGCGGCTCTCCTCGGCGAGCCGCCCGCGCTACCTTTGCTGGTCCCGTCGCATCACTTGCTGCCCCGGAAGTGATGCGACGGAAACTGCAGGGTCCCTGGCAGGGAACCGCGGAGGCCAGGCACAGACGTCCGCTTTGTTGGCGCCTCGCGCTGCCATGCCGCTTCCCTGCCTGGGAGCCGGCATGGAAGCGCGTGAGGCACCTGCAGAGCGAGCGGCCGCGCCGCACCTGCCCTCCACGCAGCTCCCTGCCAGGGAGCCGCACGGAGGCCAGGCGCAGCTGGGAGCCCGGGAGCCAGCACGGCAGTGCGGGAGGCGCCCACAGAGCAAGTGGAGGCGAGGCGAGGCACAGTGCGGCCGCTTGCTCTGTGGGCGCCTAGTGCTGCCGTGCCAGCTCCCAGGAATTCATTCCACAACCATTTAATCACTGCTTTGCTGGCTCCCCCCATGGGGCTCCCTGCCAGGGAGCCGGCAAAGCAGTGATTAAATGGTTGTGGAACGAATCATCTGAGTTCCCATTATTTCTAATGGGAAAACTCGCTTTGATATGTGAGTTTTTTGGATTACGAGCATGGATCCGGAACGAATTATGCTTGTAATCCAAGGTATTACTGTACACATTTTTTTTGAAACATGTGCAATTGTGCATTAATCTGAATGCATTTTTGTGTGCATTTTTAAACGTATGCATTTTTGGCTAAAGCATGTTGCTGTGCATTTTGGAAACACACACCTTTTTTGCATATTTTTTTCTAATGTGTGCATGTTGTTGAACAAATTTTGTTTTGCTTTGAAGAGCACAACACAAACACAGAAATGTATGGATTTCCAACTGAAAATTGCATACAGGTCCAGATTCGAGTCCAGGTGGTGTGAACAGGATAAATCCATAAAGGAAACCTCAAGAGAGTGAATTTCTCACACATTCCTATTTCTGACATGGAATCCAAGAACTAGCAGTGCCTTCATTTTCCTTCATACCTCTACAAGCATAAGTTTTCTTTTTTAAATGAAGTATGGGAATCTCAAGCTGTGTAATTTTTACACCAAAAATTAATTATGTAGATATATGAGGTACAGGCTGAACACATCAGCATGACTGATTCAATAAAAGATACCAACCATAAGGCTAATCTAAAAAAATGCAATATAAACATCGAAAACTGGGAAGCTCTGGCCCATGAACGATCTAACTGGAGGTTGGCCTTTCACAAAGGTTCTATGGACTTTGAAGAAGCCCGAGTGCAAGGTGAAATGGAGAAACGTGCTAAGAGAAAAGCACGTCAAATGAATCCTTTACAGGACCATCTTCCATCTGGTAACCTGTGTCCTCACTGTGGGAAGCTGTGTGGATCTAGAATTGGCCTCAACAGTCACTTATGGACCCATCGCTAGAGTCTACACAATTTTCTTTAGAATTTCCTCCTTTAAAATTTCCTTTTTGTAAATTTTTATCCTGGAAGACAATCTTACTCGGTCACGAGTGATCGCCTGATGATGACCAACCAAATGATGGCAGAATGATTCAAATAATATTAGATCTCAGACATCTCACCTGTCTTACTTAGGGGTATACAGTATGTGAAAATGGCAATGGCGAAAGTTCTCAGAAGAGACTTTGGGAAAGATCCCATGAACCATAAATGTTTGCCCTTAGTTACAGCTTATTTACTCTTTGTGTGAATGTGTGTATATTACTTGTGTGTGTAAGACATTGATAAAACATCAGAAAAGCAGCAATCTTGATGTGGTCATATCTACATTTCTATCAATACTTGTGTGCATGATTTTTTTAACTAATGTCTAGAACCACCCATGTACATCAGTAAAATGCCACCACCACCCCTACCTCCCCCACTCCCAAAAAAGGAATATTGACGTTCAGTCATATGTTCAGCCACCTCAAGACTCGGGAGACCCAGCTTCTAATCCCAGTTCAGCCATGAAACTAACTGGGTGACTTTGGGCCAGTCACTGACTCTCAGCCTAACCTACCTCAAAGGGTTGTTGTGAGGATAAAATGGAGAGGAGGAGGAGGATTATGTAAGCTGCCTTGGGTTCCTTGCAGAAAGAAAGGCGGGGTATAAATATAATAAATAAATAAATAAGATTGCTGTTTTGCAGTGTTTGGGTAATGCACATCTGTGATTGGTAATTCTTCTAGTGAAACCGAAATTCAGGAGTAAGTGTTGGAATGCAGGATAGTAAACCCTGTGGGAAGCTGTGTGGATCTAGAATTGGCCTCCACAGTCCCAGTCACTTACAGACCCATTGCTAGAGTCTACACAATTTTTTTTAGAATTTCCTCTTTTTATAATTTTCTTTTTGTAGTTTAGTGGAAGACCGACAACCTGGTCTTCTGCGTGGGTTCAATGCTAAGGGGGTAGCGAGTCCTGGGGCGGCCTTCTCCAAGATCCCCAGCGACTATCACCCTTAGCCCAGAACAAAGGGATAACTTATAGCCACAGAAGTATCTTTTAGAAAACAAGTTTATTTACAACATTACCTTCACAAACCCAGACACACGCCAGCAATACAGCTTATCAGTATGGTACAAAGTAGCAAGCAAGAAGTCTTAAGGACACCGTGATTTCAGGGCTCTCGGCTAGTTAGTTCAGCTCGGGTCCCGGCAGAGGCCCGGTCAACCACACGCTGCTAGCTGGGTTCCCGGCGGAGGCCCGGTCTACCCAAGCGGCTAGCTGGGTTCCCGGCGGAGGTCCGGTCTACCCAAGCGGCTTGTGAGTGATTTCAGCTTGGTTTCCCGGGGGTCCGGTCAACCCAAGCGACCAGTGATTTCAGCTAGCTGGAGCGTGCTGGGTGTGGCTACCCGGGGTTGCCGATCCTTCATTCCCTTACCCCAGGCATGGGGCAAGATTGTTGATCAGGTCCAACAACCCAGTTCCCTTGCGCAGGGTGTTTTATACCTTGGTGTTTCAGGTAGCCCCTCCCTCCGTGATCAGGTGGGTTGACACCCTCCCTGAGGGGCGGCCTTTTGGGTCAGGTGGGGTGACGCCCTCCCCCTGTGGGGTGGGGTCCCTTTGAAGCCACTTGCTATGGTGTTGAGTGGCCATTTCTTAGGGGTGCCGAAGTGTCTGCTCTGGAGAGGTATTCAAGTCTTATGTAGATGGGGCTAATATGCGAGAGCATTGACAAACCTGGTGATGCTTCCTGCCTTCCCCCCTGGGGTGATTCTATGCAGATGTTGTTTGTCCCCTTTTGCATCTGTGGAGACTGGCTGTCTCCCCCCCCCCCCGGGTCTCCTTCTCCCCTCCTTGGTGAGTGTGTGTGTGTCAGGCAGGGGGCTTAGGTTGGCTTTCTCCACAAGTTTTATCCTGGAAGACAATCTTACTCGGTCACGAGTGATCGCCTACTACTAAGTGAATGTAACAGGGGCAATGTTCTCATCCTTAATATGTAGGTGTGCCTAAAATACACACATCTCTGTGTGTCTGTGTGTATTTATTCTTCAGTATAATGAGGCTTACATAATAATTTTTGAGCCACCATGCCAAACACAGGCCACCAGCCATATATGGTGGCCTTGCAAACTTAACAGGGTCCACCCAGCAAGCCACGGAACATAGCTAGTAGTCTTGTGCAGGCCTAGAATTTCAGGTCCACTTTCTCCCATTTTAAAAATCTCAGTTATTTCTCTCCAGAATATGAAGAATTTGTGAATTTTGGTAAATTCGTATCATCATTAAACTGCAACAAAATTCTCACCCATCTGCAACAGCCAAATTCCATAGGTACAGCTGTCCCCAGCATGGAAATGATGATGTGCCTGCCTGCCATATAGTTGTTAAAGTTGAAGAGCCTGTCAGAAAAAAAGAGGTGGTGGCAATCCTTATTGCCACACAAATATGGTTGAATACACATAGATTCAAATCCAGACATTAAAGAGAAAGCCCTGAAAGCCCTGAACTTGGATGGACGAACCTGATAGTTTCAGTTTTTCTCACATTCATTTTTTTTTAAAAAAAATCTCAAGTTCTTTTTGTTCCAAATATGGAGAACATTGCAACATTGTTGCAATTGTTTGGGTACATTCTTAGCAAAACCAAACTGAAACATAATTCTGACCCATCCATAGAATAAATTAATCTCTAATATCCTTGAATCAAACAAGACATGATGTTCAATATGTCTTTGAATCCTGTGCTTGGGATTCATCCATCCCCAATCCATCTCCTATAACAACATCCCAGGGCAGGGACCTGATCAGGATTAGGAATGTGGTGCAGAGGGCTTTTTGTGATTTTTTAACCTATGAATAATGCTCTGCCCCAAATAGCAGCTTCAGTGGGTGATTTTCAGTGGCAAAATAGCAAATGGGAAATGGCTGAGCATCCTTCCCCCATGCTGCAGTCCCAAGCCTGTGGCTGTTGTTGCCAAAAAAAAAAAAAAAAAAAAAAAGGAAGGAAGGAAGGAAGGAAGGGGAAAGGAAAGGAAATGGGCGGATTCTAAGCATGTGATTCACAGACATATTTCACATCATGTGTAGTTTTGTCCCACATTGGGAATTTGTTTCCAAATGCCTATCCCATTGAAAGTAATGCAGTATAGAAGAATTGGATACACATCTGGATGAGTTGGGCCTTGCTGCCTAGGCAAGCACACAGGGCCAGCCCATCCATTAGGCAGAGTGAAGGAGCCACCTCAGACAGCTTGTGTCTGTTGTCATGAAAGGCAGCAAATTGAGATGGATGGATGGATAGGATGGATGGATAGATAACATTTCTTTTAATTTGTTGTCATTGTTGTGTATTTACTGCCATGGAGTGGGAGACTTGCTTGTGGGATTTCTGCCTGAGGTGCCAAAAAAACTAGGCTGGCTTTGGGTACTATGTACCTTGATTGGCGGGGGGAGGGGCATTTGGTGCTCTGCCTCAGGCAGCAAAATGTCTTGGGCAGGGCCTGCACAGTGATGGGTGAACTTACCTCGAGTGAGTTTGTTATTTCCTTGGAAAGTAACAATTTCATCCATGTGCGCTTAGATGAGAGTTCTCCTGTAATTCGTGATCTCATCCCATGTATATGAGTTTTTGTGCTTGCGCAATATCGAAGTACATCTTGAGAGCTGGAATTTGGAATCAGTGTTGTGTGGCATATCATCATGCATCACCATATTATTTACCCCCCTCCTGACTGGTTGTTTTCCCTGGGCTGCCTGCATAATGTGATGTTTACTTGACAATCACTGGTGTATGGAACAAGAGAGAAGAAGAAGGACCCACAGAGTCCTCCTCCTCCTTATGGAGCCAGAGCTGTGGCAGTGATGATGATGATGAGGGAAGCAGTGGTGGATGCACCAGATGATTCAAAGGTTAAACCAACTCTGCACTTCCACAGAAATGCAGATGCAGGCAGTGCATGCTCTGAAGCTCTCAATCAATTCCAAACTTAATTGCATATTCATAATACATCAATCCAGGCTCGCTACAAAGGTGAGCATTACGACCAATGAGCCAACTAATTATGAAATTCAGTGGCATCACTAGTCCTGCAACAGACAGAGACACATCCCCGGCTTCCCTCCTCTCTCTCTCTCTCTCTCTCTCTCTCTCTCTCTCTCTCTCACACACACACACACACAGAGAGAGAGAGAGAGAGAGAGAGAGAGAGAGAGAGAGAGTCCTATTTCACACCTATTGCAAAGAGATATGACAAGCCGCTGGGAAAGGATCCTCATTTAATGGGTACAAAAATATTGATGAAAATGTAGCCTGCATTTCAGCTCAGCACTAACTTACACAACTCTGAAACGTTCGTTCTGCTCTGAACTTTATGTTTGTTAATTGCACGTAATGTTCAGCTTTCCTTTCTCAGTAGATCTTTCCTGAGGTCTGGAGAAAATGAAATCACTTTCTTTCCCTGGGGTTATTTCAGAAACTTAGTGAGCTGCTACTTCAGGGAACACTGGCAGTTAATAAGCTGCTTCCTTGGGGAGCTGCTATGCATGCAATGCAGCATCCATTAGCTTCACAGCAGAACCTGTTCTCAGAGCTCTGTGAAACTGCTGCTGCCCTTCAAAACAACAACAACACCTTGCTTATTTTTAAGTAGAGTGGTCATGCCAACATTAGGGCTGGACATCTACACTTACCTGGACTCTAATAATTTTTACAGCGGCAGCACAGAGATTTTTGAGAATTTCCATTGGTCTCCATTTTGAAATGAATCAACCTGATCCACAGCTCCAGGATGAATGTGCAAATTTGAACACAGTTATTCTTTAGATTTCAGACTACTGTGATGCACTTCACATCACAGCAAAGAGATAAGAGCATTTCCCTTCTCATCCTTGAGAAGGGGGGACTGAAAAAGGGAGAGAGCCTCCCCGCGCTCAGCTGATTTGCATGGAACAGTTGAGGGGAGGCTGGGATGGGTGTGTGTCTGTGTATACTTTAAGATATTTTTTTTTCATAAGAATTTTTGTGCACATCTCTCCTTATGCATGCATTTTTCACTAATATACACATTTGTTGCAAGCAGTTTCCCCAATATAATGCCTTGTTAAAGTTATTTATTTATTTATTTTTATTTATTTTATTTATTTATTATATTTATACCCCACCTTTTTTCCTGCAAGGAACCCAAGGCGGCTTACATAATCCTCGTCCTCCTCTCCATTTTATCCTCACAACAACCCTGTGAGGTAGGTTAGGCTGAGAGTCAGTGACTGGCCCAAAGTCACCCAGTGAGTTTCACGGCCAAGCAGGGACTAGAACCCGGATCTGCCGAGTCCCAGTCCAACACTCTCACACTACGCCACCACTACGCCACATATTCCCCAAATATCTGCATTTTTGTACACATTTTTTGACTGGAGAACTCCATTGCAAAATTTGGGACAGTGAGAATTTTGAAGGATAATTGAATTTCAGTTTGCACAATAGTTCCAACGTGCAAAATTAGGTATGTTCATATTAAAATCAATGTGAACAGAACAAATTTCTTCCCCATCTCTAGACTGCATGCATGTCTGTGTGAATGGTTTGTGCCTATCTCTGTGAATGTTGCATGAAAGAGCAGGGTGGCCATGCCCACTTTGAGCTCTGGCCATGCTCACCTCTGACATGTGGCTCCTGGCAGGTTTCCTGGGTAGCAATCCAGCTGTCAGGCTGAAAAACGTTCCTCACCCCTGCCCCAAAGGAATGTACAGTAATCTGCTAATGTGGGAGGAAGTAGAAGAGTGCATTCAGAGATACTAATGTGGGATCTAACATTGCTCTCTGCTCCTAGTGCCCTCCACCTTTAAGAATCAAGCCTGCCCCTATAATGTCAACTTAGTCCCATCCCAGATTATGTTTCTGAGTCATGTTAGAGTGTGATAGATTATTGAGAGAGAGCGGAACTGGGACACAAGATGGGGAGCTTCTGTTTAGATATAGATAGATAAATAGTAGAGCTGCCTCCCCCATTAAAGAAACCTTAATTGGATGATCAACTATTACATTTGCATAAATTGTCATGTTTTTAGATGATGCACACACATAATCATAGACATCATCTTAGAAGAGGCATTCTCACCAATGTGTGATAAAAGGGAAACTCTTTTAATATGCTGCTTTCCCTCTCCAGTCTTTTAAAAATACCTGGGGGGGGGGTTCCCCTCAACTTATCGACACACAAAATACAACAACTGTTGCCTAAATAATTGGGCATATTTTTTAGTTAATTGATTTTTTAAAATCAGATTAATCAAGACAATTAATGAATTAAATGTTGCAGCCTAGACAGATAGATCGATAGATAGATGTTTGTTAGGAAAAGGCTGATTTTCTTCCCATTTTTCTTTTTGAAATTTGCAACAGCTCAAATCATTATGGTTGTAATGTCATGATATGTCAGGTGCAGTAGTCATCCGATTCAGTGTTGTCAGGATACTGACAGAGGGTGGAAGTTTAAGAACCTCCACAGCACATAGTAGGAATGTGAAACCTGTGGAGATCCAGATGTTGTTGGATGATTGGCTAGCTGGGGTTGATGGGAGTTGGAGCCCATCAACAGCATCCCCCCCCATCCCGCTGGTTTCCCATCTTGCTATATAACATAATGAAGGCTTTTGTGGGCAAAGAAAATACACAATTGGTACACACCAAAACACACAACCCCCCATCCATCCAAATTTGTACAATAGCTCGTTCTATATTCAGTATGGATATCAGTTATCTGAAAAGGAAATGCTGTGGGTTGGATCCAGAGGAACTTAGTCATGATTTAGTCCCATTGAAATCAGCGTACTTAAGTTAGTCGTCATGACTAACTTGCCCCCCATTGATTTCAATAGGACAGAAATGTGACTACGATCCTTGGGATCCAACTCTATATGGTATGGGTGGCGACTGAATATTGTGAGGAGCAGATTCAAGATGCAGGGTGCAGAAAGACATAATAAACCTCATTTCTCTTCCCTTCCCTATTATGTTTTCTTCTAGAAGATTCCAAAACGTGCACAAATTTGGGCTAAAAAAGACTAAAAGTCATTTTTAATCACTAATAGTGGTTTGTTTATTTATTATTTATTATTTATTTATTACATTTCTATTCCACCCAATAACCGAAACTCTCTGGGGGCTTCACAAAACACAAATAGTGGTTGTATTAATGGGCATGCTTATATACTTAACATTACTCTTCCCTTTCTTTTCCCCATTTGTTCTGTATATAAATTCCTCAAGTTTTTACTATGATTTCAGTTTCCCTTAAGATCTCTTTTACATGTGTATTTTGCTCTAACAAACCCTGACAATAACGAGTTGACAAACACATTACTATTTTTTTAAAGTGCTTTTCTAGCTTCTGAGCCAGGGGAGAACTTCATTAGTGTGGGTATAGGGATTTCATTGCATTGTATTGGTTTCTTTCTTCTTGTCAGACACTTTCTCTCAGACAAGACTACTGCACTTCCATGACTCAAGGTATAACTATTGGCAGCTTTCAAGCTTGCTGTCCATTCTGACACTAATGGGCTAGCAGAGAGCAGGTTTGCAGGGTTTTTCAAGCAAACTTTAGATATGCTTATTTGCCAGAGTTCACCTTTCTTGTTCTGAACAGTCCTACTTGACATTTAACAAAATATATGTGCAGTAAGAGCATGATGGATTGCAGCTTGGTTTCCTTCCAGAAATCTATGGTGCATGCAGGAAAAATGCCAGTGGCATATCTTCATGGAATGCTTGGGGGACAGATTTCATTTGTGTGATCCATACAAGTCACGTGGCACTAATCCACAGTGCACCAGAAGAATCGTGTGGGACAACAGAAGAATTGTGTGGAAAATGCAAGGTCAGCCCAAGGGGTTCAGCCCACATGGAAGAAGGACAAGTGAACCTCACTAGGGATGGGTGAGTATTGCATTTCAGTTCTGCTTTGATGAGAATCTACCAAAATTCACAAAAGTTATCCATATTTGGGACTAAATGAACTCAAGATTTAAACAATCTAATGTGAGGGAAACAGAAACTGTCAACTTCATCCATTCAGGCCCCGGGCTTTGAATGCTTTGCTCTGAGATCCCTGTGTATTTAACCACAGTAGTGCTAAATTAGGTTTGTCACCTCTGTTTTCTGACAGGCTCCTCATCTTGAACATGAGGCAAGTGGGTACATCAAGGTTCACTCCATGTTGGGAATAGCTTTGCCTATTGAATTTGGCTGGTGCAGATAGGTGGGCATTTTGTTTCAGTTCTTTTTTTTAATAAGAATTTATGGAAATTCTCAAAGTTCATATTCATAAGGAAAAGAACTTGAGACTTAAAACATTCAAATGCAGAGAAAGCAAAACTGACAGATTTGCCCATGCCTAACTTCATGCAAAATGGTACCTACCTTCCATGAGCATTTTCCACATTCTGTTTCCCAGTAAAGATCTGAATGGAAGCACGGAACCTGTGAGCCTGTGAATTGGCAAAGAGCGTGATCCAATGCCCTCCTCCCTCGATGCATTAGGCCTCCAGACATGGAGGTTGACATGCACCTAATGCAAGGCACAAGGCACGGCAGCAGCAATTTCTGCTGCCCCATGCGTGCCTCTCGCCCTGTATTTCATCTAGATGGCCGTTTTCGGCCATATAGATCAGTGTTCTTCAACCTTGGGTCCCCAGATATTTTTGGCTTACAACTCCCAGCATGCCCCAGCCAGCTACGCTGGCTGGGGCATGCTGGGAGTTGTAGGCCAAAAACAACTGGGGACCCAAGGTTGGAGAACACTGCTCTAGATGAAACACCACAGAGGGGGAGGGAAGGAGGCCCGGGTGCCATTTGGATATGGTGCAAAGCCATCAGCCGCAGCCTCTTCCCCTCCCCACCCCACCCCGGCATGCCCTTTCTGTCCTCCCCAAGGCCGATCCCAATCTTGAAGGGGCAGCCGGAGCAGTTCTTTCCACGAGGGAGGGGGTGAGACGGGGGCTTCGCGTTCAGACTCCCAGCTCCACATTCAGAGGACCTCGGAGCTGCGACTCCGAATAATCCTATGGCCTCCAAGACAATGTCAGGAGGAGGCCATAGGATTGCGCCCAAACTCTTTTCAGTCTACCATCCTACTGTGGTGTAACCATAGAAAACATGCTAACTGAGCTGACCCATAACTATAGTGCCAGGATTATACATTAAATCCAGCATTGCACTAGTGAAAGTCTTCTAGTTCAATGGGACTTCCTCCCTCTCTCCTCTCCAACTGCAGCCCTCTCTAACTGCAGCCCTCTCTAACTGCAACCCAAAAGTCTGCTCGGGAGGGTTTCCCAGCTGTCTGGAGCAGATTTTGAAAGTGAGCAGGAGACTGCAAGGGGAAGGGGGAATTTCGCCCCCCCAGTTCCACTGACGGAAGCGGTTCCATCAATATAATGGAAACAACAATTTATTGCATTTTTGAAGTATCCAGTCTGAAGGGATGCAAAGTTTTGAATCAAATCTAAGATACTTAAAAAATAATATAATGAAAATTAGTTAAAAATTATACAATGGTCTGGTTTACAAATATTAAGGGAGAATTCTGAATCCTGTATAACTCTGTGCAACAAGACAAATAGTTGCAATAATTAACTAAAGAGTGCAATAATTTGGTTAACCACAAATATAAAATGTACCGTATATGTTTATATTAATTTCTTGATTCAAAGCAAGCAGTCACGATGATTTTCCTAACAACATTTACGCTGCAATTCTGTGCACATGTATCCAGGAGTAAGTCCCATTGAACTCAATGGGGCTTTTTTCTGAGTAGACATTTATAGGATCGCACTGTTAATCTCAAAATACTATCCCTGTGGAGATTTATTATTGTTTTAACCAAAAATGAGTTACTAAAAGCTAGATATTGATTGTTTGATAAACCCAAATGAATTAATATAACATAGTGTATCCCCGTGATTAGTTAAACATAACTGCTGTGATTCTGAATTAGAGATAGGTGAGCTCTTCCCCACCCACTTCAGATTGACTCAGAAATTATCCAGGTTCATCTACACACACATCCCAGAAGTACTTGGACAATTATCTGAACCAATCCAAGCTCTGCACCAAACCCCTCATCCTCGAAACAACTTCCCCACTAGCCTTCTACTTCCTCAAACACCCTCTGTCATGGAGCAGGACCCTGAATCCTCATCTTCAGAGGGTCCAGAGTTAATGGTTCAGGGAGAGAACACAGCTACAGAAAGGCTTAATAAATCTTTCACCTCCCTGGGACCCAGTTCTCCAGAAAGACCCTAGGGCCAACTTCCCTGCACCCAGAGGAGGTTGCATTACCATCCTCAGACTCTGATGACTCAGGCCATGAGGAAACTAGCATACCACAGCCACTCCCATGTCATCACAGCCTGAGGTTGCTAAAACAGACCAGGCTCCTTTAAGTGAAAAGCCTCAGTTAGCATGGATGCAGGGCCAATCGGCCTAAGTCCAGCAACACTTCTATTTAAAGCTCAGTATTGTTTGGCTCCTTGTTGGAGTTCTGTCTGGCTTTCAGTCCCAGCACCACTTGGAGCTTATCTCTTTTTGTCTTGCTTCCTGATGCAATCTGGCCCCTGCTCCAGATCTGATTCCTAGCCAAACCCTGAAACTCAAGCCACATCACAGAGCATTATCAGAGCCCATGGCCTGAAATGATATAATCTCTCACCTCCCTTTTACTTACCTGACCAGCAGGCCATGGTGCATGGGGAGGAAAGAGGTCTAACTTTTCCCATTACCTCTTTGTTACCCTGGCATACAATGTAGAATCTCACCAGGAGGAAAGGCATGGAGGCCTCTGGGATTTATAGTCTTCCTAAGGGCTACTGCCATTGCAGTAGTCCTTTTGAAGCATACAAATCCCAATGGCCAGTGCCTTTCCTCCTGGCACACTGCTATGCATTCAGATATTTAATCCCCAGAATACAATCTGAAGTTGTAAAGTTTGTCAGCAGGTACATGGGAAGCAGTTTCTGATTGGGAAGCTTACCTTTGTGTGATTTGCAGAGACAGGTACAGTAATACCTTGGATTGCAAGTAACTTGGTTTGAGAGCGTTTTGCAAGACAAGCAAATTTTTAAATATTTATTTATTTTTTACTTGATATACAAGTGACGTCTTGCAATACAAGTACTGTAGTACGGCTTAAATTAAAAATCTCTGTACAAATTTTTTTGGGGGGATTTCGTTTTGATATAAGAGTGTTTTGGATTACAAGCACGTTTCCGGAACGAATTATGCTCTCAATCCAAGGCATGCCTGTACATGCCTTCTGCAACCTCCCAACTGTGCCATGTTCATTTGCCTGAAGTGCAAAATTGTGGAAATGATCAAAATGCAGGCTGCAACACTGCTGACAGAACACTGATTCTATAGGAAGAAATGCTTGAGTGTGTTGTATTGTTCTTTATGTGGTGAAGCCTCTGATTGGCTGAGCTAGTGTGGTGGCAGGGAATGTTTAGTTGTTTATGGATCTGAACTGTATGCAGCTCAGCCTCAGTTTCATTTTGTCCATTTGACAAACAGGAGGAGGCTGAAGACCGAGAAGAGGTTGGTATTTTGAGACATTGGGAAACTTAAGGGAAGGAGCCCCATTGGGGAAGCAGCTGAAGGAAAGGTGCAGGGTAGGCCATGGGTTGTAAAACAGGAATCTGTTGTATGGTAGGTGGAAGAGAAGATGACTCTAGGGAAAAGAACAGAGTAGACAAGAAGGTGGTAATGAGGGAGGGAACTCTGAAGAGGCCCCACTGCAAGGTCAGTAGCAGGTGCATGTGGAGACTTTAAATTTAGAAATAAAAAATAAAGAGAGTGCTAGGGCAGGCTGGCCAAGAGACAGGTGGCTAAAGTGATTAAGTAAGCAGTGGATTGAAAAGCAGAGTCTCAAAGAAAGAGTAAGAGATGAAGTCATGGAACCAAAAAACAAAAACCAGGAGGCAAGCAGAACATCAGATTATCACATGTGTAGCATGGACGGGGGGGGGGGGGAGTGCAGGCAAAGGAGAAAAAAATGTGCAGGTCCTAAAAGGCTGGAGAAGGAAGAGATGAATTTCATATATTTATTTGAGCTAACCAGCCAGTTCTTTAGATGTAGCACTTTACTTAGTGCATTTAGGGCCAAAGAAAGATTGGTTTCTCTATATACTTTATCTGATTTTTGGTCTCAAATGAATGACTGCTTCTACTCTTCCCAACACCGAATCCAATAGAGTTGTGGGGAACTCAAGCTGACACTGCAGAGTCGCTGTCAATAAAACTACAGATTTTACGGACTGAGGTAAGATTGCTTGTCACAGAGTGTGCACATTTTTTACCAATCCTTGAAAACCAGTGGTTGGTAAATAACAAGACCTGACTCTTCACTCAGACCACTTTGTACTTGTCTATATTGTTGTTGCATATGCAGTCAACATAATCTTGTAAATTCCCACATTCAGTTTTCAGAAAATCCAGATACCTGGATTCTTTTTTTAAAAAAAGTTTGAGCACAGTGTATCATTGGACTAGATTATGTTTAATTTTCATACAGAAAATGGGAGCCTATGCACTGCTAGTAAAATTACATATTGCTCTTGTGCTTTTCATATTTCTTGCTCTACCTTTGATTCAGTTAAAGCATCCCCCCCACACACACACTTTGGGTTCTCCTGTTCTGTTATAAAGAAAAGCACTCTTAAAGGCCTATGGTGTATACAGAGTTGGAAGGAATCCAGTAGATTTTCTAACTTAATCCTCTGCCCTAAACCACTCTTGACCAAAGTTTTCTACCTTAGGATTTCCAGATCTTCATTCAAAGATGGAGCCCCTCTCTGTCCCTTTAAAAGCTCTGAAGCACAGACAGAATGTCACCTCACTGTTCTTCCACTGCCTCTCTGAGCACTCACAGCTCTTGCCCACTGTAGCAAGCAAGACTCTAGTTTCACCCCACAGTATGTAGGAGAGGATTAGGAAGAGGTTGAGAAAAGGAAGCTTTACAGGACCAGGGCAGGCCCTTTGCCTGAGACAAAGGACAAGATGGCACCCCCTCTCACTCCAAGTACAAATGCCAATCACACACTGGCAGTTGTCTCTTACTCAGGGATGTTGAAGAGTCCTTGGTCTCAAGTCACGAGTCGAGTCACAAGTCCTTGGACCCGAGTCTCGAGTCCGAGTCCTTGGTCCAAAATGGTGACTCACGAGTCACTCCCAAAGCTGACTCCACGAGTCCCTATTAAAATCAATGGGGTTTTTCCCCAACAAAATAAGGCTACTTCAGATGTGTGGTTTAAATAAATTCTAGGCACAAGTGTGCCTTTTTATTTCAAAGCTCTGCAACTGATTTTGGCAAGAACAGACCAGGCAGACAAACCCAAACCCAAAATAACCAGGCAGGCAGAGGAGGCAGGGAACCCCAAAGCAGGCAGGCAGAGGCCTTTGTCTTGGACAATTCAACTGTTGAACTGGTCAAGAAGAGACCAGGCAGGCAGAGGAGGCAGGGAACCCCAGACAGGCAGGCAGAGGCAGCCAAACCCAAAATGTCTGAAAGGTTGCATTTTAGAAAAATGAGTTTAAAAAATAAACTTGCTGTACTTCCTAAAACTTATCCATGTTGCATTTGAGGAACATGATTTTTTCTAAATGTTTGGCCCCCATTCTGGAACGGTGAGATCTCATCACAATTCCACCCTCACTGAACACCCGCTCCACTGGTGATGAACTTGCTGGAACCAGAAACACACTCAGAGCAGCCACCCAGAGTAATCTCAGGTCCTTCTTCTGCCTCTCCCAAGTACGCAACACATCAATCAAAATAAATCTTGACACACTGTTGGGGCTGCACTCCTGGTAGCCGTCCATAGTGGCCGAGCAGCGGCACACCTTGCTTCCATGCGCTCTTCGCTGGCAATCACGCTCCTCTCCACACCTTCTGGCACAGCCCAGGGATGTTGAAGAGTCCTTGGTCTCGAGTCCTGAGTCGAGTCTCGAGTCCCATTAAAAATATTGGGACTCGAGTCCGAGTCGAGTCAGAGGGGGTACTCAGTCTGACTCACGAGTCGAGTTCTCGAGTCCGAGTCCCCATCCCTGCTCTTACTTCAACACTGGCAATGTGACAGTATCCTTCATTGCACCTGAGTGCAAAAGGCTAGCTTAGGGAGTTTAGGGCAAGTTGCATAGCATGTACAGCTCTGTTCTCCAACCCCTTGTCATTGTTCCATGCCTCCCAGATGGCAGTCTTTTCCCGCCTAATAGTAGGGCCAGCCCAGGGCAGGACCCTCCAAATTTGCTTGGGATGTCATGTGAGGTGAAATTCAGTGGCAAGCCTAGTTGAAAGCTTTCAGCATGTCAACTCAGTCTTTTTTTCCTAAGTGATCGTAACTACCTTTTGAAAATCAAACTTGGCTGCATTTGATCGTAACTACCTTTTGAAAATCAAACTTGGCTGCATTTGACCATCAATCACAAAGAATCCAATGTTATGTGAGAGCTACGTACATGAGCAGACTGAAGTGGCTCAGGATATTCTTGTTTCATAGATCATAGAGTTGGAAGGAGCCTACAAGGCTATCGAGTCCAACCCCCTGCTTAATGCAGGAAACTAGAGGACGGGTCTCCCATCCAAGTAACAACCAGGCCTGACCCTGCTTAGCTTTCCACAGCAGGGAAAGCTTTCCACAGCTTGTTCCACACTCAGACAAGCTGAGCCAGCTTGTTGTTGTGGGACTGTCAGTGAAAGAAATGTCCTTAAAAGCCATCAATAACTGTGGAAATGAGAGGGGTGTGTGGAAATAAAACTATGATAACACATAGTTTGCTCTAAAAATTAGTGGAGCTAGACTTCTACTGAATATATGGATACAAGGGCCAGCCCTACCATTAGGCAGAGTGAAGTGGTTGCCTCGGGCAGCTAATTTTGGATGTCATGAAAGGGCAGCAAAGTATGGGTTGTTTATACTGCAATCCCACATGGACTTGCCTGGGAGGGAGCCCTCCTGTCTTGAACTCAATGGTACTTACCTCTGAGTAGACATACATAGGATCACATTGATGATGATGATGATGATGATGATGATGATGATGATGATGATGTGTCTACTGCCAGGAATGGGAAGAGGCATCTTGGGGATTTTCTGCCTCAGGTGCTAAAATAACTCAACCAGCTTTGGGTTCAATGGATCTTGATTCGGAAGGGAGTGGCACCATTTGCAGCTTTGCCTCAGGTAGCAAAATGGCTTGAGCAAGTCCTAATGGCTACAGTGATCCTGAGGTTTAAGCCCAGGGCACAATTGTGGATGCATCTTGTAAATAAGGCTACAGGTTTCTAAACAGGTATAGGGGGAAGAAGGGAGAGAGGAAAGTAGTGCCTTGCTGCACAAGATGTGGTGCTTAAGCCTGTTTCACAGAATGTAGAAGAACACACATATGCTAGCTTGTTTGATTGCGCAATGCAAAGTCAGTCAGCACTTTGCAATGAATAAGTAGATAAGCAATAGCAAACTGGCCAGCAATTTGAACCAGGGAACTAGAAGATCAATAGCCTGGCATTCAGTCAAATAGCAAGTTGATTAAAAACACATAATTCAAGATGTATAGTAATTTTTGTTACTCAAAGTAAGTCCCGCTGTGTTCCATGGACTTACTCCTTAGTAAGTGTGTTAGGATTGTAGCCTTACTCACTCACTCCCAAAGCAGAAACAACAAACAATTAAACCAGATCACTCTGCCTTTAAACAGGGATCAATGCAGATTAATAAGGCTAGGATTTGAACTAACACTTTGGAAAATCCAGCTCTCACCAAGATTTCATATCTGTTATTGCTGTGGTGTTAAATTATTGTACTTTTCAGAGAGGCAGAAACATCTGCAGGCATAATAATGATTTGAAACATCTCTAGTTTAATCTGGGTTTGTCCCACTGAAGCAAATGAAAAAGCACAACATTTTGCATTCTAAGAATGCTGATAAAATACATAGCTTGACTTTTAAGCGGATTCTGTACCATTCTTTTATGTGATCCATGTATTTTCAATCACCTAATGGATAGACTGATGCTATAATCTTGTACCCAGATGATTCTGCTGCACATATGTAAGCTAAATATGAAAATAATAGTTTTCAACTTGTTGCAATTTATTTTATGATTTGTTTCCAACCATTTTAATCCTAGGATGGTAGATAGGGCCAACAGGAAGGTTTAAGGCAAATTCTTACATTGCAGGTGGTCTTGATTGCAAATGTATTTATTTATTTTATCACTTTTCTATACCACCCAGTAACCGAAGCTCTCTGGGCAGATGACAAAACAAAATTCCACTGTGTGCAGAACTACTCCTGGGTGTGAATACTGGCATACACTTTTGGGCACCTGCCAAGGAAGGAAATAAGGTGCACAGGTTTCTACAACTATTCTGCATAAAGGGTTTTTTCAAACTGACTCTCTAGCCTCATTAGCTGATGGATACATCAGTAACGCTGTGAATCCAACAGTAAGGGTTGGAAAGTAGTCCAACAATGTTTCTATGATGCTGTATCTGCCAGTAAAGCAATTCCCTCATTCTTGCTCTGTCATGTTAGGAACATTTCGTTTCATTTATTACATGTCTATACCACCCAATAGCTGGAGCTCTCTCGGCGGTTCACAAAGATTCAGGATCCAAAGGAACAAACAATGGAATCAACTACCTAGGGAGGTGGTGGGCTCTCCCACTCTGGAGACATTCAAAGTGAAGCTGGACGGCCATCTGTCAGGGATGCTTTGACCTGGATTCCTGCATTGAGCAGGGGGTTGGACTCGATGGCCTTGTAGGCCCCTTCCAACTCTACTTTTCTATGATTCTATGATTCTAAACTACGTAGATGTAGTGCTAAATGTGTCATTACAAACCACACCTGTATATATAGGGAGGCATGGAGGGTGGGGCTTCATCAGACCACAGACTGCAGGGATGAGAGGTTTAATCATTTTCTTTCTGGCCCGTTGCAGTCCTGATGAAACTGCAGCCCCAATCTGCTATTAGCCTAGGAAAAAAGTAGATATGTATAGACATGGTAACATCCGTTCCATCTGTGTTTCGTGGATTGTCGGGCACCTTTTGTTCCTTTGCTCATTGATGGAATCGGATTTTGCACAAATGCATTTGTATGCATTTGTGCAAATTCGGAGTTGTGTAAATTCTCACTCGCAAAAATGTGCAAAAAAACAACAACCCATACACAAATTCCCCCCAAAAGGAGTATTTTCATGCTGTACTCTATGGGGGAAATGTGCATTTTTGGTCAGCGTTTTTCTGTTTTACGTATTTTTCTATCACTAAATTTGTGTAAAATTATGTAAAATGAAAAATATTAGTCCACCAGTCCACGGAATCTGCGCGACTTGGGAAAAGCCAGCCTGCTGTGGAATCTGTGGGTTGGATTCTTAGCAATTCAAACTCATTTGAGTCGGTTATGGATTTCTGTGACATGCCTAGGAAAAAGGCACCAATTGACACCACTGGAAGTCTTTTTTAATTTTCCAAGACTGATAACAGCTTGTGGGGGAGGCAGTTTTCATCAAAACTAGGGCAATGGAGGGAAGGACTAAACGTCCCATCCCCACACACTGCGGTCCCGATGAAAATCATCCCCCTCCCCCAACACTACAGATGCCTGCTGTTATTTTTATTTTATTTTAATTTTATTTTTTAAAAAACAACCTGATGTGGTTTGTAATGACACATTTAGCATAACATCTAGTTTGGCCCTTATTCTTCTGTATGATTAGAATGAGGGGAGGATCATGTTGTGTTCAGCAATGTCATTCATCTTCCTCTGAAGTACCATTGCAAGTTACCTCCCACCCTCCTGTGCCTGGCCCCAGAGATCTTCTGGGGTGGGGTGGGGTGTTTGGGGATCAGTACAGTCTCCTGATGGCTGAGCTCATAAGTTTCTGCAGTAGCCACAGCCAGACAAACCTCTTGCATCATAATGATGCAAACACAGACACTGCTCAGTGCCTTTAGCAATCTAATTCATCTTCCTCTTAAATACCATAGTGACTACACTTTGCTTGTGGAGGTAGGCAGGATGTTTTATTACTATTAATATTGTGACCTTAATGCAGCCTACACTCGACATCAATTCATCATGTACTTCTTAATACTGTTGTGTAATCTTGTGTTATGGGGGAGAAAATGGGATCTTTTTGATATTAAGGTTTATAAAACTTCTACTTTTAAGCAGACAGATCAAGGCTCTATGTATGTATGTGCGTTTTTTATTTGTTTATCCAGCCTGGTTGCTCTTGTTGTTTAATTCACCTGATTTTTCCCTACAAAACCTCACCTCAATGAATCACCTCAAGCAATTGGCATACATTAAATTGAAATGATTGTTTTAAGAGAAGATTTATAGCCTCTATTATCATATAGGGTAGGTTAGTGCAATTTTTCCAAAACTGCTGTGTGTCGTCCCGCCCCCCCAGCCCGGCCCTGAAGGGCTTACAGTCTAGGGGATTTAAGTAATTGAAGAATGAAAGAAATAAAGGAAGCAAAAATAAAATGAAAATGAGATTCTACACAGAGAGAAATTAAAAGTGATTAGCAGTGCAATTTTATGCATGTTTAAACATCAGTAGCCCCCACTGTGTTCAATGGGGCTTGCTTTCTAGTAAGTGTGTTTAGGATTACAGCCAGTGAACACAAATTCTTACTTCCAGGTAAACGAGCCATTTGGTCTTCTTATTTTACATGCATAGTGCAATCCTATGCCTGTTTACTCAGAAGTAGGTCCCATTGTGTTCAATTGAGCTTGCTGCCAAATAAGAGTATGTAGGATTGCAGCCTTGCAGTTGTATGTATATTGACTCAGAGAAGTCAGTCGAGCCTTAGCTACACCGTGCGACTAAATTTGGAGTGGTTTTGAGGGGCTCTACACCATTCACATTCTTCCCAAACTGGGACTGGCTGATTTCTGAGCTAGAAATCTTTGAGTACTTAATCATGTATTCAAGTACATTATTGTAAAGAGGACTGCAGTCAAATTTTGTTATGAAATCTGGAAAGGGAAGGAGTTTCTTCATTCAATTGGTGATATCATCTATCATAGATGATGTCTGCTACTGGGGGTATTTCAGGCACCAAGTCCCAAGCCTCACTCTCTGAGGTGAGGAGTGAAGGGTCCCTGGTATTTGCTCTTTTGCTAAGAATCTCTTAGCCCAGTAGCTGCATCCCCCCCCCCCGGCAGAGCTGTAAGTGTGAAGATAAATCAGAACTAGCAATACAATAAGTCTGAGTTACTTCACTGGACAGCAGAAAGTACAATACAGAGAAGTTCCTTTGCTGGGCTATCGAAGCATTAACACAACTAGTAAGAGAAACAAAAAGCTCATGGTACGTATTGGTCCTTTTCTACAACCACTTTAAGAGGCCATCCCAAACTGAAGTCTCCCCACTCCCTGAGTCAAGTGAGGCTGTCTTGATATGCTCATCACTGGGGTGCAGGGCAGCAGGGGTCTACCATGCTTGAAGCCCGGGGGGGGGGGGTCTGAAGTCCGACTTGGCAGAGAGATGGGGGTTGGTGATGAGCAGGTGATGCTGCCATGTGACTAGGGATGTCAGAAAAATTCACAACACATTCAAATGTGTTCAGATTTAAGAACATAAGGACAGCCATGGTGGATCAGACCATGGGTTCATCTAGTCCAGCATTCTGTTCACACAGTGGCCAACCAGCTGCCCACGGGATCCCACAAGCAGGACATGAGTGCAACAGCACCCTCCCACCCATGTTCCCCTGCAACTGGTGTGCAGAGGCATACTGCCTCTGATACTAGAAGAAGCATATAGCCAATCAAGACTAATAGCCATGGATAGCCTTCTCCTCCATTAATCTGTCCAATCCCCCTTTAAAGCTGTCCAAATGGTGGCCATCACTACATCTTGGGGGAGTGAGCTCCATGGTTTCTCTATGCACTGTGTGAAGAAGTACTTCCTTTTATCTTTCCTGAACCTCCCACCAATCAGCTTCATGGGGTGATCCCAGCTTCTAGTATTATGGGAGAGGGAGAAAAAAGTCTCCCTGTCCACTTTCTCCACACCATGCATAATTTTGTGTACACCTCTATCATGTCTCCCCTTACTTGCCTTTTTTCTAAGCTAAACAATTCCAGAAATTGCAACCTTTGCTCCTAGGGGAGTTGCTCCAGACCCTTGATCATTTTAGTTGCCCTTTTCTGCAATTATTCCAACTCTACAATATCCTTTTTTATGAATGGTACAAGAACTGTACACAGTACTCTCAGTGCGGTCGCACCATAGATTTGTGTAAGGGCAGTAAGATATGGGCAGTTTTATTTTCTGTGATTTCTGTTTCTATGAATCTGACCTGCGGATTCTGCATCTGACCAGCTTTCTGAGTCACGTAGATTCTGTGGACGTGCTGACCAGTTTGTCACTTTTTGAGGGAATTGGTGCTAATGTGAATTGGTGCTAATGCAAATTAGTGCAAGTAGAACAAAATTCTGGTTAAAAAAATCCA
The DNA here is from genome assembly GCA_021292165.1 of Shinisaurus crocodilurus. NCBI lineage: Eukaryota > Metazoa > Chordata > Lepidosauria > Squamata > Shinisauridae > Shinisaurus > Shinisaurus crocodilurus. Next base: position 227,710,708 of record CM037879.1, read on the forward strand.
ATTCCATCAATGTTGGAACTACAGAAGCTTGACAATCTGTGAAACACAGATGGAATGGATTTGACAAAATCAATACATCCCTACATGCGATCCAGGGTAAGTCACTCTCCTCGTCTGGCCTTTCTGCCATTGTCCCGAGCCTGTCATTTTCCTTCCATTCCTGCAGGAACGGAAGAAGCAGACTTTAAACTAGTGTTTTGTGGAAGCCATACATCCAAACCCTGCTCCGTTCCCTGATCCTTGTCTCAGCCACCACCAGCTTTTGATTGTTTGGTGTAGGGCAGTCAAGGCCGGATTATGGCCAGCTGATGCCCTAAGCACAGCCCAAGAATGGTGCCCCCTTGGTCCTTCTATTGCTTAGCTGGCAAGACCTTAAGACTCAATAAGTGCTGAAGGTGAAATAACACATTAAAAACTCAGTTTTCTTCAAGGCGATCCCCCACGCCAGAACACACAACTATATTCAATATAAACTGGTTTTTATTATATTTATTTAACACGAAATAGCAGCAAGCAATATGAGCCAATTACTTACTTATAACTAGAGCAACAGAAAGAAATACAAATTTTCACCGCAGTTTTATGCATTTTTTAAATAAAACTGTTATAAGAGGAAAATGCAATGCAAAAATTTGTGGTACTCTGGTACTCTGTGGTGCCCCCCTTCCCTTGGTGCCCTAATCATGTGCTTATATTGCTTAATGGTTAATCCAGGGCTGAGGGCAGTGGTCATGCAAGACATTGGCTTTGGCAGCTTCTGGTGTCAGGTCTGGGGCTTTCTTTTCTATAGGTGGGTAAGAGCATCCCCTTTTCCCGTTCTGCTAGTAGGAATTGGGCAGCACCCAATTACAATGCCATCCTAACTCTATCACGTGCTAAATATTTTGAACATAATTTGGGGGGGGGACGACTCTAATTTCTTTCTCAAAGTTTAACTTTCAGTGTGTGTGTGTGTGTGTATGTGATTACAAATCTCTGAATTGGAAAATATGACCTTTGAATTTTTTGCAGCATTTTCCATGGGAGATACACAATTCTGAGTTCACTTTGATGCTAATTATATCCAGAGATTCAGTGGATATATGTGGACCTCAGTATTTAAGCTAGCCTAGGTACTATGAATTTTGACTTTTCTTGTTTTCCCCACCCCCTTCTAAATGTGAGACATAGAATGATCAAACTCAATAGGCAGTAAATTCATACACAAGCTTATGAGAAAATGAGTGACTTTTTAAAGAATATATGAAAATAAATGTATGCCTTTTCCTTATGCATTGATATTGAGTGAGAGAAACCCAAGAAATGGAAAGATTACCATTACTAGTACCGGTAGATTGTTTATTAAATCAAGCAAAACTTGTAATTTATCCAGAAGCATATTAATTTATCATTTAAGTGGAAAATCCCTTCTAATAGACCTATATTTCAACACCAAGAAATTGGGTCAAATGATTCCCAGGTAGCCCTGGAATGTTTGAGCCAGCTTTTTCACTAGTTCCAACAAGTATGCATTCAAACTCTGCTAATTATTTTCTGCCTTCTGTGGTATAGTCTTATCTAATATGCTCAAAGAACCTATAAATCTCAGCTAAAGCTATAAGGCATCCTGTTGAGATGTAGCCAAGGGGAGTTACTGAGTAGGAACACCCACTGGTACTGCAATTATAATTTGAAAGTTATAACTTGTTGTGAATATAAAGACTATAGAACAGGGTTTCAAAAATTTCTCGTCAGCTGATCCAGCAACCCTTAGAACACATACTCTAACATACTTTCCATCAAGGTGTTTATACAGAAAAATACAGCTTCATACTCGGAGCACTAGCTCCTGCAGAGGGTAGGTTATTATCACTGGAGGAAGGAGGCATAGAATGTGGCATTACATTTTTCATCATCTCTTACAAGTGAACTAGTTTGGGATATCACTCTTCTTTTGATATTTAGGGCTGGCCAAATTGCTCATGAACACATGATGAGACTGAACTGAACTGTGTGAACAATTCTACCATAAGTTGTGAAGACCTTATTAACATCTATTCTGCTTTGTAATGTTTCCTAGCACACACAAAAACATAGAGAGATATTATATTTAGGAATGTGTGAATCAGCAAAACTTGAGCTTGTCGAGGTTCTCCGAATTCCACCTCAAGGCTCGTTCCACTTGATGTTCATATCAGAGTGTGAGATTTAGTGTTGGTTTTTTCCCCGCACAAACATTTATGCATATTATTGTGCACATTTTTCCAAATGTACACATTAATTGTATGCATTTTTGAAATGTACACATTTTTCTCCAATTGAATAAAACATTTTTGTGCCCATTTGTTCAAAGTATGCATTTTTCAGACACATTTTTCAAATGTATGCAGTTTCTGAATGCATTTTTGTTGTTCCACGAATTGCCTCACAAGCTTGGAAATGTACAGAATTCAACTGCACTTTGTGTTCAGGTCCAAAAGATATTAACATGGTAAATTCTGATAAAAAACAAACTGAAATGAATTTCTCATATATCCCTATTTATATTTAACTGAATCTTAAACTGTATTTTGTTTTAACCCTTTTAGCTCTTCGGTAGTTTCAGGGGAAAGAAAATAAAATGTAGTTCCAACTTCTTACAGGAAGGGGTAGAACATTGCACTTGACTTGTTATGGTAAGCAGACCAAACAAGTTGGGTCCAAAACAGACATTACTTTAAATGTTTGTCTAGCAGCTACATCTTTCCTCCTTTTTTTACTCTAGAGAAGGTGCAAGATCCAGATTGGGACCCTAGCCTGGGGAGTAGGGGTAGGCTATTAAGGTTTGGATTCCCCCTGCCCATACCTACTTTGGAGTAACAATGGAAAGAAGACATAGTAACTAGACACACATTTAAAGTAATGTCAGTTTTGGCCTACAGTGACATCCTAATTCAAAGTAGTGAATAAAGGGAATCCAGGAAGAACTGTGCAAAAGAACCTTTTGAAATTCTCCACCCTATTTGTGGGCAGAGAAATTGGGGAAACGATTTCACTGAATTTCTCCAGGGGGAGGAGAAATTCTCCAACGATTTCTCACAGGTAATCACCATTGGCATGGGTTGTAGCACAGCTTCTTTCTTTTTTTGTAAGGTTTTTTTTGGGGGGGTGGGAGTTGCACTGCTACTGCAAGTGGCAACAGCAGCAACCGTGTTGGCAGCATGGCCCCATTTTGCATTCTCCACAATACACCATACCTAGCCTTGTTCCAGGACACTGGAGAGAGAAGGCGAAACCCACCAAAAACGAGGAAGAAAATTTGGGGAAACTTTGCAAAGTGGCCTTTTATTTCTAGTGGGGAAAGAAAAGAAAAATTTCAAGACATTTCTGAGAAAAAAATCTTCTATCCCTAGACTGAGGGATGTACGGATTTTGTCAAATCCATTCCGGCTATGTTTCGCAGAGTGTCGGGCGTCTTTTCATTCTGTTGTCTGCTCAGTGATGGAATCGGATTTTTGTACAAAAATTTCATTCTTGTTTTCAAATGCACACTTTCACAAATGCACAGTAGCACACACACACACACCCAGTAACAAAAATTGGTCTGCAGAATCAGTGTGACTTGGAAAAAGCTGGTCCACTGCAGAATCCACAGGTTGGAGTCCTAGAAATCTAAACTCATTTGAATTCATTGATGACTTCTCTAACATCCCTAAACATATACACAATGTTCTAGTATAACACTCTGACTGAATATACGTACTATGTTGAGAAATTGGTCCTGAAAAACAGGACAAATGTTTGTAGTATACTTTGTTCTCAATGAGGAGAGTGTCTTCCTTTCTTTTTTTAATTAAATGAATGCATTAGTACAAAAGAAGCTGATGCCAACATTCTGTGCATGCGACTTAATACTTTGCCCCCACAGTGTAATTCCGATTTTAATTTCATTGGTTTTTTCTAGAAGAATTTCAATGCATGTAAACATCTGTAAATACGAAGAGACAAATCACAGAGCAACAAAATGTAAAGGTAAAGTAACTTATTGAACTGGGAGTACTTTCCTTTCTCATTCATGCTATGAGAGCTCTATTCTGGAATTCTTAATGAAAGTGGATAAAGAGCTCTTGATTATAGCAGCATCTGTTAGAAAACCTAAGGCAATTGCTAGTGACAAGCATTGATTATTTATTTGTGGTGTGTGCATAAACTTACATGTTTATACAGTTGAGGCTATTGTCTGCCATACACCATGAAAGAACTCAATACTGAGATGTTGGATGCAGCTTAGTCGGGATTTATTTATTTTTGTTTCTATCCTGTATCACTCAGTATAAACAAGAAAGCCTCCCCCCATTGCCCATTGACGGAAGGGTAGTAACAAAAACAATACCGCCTGAAATTTTACCACTCCTTTTCAATACACTTTGAAGACTGAATTGTCATTTTCTTTTATTTCAGTCAATATTAAGGTAGATGCCCCTGGTACAGTAAATATGGATTCTCTCCTGCATCCTGCAGAATTGTCAAAGTTCTCCAGGGGTATACCCCACCATATCTTTCTGCCATTACCTCCTGATAAGTCCCTTTCCATGACCTTCATTTTTGTAATTCTACTACCCTTACAGGGGAACGTTTGCTGGGAAAAACCACCGAGATTCCTAGGTAAGAGCCAAACTACACATTACACTAATCACATGGCATGTAGCTGAGGCTTGTCTTTTTCTTTACTTCAGTGTCAGTGCATGTGGCCCTAATTTGAATTGGGACCACCACACTCTGGGAGGGTAAGGTTAAACCTCCCACACTCCTTTGTTTTCCTTGAAATCCCTCCCCGCATTGGGGGGGGGTGTTTAAAAAAAGAAAAAAAGTCTCCATGGGAACCAATGGAGTTTTTTTTCTTTTTTACATTGTCCATGGTGAGATTTGGGGAAACAAGGTAGGAGGGAAGGTTTAACCTTTCCCTTCTGGGGCATGGTGGCCCTGATCTGAATCAGGGCTGTGTGTGCTTGGACTAGGGTAAAGAGAAAGTGTGCAGAGGATTGTGGCCTCAGTCATCAAAAGGTCCCCTACTCTCTTAAATGTCTCCGTCCATTCTCTCTAGCTGCCCCTCTGTTACTTTCTCCTGGAACATATACACCTTTCCCACCGCTTTCCACCTTCAGATCCTTCCTCAATTTTTTTCTTTTTATAGAAGCCTTTGACTCAACCCTTTAATTGTCATCCAGTCAGGGTGGCCAGATACAAAAGAGGACAGGGCTCCTGCACCTTTAATAGATGTGTGGAAGGGGGAATTTTAGCAGGCATAGCTTGCATGATAATCATCTTTTTATTCCCTATTTGCCCTGTGATTCTAATATTCTCACAGTTGCCATTATTTAACAGCTGTTAATGGCCAGAGAAACAGATACAACAGTTATACAGAAAGGTCACACCAGCCACCTAAAGCTGAATCTAGATTTATATTTTTATATGAAATATGCGGGTATGGTAAATAATATGCACCCACTGCCTGTGCTGATTTTCATTCAACAGAAAACTGGATAACTTAAGCCTCCTTCAGTCCTTCACTTCCTGTAAACAATGTGCTTATTTTTAAAATCTTGTTTAAATTATTTTCCAGTAAATGTTTCCTGCTAGGTGAGGCAGACTTCTTCAATCTGCCAAGATTTCGGTAACCTACAAGAAACTTTGGCTACCGTTCTGTGCACGCTTAGGCTGCTTAAAGCACATTGCCTCCACTGAGATTTAAACAGCTTAACTATGCGTAGTATTGCAGCCTTCATCTTAATTTGAATTTACTATGGTTGAAGTACAATGCTGTGATTCTGCCCCCGCCCTTGAACTATTATGCATGATGTTAAAATATCTATGCAAAGCATTGCAGTCTCATAAAGAGTGAAATTAAATTGTAGAAATGCCAAATAAATAAATAGATCCAGATTTATGGCCTATTTATCATGCAGTTGAAGGTAGCTGTGCTCATTGATGGAATAAATAGCAGTTATCTTTTTTTGAAAGGATTTAAAAAAAAAAAGGCTTGGAAGACAATACTAATTGGAAGAAAAATATGGATAATTTTATTTGTATTTTTATTGGAAAGCTAGCTCCCTTAATGCTATTGATAGAAAGCAGTCCTAATACAGAAAACATCTCTCATCTCTCTGTTTAGGCCTAGACCCACTTAGTTTGACACTATGGACACAATATTATTTATTTATTTATTACATTTATACCCCACCTTTTTTCCTGCAAGGAACCCAAGGCGGCTTACATATTCCTCCTCCTCCTCTCCATTCTGTCCTCACAACAACCCTGTGAGGTAGGTTAGGCTGAGAGTCAGTGACTGGCCCAAAGTCACCCAGTGAGTTTCATAGCAGAGCAGGAACTAGAACCCGGATCTCCCAAGTCCCAGTACAACACTCTTACCACTATGCCATACTTTTCTGCAACTACATTTGGCTATCTTTAGGATACACTTATCTGCTGGTATTGCCAACCTTTGAGTGAGCGGTCACACACCACACTACCTTTCTGATTGGATATGTGGCGGGGGGGGACTGGCTTGTAACTTGTAAGGAGTTTCCTTATATTAAGGACTCCGTTCGCACTCAACTGCTTCAACACAAGAGCTGTTTCCCTTTGGTATGATTCCATACAGTTGCAATATAAATGCCAATGCTGGAACCATATGGGCAGGGCCAATCGCCTAGGTTTCCCCCACCTGTTCATTGCTTTAGCCCAAGGGTACTGAACCTCAGATCTAGGAGCAAAATCTGGCTCACCTGGGGTCCCAATCCAGCCCTCTGTGGGTTTCCCAGATAGCCCCACCCCCTTTCTCTGACCACCAATCATTTCGTGGTTTCCTGGCTTTTGTGCAGTCTTTTCCCCATTCAAAAAGGTTGAAAACTAGAGGTGGGGGTCGTACCTTTGGGGGGGGTCGCCTCTCCTCTCCTCGGTGAGCAGGGCCCCCCGAATCCTAGATTCTCCATGGCATGGAGCAGCTCTCTGCCCACTCTCCACACTGCTTGGGCAGCTGTGCCAGCAGCGCAGGGGCCCATCGCGTCATTTCCGGGATCTTGCGCCAACGCGGCGGAACCCTGCGCTGTGGTTTTGGCGTAGAAACCAGGGCAACAGGGTGGTCGTTTTAAGCCCTGTTGGCCTGGTTTCTACGCCAAAACCACGGCGCGGGGTTCCGCCATGTCGGTGCAGCTGGGTCCTGTCGCGTCACTCATGCAGCCAGAAATGATGCGGCGGGAGCGGCGGAACAAGCGGGCGGGAAGGTAGGCCTCATTCCAGCCCCCCGATATTCGCAGTATCATCCCTAAATTCTGCTGCAGACTATGGGCAGCTGCCTTTATAAACCCAGCAAAATATCCAGAGACATGGGAAGCCTCCTGTCGTGAGCTAGTGGCTTTACCCTCACCCAGTCCTAGAACATCTTCTTCACTCTAAAATCAGTGGTATGATCCTGAATCTCTTTCATCTTTGATAAGAAGGTGAGCCCTGCAAGCTTACTTCTGATCGTCTTAGTCAACAATCCACAACACTTCAATAGGATCTAAAACTGTAGCAGATGCTCTACCAGGATGGGCCACTATTGCTGCAGCTGCCTGGACTGTCCTGAAGTCAAGATACTCCCTACTGGTGCAAGGAATCCATTTCAGTACCTAATACTGTAATGATGGGGAAGAGGCCCTCCATTTTCTCATGCGCTAAAAGAACCCCCAGATCAGCAGATAGCAACTCAAACGCAGACATGAGAATAGTGCAATGATCAGATTTACCAGGTCCTGCAAACAAAAGACTCATCTAAATAAAGAACAGTGCCATGAATTCAGGTTCTGTCACTCAAAGTCAACTCCAGAAATGAGCTAAGCTGCTCAAAAGCACCGCAGGAAATCAAGCATCCTATGGGGATGGCTCTATCCTCCCTATGGGGAGAGCTCTATTGGCCTTGAAAACAGAACCCTAATAGATCAGAATCAGTGGGGTTGACAGGAAGGAGACAAAATGCTGATTTAATATCACATTTCCCCATCAGGCCCCCTTGGCCTCCTCTCCTTACCCTAGAGACCTCAGAATTAAAGGAGGAATAGCGCACTGAGCAAAGGTAATCTGGAATATAATCATTCACAGAATCACCCATGGGAAAAGATAGGTTGTGGATCAACCTGAATTCTTCTGGCACTTCCTTGGGGACTATGCCCAAAGGGGAAACCCAAAGCACTGGAATGAACGGGGATGAATAAGGGCCTAACACCCATCCAGCAGCAACATCCTTGTCATTTTCTTCTTTCAGTACCTGTTCCATGCCAAAAACTGACGTCTGATTCTCAGCAAAGTAAGGGCAATGGGTGTCCTGGAAAGGAATACTGAATCCAAAAAACCCCTCCTCCTCAAGATGCATTGCATCCTCCATCCTAAGGTGATGCCCCAAGAAGCAGCTAAGTACCTCTAGATTAAATGGGCTGGGTCCCTTTGGAAGGAAGCTGCAGACCACCCCCTGGTTTCTTACCTCCTTGTCCTTCTCTGTGGAAGCCCTGGAAACCTTTACCCTTGGGACATGAAGTGTATGAATGTTGGCCACCACAAATCAAGGACTTGTTTCAGAATTTGCATGGTGTATGTGAGCAGAAGCTCCAGAAACTAAATTTCTCGACATAACAGACAGTGTTGAACCTGCTGTCCTGCACTTGCCTAGGGAGTTGAGAAGATGGGAGGCTACTTAGCCAGAGCGTGACCACTATCACCTTGCACAGACATGGCAGACATCATAAATTATAGCCACAGGTCCTGATCCTTATTATTCCAGTGAAGGGAAGGATCAAAGTCTGCTCTCATACAGAACACCTCATCGTACACTAGCCAGGCTCTGCTCTCATATTTTGAAAGGACCCAATATATAATATGCAAGTATTTTGTGAGAACACATTCTTTAGTTGGAAACTTTTGCTGAATAACTCCCATAACTGTTAGAAAACCATGCAACCAATTGCCCCATGTTCTGAAGATTTTGTTTTTCTTAATCCTTTCTTGTTCCCACCCTTCTCATTTTCTTGCTGCACAGGCTCCCAAAACAGCAATGAAAAAACAGCTATGAATTCTCCCTTCCAAAAATTTGTCTTCAGTTGCCAGGAGGAGATGGTATCCCAAAGGAATCGAGGTACCACCCAAAGGGACCACGCTATTTTCTGCCTTGGCATAAGGATCCAGGATGCCTGTGGGAATACTGCAGCCGGAGGGGGGGGGGTTGGGGAGAGATGCTGCCAGCCAGCCCCTGCCACAACACAGAGGCACATGCATGCCCCTGCCACCACATGATGAGCCTCTGCCTCCAGAGCTGCCATAGCTGCCTCCAGAGATGGTTGATTAACTGCCACATCAGTCTGAGGGTTGTGAAATGGCCAGCCTGGCCCAGACATCCATGGTATAAATTCCAAAGCCCCATGGGATCCCACCCCTGCCAAGGAAAAGGCCCGTCTTGTCCCCCACACTCACTGGTTTCCTGTGGGGCTACAGTTGAAAAGGAAGAGACACGCATCAGTCACTTCCACCATGACAAATGAGCTGCTCCTGATGCTGACTGTAGTATTAATGTGCTGGAACATGCCCCCCAGAGCATCAAGATGAGCTGAAACTGAAAGTCATAACCTGTTTTGAGCTTGTCTCCTGGTTTCCCTATGTTGCAAAAATGCTGTGAGTCCTTTCCCCAAAGAACTCAATTGCTCAGAGAAAGGGAAGCAGCACACACCAGCAGTGAGTTTTTCAAAGTTTTATTTCTGCGCAAAAAGGACCAGCTGGGGCACGTGCCCAAATCAAAGCTGGACAAGGATCAGTGTGGCATACAAGCCTTCTTATACATTTTATAGCCATGGGTCGATCTTACTTTCAGCGAATCAGATACAATCATTAAACCGTGCCAACCAGTTAGATTCCGTGCTCCCTTTATGACGACAACCAATCAGATGTGTTTCTCTGAACATGGCAAGTTTTAATCTTTAGTTAGATAGAGGGCCACCTGGCCATCTTCTTGGCTAAAGACGTGGTTTCTCCTGACCTCTTAGGTCACCTAAGATATCGGGCCTGCTACTTTGAGTGGTACATCTTATCACTCAAAGGGACTCTTCTCTCGCCTGTATTCTGGGATTTGGCACCCAGGAATAGGCTTTTGGGACTAGATAACAACTAAAGCGAAAACATGGCGGCCAAACATACAATTCAGCAAAGAATACAATACAATCAAAACAGACCTTCAAGGTTCTCTGTCTGGAACAACAAAGCAGATAAACAAAGCAGGTGCAGTGGCACATGGTATGCGGGCAGAATCTAGGTCAACTAACGGGGTGCAACACAGAGTTCATGGGGCTTCTGGATCTTTGTCCTGTGTGAGGACTGTTCCCTAATGTCACTCTTGCTGGTCAGGGGATGCTGGGTCTTGCAGGACCTTTCTGTCTGTCTCAACATGCAGGGATTGGGCCTTCTGTTCAGCTTTCTAACTCAGACTTCTGTCATGCTAAGTCACACTGGTCTTTTGGCATTGACTTGAAACTGGGACTCTATTGTGATCCAAGTGAATCTGGGAACCCTTGTGTGTAAGGAAGGTGCCTTGTTACTGAGCTTCTGTGTGGCCTATGTGAATGGGCAATGCCTCTCACACCTGGGTCTTGGGTGTTCTGGGTCTGGCTGGGTCATTATTATTACCATTCATTATTATGATGATGATGGCTCATTCTGCCCTTCGTTTGCTTGGCAACAGCTCTTCTGCATGAGCAAAGCAATTTGCCATTTGCCCTCTGCTTACATGAAATAGAGAAGCATTGTTAAAGTATCTTCTTCAGGGTTGCTTTGGACAGACCAGACTTCTGGGCGTACGGCCAACTAACTGATAACACATTTCTGCAGGCGGCCGGCCAGAACTGTGTGTGTGCGTCTGTGTGTCTGACTTGCTTGTTTTTAAAATGGGGTTTGTGTTTTCTTCTGATGCAAGCTATGTACCTAGGTCTGTTTACACGTGAAAGCTAGGCAGGAGCTTTCTGTACATGCCTTGGGTCTATTTTTCTCTAACACCTATGTCAGGCATGCCCTCCCCTATTGGCTTTGGCACTGAAGACTCTGTGTTGGCCCTGTCTTTTCCCAATGCATCTATGTGCACTAAGATCACAGAAATATCAGGTCCCTCCACCTTATCAGAGGCTGAAGAATCTGTCTGGGAGTATCTCTTACCTGGGGGGGGGGGGGCTAAGGAATTTCCCCTTCTTCTCCTTACCCCTTGACCTGTTTTTGGCAGCACTGAGCTCAGGACCGGTGCAAGGCAGTTTGGTGCCCTAGGCAAGATCAGATATTTAGCACGCCCCCCCCCTTCCCACTTGAGAGCACTGTATTTTTTTCCAAGGTGTTTCTGGCGCCCCCTTTAGCCCTGCGCCCTAGGCAGCTGCCTAGTTGGCCTAATGGTAGCACCGGCCCTGACTGAGCTGTATAATGAACCCTAAGAACAATCGGTGAAACAAAATTCCTTTGCAAACAGGACTCAGCCTAATATCCTGGCTTACTCTAGGCCTAAAGGAAGCCCAGTCACCCCCAAAAGCCAGAAGGCCCAAGCCTATTAAAGGCCTGCAGAGATGCTCCACCTGGGGCCTAGTCAGCTGGTTTGTATAGGCTGCACCAAACAAGGGCCCAAACAACTGGCCTGCTCAAGCCCAGACACGGGGGGGGGGGGAGCCTAGGTGGGTTGACACATGAAGTCTGAACCCCCCAAAGACCAAGAACAGTGGCCAATCAAGTGGCCAGGTGGGCAAACAAATGGCTCAAAAGCAGGGATGTTGAAGAGTCCTTGGTCTCGAGTCACGAGTCGAGTCACAACTCTTTGGACCCGAGTCTCAAGTCCGAGTCTGAGTCCTTGGTCCAAAATGGTGACTCACGAGTCACTCCCAAAGCTGACTCCACGAGTCCCTATTAAAATCAATGGGGTTTTTTCCCAACAAAATAAGGCTACTTCAGATGATTTTGGCAAGAACAGACCAGGCAGACAAACCCAAACCCAAAATAACCAGGCAGGCAGAGGAGGCAGGGAACCCCAAAGCAGGCAGGCAGTAGCCTTTGTCTTGGACAATTCAACTGTTGAACTGGTCAAGAAGAGACCGGGCAGGCAGAGGAGGCATGGGAACCCCAAACAGGCAGGCAGAGGCAGCCAAACCCAAAATGTCTGAAAGGTTGCATTTTAGGAAAATGATTTTAAAAAATAATAAACTTGCTGTACTTCCTAAAACTTATCCATGTTGCATTTGAGGAACACGTTTTTTTCTAAATGTTTGGAGTCCCCATCCCTGCTCAAAAGCCGCAATGTTCGCTGCTTGTAAAGCGCACAGAAAAAGGTGCTGCACAGCTATGGATGCAGCAAAAGAGAGGCCACAAGAAGCAGCAAGGCTAATGCCAAGGCAGGACAGGTCTCCCAGAACGCCACTGAATCCCAGAAGCAGGCCCTAATCAGCCTGCTGCCAACAGCAGACAGGCCTGTGGCTCACGGTGGCTCAGCTTGTCTGAGTGTGGAAAGCTAAGCAGGGTCAGCCCTGGTTATTCCTTGGATGGGAGACCCCTCCTCTAGTTTCCTGCATGGAGCAGGGGGTTGGACTCGATAGCCTTGTAGGCTCCTTCCAACTCTATGATCTATGAAATCTATGACTATGCCATACTGATTCACTATGCTCAGAACATTGTCTTCACCCAGCAGCTGGAAGAACAAGATGCCAAGAGGTAATGCTCCCCCACATAAGCCCTACCCCTGGTCGATGCAGCCATGTGCTCACGCATGTAATTCTAGTGGGCTCTCATCCCACCACCCACCCCCACATCTTCTCCCTGTGCCGAGGTGAGCCAGGCAGGCATGGGGAAGGCCTTTTCCAGCTAAGTTATACAAAGTTTTTTCCATGATTCTGAACACATAAAAGACTCAGCCAATCTGAATTTGAATTTTACTTTTAACCTAAGTGTCTTTACCAAAGTGAGCAGTTGCTTCAATCATCTCCTTTAAAAACATTTCATTTTTATTTTCCTAGAATAAGCAAAAAAAGAAAGAAAAGAAGAATGAATGTATGAATGGAGCAAAGATTTATGTCATTGAATGTCAGAGCTGATTACTTCCAGAAATGAAAGAAATGCATTTTTTATGACTTTATTTAAAACTAAGCTATTTTTCATAGAGAAACCGAGTGGTGGTAGACAAGTTTAATTTTTATGAATGTATGATGCACGGGTATGAAACTGCAAATTAAGTTGCATTCTCAAAATGATTATTTTGCTAAAGAATTCACTCAACAGAGCACTGTAAATTTCCATTGTATCTTTCAACTACATTCGTGTAATAATAGCCTTCCTCTTTGTCTAACATGCAAAACATAAAGAAGCATTCAAAGGCTATCCTCTCCAATAATTCATTATGAAGGATATTCTTCCATTGTTGCCTGAAACCTCATTAGACTTTTCATGAATTTGTGCAAAAAGATTATGTTATGTTCAGGTTGTGCACCTGAACACATGTAATATATGGACAATTCTTGTGGTTTGTATATCATAATTACTTATTTAGACATTATTCTTTGTTAGGCAGGAGAAGCTACACCTGCTAAAATTCCCTCTTCCACACAACTATTTACAATGCAGGAGCCCTCTCCTCTTCTACAGCTGTCTACCTTTACTGGATATCAGTTAAAGGGTTGATTCAAGGGTTTCTTATAAAACAGCAGCGGGCAACCTCCAGAAGCTTAGCGGCCATTTTTGTGCCTTGTATGTACCCCCATGTTGGCTGCAGTCTGTGGGGCACCTCCTGCAAAAGCCAAAACCACTGGTTTGCCGCTGAAATTCTGTGGCAAACCACTCCGCAACACTACAGAATGCTACAGTGGTTAAATTTAGCTTGTTTCCAAGCTAAATTTAACACTTTTGGTTCTCTGTAGCCACTATGGATGCCTTTCCCCCCCCACACACACACACACAAAATATATTTTTAAAATTTTGGGGGGTGCAACAGTGAATGGCAGGTCTACAACAGCGAGCGGTGTGGGCCATATGCAGCCCGCAGCAATGCATTGCCCACCCATGTTATAAAAGGTGAGTTTTGAGCAAGGATCTGAAGATGGAGAGAGAGTGGGGGGCATCCATATATGTTTGTTTGCTTGTTTTTTGTTTGTGTGTTTATTTATTTATTATTAACATATATCTATATCTATATCTATATACTATCTTATCTTCGAAAAAGCTGTAAAGGAGTTCAAGGAGAGTAATTGAAGGAGAGAACTACAGAGCGGCAGCTAGAGATAATGGGCAGAGACATTTAAAAGATCAATGCTGATGGGCAGAGACACCAAGATCAACAAGGCTGATTTCCAGATGAATGTGCATAGGACTGCAGCTTCTGTCATCTAAACACCTACCGCTTGCTTAAACTCAGAAAGTGGTTTCTGGAGTTGGGGTGTCTATTTGTGGGAGAGGGCATATTGGAACCTGTTAAAAAATGCAGTCTTGGTGGCCAGAATTTTCCCACCACCACTAATTAAGTAGGACCCTAGGACACTTTTAGTACCCAATGATGGCATGGGGTATATGCAGGTTGCTAGTTGATTAATCCAAGGGGCAAAAATGATTACTACTTTTTGGATGTCCAACCAACACCAGGTTTCCTGGATTATTTACGAATTCTGTGGGGGGAGAGGATATCAGTCCATTAGTAATTAGAAAGCATGCTGAGATAATAATTCATCTTTCTTTAGCTTCCTGCTTCATTGCTTTTTTCTGACATCAAAACACCAACACTCAGATAAAGAGATGAGCCAGTAAAGAATAACTATCTAAGTGCAGCTAAATCTTGTCCAATCTGGAAGATCCAGTATATGGTTTGGCCTAGATTTAAATTTAAGTTATTTCCAGGATTATCATCTCTATCAGCAGTCTATTATATACCTCTATTTGGTGATATGATGCTATAGGAGCATTGTGATCTTGTGATGAGGAAAGTTCTATCTGAAAGAGATATTAGTGCCTGTTTAAATTTGTATGAGATCTATACCATGGTTTCAGTATTTCCAAGGCCACCACCTGATTAGTATCTTACTGAGAAAAAATGGCCCTTTGAGAATTTGCACAACTTTTGAGATATCGGTTTCATCCTTTAGGACAAAAGATACATTGAACCATGTATATATAGAATGCTGTTGGAATTAGATTTAAGCATAAATCAAGAAAAATGGGGAGAAAGTCCTACAAAGAATATCTGCTGCCTTCTGCAAATGCGTTTGGAATTCTGATCCTCACTGCTAATTGTTGTTCAGATAGTATCTCTCTCAGACTAAGTTGGATCTATCCAGGAGTTTATGATACGGGCTTATACTTCAATTCTGTTCTGTCAGATCAGGTATAGCCATTTGCAACCATACCCAGAAATAAAGAGGCAGAACACAGAAAGTTGGGTAAACTAGGGCCACAACTTTATTGAATTAACAAGCAACAGTGAAAAGCTGTGTTGGTCTTAGTAAGTTTAGCGGGGGGGGGGGAGGCAACCCTGACCCAGTTCTTAGTCCAGAGACAGCCAAATGCCTGTTCCCATCCTCTGACCACACCTTTAAGTGTAGAGGGGTGCCCTCCATTAAGGTCCCAAAGAGGTTGCTTTCCCTGTGCCAAGACCCTAGGTGGCATGTCCCAGGAACCCATTTTCACCTTGAAGGCACCTCCAGGTGTTCACCTATGTGCCCTACCCATATTGCCCACCCTGTTGTGACCCATTAGGCTGCTTAGAAGTACAGGCACCCAACTAATAATCAATTGCCCCTTAGTGTAGGGTTGGGCAATCTTTAAGGGTTGGAAAGCCACATTGGCCACCACAAAACCTTTGCGTGCTGCATAAGTTGTTGGGGTACATTCTCTCTCACATGTACACACATGCACCACAGATGCATAGACACCAGTTCACACACAGATACATACACAGAAGATAGCTGAGGGGGAAGTTAAATCCTCATCCTGCAGCAGTCAGAAATGATGGCTTACACACATTACCTCATGATCCTTTATTTATTTATTTATTTATTTATTATATTCATACCCCACCTTTTTTCCTGCAAGGAACCCAAGGCGGCTTACATAATTGTCCTCCTCCTCTCCATTTCATCCTCACAACAACCCTGTGAGGTAGGTTAGGCTGAGAGTCAGTGACTGGCCCAAAGTCACCCAGTGAGTTTCATGGCCGAGCGGGGACTAGAACCCGGATCTCCTGAGTCCCAGTCCAACACCCTAACCACTACGCCACACTGGCTCCAAAACAAAATTATATTGTTTTGTCATGTGATATCACTAATTCTATCAGAGGATAGAGAATTGGTTATTCACATTGTCACTACCACTAGAATGACTATCTGCCAAAATTGGAAAAAGAAGAGTGACAAATTGTAATCTTTAAGTTAACAAACTTTGTCAGAACTTGAGAAGGTCAACGATTACATAGTAGGTTTATAGACCAATGCAGTATTATTACAATGTTCTTGAATATTAAGGTACAGGATTCAATATCACCCTGTACAATATTAGGATTTATTCAAAATGATGTTTAAGCTATGGTGCAAACAATCTATTAAAAATGGATTTATCGCTTATATATCTGTTAATTTATTTAGTTATTGATTTTGGAATGAATTAAACTATTGTTGAATGAAGTTTTATTGTATATCAGTTTATACTACTAACTAGGTATATATTATGATGCTCTGTCATGTTTAAATTGTACATATGTATAAAAACAACAATATCAAAAGAAAGGGTGGTGCCAAAGAGATGTGGAGGTGGATCATTGTTCAGGACATGACCCCTGTTAGACTGATGACTCTTCACTTGTCAGCCTCAGGCAGAATTGCAGTAACACCTCTCCATCAATCCTAAATGAACATACTAAGAACAAAACCTCTGAAAGCAAATTGTTCATGCTGCCTTAGATGCACCAGTGAAAAGAGAACATGGGCACAATGACCATGTCTTCAGATTAAACAGTGCTTGCTAAACATATGGGTTATCCATAGGTTTCCTACATAGTAGTGCTTTTCTGTGTAGGAAGGTCAACATCCGTCAAGAGGTTCTAATTGCACTTTTAAAGATGTGCAGGATGGTGGTGGAGCACAGCACTGCCTGGGAATGTCATCCAGGTTTGTCTGATTTGTGGACAGTTATTATGCATCTCTGTGATGGATTGAGGCCTACACAGGATTGGGTTTGTTGAGGCCTACACAGGCTTCAGTTTGTTGAAGCCTGAAGGCCCAAACACTCCACGATGGGAGGGGGAGTTTGAGAGTTTTAAGTTACCCAATAGAAGTTTAGAATCAGTTCTCCAGTGCAAGGTCACATGGTTATAACCTTCCATTCCTGGGAAGACTATATATGTGGGGTGTGGTCAGCTAGCAGTAGGAGAGTGTGTGCTGAGCAGCAGAGAGAAACAGCAGAGAGAGAAGCAGAGAGAGAGAGAGAAAGAGAAACTGGCTGGCTGACTGCACAGGATTTAGGTAGACTGAAGTGAAACTAGAGAACATTGTTTGTTTGTTTGTTTTATTTTATCATACCTGCTTTTGATTTAAAACCACTCTATTAAGTAATTTCCCTACTACTATAAGTAAAGTTTGTTGTGTACCCTGGAGTTTGGAGTGACTTATTCACACGCCTACACCCACGTTACTGGAGGAAGCAGGCAAAGGACTGGGTCTTTGGGGAGAGGCAGATATCTCCCAAAGGCAGATCAAGGGGTCCCTGCAGCAGTGGAACCTTGACAATCTCACACACTGTTACTGATGGGCAGAGGAAAATATAGCTCCGTATTTCTCCTTGTCACACCGATGGTTTGTAAAATGACGTGGAATCTCTTCTGACAGAAAGCTATCCGCTAGCGGCAGCTTATTTTTAAGAGATCATTCCGCAGTCTTCAAATGGACTGGAGAGTTTCCATCACATTAATTAGATGAGATTTTTCTGGATTCCACAATGTTGGCCCAGTGTGCTGACTCAGAAATGTTCACAGAGCACTTTATTACTGGAACAGTATTTTTTTTAAAGAAAAAAATATCTCAGCTTCAAGGGGGAAGAATTTTGGTGGAAGCAGGGTGGGCGAAGGTTGAAAATAAGCTATTAAAATAAGGGAAAACCTCACAGCTATGAGAGAAATCAGTGCACACTCTTGAGCCATTTTTAAAAGCTTGGTAATAGGATGTGGATGAAAAATGTTTCCCTTGTGAAGACTGTTCTTAACTTGCTGTTCTTCTCATGTTACATATAAATGAGTAAGGAGTTTCTCCTCACTAAAAACCAATTACTGAGGAATGTTCATTCCATGCTGCAAGTTTATAAGGTGAAAACACTTAACCTGAAGATGAAATCTTTTCTTTCTTTCTTTTTTTAAAGAAAGAGGCTATTAATTTCCTTGCCAAAAAGGGCACAATTTTATTAGCTAGTACTGGTTTCTCATTGTCCCTTTAATAACAGGTGTGCAAGGTGCCTACAAAACATCTTGATAACCAGTCTATATCCTAGTTTATGGGGCATGTATATTATGAGATAAAAATCACATAGCATTTTTGTCCTGAGAAAACACACTGATACTTCTATTCAGCACTGCACTAATGCACCTGCCGCCTTCCTGGAACATTAATCAAGCCCCAGACGGAATGGAAATCAATATGACCCTGAAACATAGCCCTGCAAGACCAAAAAATAAGTGTGAAAAAAGACAGCCTCTGCAGTGTATTGCTAAATGTTTTTGAGGATTGTGCTAACATAGCAAAGTGCAAGTGTCTCAGCTATTCCCTTCCGTAGACAGCTAAGGATATGAATTTTAGATGACACAAAGCGAGAGGATGTATTCCCCAAACAATACTATCAGAGCCAGATCCAACCAGCAGTTATATTGATGAAAATCTAGGGTAATTCCATATCTGACATCCGGGACACTTCTCCAGTTTAAGGCATTATTATTATTATTATTATTATTATTATTATTATTATTATTATAATTATTATTATTATGTTGTTGTTGTTGTTGTTGTGAATTACACCAAAACAAAACAAAACCATATAAAAATACCATTGTCTTACAGAAATTAAATAAATCACTTACAGTAAATGTGTATGAAATGTATATCCATAAGTATCAAAAGTATATAGTAATACAACTATCAGTAAAGATGGTTATGCATAACCTTCAGAAAAAGTGGACCAAATAGCAATATATTTATCCGTCCTCAGGTGGAGTCTGAATAATACCCACTCAAATGTTGAAAGCATTATTAGGTCCTCAATCCATTGTGTGATAGGAGGTGAGCATTTATCTTTCCAGTGTTGTAATATCAGTCTTTTAGCTGTGAAGAGGGCACGGAAAATCCACATGCATTGTCCTTGTGATAAATTCCATACAACAGGTAAATAATTTAAAAGAACATGTGCATTCTAAATATTAAAGAGCATTCTAATACTAGATTTATCCATACTATGACCTCTACCCAAAAAGAAGCAAGCACTGGGCATTGCCAAAACATATGCAGTATATTTGATCCAAATCTGGTCTGAGCATGGACTCTTCCTTGCATGGGCTGCCATTTATTGCTGTTGCTCTGTGGCCAGTAAAAAGCATTACAGCAATTAAAATAGATTCATAGACAATAGAGTTGGAAGGGGCCTACAAGGCCATCGAGTCCAACCCCCTGCTCCATGCAGGAAACTAGAGGAGGGGTCTCCCATCCAAGTAATAACCAGGCTTGACCCTGCTTAGCTTTCCACGCTCAGACAAGCTGAGCCAATGTAAGCCACAATGTATCTCTGCCCCTCCTTTCCAATTTCTCAATGAATTTATTTCATTTTATTTAGCTATTTAGCCCACAGTGTGTTTAGTGGCCCAAAGGTAGGCAACAATATTCAAAACCAATATCCTAGTAGTTAAACTATTCCATATTTTCAAAAAAGTCTGATGCTAAAATGATCACTTATGCCTCAAGATCAGTGTGCAGGACACAGTAAAGAGTTACATAGGCAACACACAGAGCTCCCTGATCGCAAGAAGCTTACACAGTCTAAAATAGACAATAAAGCATCAACAGAGGGACAAACAGTGGGAGGGAGGGAAGAATGTGGGCAAATGCCACTTTGTGGACAGAAACCTTGGTTACTGCTGGGAATGGGGATTGAAGAGGATTAGGCAAAGGTCAGATGGAAAAGGTGTTTTTTAAAGAGAGATCTGGAGGATGGGACAGAGATTAAAGGAGTGGACAACCTGTGGCCCTCCAGATGTTGTCCGACTAACTCCCATTATCTCCAGCCTGCATGGCCAATGGTCAGAGATGATGGGAGTTGTAGCCCAACAATACCTGGAGAGCCACGGGTTCCCCACCCTGACATATACCTTCAGGGAGAGAGTTCCACACATAGGGGGCAGCAAGGGAGAATGGGCAGAATAGATTAAGGGAAATAAATGGTGTGTCCAAATTCAGAAGGTTTCACATAGCTTCTTGAAGGTGCTCAAGCAAGCTTTGTCAGAATTCTGAGAGAGGAACGTCAGGCCCAGTGTCAGCAGCCGGCATGATGGGCCGCGGCCGTTGGTCACCAGAATCCCTTTAAAACAAAGAAAAGAAATAACATTGTAGGGCTGCAGTGCACTGGCTGGCCCTGTGAAGAGAAGTGCTGCAAGACTGCAGCCACCACCGCCTTCATCTCCACTGAATGCTTCTGGGCACCACTACGGCAGCCCAGAGCTTCAGGAGAAATGAAAATGGCAGCTGTAGCTGCCTACCCAGCACTCATCTTCTCACTGCCAGGCTGTGCACCACGGCCTGTTGCCACCACTGTGTGCCATGCTTGTTATTCGCTTACTCGGGGTTGGGAGGGGACACAGGGAGAAGCTTAGAGGTCTTGGAGGACCCAGAGCCTTATCAAACCTGGCTCCAACCCTGAGGAAACGACACAGCTAGGAAGTGGTACTAATCAATGATATCTTGAGAGAGAGCACCACCTAAAGCTCTAGTGAGTCTTTATGATGAGTCATATCTGAAGCGTTAGAGCAAGCAGTGAAGGGCCACAAATATTAGCTCTGCCATTGGCCCTCTTTCATGAAGCAAGGCAGAGACAAAGAGCTTCTTTAGTATTTTGCTCTCCATTATGAAGAGTAGCAGACTTTGATGTGGTTCTCCCTTATGCACTTTTTTTTTTTTTTTTTTGGCTGCTGCTCTGACAATACCTCTCACTGTTCACACAGTGGTGAGAATGAGAGGGGATTAATGAGCCCAGAGTGAGCAGCTGAAGTGCATAGTAAGAGAGAACTCTACCAAAGCATCTATTGTTCGGTGGAGGAAGTGATTAAAGAGTACTTTGACTGTGTCTCCACACTCACAGCAGCTGAGGTACATAATGAAGAGAAAGCAGCTGAGGTTCATAGGGATGGAGATCGTGAATCCCAAGTACAGGATTCAAAGACATAGTGAACATCACGTCTTGTTTGACCTGAGGACAATAGAGCTCCGTTCTAGGGATGGCTGAGAATTTTGTATCAGTTTGGTTTTGCTAAGAATTTAGCAATGTTCTCCATATTTGGGACAACAAGAACTAGAGATATTTTTTTTAAAAAAAAATTGAATGTGGGAGAAACCAAAACTGACAGATTCATCCATCCAGGTCCAGGGCTTCGAGTGCTTTGCTCTTAAATGCCTGGGTTCGAATCCTTGTGTATCCAACCATGTTAGTGCTGAATTAGGGTTGCTCTTCATCTTTAATGACTATATGGCAGGCAGATACATCATGATCCTCTCCATGCTGGAAATAGCTGTACCTATTGAATTTGGCTGCTGCAGATGGGTGAAACTTTTGTTTCAGTTTCTTTTTGACAAGAATTTACACAAATTCATAAAGTTTTTCATATTCGGGAGATAAAGAACTTGAGATTTTAAAAATCTGAATGTGGGAGAAAGTGACACTGACAGATTCACTGATCCCCTTTTTCATAATGTGTGTGTGTGTGTGTGTGTGTGTGTGTGTGTGGAGGGGGAGTCCTGCTTAGGATCAAGGGTAATGCCAGCCACCAGATGGAATGATGCCAGATGTAACCCCTGGGGCACCAGTTGGTTATCCCTAATCTGTTCTCTCAGTTTACCATAAAGATTGCAATTTGCAATTAATGTTTGCAAGGAGGTGATCTCTGTGGGGTGGAATCCAGACAGTCATGCTTAGAGTAGACGCACTAAAATCAATGGGAATTAAGGAAGTCATGACTAAATGGAGTCTGATTTATTTCAATGGGTTTACTCTAAGCATGATGAAGTCTGGATCCAACCCATTGCTTCATAAAGCTCAAGATAATTGTTCATTATTACAACTTCCATGAGAACCCGCATGATCTGCTTAAATGCATCAATAAATCAGAAACTGATGTAGGTAGAAGCTTTTGCTAATTGTGGAGAGGGACAAAGAGCTAACTATGGCATTATAGCCCTGGAAACCCACAGAAAATCCCATAATCCCCCCTTCTTGGCTTCTGAAGCATTGCTCACATATTTTCAACCATATTTTTGTAGCTTTAAGACTTAAAAGTTTAAGTAGTGATGCTGCCAATGTTTGCACATATACTGGGAATATGAATTTTCCCAGTGCAATACTCAATCATATTTCAAGTCAAGCTCCCTCTTCCTGAAATTCTTACTCTGATTAATTAAAATGGACACATTTGACAAGCATATGTGCTGATTTTGCACCTGCATGGCCAGCATTAATCAGAGCAGGCATCCAAAGATCATAGCCACTGTCAGCATATGTTCAGAAGTTGATTACTTTAACCCCTTAACTCTCAAATGATGTATTCAAATGATGTATTCAATTGTTGAAATTTACTTAACATTTTAAAATAGGAACATAGTTACAAAACAATACCTTCCCTCATGAGTAATCAATTTATCAAAGAACGTTATATGTATTGTCTGTTCCAGGATTTGTGTGTGCATGCGCGCATGCACATCTGTGCTGGCTCTTGCTCCAGTGTGAGTCCACAATCTCAATATTATTGGAAAGATTCTTGTATGTTTATGGGTGTTTGATTTGCTTTTGTGGAAAATAGATGGGAGGGGCTAACAGCTTCATGGATAACAGTAGGCTTTGGTCTAGGAAATCTCCTGCCTCTCCCTATATGCACTAGAAATCCCAAGCTGCATTATGAGAATGTGCATGCACAAAGCAACTATGAGCCAAATTAGAACTCTGAAAAAAGCAATCTTTCCCCTCCAAGTATTCAATGATGATATTCACAATTTGCTTGGTTACAATTCAAGCTGAAGGGAGTTTGCACATCACTAGCCTTAAGAGCCAGACATCTGGCACTTTCTGGACGGTGAATTTTGATATACAAGCATTGGGTAGAACTGGTACACATAAGTCATATTGTCAACTCAAGTGGAAGTCCACGGTATTCCAGTGATGTTGTACATCATTTTTATGAGTAGGTGCTGAGTAGGGACACAGGATTCATTAGACTATGCTATGGTCTATGGGGGTGGGTTTAATGCTCCATTGGTGGTGGGGGAACGATAGTTTTGTAACTGGTATTTAATGTCCTGGGTACTTTTTCTCTGAATAGTCCAGACTTTTCCAAAGTCTCTTGTACACTTTGAGCTGTCCCCTTCTGCAGTAGTTTACTGGCTGATTAAACCAACTCTTGAAGGGTTGCTGTAGGACCTTGCAGCACGAAAGCAAGGAATCAATGCCACCTGTGCCATTAAATATTCATTTAGAACAACTGTTTAGATGGGCAAGTCAAGAAGAGAACAGCAAGCATGTTGGATTTTTTTTTTTTAATGTCAGACATTGACAGCTGCCGTTTTCACAGCAAATTAAATCTTCCCGTTACACCTATATACAAGACATCAGAGGAAAGATTGCCCCTGTTTTAGAATGCAACAGTACTGTACCACTTCTGTTTTAATCTCCCAGTATGCTTGAATTAGGGTAGTAAGCAATTTATTACCTGCTACAGTTGCCTTGATAATTTTTTACAAACACCTCCTAGTTCTGTTTTTTTGTTTGTTTAGTGTTGCTATACTAGGGATAGTGAAGATGCCAAATTCAAGTTCATCTAGGTTCTTCAATTTCCACCTCAAAGCTTGTTCTGACTGATGTCTGTATCAGATCATGAGTTTTTTCTTTTTCTTTTTTTTCACAAAATTGTGTGCATATTTTAATGCACTCCCCCCCTCCCCAAATGTACACATCAACTGTGTGCATTTTGGAACTGTGCACATTTTTTCCCATTGATTAATTAAAGCATGTTTGTGCACATTTTTTCAAATGTAAATATATATATTTTGTATACATTATCTGAACACATTTTGATGATGTTGTGAGAATTGTATTGGAAATGTATGGATTTTGACTGCAAATTGCATTCAGGTTCACACATTCTGTTTGACGAGGTGCAAATTGACTAAATTCTGGTAAAAAATGGATTGAAATGAATTTGTCGTACATATCATGGTTGAGCAACACGTGGCCACGAGACACACATGGCCCCCCAGGGAGGTTTGCAGCCCCCCACTGGATCTCCGGTCTCCATGGCACAGCCCCCATCACTGCTGTACTGGCAGATTCACAGCAATTCCTATTGACTCCAATGGAAACTTTTTTTAAAAAAACCCCATGAGTGTGTGTGGAATTGAGGGGGAAAGATTAACACCCCCTCCTGGAGTGCCCTGGTCCTAATCTGAATTGGGGGCCATATGTGCTTACACAAGAGTAAGGAAAATTACTTTGCATACAAACATAAGAAGAGCCATGCTGGATCAGACCAAACGTCCATCTAGTCCAGCATTCTGTTCACACAGTGGCCAACCAGCTGCCCATGGGAAACCCACAAGCAGGACATGAATGCAACAGCACCCTCCTGCCCTTGTTCCCCAGTAACTGGTGTACATTGGCATACTGACTGTGATATTGGAGGGAGCATACAGCCATCAGGATTAGTAGCCATGGATAGCCTTCTCCTCCATGAATTTGTCCAATCCCTTTTTAAAGCCCTCCAAATTGGTGGTCATCACTACATATTATGAAAGTGAATTCCATAGTTTTACTATGTGCTGCTGTGTAAGAAGTACTTCCTTTCATCTGTCCTGAATCTCTCATGGGATGACCCTGGGTTCTAGTATCATGAGAGAGGGAGAAAAATGTCTCCCTATCCACTTCCTCCGCACCATGCATAATTTTGTACATCTCTATGACATGTCTCCCCTTACTCAACTTTTTTTCTAAGCTAAACAATCCCAGCTCTTGTAACCTTTCCTCATAGTGGAGTTGGTCCAGCCCACTGATCATTTTAGTTGCCCTTTTCTGCACTTTTTCTAACCCCAAAATATATTTTTTTAGGTGTGGTGACCAGAACTGTACACAGTATTCTATGTGTGGTCGAACCATAGATTTGTACGTATAGGGGCAGTATGTTAGTGGTGTCCACGAACATTCCGGGGGGCCCCGCCTCGCCCCCGCCTCTCCCCTCCGCGGCAGCAGCCCCCCCGCCTCAATCCTCTGAGCGGCACGGAGTAGTTCTTCACGCCGCTCGAGCTGCCCACGCTGGTCCCGTCGTGTCACTTCCAGCACCGGAAATGATGTGACGGGACCCTGAGCAGGCGCAATACGTGGCGTGGGGGTCCAGCACACCTGCGCAGGGTCCCATCGCATCATTTCCGGTGCTGGAAGTGATGCGATGGGACCAGCACAGGCTGCGCAGGCGGCTCGCCGCAGAGAAAAGGTAAGCCCACGCAAGCCTCACGCGGGCATCAGCGGGGCCGATTTCGGCTCGCTACGCCCACGCGAGGCAAATCGGTACATCAAAGGCAGTTTTATTTTCAATTCCTTTCCTAATTATGCCTAACATGGAGTCAGCCTTTTTCACAGCAGCTGCACACTGGGTCGACATTTTCATTGAGCTGTCCACCACAACCCAAAATCTCTTTCTTGGTCAGTCACCGCTAGCATCAGTTTATACTTGAAGTTGGGATTTTTTGCCCCAATGTGCATTACTTCACACTTGTCTACATTGAACCACATAATTGAATTGCCTATATTGTGTAGCTACATTGTGCACAGCTCCACAATGGCCCGGTTTGCACAATACAAAAGCCCACCATGACTTAATTTACCGGCAGGTGCTGTTGCATTGTGCTGGGCACCCAAGGACGCAATTTTTGCATGACATCCACAGGCACCTGGCTTGCCATGGCTTGTTGTTGTGCCATGTGAACCCAGGGGGCAGGGATTGTGTGAGGGTTAGATGACCCTCAAATAATCCATGGCTTGTTTCAGGGTTATTTGAGGGTTGTCTAACCCGAAAGGTACCCCTGCCCCCCGGGTTCACATGACAGACAAGCTACAGTGAGCCAAGCACCCATGGGCACCATGCAAAAATGGTGCCCCTGGGCACCCAGCACAATGTGACAGCACCCACCAGTAAATTAAGCCATGATGAGCTGTTTTGATGTGCAAACCAGGTTTATGTGTAATTAGCAGAACATTAATTTGACCAAGAGAAGAATGAGAACTTGAACTGACAGTGACCAGCCAGTTTTAACAGAAATGTATATTTAATCCTTTTGAGGGCCAATAAATCCCAATCAGGAGGGAAACCTATCAGAAAGGAGAGTGTTTGGAATGGATGCCTGAGGGGCTGAGGTGAGACCTTTGACTGTGTCCTCTCTGATATTATAATATCGGGACAGAAAGTATTATGAAGCATAATACCATTATCTGAGCCAAGTTTGGGAATGGATTATAGCAGAAAACTACAATTTGTTGGGAAGGATGGTGTCTAACCCTTCCCAGGGAGGTGCATGTTGAAACATTCTTCTTCCATCAACTCCATGAAAGATACCTGAACAGGTAAGTATGAAGCAAGTTCTTTTTATTGTTGCAAATGCCAGTTCTATTACTGCCCAATGCACAAGTCAGAAGGCAGATCCCATCAAGGGAGAGAGTTCCTCTGCTCGGGCCCTATGTCTGACTAGCATATGCCTGGGCTGGAGATCCCCTGCCAGTGCCGATGTAACTGACCCACCCCCTCTTCTCTACTTCCTGTTTCTCATGGGTCCACCCAGATCCTACACCATCCCCAGCCTGCTATTGCAATAGCCCCACGGCCAAGCAAATTAGCTGCATGGGGTTCCCAATGCCACACTCTCCTCTGCTGCTTTAGCTGTAAATGGCCAGGAAGTACTCACTTTGGAAATTTCTGGGATCAATTTACAGGGATGGGGACTCGGACTCGAGGACTCGACTCGTGAGTTGGACTGAGTCCCCCCTCTGACTCGACTCGGACTCGAGTCCCAATATTTTTAATGGGACTCGAGACTCGACTCAGGACTCGAGACCAAGGACTCTTCAACATCCCTGGGCTGTGCCAGAAGGAGTGGAGAGGAGCGTGATTGCCGGCGAAGAGCGCATGGAAGCAAGGTGTGCCGCTGCTCGGCCACTATGGACGGCTACCAGGAGTGCAGCCCCAACAGTGTGTCAAGATTTATTTTGATTGATGCGTTGCGTACTTGGAAGAGGCAGAAGGACCTGAGATTACTCTGTGTGGCTGCTCTGAGTGTGTTTCTGGTTCCAGCAAGTTCATCACCAGTGGAGCGGGTGATCAGTGAGGGTGGAATTGTGATGAGACCTCACCGTTCCAGAATGGGGGCCAAACATTTAGAAAAAATCATGTTCCTCAAATGCAACATGGATAAGTTTTAGGAAGTACAGCAAGTTTATTTTTTAAACTCATTTTTCTAAAATGCAACCTTTCAGACATTTTGGGTTTGGCTGCCTCTGCCTGCCTGTCTGGGGTTCCCAGCCTCCTCTGCCTGCCTGGTCTCTTCTTGACCAGTTCAACAGTTGAATTGTCCAAGACAAAGGCCTCTGCCTGCCTGCTTTGGGGTTCCCTGCCTCCTCTGCCTGCCTGGTTATTTTGGGTTTTTCTGCCTGGTCTGTTCTTGCCAAAATCAGTTGCAGAGTTTTGAGATAAAAAGGCACACTTGTGCCTAGAATTTATTTAAACCACACATCTGAAGTAGCCTTATTTTGTTGGGGGGGAAAACCCCATTGATTTTAATAGGGACTCGTGGAGTCAGCTTTGGGAGTGACATGTGACTCGTGAGTCACCATTTTGGACCAAGGACTCGGACTCGGACTCGAGACTCGGGTCCAAAGACTCGTGACTCGACTCGTGACTCGAGACCAAGGACTCTTCAACATCCCTGCCAATTTATCCCATTTGTGGGAAGAAGGTCCCTTTTCTCTTCTTCTCCTCCCTCTGTCTCTCTTCTAATAAGCAAAGTTACCTTCCTATTAACTTTTATTTCCCCTTTTGTCATTCTTGCCTCCTACCATCCTCTCTTACATGTTCCTCACCCCAGCTTTTCTAATACAGCCCTCTCCTGTTTGCCCCCCATCTGTTCCTTTCCTTGGTTCTGTCTCCCCAGTTCCTCTCTCCTTGTCCTTGTAGTGACCTTTCCACCCCTGCCCATTCTTACCACCCAGAATTGTGGCTCTTCAGCTAAGCCAGGCTGGCCTGAGAGCCATCAACACTCTGGATTGACATCATTTTCTGTCACTGTGCCATGTGGCTGTCCCACACATGTGGCTTCAGCAGCATACAAGGAAAGCCTGCTTGAGCCAGTGAGTCCTGGTGGCCTCTCACAGATGGATTCTGGGAAAGCTTAAAGGTTTTAATACACAGTTCATTTGTCTGTGATATAAGTTCTCATTTAAAGAATTTTGAGGACAATTGAAATTAGTGGCTTCTATACCTTTCAGCACACAGTGTGCAGCATTCTGTTGAAAAGGTTGTTCCTTTCTTTTCTTCAACAAAGTTGCTAAATAAATAATTTAAAAAATAGAAGAAAGAAATTTCTGGAAATACTTGCTCTGATAATGACAAGCTTTGATGGCCTTTCCTCCACAGGAAAAGGAAATGCTTTCTGATGTCTAATTCAAAAGATTTGCACTTGTGTTCTCTCTTTTATCTTCTTCATTAGAAGACTAATTTCTCAAACTGTCATATGGACTGTTTTATAAAAAGAAAAATAACTCAAAACATCAATATGGGTTTCAATAGATTTTTTTGTTTACACATGTCTCCTCATGCAGTGCAGCAACTCTTAGAAATATTTTCACTTTTTTATTTTGGAAAACATTTGGAAGAAATATCACCCATGAGTGTCCCTGTCTGTGTGTCTGAATATGTGTATACATACACACACACACACACACACACACACACACACATGCATGTGTGTGTGTGTGTACCTATCAATCAATCAATCAATCAATCCAGATATAAATGTATGATTTGACCCAGATTTAGTCATACGCCCATTGAAATCAGTGGGACTAACTTAACTACCATTGATTTCAATGGGTCTACTCTAAGTATGATTAAATCTCGATCCAACACTGGATAAAAGAAGTGGGACAACTGAACAATTGAATGTAAAATAATACATGAAGTGCTCCAAACAATATGATGTATATCAATGCACTCATAGGCTTGGTCGAAATGCATTGGGTAGTGGTTTTTATGTTGTTGGAATTATAGTATGTTTCATTGTTTTTTGTTTACAAGCCTATAAAATGCATTGATATACATCATATTGTTTGGAGCACTTTATGTATTATTTTACATTCACTGGTTAAGTTGTCCCACTTCTTTTAGCCCAGCGGTCCCCAACCTTTTTGGGACCGGGGACTGGGTCCCATGGAATAAACTTTTCCACAGACCAGGTGTGTGTGTGTCGCCCACCGCTCACAGCAGCACAGCAGAACCAGGAAGTGACGTGATGGGAGACCCATCGCGTCACTTCCGGCTTTACTAAAATGCTCATCGAGAGGCAAGGAGAGGGATGAGCAGCGGTGGCGGGGTGCTCACCGGAGCTTGCGAGCACCCCGAGAGCCAGGATGGGGTGCTTGTGGCGCATCCTGGCTGGCAGCTTGCGGCGCATCCCGGTGGGCGGTGCGCACCGCGCCCGGCTGCCGCTGCGCCAAGCACCCTGTCCTGGCTCTTGGGGTGCTCACGAGCTCCGGTGAGCACCCCGCCACTGCTTGTCCCTCTCCTTGCCTCTCGATGAGCATTTTGGGCAGCGCGGCGGCCGGGCGGTGCAGCGGCTGGGTGGCGCGGTGGCCGGGCGCCACACGGCCCAGTTCTTAAGAGGCCACGGACCGGTCCCGGTCCGCGGACCGGGGTTGGGGACCCCTGTTTTAGCCAGTCTTGTTTTTTGTTGGGATACATTATCCTTTGTTTTGTCTTGTTAAATCTGGATCCAGCCCATGATCTTTTGAGCCATTCATGAAGATCTTGGCATGTGAGTTGGAAAACACATGACAAAAAGTCTTCTTTTTTAGTTCTAAACTTCACTGTGCTATCTCATAGTACCTTAGGCTTTCCTCTGTATTAATCTACTCTGTATTTGTCAGGTCTGGCTTTCTGACAGACCCTGGCAACTCAAAACAGAACATAAATAACAGTGAAACTCTTTATTGAAGCAGATCAGGTTACACAGATCAGCTTTTCAGATCTTGCAGCAAAGCTTACTACGTTTATAGATCCCAGGAAATCAAATAGCCTAAGCAGAGGCTATAGGCACATTGCTTTGTTCAAGAGAAAGTTCCAAGGTTAGAATCCACAGAGAGTCAAAGTCTTTAAGAATACAGGATTCAAGGCAGATGGGATATTGCGCTAAATGATAAATTAACTTGTAATATTAAGTGTCAAAAAGGACAATTGGAGAAAGACACTTTTGTGAACATTTGGGGTAAATTTTTGGATTATGTGTTGGTGAAGGGGAAGGGGAACGAACCTTGTCAAGATTTGTTATATTTTTGGAATATAGAATAATATCATATATATATATATATATATATATATATTGGGGGAGAAATATAACTTGGTCCCAAGAGGTGGGGGGGTGCACAATGTTTATGTTGTATTTTTGTTGTATTCATTAGTAGCTGTAAGATTTGAAAAAAATTAATAAAACATATTAAAAAAAAAAAAGAATACAGGATTCAAGGCAGATGAGTTCAAGGTTAGTCCAGGTAAGAAAGTATTCCAAGGAATTAAGGCGTTGTTCCCAGCAAAGGCTCGTCAGCCTCTGCACTGGCTTAAATATAGGGGAGGGGCTGCTAAAGCTTACCTTCTACTGATTCATCCTGACAGGGGAATCTGGCCCATAAGCAAGCACTATGTCTAAGAGGGCGTCTCTGTTCTGCCCTCTTCAGTTGATTCCATAACCTGGGAGATACCCCCAAGCCACCTTCCCCTGATGTGGCCTTCTCCTGCTTGCTTCTCAGAATCTCCGACTGTAAATCATAGGCCTCAGCCGCCTCAATCAAGGCTGAATCTTGCAGCTGTGGCTGATAGGGAGTATCACCCTCCTTCTGCCTGCAATCAGATGGGAAGCTAGGCAGAGCTAAGCTCCCAGGCACCCATGACTAGACTGGGTTCTAAATCACCCTGATCTAACTCTGAATCAGACTCTGGCTCCAAAGTCATAGGACCAACAGTGCTTAGGCTAGGCCTGACAGTATTCTGCTTATTTATTGCAGTTTTAGTGGATGTGTTCGTTTGTTTTTGTTTTTTATGTAATTGTAAACCACCCTGAAATCAAATTGATACAGAGTGCGATCTATTTTCAAAAAATAAAAATAAATAATATTTTTCTGTCCAAGTATGGACACTATATCTGGTTCAAACAGAACTAAGCAAATAACCCAAGTTTAAGGCTTCAGGTAACTATGGGCAAAGCCCAAAAAACTTTAGATCCTCTGAGGGGAAGGGAGGAGATGAGCTGAGTAATTGGGGGAGTCATCATTGGGGAAGCCCCCAAACCAATCAGTTAATAGCTTTTACAAAGGCTCTAAATAATAGACCACATTGCACTGAGCACATTTGACCTCACCATAT
Source organism: Shinisaurus crocodilurus (assembly GCA_021292165.1). NCBI lineage: Eukaryota > Metazoa > Chordata > Lepidosauria > Squamata > Shinisauridae > Shinisaurus > Shinisaurus crocodilurus. The sequence goes on from CM037879.1 coordinate 227,742,641, forward strand.
GCTGAAAAGATAAAGAAATATAGGCTGGTGGGGTTGGCTAATAGAGATTTTTGCACTTAAAAGCTTTTGTAAAGGTGCAAGCTAATTGGGTTGGAGAGTTTCCTGATGCATCTTGGGCTTTGCTTAAAGTTACATAAAAGCCTCACCACCACCCCAATCCTCCTTTTCATATGTTTGCTTAGCTCTGTCTGAACAGAAATGGCTATCTAGGCTATGAACTAAAAAATAACCTTAAATGAATAAAGCACTTTCTATTTTACATTTCGAGCTGAAGAAGAAACTTTGGGGAAAATAATATTCAATTCACCTTGTATCCAAGCATGTGCTAAGCAAAGTCATATTCCAGTCTACTCTTCCTGAAGTGTTTTGTGATATTGGCATTAGGAGAAGTATTTTGAACCAGAACTCCCATTATCCCTGACCATTGGCCATGGTGGCTGGGGCTGATGTATTGGCATTAGGAGAAGAAATATAAAAGACTGTTCTTAGGCTCACACTGGTATGTGCTTGGTTTCTGAGTACAAGACTGTGTTCTAGAAAGTGTTGTATGCATGCTGCTTATACACATGTGCATTGGGAATCAGAATCTGTTATCAGATTTAATAATCAGTGGTTGGTATTCACATAATACTAGTGGCATGGGAACTGCTGCAGCACAACTCCATCCCTTGGCACCAGGGCACTGTGAGAAGTGGCGGATCATGTGAAATGATGCTGGGGTCAGGCAGGGATGGGGACTCGGATTCGGGGACTCGACTCGTGAGTCGGACTGAGTCCCTCCTCTGACTCGACTCGGACTCGAGTCCCAATATTTTTAATGGGACTCGAGACTCGACTCGGGACTCGAGACCAAGGACTCTTCAACATCCCTGGGCTGTGCCAGAAGGAGTGGAGAGGAGTGCGATCGCCGGCGAAGAGTAAGGGTGAAATTGTGATGAGACCTCACCGTTCCAGAATGGGGGGCAAACATTTAGAAAAAATCATGTTCCTCAAATGCCACATGGATAGGTTTTAGGAAGTACAGCAAGTTTATTTTTTAAAATCATTTTCCTAAAATGCAACCTTTCAGACATTTTGGGTTTGGCTGCCTCTGCCTGCCTGTTTGGGGTTCCCAGCCTCCTCTGCCTGCTTGGTCTCTTCTTAACCAGTTCCACAGTTTGAATTGTCCAAGACAAACGCCTCTCTGCCTGCCTGCCTGCCTGCCTGCCTGCTTTGGGGCTCCCTGCCTCCTCTACCTGCCTGGTTATTTTGGGTTTGTCTGCCTGGTCTGTTCTTGTCAAAATCAGTGGCAGAGTTTTGAAATAAAAAGGCACACTTGTACCTAGAATTTATTTAAGCCACACATCTGAAGTAGCCTTATTTTGTTGGGGAAAACCCCCATTGATTTTAACAGGGACTTGTGGAGTCAGCTTTGGGAGAGACTCGTGACTCGTGACTCACCATTTTGGACCAAGGACTCGGACTCGGACTCGAGACTCGGGTCCAAGGACTCGTGACTCGACTCGTGACTTGAAACCAAGGACTCTTCAACATCCCTGGGGTCAGGTGCCCCATGCTCAGGAGATGACCTCATGGACTCCAAGAAGCTGACAGAGGAGAGGAGGGAATTACCACCGGCACTAACCCCAGCTGACCCTCAGCACTGATTTCTGATGGCTCTCCCCCTGAAGTCCTACATGGCCTGAGAAAGTTGTGCCGCCTTTGTCAGAGGAATGAGACCAGAAAGCATGGCAGAGGCACAGTCCTCCTAATACCATTGGAACCAGCTGTTATTAAAGCAGGAAAGACTCTATCAACCACAGGAAGTTACTCCCAAGGGAGGCAGAACTAACTACCCAGATTGAGCTGCAGCTTTGTTTAAGCCTTAAGGTACAATCCTATGCATGTTTTAGACAGAAAAAGGCCTACAACTCCCAGCATGTCCCAGCCAGCCATGCTCCTGGGGCATGCTGGGAGTTGTAGGCCTTTTTGTGCCTAAACATGCATAGGATTGGAGCATTAGTCTAGGTTTCTGTGTTGCTAAGGAAAAACTTGGGCTTACTTGTGGCGAGTTTCCAGCTTCAACTCCATTTGCAGCTGTCCAGGAATCTCTCTTGATCCTGAATTGGCAAGGGGGAGAAATTTGTTCAGTTCACATCTTAATGCGAACATTCCTAATTTTGCGCTCTCAAACCTGCACACCAGCCTTCTCTAAGTTGGTGCCCTCCGGATGTTTTAGATTAAAACTCCCATCAGCCCCAGCCACCATGGGCAATGGGAGTTGTCATTTGAAACATCTGGAGAGCACCAGGTTGGAGAAGCCTAGCTTTACATTATCCAGAATACAGATATCCTTTGAAATTTGCACTTCTTCAAATTTGGTGTTTTCTAATAAAAAAAAATACATACAAAAATGCATATATTAGGGGAAAGTGCACACAAATGTGTATATTAGTGAACATAACATTAAAAATGACATTATTACAATGCATTACTGTATATTTGGCGAAATTGTTTGCAAAAGGTGTATAATGTGCAAAATTGTGAACAAAATATGTGTATTAGGAGAAATGCACACAAAAATATGTACAAATGTTCATGTAGACTTTATTTTTTTTTAAGAAATCTCAAACTGATATGGAAATGGGATGAAACAATCTTAACGCTAGAAAAAGGAGAAGCTGAGAGAAACCCAAATGGACAGATTGGTTCATCCCGAAACCTGAACTCCTGCCTTGGATTCCCTGCTTGGGCTTGAACCACCATCTGGCTGTGACCACTACCTGGAACAGCACACCTTGCAAAGGCCCACGCTGCAGCTTCTTGCTAGCATAGCATCAGCCTTTGAAAAACTGTTATTTTTTAGTGCTAGCTGTGTGCAAATCAGCAAATCTTATGCTCCTCAAAACTTCTCTGATTCAGGACCGGTGCAGGGCAGTTTGGCGCCCTAGGCTAAACTATATTTAGCGCCCCCCCTCTCGTGCCATGGGGGGGGCTCCGGAAAGAAGCCCTGCTCTGCAACCTCCCGCCCCCCCCCCGCACGCTGCCGCTGCCGCTCCCCACCTACCTTCCCACGCCTCCTCCGAAAAGGGACCCCCGCGCTCTGCTTTTGGCCGGGGGAAACCAGAGCAACAGGGCTGTTTAAGCCCTGTTGCCCTGGTTCTTCCCGCCAAAACAGAGCGCGGGCGGGGCTCCGGAAACAGCACGGAGAAGGTAGGTGTCGGGGGGGGAGGCAGCGCGGAGTAGAGGCGAAGCGAGGGGGGGAGGCAAAGCGAGGCGAAGCGAGGGGGGAGGCGAAGCGAGGGGGGGAGGCGAAGCGAGGCGAAGCGAGGGGGGGAGGCGAGGCGAAGCGAGGGGGGGGAGGCGAGGCGAAGCGAGGGGGGGAGGCGAGGCGAAGCGAGGCGAAGTGGGGGGGAGGCGAAGCAAAGCGAGGCAAAGTGGGGGGGAGGCGGCGCGGGAGGTGGCGCGGGGGGGAGGCGGTGCAGAGCGAGGCAAGGTGGGGGGGAGGCGCCCAGGCTCCAGCTCGGCGTCACGGCAACCAATCCCTGGCAATCTGTGCGAGGATCAGCTGCTCGTCGCAGCCGCAGCAAGCCCCGGCAAAAAAGACGAGCGGCCGCCAACAGCTAAAAGGCGGCCGCTGTATTAAACGCTGCTCGTCCCAGCGCCCCACCACTACTCCGGGCGCACTGACCTGGCTTTCTCGGAGAGGCGGGCGGGCGGGACGGCAGGGCAGGAGCGCGCCGGCAGCGAAGAGGAGCGCAGCGTTCTGCGCCCTCTTACGCTACGCGCCCTAGGCAACAGCCTAGTTGGCCTAGCGGTAGCGCCGGCCCTGCTCTGATTTCCACCTTGACACTCATTCCAACTTGTGTACGTATCAGATTGCAAGCTTTCTGGTTATTTCACATGAAAGTATGTGTGTATTTTCATGTGCGTTTCCCCGAATGCACACATTAATTGTGCTCATTTTTCCGATGTGCACATTTTTCAAAGTCATTTTTTCTGTTGTGCCGATCACATTGCAAGCTTGGAAACATACAGACTTCAGACAACAGATTGCGTTCAGGTCCATGTTTGGTTTTTGGGAGGCGCAAATTGGGTAAATTCTGGTCGCACGTGAACTGAAAAGAATTTCACACCCATTGCTTGTTAATACCAGTGCACAAGCCTCTCCATCGCCTAAATTCTCCATCCATCTCCTATGAGAAGGAGCAATGTGGCTACAGCTCCTGTGATGGCGTAGTGGTGAGAGTGTTGGACTGGGACTCGGGAGATCCGGGTTCTCGTCCCCGCTCGGCCATGAAACTCACTGGGTGACGTTGGGCCAGTCACTGACTCTCAGCCTAACCTACCTCACAGGGTTGTTGTGAGGATAAAATGGAGAGGAGGAGGAGGATTATGTAAGGCGCCTTGCAGGAAAAATAGCGGGGTATAAATATAATAAATAAATAAATAATAAATAAAAGTACCAGACCTTTGAAGTATCCTAGGGTCTTGTTAAATCCCCTCCCCAACCCATTTGCTACCCCATTTACAGATGGTGGATTTTGGGAGGCATTTTGGTGATTATTTTTGAAGCGAATTTTTTTCCCAAACATATTGGGGTTTTGGGGAACTTCTTGGTTACTGGTGGAAGGGGTAGTTTTATATTTCCTTTTCAAAACTTTTTTTGGTGCCACTGACAGAAGCAGTGCAGTGGCAGAAGCAGAGCATGTCAGAGCATGCTCTCTTCCCCTCATGGCCACTCAGAACAATGCTCTGTCATGGTGTAGCATTGTTCCAAAGGCACTATGGGTGGAATATGGTGCTTGCTGGTAGATGCTCACCGAGAGAAGCTTTGTTCACACTGCCACTTGTGCTGGTGCTGGTGCTGGTGCTGGTGAGTTGTTGTTTTAAAAAAAAAAAAACTGCCACCAGTGTCAAAAAACCCCCACCAGGAGCAGGCATTTCAGATTGCTGAAATGCCTGTTTCCAACTTCACTGCCTGTAATTAGGCAGTGAATTGGAGGGGGGTATTTTGTGACAGTCCTATAACTGAAATCCAACTTACAGCACACTCCTATACATGTCTACTCAGAGGTAAGCACCAAATAGTTGAATGCAACTTACTTCCAGGTAAGCGTGTATAGGATTGCACCTTTAATTTCAGCTGGTGCTTCTATCTAAATATGTCATTGATATAAATATGTCAATGTTTGTTTGTTTTGTGTTTTTTTTAAAAAAATAAACTATATTATTTTCCATTACTACATCTAATAGCTTTGAGTGCAACAGATGAATGATGCTGTTTATGGATGGTGGTGGGGAGAAACCTCTTTCTTATTCCTAAATATACTCTCATCAGAGCATTTATCTTCTTCTGCCTGTTAGTCTCAGTCTGTGACTTCCTTTAGTGTATCCAATAATGACAAAATAGTCATGTAACCAACTAATGATCTAAATGATTTTGCTTTGCGAATCGGAAGTAATGCAAGGGATTGTGGGAAAAGTAAAAAGGGGAACATTCTTGTACTAGGGCTGCTTTGTGTATTTCAAATCCAAGTTTTTGAAACAGTGCCAATAGCAACCAATGTCTGTATGTTGAACTTTTATACACTGTCAGGCTTTTCAGCCCATTTCTATTTTTCCCTGACCCATTGACATGATTTTTCCTTGTTTTCCAGAGAAATTGAAGAGCTTTAGCTCTCACTGCCTGTTCTTGACAGAGATGCCACAAGGTATCTATACATCTTGAAGGCTAACACAAAATCAATCTGTGTGATTATGCAATTTAGCTGCATTTGTGGTGCTAATTTATCTACTAGCATCTGTAAATTACTTTATTATAAAAAATTCAAAGGCTTTGCTGAGAGCCAAATTAGGCCTGGTAGCAACACAAAAACATTATCAACAAGGGAAATCTTGAAAAGCACCAGCAGACAACAAAACATCAAGTGATGTGTAGAAGAAAGACATAAAATGTGATATAAATTCATTAAGTGCTGACTTTTGTTGCTTTAGCCTAGATCTGAGTAAAAGTGCATTGCTAGTGGGTTTGCCAAGTTGCCCTACAGGGAGCCGATTTATGTCCCCCCCCCCTTTTACCTGTTGTTTTTGAGTGCTTTCTACTTAAACGCCTGTCTGCTGAGAAGTCACCATTGCCCAATTAAACTGACGGAAGGTGAGGAACCTTGAAGAACCAAGACAAAAGTGTCCTTCCATGAGATTGCACATTAAAGTCTGTCTGGGTTTTTAAATGAGGCTGGTAAACTTAATGTTAAACACAGAAAGGAATAGGTAGGTAGGTACACACACACACACCAGCATAGGATATTAACAAATTTCAGATATTAAACAGCTACCGTACTCATAGTGTAGCAAATATTATTGGGGAGAGAGCAGGTTTTTAAAGAAAAAAAGACACAAGAGATTTCCTATCAAGTTATAGGGATTGAGGAAATACATTTCTCAAGGATCACCCCAAAGTTTTCTCTTTGAGCACAAACATTCCTTGTGTTTATGTGAAAGATTAGGTGAAGCTAGAGCTAAGGAATTAAAGAACTGCAGCATCATACGAAATCAAAAAAGTCATAGAAAGGATTAACTGTAGCTATCTATTCAATGATCAAGAAATCTGCTGGTTTAAGACCAGAGTTATGGTTCTCTCATGTAAGCTCAAGCTCCACAAAGCCAGGAAATCGGAAGTTTAGGCTGATGCCTTAACAGATGTGCCCCAGGATCAGTAATGGTGTTGTGCAATGTCACAAATTGTGCTTGTTTACAACTTACCTTCCATGCACCCACACTTTTCCTGGGTCTTTCAGGCTCAAATCAAGATGGGAGGAGGATTGGAGTGCCCTATGTTGTCCTGGCCCTGTATTGCTTTATGAAGCAGCTGAACCTTCCTGTATTGCTAGAGAGAGGAATCCTCCTGTGAGTTGACTCATGTCTGTTTGTTGCAACTTGCTTGTACCCATTCTGGATTTAGCTTCTATCCTATGGGCCCCTGAGTGCATCCTTCATTTTCTCCTATATATATGAATGGTACCATTCATTCCTGTGGCAGGGGCACTGCACGGGTGCAAGAGAGACAGAGAGAGGCAGGAGAATATTAGAGAGGAGAAAGAGAACCGGATGTTGGAAGGCACTGAGAGAAAACCAGAATTTCTGGTGGGAAGGAGAAAGCTGACATTGAACGGGTCTGTGTGGAGGAGTGGGTGGGGAGAAAGAATGCCAGGGGAATTCTTTGGAAATTTGGGGGGGGGGGGATGCATTGATTTGTCAATTTATTAACATGTATTTATTGATGACTGATTTAGCCATCAACAAAAGCGGATTGTTTATTCTGTGTCTTAGGTGCCAATCGCATAGAAAACAAACAAGCCTTAAACTGTTTTCATTCATCAAAACTCCCTAGCCCTGCACCTATTCTTCCGGGTTTTTTCAGATTTCTTTCCTAGGGGACATTTCTGTGACATATGACATTTTCATACTTTTTTTTTTTTTTAATGGAAGGGGTAAGGGGAAGTGAATTAGTTACCACCCCTCAAAATGTCAATACTCCCCTTCCGCACAAAAAATGCTGCCCCCGCTTTCTTAACTGGGCCACCTGTATGCTGTATACCATTTTCCTAAGAAATGCCCACAAAAAAATATAGGGGAATAATAAGTACATCTTTTTGGAGAGCCCCAAACTGTAAAGGCTGCTCTTGCACAAAGTTCCCTGCACCTATTCATCTGAAACATGGCAGGTTTTATCCTCTCAGAAGAGGTAACTATCCCTGCAATTTTCATCCAATTCTGTCCATAAATTAAAAAAAGTTATTGGCAGTTCTGTTTTCAAAATCATAATCTAAAGGAGTATTGCACAACGCCCAAGATTTGGCAGGTGTGATACCCTTAGAAGGAACTATTATTATGAGTGCAACTTTCATCCAATTCTGAGAAAAAGAAAAATGGTTATTGCCATTTGTTGATTTTCAATGATAGTCAATGGGAGGGAATTGTTCTGAATTCAGATTTGGATTCAAACCAGAGTCGAAGCAGGCAGCCTCCAGTTCAATCCAAGCTGAATTGCACGGTTTTCTGAATCACTGAACTACTTGGGTCTGAATTGAATCTTGTGGTCAGTGCACACCTCTAGTGTGCCCTTCTTAAACACCCAATTTTAGTTACATTATAGGGGGGAAATCCTGGGGGTCATGTCTGTCCTAGGGCCAAACTAGACACAACATTAAATACATCTTTGCATATATCTTTGTACACTTTTTTAAAAAATACGAATAGTATCACAACTTAGGAGGAGGGGATAATTATTGTGATCACAGCAGGTGGGGAGAGAGATTTAACCCTTTCCCCCCTGCTGCAGTCCTGAGGAAAATCCCTCCTTTCAAGCTGCTATTTACACTGGGGAAAAATTCCCTGTTGGTCCCATCTGTTTCCAGTTTGTTCTGGGATATATCCTAGAAAAATAGCTGTGTGGATATACTGCCAACGATCTTTCAGTTATATTACTTGGCAAGATAGGGAAATAGTATAGCTATTTTACAGGGTTGCTGAAGTATATGAAAATGAAATGACTTCCAAGTAATCACATTAAAAAATGTTCCACCTCTAGCAGTATGGCTCACCTCTCACTTATGAGGCATAATCCTATCTGATCCCTTGTTCCTGCCCAGGTAAAGGAGGACAAACCAGGTCAGTAAGACAGTCTGGCAGGCCACTGTATATACAATGGTTCTTATTTCAGATATGTGTTGCTACAAAATATGTCCATAGCATACGAATATGGATTTGTGCGCTCTCACTTTTCTGTATGTAGCTTGCTGTATAATCACAATAATACACAAAGGGTTGCTCTTCAAACAGATATATAACAGGGGAAATGGCTGGGCTAGTGCTGACCGCTCATTCTTGGGGGTGGGGGAGAGCAAAATGGTATTGTCGTTTAGCTTTCACATGAACAATTTGACATCATCACTGACCGTTTTTGACTCTCCAGCATGCTAAATGGCTACCATCATGCAAGTGCTTGCTTATGTGATGGAATTGTTATGCATCTGGTATAATGAATCCTTCCTTCTTACCAAATGATTGCGTGAAAAAAGAAGGTGACAGGCAGAAATGACAATAAAGATGGGCAGAGCAATTCTACACTCTGATTATGGGCAGGGGAGAAATATGCTGCCACTACACCAGAGGAACAGCTGGCATATTCTATACATCAGGGATGGGGAACCTCAGGCTCGGGAGGCAAATATGGCCTTCCTGGGGTCCCAATCCAGCCCTCTGGGGTTCCCCAATAGCCTCTTCCCCTGGCCCCACCTAGTTTCCCCCAGTCACCAATCGTTTGGTGGTTTCCCTGCTTTTGTGCAGTTTTTTCACCAGTCCAAAAGTTTGAAATGCCTCTGCTAAGGTTTAGATACCAGCAGTCAGAGCTTTCAGCTACAATATGCTGGTATTTTCTGGCCCCACCCCTTTAGGCTTCAGAGCCACCCACAACTGCAGTGAGGTCCCCAAGAGCTTCTCCAAAATTGAATTTGGCCCCCAGACTGAAAGACTTTCCCTGTTCATGCTCAGTCTGAGAGGGGAAGGGAAACCAATACAGAAAATCAGGAGGGAAAAGATTGCATCACTACACACACAGCGCACAAGACAACACCAGAGCACCCTCTCTCCGTCAGCCCCAGGGGTACAGCCAGCAACAAGCCTGCTACTGCCAGTCTCCAGGCATCCCTACAGGCAGGGGGTTCAACCGCCTTATGCTGCTCAGAACATACAGAAGGAAGAAAGCAGAGTCCACACAGCATAGCACCCGGCGCAGAGCTTTGGGTGGGCAGAAGGCCTGTAGAGAACACGAACAGCCCACGACCTGACCCAGCCAGGGAGGGAAAGACTCTTGACAAGCAGCCAAAGGGAGGGCCCAGGGTGCACAACAAGGGGAGTCACACAGCCACACTCTCACAGCAGCTGCCCGGAGTGGCTCAATGCATAGGGAATGGGGGTTGGGATACTGGAAGAGGAAGTTTCAGCCTCTCCATCGGGAAGGAGGGAACTCACCTTCTGCATATCAGGAGGGGGGCAAAGCCATGTCAGGGTCAAAAGAGTGGGAGCTCCCTTGAGTAACTGGACCGACAGCTTGGGTGGCCATGTGCCCTCTTTTATAGAGGGCAGCCATATTATTTGATGGACTGCCAGAGGACTGTCCTCTATCTTGAAGGTGTCCAGTCCAAGTCCATTTAAAGATAAACTACTACCCTCAGAAGGGAGAGCCCTGGGGGGCCTTGAAGCTGCTCATCAGCAGCACCTGGGCAGCAGGCTGAGCAAGGCACACGGGCCACCTGGTCCCAGTCTTCCCCACTATGATGAGATGTGCGGTATTTCTACTTAATTTATTATAATAATGTCTAAATTTACACCAATGCATATAAATTACCATATACAAATGTTATGCAAATTGCTATCCTCTTTTTGGCAATTCACAAGTGGCTGCCCTACCCACACTGCAAGCACATCCCTAAGTCCATTCAGCCACAGGAGCACACAGAAATCAGACACCGCATGGGGCATTTGTCTTCTTCTCCATCCACAGCGTCAGCTCCCAGTTAGAGATGTCATGAGCACAGGGACTGCAGGTAGGGATGTATGAAAAATTAATGTCAGGTCATTTTTGATCAGGATTTTACCCAGCTCACACGAGCTTGGAACAAGCTTCAAGGTGGAATTCAGAGAACTTCCGCAAGCTCAAGTCTTGCTGATTTCACCCATCCCTAGCTGCAGGAGGAGCCCTAGCCAGGTGGAAGACAAGAGCTTACAATTTACATGCAGGGGGTCCCAGGTTCAACTTCACCTGGGTAAAACTCCCTGCTAGGATTTAGCCACTTGCAGGAACATAACTGCATGAACCAATCTGGAGGAGCACTGCATGGACCAATGGGCCAACCATGGAAGTCAACGGATGGGGAATCATTTATGCCAGGTGTGGGGTTGGTGTAGTAGAGTTGCACCACTGATGGGGCACAGCCATGGATGAGTATGTATAGCAGGATACAGTGTAAATATGTTTCTCCTCTGTGCTAACCACATTCTGCCTGCAAAATCACTTTTTGCCATTCTACCTTTTCCAATTTTGCAGAATCATGAGTGTAGGACAATGTTGTCTCTTTTTGTTTTTCTGGCAGCATGGGTAATTTTGCCCATCAACACTGCTTCTCAGAGCAAATCATTGTGGATGAGGCGGCCATGGAGACTGCCTGTACCACCATGAAGCAGAAGGTGGCCAGCAAGGCTGTTCCAGAGTGCCTGCCCACCCAGTGCCTCACTCTGAGGAAGAATCCTGCAGAGTGAGGCACTGGATGGCAGGTACCCTGGAGAGATCTGCCAGCAACTTCCCTGCTGCAGTACTTACCACAGCAGGAAATTGGCTGGTGGGGCTCTCCAGTATATTTGCCCAATGTCTCTGAGGGGCTGAGCAAGCGGCAGCAGTGTTCTGCAGCAGGCAGAGAGACAGGAAGTGGTAGTGGTAGGAGACACCACCACAGGAGCTACAAGCAGGAAGGGGAAATGCAGCCGGTTATGGCGGTGGTTAGTCCTCTGGCTGGTGGTTGGGGGTGGCATATAATCCACCACTCCTTCCAATCTGCTTTCTGAGGAAAGGTTCTCACTCTTCTTCATGGGAAAGCCAGCCTTTGGGATCTTCTGTGTCAGACAGAGGAGCTACAGCAGCTCTCCCCACCATCATTTCATTCCATGTTGGGTATAGAATAACATACCTGTTATTGCACTGTAGTCAGCCATGTACTTTTGAAAGTCTCAGAAGCTTCGTGAAGACAAATAGGTGGCAACATCTGGATCACTACTGATGCTGGTTTCAATATAGGCCTCGTTTGGGGTCTGCATTGCATAGTGAGTAGCTAACATCCTGCACCTGTTCAAGGACTGTCTAATTAACTGTAGAGAGACAAGAAAGATACAGGGATAGTTATGAGTAATGATCAGCAGCTGCAACAGATAGTTCCTGGAAATAGGTGCTCGCTCAGTATGGGTCTGTGGATGACCGATATGCAGCACAATCCCATGAATGTTTGCTTGAAAATGAGTTCCACTATTTTTAATGGGATTTACTCCTGTGAAAGTGTGTATAGGATTGAAACCCTGTTTGTTTGTTTGCATAATGGATTTATTCCCTACGCTTTGAAATGTAAGTGTACAAGGTTGCTAAGAGTTTTAAAATCATAGAAAAAATAATGTAATAACTAATAACCATCTTTAAACAATTTAAGAACAATAAAACAGCAGAGAGAGAAAAACAAAGCACATTCTAGCACAGCATTGAAACCACGCAGAATAATGAAAAGTTAATTAAAAGCCTGGATAAAAAGATGTTCCCTGGTGCTCTAAAGACATTGAAGTATGGATGAGATGGACTTCTCTGGGAGAGCATTCTACAAATCGGGTTTATAGGGATGTCCACGGACCTCGATTGGGGGGTGGAGGTCCAGCAAACTCGCCATGCTCGACCTCCTGAGCTCCGCTCGACCTACTTTTTCCCCTGCTTGACTCGCGTTCTCACGAGCCAAGCCGGGGAAAGCTACTTCCGGGTTCCAGTGCTACATCGTTTACATAGAAAATGGCATATGTTTAAAATGGCCTAATTTGTGCAAATTTCAGCCATTTTTAACGTATTTTACGCTATTTTCTATGTAAACGACGTAGAGCCAAGGACCCGGAAGTATGACGACTCGAGTGCCTCAGCTGGTGCTCGCGCTCGGCTCAGCTCGGGTCGTGCAGTGGGAGCGCTCAGCAAGCGCACCGCAAGTCACATGCCAGGTGGGTTGCCCAGCCCTACAAGCAGAAGGCCTTCTCTCTAGTCACAACCCATTTAACTCCAAATGCATGGAAACCTGGAGAAGGATCTTAGCGGATGATCATAATGCACCAGCAGCTTCATGTGGGAGTAGGCAATCCTTCAGGTACCCAGTTCCCAAGCCAGATATGGGTTTAAAGATAAACACTAACACTGAATTTTGCACAGAAATAGACACACAGCCAGTGCCTTAGTTCTGAAGATTGCTAAAAAGAAAGAAAGAAAGAAAGAAAACAAAACAAAAAGGTACAGATCTAATAGTATTGATAATAACATAATTTACATTTGATGGTCATATGTAGAAGCTAGGAAAAACACAACAGGAAATTGATTCCAAGTTACCACAGCCAAAAAAGCAAAAGTTGGGTTGGAATATATAAAATCACATAAATAAATCAATACATTCAACCAATGCTTTCCAAATACAAGTAAACCTTTTATGACTCCAGAAATTCAAAAAGACAACTTAATACATCTCTAAAGTGGATAACCTTGATTATTATTTTTTTACATGTAACAAATACTAAACATGTTTTGACCATAAATTTCTTGAGTAGAAGTTAAACATATTGAAATATACTATTCGGGGGGTGGGGGTGGCGGACTATAATACCGCGCAATATTGTGCATATCCTGAATAGGTATGTGCAAATTAGCAAAACTAAAACTTGTCAAGGTTCTCCCAATTCCACCTTGAAGCTCATTTTGATGTGTCCATATCAGATTGTGAGCTGTTTTTTTTTCCTTTTCAGATGAAAACGTGTGTGTGTTGTCATTGGTATTTTTCCAAACGTATGCATCCATTTTGTGCAGTTTTGAAACACACACACTTTTCTCCCACTGATTAAAGCATGTTTTTCATGCACATTTTTCAAGTGCCTGCATTATTCGAACACCACCACCCCCAAATCATATTGCAAGCTTGGAAATGTACAGACTTCGACCGGAGATTGCATCCAGACCTGTGTTTGGTTCCTGGAGTCCAAACTGGGTAAAACAAACTGAAATGAATTTCTCATTTGACTCAGGAAAGACACAATAGGTTTGTTAGTCTTTAAAATGCCACATGGCTCTTGTTTGTTTTTATAATACCACATGGTCTTGTTACGATTGAAAGGACTGACAGAAAAATATGAAAATTTGTTAACAGCAACAAAACCAAAGTGTGTGTGTGTGTGTGTATGCCAGCATTAGCATCCACTATGAAGTTGACAAACTATATCTCCATTCCAGGAAGTAAAAAGAAGGGTGTTCAGAACTCCTCTGAAAAATTCTACTAAGGGCACAGTCCTATGCATGTTTAGACAAAAAAGAAGTCCTACAACTTGCTGCATTCCCCAGCCAGTGCTTTTTTTTTTCTGTCTAAACATGCACAAGATTGCACCCTAAACTTTCTTCACTTTAGGTGAAATCCAGGTGCAACTCCAGTGGAGATAACTGAAAGATTATTAGAACAATGATATTTGTTCAGTTGGGGAATGATAAATATTGCAGCAATTAAATACATAGGTAGTGTTTGCCATTGTTTAGATCTTGTTTTGGAATTTTAATCATACCTTTTATGCTGTCATGTTTTATGATGATTGTATGGTTTTCTATCTCTTTATCTGTGAGCTACATTGGGGTCACATTTTTGTTAGAAAAGATGCATACAAATACTATAACATTGTCTATTTTGATAGCTGAATCTGAGCTTTATAAGCTTTAAATTTTAGAAAAAGAAGGTAGAGAAAGATGAAAAAGGAAGACACCAATGAAAAACACAATACAGCAGAGAGAACTTTCCCTCCCACTTTTCACTAAGAAATTATTTGTGCTTACTGCTCCTTGCTTTCCATAGCTACCTGTGGGATCTGGTTGTACATATGGTTCACTGGACTGGGGTCTAAGTATATTTTACCAAGAAGAAAAGAGAACACACAGATAGGAACAAAGAGGAGAAAGCCATTTAAGAAAGTTGGGTAATTGCTGAAAGAAATGGTGAAAGGTTGTCATCAGGGACTATGGAAACAGAGAAAGAAAAATAAAGGGAGGAAAAGCTTTCAAGCTTGATGAATATTTTTGTTTTATTCATGCTTACTGCTTTTTATTGTATTTTCTTGGCAGATATCCCATAGCTCTATAAAAATGTATTAAAGATTGCTTACTGCTAGAAGGATTCAAGGTGAGCTTCAAACAGAAATAAGAGTGTAGAACCGATGCCCGCAGTGTCCTAAGTAGTTGAGTACAGAGAACATTTGGAACCCGCCACTCTACTTTTCAGTCAGAGTATGCATGTGTAATTGGTATCCATTTACCTGGCTCCCCCCACCCTTCATTTTGGCACACACAGAGAAATCTTGATATCATTGGATATAACTGATCTGACCAGAATCTAATTTTGCAACTGAAAACATAATATTTTCTGTCTAGAGCCTTCTTTCCCCATTAAATGCTTGTATGTCTCCCTTTTACTTCATTTCATCAAATCATATTTTCTTAATCTTTTTATATAATTCCCTCCCTATTCCCATCCTTCCACATAAGCCAATCAATAAGAAAGTAGAATAAAATAACAAATGAGTTTGTTTTCGGTAGCTCCATCCTTGTTAATGTTTCTGTAGTTAGAAATGTCTGCAATGTTATCACCGTGTGCGTGTGTGTGTGTGTGTGTGTGTGTGTGTACAAACATGCATAGCCATGTGTGTAATTGGGTTGACTTCATACATACAGCTGTGCACAATCTGGATGAAGCTATATTGGATCCCCATTGAAACCAAGGAGATCAAAGTCCCATAGATCAATTGCATATGAATGGGCCAAGCTTCTCTTCTAGTGCCTTCTGGTTATTCTTTTCTTCCCATTGCTGAGTATGATGGTCATATATCAATAACAATGGAAAATTAGTAAATCCATCTCTAAATGGCTATGTTCATATTCTCTTGCTACCCCTTATGTCTGGAATGCCCACTCTAAACACCTATCTGGTGACTCTCTTCCTTCAAATTTCTTCTCATAATTCACCTATTCTATGAAGTATTTGAAAGTAAACCTAAGCACATATAACTCTTTCCCCTGGCCCAGCCTCTTTCTGCTATCTGTATGTGTGGACGATGAGGAGGAAGCAACAGCATTCCTTCCCTGCCCCACTGCCCGTCACCAATAAGGGTAGTTGCAGGAGGATGGGCCAACCAGAGGCAACATCCTCAGGAGGTGATGAGCAGCTCCAGACAGAGCCAGTGCTGGAAGCGGAAAGCATGTGTCCAGGCACAGGGACACACTCCAAAGCCCATGCCTTCCAGGGAGTTAACAGAAAAGAGAGCCCCACAGAGGAGCTGGTTGGTAAGGAGTAGTACACCAAGATCCCAGAGAAGTAGATTGTCCAGACTTGTTGGGGGAGAAGGCAATCTAAGCCCTAGAAAGAGACTGGTGATGAGGAGGGTCTGTACTGGTGCTAACTGGGTGAGAGGGAAGCATAAAAGTGGTGAGAGGGGGAGCTAGGTTGAAGGTAACCACTGGATTCCTATATGGACTTTGAAATAATGATCCACTTACCTGCGTGCCTCAACTGGTCCTCTGCTTGTTTTGCCATGGATTCCGTTGATGTAGCAGGCACATTCCAAATAAATTTGATGCAATTCCATCAATATCACAGTTGTATGGTACAGCCCCAAATGACTAAGGCTCACAGTGCAACACACCTATGATTCTACCCATGTTCTTTAAAATGCTGATGCTTGAGTTTAGTGAGCGAATTAATATCACTGACCAAAGCATCATATAAGAGGTGAAAGGGGTTCTGTTGAATTAATCCAAGCATAAAGCCATGGCTTGTCACAGAGAATCATACATTCTGAAACAATCCCATACAGACCTAGGCATGCATAAGCCCACTGAAATCACTTCAGTTAGGAACACCTCGGTTTGTGTTAGCTTTTGGCCTATGTGGTTTTTTAAAAAATAACTTTTTGTTACGTATGAATTTGAGGATTGTTTCACAATGCCTGCAGAAGCTGTTGATTCTGACAACTGCTACAGGTTCTACCAAGAAAGGTGAGTAAGCAGCTGTACTTGGGCTGGTACTGCTGAGAAGCCTGGAAGGGTACCTGGAGCAGCTGTCAGAAGCAGATTGTCCAATGAGCTGCTAAAGGTTTTGGTACATTTGGGGCTTTTTTACAGATTCCTGTGTGAACTACAACTATGTTAGGTGCTTGTCAAACCTCAGTCACTGTAAAGATTTCAGGAACAATCCAACTGCGTCCATGCACTAGCACTGCTGACATTGTACTAGCTAAACCAACACCTGCACAATGTCAATAGCACTTGCTAGTGCACTAGTTTTTCTGGGAAACCCAGCATGCTAGTAAGTGCTATTGACTTTGTACAAGTGCTGGCTTTCGCTAGCACGACATCAATGGTGCTAGCATACAGGTACCCTTCCCTTCATTTTACACATGCCTTAGGTTCCCATCTTTTTAGCACGTTAGTCTTGGGAAGCAGCTAGTGATGACATAGGCCTATGCGTGCCCATTCTATTATCAGTGTTGGCTGACAATTTTTCAGCCTCCTATTACGTATATCAGTCAGTAACAGACATATAATTCATACAAAAACTCAGTTGAGGTAAATCAATCAACAGAGAACAATGTGACCCTTCAATAAACATAGCATCCCTTCAGCTTCAACTGGCTTCTTCTCCAAGCAATGGGTTGGGTCCAGATTTAAGCATGAGCGCAACCAAGGTGGAGGAAGTGGACTTCCCCACCCTCTTCTTCCCATAGCAGCCCCTCCAGCTCCCTGGAAATGCTGCACAGAGAGTCAAGAGACCCTGAAGAATGGGCTGAGCTGTGGTGTGGAGGGACTGGGGATCCCCCCACCCAAATAGGGTGAAAGGTCCCTTGTTCTTGTGGAAGGCAGATCCTAGATTCAACCTCTTGAAGATATCTTAGCTTGAGGCCATTTGTTCTCCGTAAAACATGGCTCTTCCTTCCCCATTGTTTATCTTTATAGTAGATGTCACACGATCAGATGCCAAACATGTCTTCTTCTGGAACACTGCTTTGGTGGAGGACTTGTCCCATCAGGCAAGCAAAAGTCAAAACTTTCTTGGAGTTGTGCTTTGTATGGCTTAGACTCATAGAAAAGCTCCTAGCAGAGGCCAAGGCTCAACAATATAATAATATAAAATATATACAATACTATAATAATTTGCATTTGTCTGTTAAAGCAGGGCTGGGCAACTTGTGGCCTTCGAGATGTTTTGGCTCTCAGCCCCCATCCAGTGGAGGTTGGTGGCTCCAATGTCAGTGGGGCTATGTATCCACTCCGGATCTTACTCTGAACTTTTAAGGAGCTATCCATGGTTCTGAGCCTATTTTGGGGATAGGGTTCTGCACCATGGATAGTTCCTTAAAAGTTGAGCCCCCAGCCTCCACTGCTCCCATGATCCCTCACCATTGGCTATGCTGGCCAGGACTGATGGGAGTTGTAGGCCAAAGCACCTGGAAGGCCACAAGTTGCCCACCCCTGTATTAAAGGGGCTATTTACCCAGTATTCATTTCCCCTATTATTATTATTATTATTATTATTATTATTATTATTTAAAGTGCAGGGATGACAGTAAATATTGCATGCCCCTGTTCCTTAACTCAGCCTCGAGAGAGAAGTGCTGGCATTCCTCTTACATGCAAAACTTATTCAACAAAACAAAAACAGTTATTTGATTGCACAGGGTTTATACACATTTTTTTCTTAATATTTATTGTTTATGACAATGAAAAACAGAAAACATTAAAAAAACAAAGTTTAAATGAACCTTTCCTCAGCACAGCAATGTTACCTGGCCCCTGTGCTCATTTGGCCCACAGTTCCCATGGCCTCTCCATGCACATT
Organism: Shinisaurus crocodilurus; assembly: GCA_021292165.1. Lineage (NCBI taxonomy): Eukaryota > Metazoa > Chordata > Lepidosauria > Squamata > Shinisauridae > Shinisaurus > Shinisaurus crocodilurus. Next base: position 227,761,333 of record CM037879.1, read on the forward strand.
CCCTGCCTTTTGATTCCCTGCTCAAGGCATGTTTGTCGCAATATGCACTGTTCCCATTTCCACACATCATTCCTCTGACAAGGAATCTTAATTTAAAACTTGCAATTTATTTGAATTTTTAAGAAGCTGAGATCCTTGGATGGAAAGTGCTAATGATATTAAAATATTTCTGTCACCAGACCAATCTGAATGTCTAACAAGAAGTCTAATCTGTTGCTGGGCTTGCTATTAAACTGTCTATCTTAGTCGCTCTCTTCCTATTCATTCTGCTTGCAAATGTATCACTGTTTAATTTGCTGGTGTAGTATAAAACAATTCTCTTGAAGTCAGCCCCAAAAACAGTCAGTATACAGAACATGAGAGACTCTGCTATGCTACACTGAAAATGCAGTATTAGAACTTCTTTACAAAGACATAAAACAACAAAATTGCAACTGGCCAGTGTTGTTGTAAGTCCAGGAAGTCTCATTTCCGACATGAAGGGATGGGGGAGTTGGTCTAGATTGGACTTCATGTCAGAGAAGTAGATTTAGGTTAAACAACATATTAATCCCACACGAGTCCATATTATTGAAAGGTTCAGGGCTGGCCCTCCCATGAGTCAAGATGAATTCTCTGCTCAGGCAGCCAATTGGGAGGGGCGGCAGATCGCATACCCCTGCCAGGAGGGCAGTGCATGGCAGGAAAAGTTCCATCACTGCTAATGGTGAGTCCCCACTCATGGGAACCTGATGAAGAATTCCTCCTACCCCTGGAATGATTTGGTGAAATGCCCCCACCCCCCATAACTTCTCTGCTGATTGAAATTCTCTAGAGAATTTCAAGAAGCTGTTCATGCTCATCTCTAGGTTTTATGCATTGTGTATACATTAGATAGTGCTCATGCGATACTGCATATGACTTCAGAGCCATTCTTTGCCTTTAAAGAATGAAAGTCAAATTTACTGCTCTGTGATGGTATATTGATGGGTGTAAAAGCAGGGGCACGCTGATAACACCCAAATCACCTGGTCTCCATCTCTGAAAGCATATATTCAAGTCAAACCAGGGGCATTGTGGTTGTCATTAGAAGCAGCTCTTAAAGATTTAGCCAGACCGGCTGCAGAAAGCTTTTTTGTTCTGTCTTATAATAACCCTGTGGTGGATTCTTGAAGTGAGGTGATGTGTGTAGCTGTTTAATTGTATTTGTGCAAATAGTACTACCACAACCTGATCCTTGGAGATAAGACTGAACTGCTACAGTGCCTTTTATCAGATATCACTGGGAGAGGGCATGCTTCTACATCCCAAGGCAGCACTGATATTCATAAATATTTTATACGGCAGAGACCTAATGGATGACTCTGATTCACTCTCAGCAATGGAACTCTGGTGATTTCTACTCTACCGAACGAGGGGTAGATAATCAAGCATCCATTTGCGATCATTAAATTTTGCAAGCTCTCTCTCTGTCTCTCTCTCGTGCAAAGAGACCGAGATATTTTTTTCAGATCCCAAATCCTCCTTTCCCAAGTAAGACCGAGTGTTGCATGCATTTGCCTAGAACTGATATGTGTCCTGATGCAAATTGCTCTTTTGCTCTTAATAAGACTTGCATCTTTCAAAAAGCAGGGTATTTTCATGTATATTTTAGCATTGTTTCTGAGATGCCTGGGCAGAAATTGTGTCATTTCTGTATTCCAGAAGTATCTAGCACTCTGCTGGTGTTTATTATATAAATGTGAGGCAGTAGTGGCAGTGAAATAATCATTTCAGAGGGAACCCTCATGCAGAATCCTTATGTCTCATGCATCCTTATGTTATGTCTTATGTCACCATCTTTTACAGGGAAAAGATGTAAAGGAGGATAACACTTCAAAGCAAAGACCATGATTCATGCCTTAAATTCCTCACTTTAAAGTTACATCATTTCTAATTTCACTACATGGACATTTAAAATCTATGGAGACATCACCCTTTCTGTGAGCAGTTTACATCTTGTATATTATGTGACTCCCTTGTTACAGCAGCTTCACTGGCTACTGGTCTTTTTCCTGGGCTGAATTCAAAGTGATGGTTATGCCCTATAAAACTCTATATGGCTTGGGACCATATAGAAAGACCTGAAAGACCAGCTTCTCCCATACGAGCCTGCTCAGTCTTTTAGATCTTCTGGAAAGGCCTTCTTTTGAGATTGCTGCCAGCAGAGGCACATCTGGTGGACAAATTAATAATCATTTTTTTAGTGAATGGTGTGGCTAAGGAAATGTAGGACTCTCTTTTTCCAGCAAAGATGGTAGTACCAACAACTTTCTAATGTAAACCCTGGCAGAGCTTCAGCCTGCTGTAATTTATTTAGAATTTTTAACCTACCAGGTTCTGAGCAGTTCATCAAGAAATTCAAATGTATGCCATGAAAACAAAAGTTAAAATTAGGAGAAAAATATACCCTGTTAGAGTACCCTCTTTCTTTCCACCCTTTCTAGTCTAAATCCATCTGAGGAGCCATTTGGCATAAAATCTGAGTGATCCTTTAAAAATAAGCAATTATTTATTTAGCACAAAATACGTATTCATTTAAGCATGATTGCCCATCAAATGTAAAAAACAACAACCCCAAAACCCAACAACAACAAAAAACCCAACAACCCCAAAGTGTTTAATGTTTGTTTTGGATCAAAAATGTAGATTGGAAGTGTTTAATTAGGGGGGAAATATGTTGCTAAAGTGGCAGTGACCAGAAAGGTGTGTTCTTTTAAAATAAATAAATAAATAAAATAAAAAGTAAAAATGCATTATGCTGTTATATTGCCATAACACCATTTTCATTTAAGCAGTATTTCACTCATTCAATTAGCCAGGAAAACATTTTAGTGCTAATTAAAAGTTCAATTAAAAAAGTAATGTTGTTATAAAATGCTGTCTTCTACAAAAGTTATAGTGAATGTGTGCTGAGCTATGATAGGTTCTCCTGCCTAATACATCAGTGCCCATATCAAAACTACATCTGTTTAAAAAAGACAGAAGATTAGTGCTAACTGTATCTACACTGGTGTTATTCGTCCATCCTTCTCAAAAAGATTGGACTCTCTGTAGTAAGAAAAATGATTAAAGAAACTCTGGGAAACACAGGGGGATAACAAATGGATGACGACATGATGTGGACAAGGCACATGAGTGAATGAGGCATGGTGATTCCAGACTGAATGCCTAGTGTAGAAACAGCCATGGAGTCCTCTACCAGCTTCTTCCTCACTCTACGTCAAACCCCTCTAATACACTAGAATCAGGGTCAGGGTCACCCCTGGGCATCCTTGGCAAGCTACCATGGATATTTCAAAAATACAAACAAACACACTTTAGCCAATGGGTATATGCCCACAAAAAATGCACATACAGGCAGTCCCCAAATTAAGAACGTCTGACTTATAGACAAGACAACCCATACTTAAGAATGGACTTCTGGGTTCCCCGGAGCTACGTCGTTTACACAGAGTACATAGCGTAGTATACTACGCAATTTGCGTAAATGCCAGTTTTAATGTATGGAATATGCTACGCTGTTCCAACTTACATCTAAATTCGACTTAAAGACATTCTTAAGAACGGAACTCATTCGTAACCTGGAGACTGCCTGTACTTTGAAAGATGCATACAATTTCTACAGGGGTGGGGGCGGGCTGACATGGAACTGTTATGGAACGAGCCCAATGTGGAAAACCTGAACCTGGAACCTGAACAAGATCGAACTTGACAGATTCTCCCATACTTAGCTAAAACTACCCTAGAAAACAGTACACATTTGTTACACCTGAAGCCTTATGCTATGAAGAGGACCTTATGTAGTGAATGAGAAGGTTCTGTGCCCCAGCTGAGACTTCTCATAACTTTGCTGGGGGGAAAGAGATATTTTCCCTGGGTATTTTTTTTCTGTTTCCTTCCCTTAGATGAAGTAAGACCTGGCATGCCAAATATTGAGACAGAAGATGACATTGAAATTCCTCAGTAACTTATTTTGTTAAACTTCATTAAAGTTAATGTAATGGGATCAATTTCAGAAGAGTGATGGGGTAATAATGAAGAGAATTCAGTGCTACTCAAAGCATCACACAACTAATGCTTTCATACTGAGGCCTGTTTCAAAGGATTCAGGTTCTACTTAGCACCTGGGCTTAACTGATTACTTGGAAGTAAATTCCACCCATTTCAGTGGAATTCACTTCAAAGTAAATTTGCTTTCGTTTGCAGCCCATTCATGTCTGTGTTCAGAGCTAAGTCTCAGACTCATCAGTTGCTAAGAAGAGGGATTGGGATTGCAGCCTTACTTAGAAATAAATCCTATTGTGTTTGTTTATTATATCTTTAATCTGTCCAATAATGGATGTTCTCTGGGCAGATTATAAAAGCTGAGAAAATAAAATATAGGTCAAAGGCTAAAAGAATACAATACAAAATAAACAACACATGCAATAAAAGTACAGATACAGAACAAAAGAAAACAAAAGCACAGCACAGCGCTAAATACCGGTATATATAAGAATAGCCATAAAATCTAAAAACAAAAATCTCAAACACCTTGGAGAAAAGACTTTTGCATGGTGCCAGACAGATAAAAATGAGTGCCATTTTTGGGTGGAAAGGTGGGATAGACATAAAATAAATAAGTAAATAAATAAATAAATAGGCAATGTAGGTTCCAGGACAGCGTCCTTAGTATGCGCATACCATAAAGGATGCCACAACTGGCCCTCTCTCTCATAGCTACCTGCCTAACTTGCTTCAGTGAGGGCACCCAGAGGAGGATGACTTATTGGATGGAAAATCATTTGAGGAGCATGTAGTTAACAACATCAAGGCCAACAATAAAGGATTCTTTAAATATATCAGAAGCAGGAAGCCAGGCAGTTGGACCATTGGATGATAATGGAGTTAAAGGTGTACTAAAGGAGGATAAGGAGGCTGCAGAGAAGCTGAATGAATTCTTTTCATCTGTCTTCCCTTCAGAACATATAGGACAGATACCTGTGCCTATGTTTTCAAGATGGGAGTCTGAGGAACTAGGGGATACAATGGTGACAAAAGATGAAGTTGTCAACCTTATTGACAAATTGAACGTTAATAAATCACTGGGTCTAGATGGCATCCATGCTAGAATTCTTAAAGAACTCAAATATAAAATTGCTGATCTTCTAACAAAAAAAAAATCTAACATGTCCCTAAGATCAGCCTCTGTACCAGAGGACTGGAGGACTGGAGAATGGCCAATGTAACACCAATTTTCAAAAGGGTACCCAGGAAATTACAGGCCGGTTAGCTTAACATCTGTTCTAGGGAAATTGGTTGAAAGTCTTGTCAAAGGAAAAATTATTAAGCATATAGAAGGACAAGCCCTGCTGAGAAAGAATCAACATGGCTTCTGCAAAGGTAAGTCCTGTCTCACTAACCTTTTAGAGTTCTTTGAGAGTGTCAGTAAAGCAGGGTTGATTCGGTAGACATTATTTACTTGGACTTCCAAAAGGCTTTTGGCAAAGTCCCTCACCAAAGATGCCTGAGCAAACTTAGCAGTCATAGAATGAGGGGAGAGGCCCTCTTGTGGATCAGTAAGGAACATAAAGCAGAGAGCAGGAATCAATGGTAAATTCTCCCAATGGAGGGATGTAAACAGTGGGGTCCCAGAAGGATCAGTATTGGGGCCAATGCTTTTCAATTTATGCATAAATTATCTGGAATTAGGAGTTAGCAGTGAAATAGCCAAGCTTGCTGATGGCACCAAATTATTTAAAGTGATTAAACCAAAAAGGGATTGTGAGGAGCTGCAAAAGGATCTCTCCAAACTGGGAGAATGGGCATCCAAATTCAAAATGGCAAATGCAGTTCAATCTAAGGAAGTGTAAATTGATGTACATTGCAGCAAAAAAAATCCCAACTTCAAGTATAAGCTGATGGGATCTTAGCTAGAGGTGACTGACCAAGAAAGAGATCTTGGGGTTGTGGTGGACTGCTTGATGAAAATGTCAACCCAGTGTGCGGCAGCTGTGAAAAAGGTAAATTCCATTAAGCATAATTAGGAAAGGAATTGAAAATAAAACTGCTAATATCATACTCCCTTTATACAAATGTATGGTGTAACCACACTTAGAATACTTTTTGAAATGTTCGGAAGACTTATTCAATAAAGTTATTCATTCATTCACACTTAGAATACTGTGTACAGTTCTGGTCACCGCACCTAAAAAAAAAAAGGATATTCTAGAGTTGGAAAAAGTGCAGAGATGGACAACTAAAATGATCAAGGGCCTGGAGTAACTCCCCTATGAGGAAAGTTTACAACAGCTGTAGCTGTTTAATATAGAAAAAGGGTGAGTAAGTGGAGACATGATAGAAGTGCACAAAATTATGCATGATGGTGCAGAGAAGGTAGATATTTATTTTATTTTTATTTATTATATTTATACCCCGCCTTTTTTCCTGCAAGGAAACCAAGGCGGCTTACATAATCCTCCTCCTCCTCTCCATTTTATCCTCACAACAACCGTGTGAGGTAGGTTAGGCTGAGAGTCAGTGACTGGCCCAAAGTCACCCAGTGAGTTTCATGGCTGAGCGGGGACTAGAACCCGGAACTCCCGAGTCCCAGTCCAACACTCTCACCACTACGCCACACTGGGAGGGAGACATTTTTCTTCCTCTCTCATAATATTAGAACACAGAGTCATCTAATGAAGCTGATTGGTGGGAGATTCAGGACAGATAAAAGGAAGTACTTCTACACACAGTGCATAGCTAAACTATGGAGTTCACTTCCACAAGGTGTAATGATGGCCACCACTTTAGATGGCTTTAAAAGGGGATTGGACAAATTTATAGAGGATAATGCCATCAATGGCTACTAGTCCTGGTGGCTATATGCTACCTCCAGTATCAGAAGTATGCCTACCAGTTGCTGGGGAACTTGGGCAGAAGGGTTCTGCTGCACTCTTCTCATGCCTGTGGGTTTCCCATTGGCAGCTGGTTGGCCACTGTGTGAACAGAATGTTGGACTAGATGGCCCCTTGGTCTGATCCAGCATGACTCTCTTATGTTCTCATGTTCCAAGCAGTTACATATGGGTGGAGAAATTTCTTTAGATACTCTGGTTCCAAGCCTTTTAGGGTTTAAAGGTCAACATTAACACTTTGATTTGGGTTTGGAAACAGACTAGAAGCCAGTGCAGCACTGGTGTCACATGATCATATCAACCAGTCCCAGTTAGTAGCCTAGCAACTCTATTTTGAAGTAACTCAAGTTTTCTAAGACATCTTCAAAGGTAGCCCCACATATAACACATTGTAGAAATCCAACTGGGAGGTTTCTAGACCATGGATAACTGCTTCCAGGCTATCTCTGTCCAGAAATGGCTGCAGTGGGTATATCAGCCTAAGCTGATAAAGATACTCCTAGACAGTGAGGCCACCTCGGCCTCAAGTGACATAGATGGATCCAGTAGCACCCCCAAGCTGCACACCTGATCTTTCAGGGAGTGTGCACCCCCGTCAGAACAGCTTGAACATCGCTCAACTGGGTAGATGAATCACACACTAACAGTACCTCCATCTTGTTTCCTTGGGTGAGGAACTTTATGAGAAGCCTTTTGAAGCTCAGTCAGATTCGACCTAGAACTCCTATCTTCAAAATTAGATCCTGGACAATTAAATCCAATTTAGCAAATATGGCTGTATACTAAATCCAACATTCTCGCTTAGTAACAATACTTCAAGTGCAGATCCTGAAATGTAGCAATGAGAGAAAAAAGGGCCCTGTAATATAGTTCTTTGAATTTTTCGTTATTACAGAGAGCCCAAAACTATGCAGAAAATGCATTGAAGATAAATGTGTTGTGACACTTCAAGTTACGTTGTTTTTGGTAGCCAATGTCTCCAATAAGGTAGTGTGTCTGTTTTCCTAATATGATGAAATCCCATTGCTCTCAGGTACATAATTAAATTGTAGGAGTACTTTAGATGACAAGTGTACATAGAGAAAACACATGCTATTTCCGTAAATATGGAAATACGAGTATCTAGTTAGCCTTGACAGCTACAGCGAGAGTAGACCAGCATGAACAGTGTAGATGAATTTATAGGAAAGGTCACTACTAAAAGTGCAGTCATCCCGAATCCCATCACCTGTAGCAGAATGTACATGCGAGCCTCCCTAGAAAGTCTGTTGGGGCTTAACTGCATTCAGCTGATTGGCTTAGATGTGTTAGTTTATCTTGGAGTGCATAATGCATGAAGTGAGCAGTGTGGCTGATATTTTTTGCCAAAGGAAAGAATCTAATTCTTCCACTAGATTAGCACTGAGCAAACAAAGAATCGTAGAGCAAGAAGGGACCAAAAGCCCACTGAGTCAAACCTCTGCTGCTGTGAGGCAGAACTATCCATCTAGTAGTCCTTTGTAGATCAACCTGCACAACCCAGGACACAGTATTCCACAAACAGGGAGCCTAAATTTTGACTGATGGGATTTTTCCCTACCCAAAAAGTTCATGGTGTTCATGTGCAGAAGCTTTCACTGAAACCTTCCTTTGACTGTATTTATTTATTGCAGAGGTGTCAAGCCTCAGGCCTGTGGGCCAAATATGCCTGGCCTTCCAAGGTTCCCCAGATGGTCATGCCCCCTTCCCTCGGCCCCATCCCCTTTCCTCCAACCACCAACTGTCTGATGGCTTCCTGGGTTCTGTGTGTGTGTTTCCCCCCATTCCAGAACATTGAACTGCCTCTCTTAAGGCATAGCTACTGGTAGGGATGTCGGAGAAATCCGCAACATACCCAAGTGAGTTTGAATTTCTAAGAATCTGACCCACAGATTCCACAGTGGACTGGCTTTTCCTGAGTTTTGTGGCTTCTGTGGGCTTGCGGATTGTCCCGCCCCCCGTAATTTTATGTAAATTTAGTCATAGAAAAATATGGGGGGGGGAACCCACCAACCACAAATGTGCATTTCCCCCATAGGCTAAAGTGTGAAAATACACATTTTGTGGGGATTTGCATATTTTTGGGAGTGCGGATTTGCGCAAGTGCGAATTTATGCAAATGCGCACAAATGCATTTGCACAAAATTCGATTCCGTCAATGACATGGAGAATGGAACGAAAGGTGCCTGACAATCTGCGAAATGTCGATGGAAGATTTTACAGCATCCGTACATCCCCCGCTACTGGTAGCAAGAGCCTTAGGGCGCAGTCCTATGGGTTGCGCCCTCGATGCTCGTAAACCCCGGAACTTGGAGGCTTACGAGCATCTAATGCAGAGTGGGAGGAGTGGCAGAGGCGATCTCCACCTCCCCGCTCTTCTGAGTCTGCATTTCTGCTAGATGGCTGTTTTTGCTTCAGAAAGGGATGGACGGGATGGAGGCTGCAGAGGACACAGGATACGCCACAGCCTGGCCTCTGCAGCAGTCTCCTCCCCTCTCCTTAGAATGCCCTCTTCACCCTGCTCTCTGAGTTTGTTTTACCAAGCTTGGAGAGGCAGCCGGTGCAGTTCTTTCCACACAGACTGTGATGGTGGGGAGGGGGACCAGAGTGCGGATTCCCAGCTCTGAGGGAATCTCAGAGCTCTGCCTTTGACCTCAGATCTGGAAATCCAAAATATCCGACCTATCTCCCACCCCCCCACCTCAGATGATGTCTAGGGATCGTAGGATCACTCTCTGAAACTAAAATATGCTAATATTTTTGGCCTTGCCCCTTTTGATTTGGGGCCTACCCCACCCCCACTGGAATGTGGCACCCAAGAGCTTCTCTGAAATTAAATTTGGTCCTCGTGCTGAAAGAGGTTACATACCCCCGGTCTAGTGCATATCCTAGCTTTATAATTTAGACACAAACATGTTCTTTATTTTATTGCATTGAGGCTACAGTTCTGTGTGCAGTTTACTTGTGAGTAAGGCTTATTGAATTTATTGAGGCTTTTTTTTTTCCTGAGTAAACATGCATAGGATTGAACTGTAAAGCCCCAGGACTCTCTCAAGAGACGCTGCTCCTGCCATTGTGTCCATTACTTTTGAGATTCTGGCAGTTCTATCTCCATCCAACCTGCCTTTTAAAAATGTAGACATTTTAATGGAAAAAAGTCCTCGTCCCCCATGCTTTACAAAGTGCTGAGCCCCAACAGTTCAAATAGCCATTTTTTTTAAAAAAAAATATTTATTTATTTTTGCTTTAGGTTTAGGAACATTCCCTGTGCCGGCATTGTAAGAAAAAAAAAATGGGTAAGAATCTACAGTGCTGCAGTACTCCTACTTTGATGGAGTTGCAATTTGTAGGCTTAAAAAGTTATTGAAAACAAATCCCGACTTATTCCCATATATAAAAAAAAAACATACACAGGCCTACGCCTTGCAAATTGTGGTGCTTATTTATGGTTATCCTTCCCTCATTCTGCTTAGTCTTGATATGCTTTGGCTTGGGAGGCAGGAAAGACATTAAATGAGTTATTCAGACACCCCACTGGGCAGCACAGAGAAGGAAATTATTATCTTTTAACTGGACGCACTGTTAGTGATGCACCAAAATTAGTTTTATTCTCCAAGAATTTCTAGGGGAGCTGCATGCACTATCCTTAGCATACATATTAACAACACCAATTATCCATGCCCTGTCTGCCTTTCTAAATCTTCTCCTATGTTAACAACTAGCTGTGTGCCTTTCTCAGTGCTTTCCTACCCAGAGCTTTAAATTCCAGATATGTGGCGTGTGCATATGAAAGGGGGGGCCCTACATCATTGCTGACTGTGTTTATAGGCCAGTGCAGATACTGAAGGGCACAATACCACATACAGCTGGAAATGGCACCAGGCCTTGGGAGTGCTTGTCAGGACCAGCAGAAGGTTGAAGATAGTCCTTGGCAAAGTGTTCGCTGATGGGCCCATTCCTACCTACTGGGATCTCTGGCAGGCATACCTGACATCAGCAGAGACAGGCATCCAGCAGCACTTTGACAGAGCTGTCATTTTAATTTCCTGCAATGCCCCCCACCCCTCCCGGAGTGACACTGTGTTGTTAGGGCATTGTGTAAAACTAAAATGGCACTCCCAGGATAGGGTGGTCATTTATGAATCACCAAAGAAGAGGAAATGTGTCACCAAAAAAGAGAACACCAATTTGTACAAAATGTGCATATGCTGATTTAGATGAATAGATGCAAATTTATAAATAATTAATATTTAAATAGCAATACAGGAAATCTCACCGTAGTGCGTAAGACTGTGATCAGTCTGCTCTTCAGGCGCTAACTCTTGATGGGCAACAGCTCTTATAGTTCTTTATCTTCAAACTGGAATTGGACCGGGAATAGCGCTTCCAATATAGACAATGCCTTCAAATAGAGGACAGTCCTCTGGCAGCCCTTCAAACAGAGGACTTTCCTCTGTAAAAGAGGACACATTCAGCTGGGCTGGATCGTGTTTTAAAGGATTGGTTAATTATATTGACTGCTCGTTGGCTTTTTGACACAGTGTTCTTTGCAATATGTGTTTTATATTATATTACTGGAATTGTGATTTTATTTGATCCATGTTTGTAAGCTGGCTAGAAAGAGAATTGTCCTGTAAGGTGACCTAAACATCCTTTAAATAAATAAATAAATAAATAAATAGTTTTGCCATGTTGTAGCAGAAGCAGATATGCACAGCAATGATTGGCCGACTTCAGTGATGTTATGAACTCATCTCCTCCAATTCTGCAGGATGGTTTTCAACTATTTTAAATTGATTGTTCATAACTTTAAATGTGACAAATATGAAATATACATTTCTAAAGGCACAATCCTATGCATGTTTAGATAGAGGAGAAAAAAATACCTGGGGCATTTCACACATCCTGAATCCTCCCTTTCCCACAAGGAACTCAGAGAAATCAGCTGCATCCTATCTAGGCACTGGGACTACCAGCCTTCTCCAATCTGATACCCTCCTCCAGATATTTTAGGCTACAACTCCTAACAGCCTCAGACAGCATGGCCAATAGTCAGGGATGATGGGATATGTTGTCCAAACACTGGAAGGCGCTACATTGCAGAAGGCTGGTCTAGGCCCCGGCCATGTCCAAACCTGATTAGATTTGGTCTAATCAGGTTTATTGCCTTCAAAAAATCCTCCGGAGATTTTTTCTTCTTATTATTTTTTACAAATTTTGATGATTGCATGGTACATGTTCAAATAAAAGATTCTTAATACAGTCTCCTCTCCAACTGAATTGCTTCATTCAGTTTATTATAATTTCAATGCCTTATTTACTGTTTTAACCTAATTTATCATTTAAAATACTGTAGATATAAGAATCTTATTGAAACGTGGCCTGCCTGCAATATTGAATTCACTCACTATCGTATTTTCAAATCCATCCCTCAAGCACTGGTAAGTCAATAGCTACAACTCAGATAATTCATTATTGGGATGCTAACATAAAATGGTTCTGTACCATGTTTCACAATTACACACATGCTTTCGTCTAATCATCTTACCTATTACCCCTGTAAAAACTAGTCATTGTATCAAGCAGTTTAAGAGATTTGGATAATTCATTCCAAGTTGATGGCCAAGCATATGCAGTGAATATCTTCCCTATTTCCATTTTAATTGGGGAACAATAAAAATGTAATTCATCAAGAAATCTTAATGCACAATTACTTATTATGGCTGCAAATGGGCACCTTAGATGCTTATGCATATTTGCAATAGAAGGAAACTCTCTGACTTTTAACATTCCACCAAATGTATGCAATGTTTTCACAGCTTTTACAGTGAAGTTTATTATTATTATCTCTGTGAGCAGCACCCACAGTAAAATTATATAATCTATTAAAGGACCAGATGTAGAACTTATAGATGTAGAAAGTAGTGGGATTAATTTTATAAGCAGCAACGTTCCCTCGGCTCTGTTTGAAAGGTCTCCTAAGAGAAAGAGGAACTGGATGCATACATCTTCACTCAGTTGGAATGCAAGCTGGAACTTTTCTTTTGTGTTTGTCAAATAAATAATAAATATCTAAAAATAAACGATTCAATGAAAAAATCAAGATCAAGTTCAGTGGGGCAATGGAAGGGTTTTAAAGTTAAATAAAGTTGTTCAGGGCCAGCTACCTTTTCTGCTGTGGCACCCCAGTTGTGGAATGAGCTCCCCAGGGAGGCTCACTTTGCATCTACATTGTGCTCTTTTCGGTGCCAGTTAAGGACCTTCTTATTTCCCCAGGCATTTTAGTCTTTCAGTTCCTGTTGTTTTATATCTGCTACTGTATTTTAAATCTTTGCACTGCTGCTAGGTTGTATTTTGGTTTTGGTTTTTATTTTATACTGTAGTTTTAATTTTTTAAAACTTTGATATGATATTTGCTCATGTTGTATTTCATGGTTTTAATTGTTATGAATAGACCAGAGTACTTTGGCTATTGGGCAGTATAGAAATGTAATAAATATTTTTTTTTTTTAAGTATATAATTTTGCCATAGGGACTGTTCACAGCAGTACCATATTCTCTATGTACAAATGTCCTTTAAGTTGCTTTGCTTGCATATATGTGGTGGATGTAGCACATGAAAGTAGTGCATATAAACACATTGTTACAGGGTGGGGTATCTATAGCAGGAGAGTGTCACATTTTTTTCCCACAGTAGAAGGGAGAATGGTGGCACCACTTCAGAATCTGTTGTAGAAGTCAAGCTGCATGGTGGGGACCTTTGCAGACAACTGCTTCTCCGAGACTGTGCCCCTACTTTTACAGAGTTCATATAGCCAGGGAGTGCATAACAAAAGAAACAAACCTAAGCGCTGTCAAGAATGTTATTCTCATGTGTCAAAGGAAAAACAGTCAATCTGTTTCCAGCTGGTAGTGGTGTTCTCAAACTGAAAGCTGCTTACACAGGAGATCCTGATTCTTTTGGAGCAGTGGTCAGCTCCTCAGATGATTCAGGGGTCACAAGACAAAGGTCAGCAAGAGGCAGCCCTGGAGCTGGAAGGCCTCACTGATTATGAAGTGACTGCCTTTCCTGGGTTAAGAAAGCAGCAACTTCCTGTTCCTGTTATCCTCTGCTTCCCCACATCCACTCTGATAACCTGTGAATACAGAGGCATTTCATCAAGCCAATCCCAGAAGCTCTACCTGGCTGTACCACCCTCTCAGCTGGTCCTTGAGCTGGCTGCTGACTGCAGCTGTTGCTTGCTTTGGTCAATTAGCTCAGCTCTGTGGTAGCCAGTTTGGGCTGCCCATTTGGGTTGTCTTTCTGATGCTCTGCCAGGACCACAGATACTGAATTGGGGCATGGCATGGTATGAGAGGGGGCCCAGGCTGCCCCACTAAACACATGCATCACCCAGTTACATGTGGTTGTTGTAATTCTGATTATCCATGATGGCTCCAAAAATGGATGTCAAGATTGCAGCAATAGTGGCTAGTGTTTGTGGAAATACTGGTACTTCGGGGAAGAATATTTTAAGAAGCATCTCCCTTTATACAACCTGCCCAACAACTTCATTCCTTTTATATGAGTCTCTGATTCCCCCACCCCACCGCCATCTTGCTATTTCCTATCCTAGGTTTCTAGGCACTCTAGAGAGTGATGCTAGAGTGTGACCATGACAAAGTAAGTTGGGAACTATATACCTTTATTTTGGTATATAAAGTTGCATACAATATTTTCTTCAGTACTAGTATAATGCATTTAGTTCAGGATTCAGACACCTCATGTGTTTTTCAGGAAGGCTATTCTTACATTTTCCATTCCCCACCATCACTACCACATATTACTCTAATCCGATATTGCCTCCTTTGGTCACTCTTCTTTCTGTTCTTGACATATAGACAATTCTTAGATGGTAGTGTAGACAGATGACACTTCTTTAAAAGGCATTAAACTACCTGCCTGTGTGAGGGTCTAATTACTGTTCTATTGGACATCAATGCAGTTCTTCCGATGATGTTGACAACTCATTAATCGCTGCTGTAGATTTGTACCAGGTCCTTGCAAGACTTGTAATGTATGCCCAGTGGCATTCAATGGAACTCCTAAATTGCTCTTCAACAAAAGCCCTATTCAGTCCTTCAAAAAGGGGTTAAAATCAACATGCGACGGGAGAAAGCGCTCCGGCTCCACCCCACTCCCTCATCGTATTAGTCGCCTGCTACTTGTGAAAGGCAATTGTCTGAAGAGGAGAGGAGATCCTCCTCCATCCATGGGAGCTCTCCACACAATTGAGAACCCTGATTTTTCAGCATTCTCAATCGTGTGGAGAACCCGCATGGATAGAAGAAGCACTCCTCTTCAGTCAGTCGGCCTCCATGAGTAGCGGGCAACAAGTGCAATGAGGGAGATGGGCAGGCCTGGACAGCTCCCTTTTTTGTGGGTTGATTTTAACCCTTTTAAAAAAATGACTGAATAGGGCTAGAGAATCATATACATCCAGTCCTTCAACACAAGTATATTTTAGGCTCAAACAAGGGACAGAAAGAAACTGGGGAGAGGTATCACTACCTTGCTCATAGGGTCCTCCCCAACTCATATAGATAGGTTGGGGGAAACTTCAGGTGCTGACATACGTTTGGTTTATTAACAGTTTACACGCAGGCATACCACATTCCTTCATATTTTTACCTCTTACACTTGATATTGTATGTTATGCTGTGTTGGTACGCTTATTACTTTTATATTGTTGATTTTATTGTGATTTTATTTGTACTGCATAATGCCTAGAGAAATATATTTTTATGAGGTGCTTAATGCATGCATGTAATAAATAAATAAATAAATAAATTTAATAAATGTAATAAATAAAAATATGTAAATGTACTACGTTTGCCTATCTTATTAACCACCCAAGCATGGTCTCAAAAACAACTTTCATGGATAATACGGAGTAAGATATTAAATTGCCCAGTGCCTCTTGTGGGATCTGTTTAAGATTATAGGGAGAACTGTGCCATCCAAAGTGGACTATACTGTCCACAGATGGGAACTTCAGGCCAAGCCAATTTACAAAGGTAAATTAATATACATAGAACCAAGTTCAGGTGCATAACTAATGTTTTCAATATCTTATAGCTCCATTATTATACTACTAAATTATGATGACCTCTGATTCCCAATCCAATCAGCCAGCTGCACAATATAATTTGGTGGCTCTTTTCCACAGAGGAGTTTATAAATTAACTTTTGCTGCCACCAAATTAACCTTTATTTCAGTGTTTAGATATAGCAGGAACAGATAGTCTCTACAGATTCTTCCCTGTCTTTGAGTAGCATCCTTCAGTTTGTATTGTTAGATTATTCCCCCTTGCTTTATTAGATCTTTTAGTTCAATTATAGTTGTTCCCAGCAGGCACAAGAAAAGAATAGTATAAAGTTCTATAATCAAGAGATGGAAAAACACTAATTGAATTGAGGTTCAAATTACCAATCTTGAGAGAAATGGCAGAATTCCATTTGCATGATTTTGAGCAGCAGATTTTCATGGAAATTTTATTTATTTATTTATTTATTTATAAGGTGTATAAGCCACCTTTTGGGATAAAACCACAAAACATAATAAAACAATAAGAACAACAGTAAATGCAACAATAGATCAGAATTAACAATTAAAGCCAAAGCGTATCATAACAATATGTCTGTTGATTCGTTTGGCCCAATTTCAATTTAATTCTTTCAATATCTATTGTTTGCTTTCATTCAAGGGCTCAAATGTTTGAGATGCATGTTGCTTTCAAATCACAAAATATAATGTGTTTTGTAGTCATAAAGTGATGTAATGTCTTGGGATAGGGGAATCAACGTAGGGTTGGGGGAGAAATTTGTTCAGTTTGCATTTTAAGGAGAATTTACCAAATTTCATAGTTTTGAACCAATATGTGAGCCAAAGCTGTTATCCTTCAAAACTTGCACTTTCCCTAATTTTGCATTAGAGTTTTCCAATTAAAGAAATGAATAAAAAATGTGGATATTAGGGGAAAGCACATACACACACACATATCTTAGTGAAAATTACATTCGAAATATATTATATTAGGAAATTAGCTTTAAAAATGTGTATATTAGGCAAAATTATATACAACAGTGCATGAATTAGGAGAAATATGCACAAAAATGTGTACAAATTTTCATGTAAACCTTTTTTTTAAAAGTCGTCAATGTTCATGTCAAACAAAAGCAAACTTAATTAATTTTTTTTAATTAAAAAAAATTAAGATTATAAAAATGAGAAACTGAAATTGACAGATTTGTCTGTTTCTAGTTTCTGGTCCATGTCACTTTCGCATGTGTCCATTCCTAAATCTGTTCCTTCTGTTTCAGCATTAATCTGTGATTTAAAAAAAAAGCATGCCAAATTTTCATTTAAATCATATTCTCTCTCCAAAAAGAGATTTTAAAATGCTTTGGGATATGTTTTTGAGCCAAGAACTACACGCTTAGGTACATTCAGGCAGTATGATTGCAGGTGGATAACTAAATTCAAATCCACACATTAGACTGGAAGGTGAAATCTGATCAGTTTGTATCAGTCAGTTTTCACAAAGATCAAATTCCTTATGATCCCCTAGTAAAGATATGTTCACAGATGCATATTTCAGTTGTTCTAAGATCATGGGCTTTGGTAAATTAAAGTAGATCAGGAGTAGGCAAACATTTTGGGCCTAATTCAGTGTAGAATTGAAATTGCCTGAACCTGAACCACTTATTAGACCTGAATGTATTTGTTTTTGTTCATGATGGCAGCCAGTCTACAAATTACTTTTAAAATGTACACTTTCACGTCTGCTGTGTATGAAGTATGCTGAGCATAAATCATCCATTCACACACACACACAACAACAAATGGTGATACAGCTGGGTAGTTTTAGACCCTGAACATAATGGTCTTATTGGGGGCCCATCTGTATTACTTCAGTTGTGAAGCACACAACTAACATTTCCAACAACTATCCCATGCTTTCTACATTACTGATATGTTATAACAACAACATTGTTTGCCAAACTGCTTCTATCTGTCTATCTGTCTATCTATCCTCTGAGCAGTTGCAATTGTGCATTTTAAGTTTACTTAAATCATAGCCCCATCATGGCTACCAGAATAAAATGGAGTTTGCTTTTGCACTTAGTGCTCTCTGGGTGGTCATTTGGGATGGGGTGGGCAGTCTGTTGATTTCTGGATTTTGGCCCCAAAGCCCAGCCCTAGCTGCACCAATGACAAGAAAGCATGAATTAAAGGTTGCTGCTCAGTCCAAACATTGTGCGTGAGCTGGTCAACTCTTACTGGTTGGAGAAATGTTAACATCTCTGTATTAACAGTAGTCACCTGGGTGAACAGCTTCTTTTTTGCAATTTCTATTCCATAAATGTTATCACAGTATAACAGAAATGAATAATCTAAACTTCACTGACTGAAAAATAGAATGTAAAGGAGTTATCTTGCCTTGCCTTGTTTCCCTCCTTCCAACAGTGCTCTCCCTTAACCCGAATCTGAAATGAATTGAACAATGGGATTCAATGAAAGACAGTATGTATTAAAATATATATTCATTAACAGATTTGTTAACTGCCATCTTATGTCAATTTCTTGCCATGCCAATGGTTTTCTATGTCTCTTATCTTTTCTTTCCATCCCTACCCCTTGACCCTATTAATCTTAACAAGATGGTTGTTGCGGACAACTCTAAGGCTACTTCTAGCAAAACCATTTGCATCTGTGGTGATAAAATTGCAACTGACAGTAATGAGAACCTCAAAACACTATCCAAACAGATGCATGCCTATTTGGGCCCTATATATATATATATATATATATAGAGAGAGAGAGAGAGAGAGAGAGAGAGAAGGGGAGATTAATAGATTATGGCAGTTCCCTGATCTTGAGTTTAGAGTCTTGGGTTGTAATCCTTTTTTTCTGTGTTAAATTTTTGAGATCCAATGTGGTGCAGTGGTTAGTGTTGGACTGGGACTCAGGAGATCCAGGTTCTTGTCCCCACTCAGCCATGAAGTTCACTGGATGACTTTGGGCCAGCCACTGACTCTCAGAATAATAACCTACCTCACAGGGTTGCTGTGAGAATAAAATGAAGAAGAGGAGGTGGATTATGTAAGCCACCTTGGGTTCCTTGCAGGAAAAAAGGTGGGATATAGATAAGATAAATAAATAAATAATCCTCTACAACTATGTCGAAGAATAAATTCTGATTGATCACCATAGGAAATCCTCATGCACAACTGTACAGAGGACTGCAGGCTCATATTAACCCCAAAAAGAAATGCAAGTGAAAATGGTTCTCAGAATTTTTGACACTTGCAAGTTTCAATAAGATCAATGGCCTCCTTCCCATCAGTGTCTCGAAAGCCTGCCAAGAAAAAGAATTACTCATCCATATGCAGTGGCATTATTCTTATATTGTCTAATCCTGGCTCATGATCAACAAGATAATAATTTTTAAACACAACTGGATTAATGCTTCCATTTACTCCAGATGGGTTTTCTCCCCCTACTAAGATTATTCCATAGAATATCACTAATGGGGTTTTAAAAAGATTTATACAACCATGAAGTTTATTGTATATGAATGTTAGTGCTAGAGCAAGAATGCCACTCATCACCAAATGAATCCTGATTGCTATAAGAGCTGTACAGAGTCTTACAACTAAATATAGTAATTTGGCAAGTAAGGATAACAGAGTGGGAATAATGATTTGAAAGATAAGGGAACAAGGTTTGGAAGATAAGCTAAAGTATAGTAGGCCAATAATCAAAGTTGGAGTACATGGGGCAGGGGCATTAGCCTACTGGTTTGGCTTCAGTTTTTCCATGACCTGGAGAACATTTGGGATGAATTAGCAAATGGAGGCTGTTCTGGAGATGACGTGACCGGATGCTGTGGGACAGAGTTTGAGTAACAGGGTTCTGTCCAAGAAGAGTCTGTGTTGTCTCACTGTCTGAAGTATAGTTGTGTATGAAAGTAGCTGTAGTTAAACACTAATGCAAAGTGATCTAAACTGTGTGTATGCGATCCAATTGAGTTTTTTTTCCCCTAAAGGCAATCTTAAGAAATATTTATTTATTATTTATTTAATAGATCTATATATCAGTTACCACGTTTTAAAATAAATAAATAACTAAATAAATCTCTAAGCATTTTACAAGGAGGTTTAGGGCACAATCCTATGCATGTTTAGACAGAAAAAAAGTCCTACAACTCCCAGCATTCCCCTGACAGCATGGGTACAAGATTGATACATTTTTTTAAAATGAAATACTATTTTGAGAAGTTGAGAATGTAGTGCATTGCTCCCTATTATAATTGTGCAGAATTATCTTCAGGTAGGGAAAGATGTATTTGGGATGGTGTTTGATTTGCATACCTTGATGGCTAAACAGATCACACACACACACACACACACTTTCTCTTATTTCTGGAGATCAATGAAATTTTAGATGCAAAATAATACCAAAATGGTGAAATGCTAGAAGGCTAATTTTATCTCACTAGAAAATGTAAACAGCTTAACAAGCCATTAAGTTGGCTTTGAAATATCACATCTCCATCTGAGTTTTCATATTGGATTGTCAATGCATTTGCTGCAAGACAGCTCTTGATAAAAGAAGTTACAAGTAAAGTGGTGAATACTGTAGAGAGATAAAGTACAGAAAATGGTAGGGAATAATATTTCAAGTTTTGCCTGTAGAATAAAATAAATATGCATTCTTGGACACCAGAAATATTGAGAATAGCTTTACCAGAATCAGGTGGGGATACAAAGTTGCCCCAAATACACTTTGCATTGCAGAATTTACACAGATGTAGACCTATATAGTACTCTCATGACATTGTTGTCTTCTGTCACCTGCATAATGTCCCCAAATTTCAAGCTCTTACCACTTACCATTTTCTTTCTGGAAATAAAATATCCCCAGAATCTATTGCTTTTGGCATTGATGTGTCTTTATGACCCCAAAACCAAGCAACGTCCTGGGGTGTAAAAATGTCCCCAGGCTTTTTCCAAAACAAAAAATCTGGTCTGGTGAAGCAGGCTTAAATATTCTGGGTGTCAGGTTAGCACAAACTATGGGATTTCACTGGGGAGCATTTACCTCACCAGAGACAGATTTGTTGTGGGGTGTTTTTCTAACCCCATAAGACTAAAACCATTAGTTTTTAATAACAATGAAGTTTTACCTAAAGTTTTACCTTGACAGTTTATGACAATTTACTACAAGTTTGAGTTGAAACATATTTCTTCTGACACCAAAGACACATTTATATTGTGGGGCATTTTATCATCCCAGTATACATTGGAAAAAGGCTTGGGGTAGTAAAATCCCCTCAAAACACGTTTGTGTGTATTTTTTTTACAAATGTTGGATGAGAAATCCTGAACCCTTTTTTAGTGATGGTAGGAATGTATGAGAAATTTGTTTTAGTTCATTTTTAAAATCAGGATTTGCCCAGTTTTCACCTTCTGGATAGACCATGGACACAATCAAAGTTGATACATTTCTGAGATTGAAATGTCATTCATGGACCAAAAAGTAAAAATAAAAAATGCATCCAACAGCATGTGTATATCTGAAAAATGTGCATGAAAAAAACCCATACTTCTGAAAAATGTGCACACATACACTTTAATCAATCGGAGAAAAATGCATACATTTCAAAGGTATGCATAATTTATTTATTTATTTATTTATTTATTATATTTATACCCCGCCTTTTTTCCTGCAAGGAACCCAAGGCGGCTTACATAATCCTCCTCCTCCTCTCCACTTTATTCTCACAACAACCCTGTGAGGTAGGTTAGGCTGAGAGTCTGACTGGCCCAAAGTCACCCAGTGAGTTTCATGGCCAAGCGAGGACTAGAACCCGGATCTCCCAAGTCCCAGTCCAACACTCTCACCACTACGCCACACTGGCAGATATTTAGCAGATATATTAGCCCATATCCATTGAGAGAAAATTGCTAAAATCTTAGAAGTCAGGAACAGTCACAAAGGAATGGTCCTTGGAACCAAGACATCCCACAAATTATTGATTTCCCCACTTGAACATTGGGTAGCTTTTAGATAGTATGATTAAGGCTACTGTACTTCATCCAATACATGTGGAAAGACATTCTGGGTAAGAGGCCACATTCACCAGTCCATCTACTGGAGGGTATGTGTGCATTGGAGTATTAAAGAGTCCAGTTACATTCCATTAAGAGACCAGTGGACTATTGCATGGGAAAGTGCACTAATTTTAAATGCACATGAGCAGCATTCTATTCCCTCTTCTGTTGGGAAAGGCAGTGTTCTATTCTTTGACCCTTCCACTGGTGTATATGCTATTCTTCAGAAGAGAGCAATTAGTCGTACTAGATCTGCTGCTGCAAGTTTTGACTCGAAACAGTTTCTGGTTTTATCCAGTTCACACAGCTCTATCCCTAACGGGGCATCTGACTGCCAAAGCAGTCAAGCTCCTAAGCTTCTGTTCCGGATGCTATGAGTTATAGAAGCTGAGGTTTACCATGGAGCCTCCAGCTGTGACTGCCATGAATTGATGAATACATGTGGAAAAATACACATGTATTTTTCATGTGTACACAAAGATTTTCATGCAAAGAGAAAAAAACAAAGCTTGCAATCTGATACAGACTTGAGTTAGAATGAGCTTCGAGATGGTATTTGGAGAACTTTGGCAAGCTCAAGGTTTGCACATTTGCACATCCCTATGACATAGATGGGGTGCCACAACTGAGAAGGCCCTTCCCCTAGTAGCCACCCTCCTAGCTTCTTTTGGAGGGGGCACTCTGAGAAGGGCCTCCAAAGAAGATCTCATGGTTTGGGCAGGCATGTCTGAGGCATTCCTTAGATAACCTGTCTCCAAACTGTTTAGGGCTTTAAATGTTAATGTAAGCACTTTGAATCGGGCCCGGACTTCAACTGGTATCCAAGGTAAATCATAGAGGACTGGCGTAATATGTTCTTGTTGGCCAGTCCGCGTTAGCAGCCTCGCTGCCCTATTTTGAACCAATTGAAGTCTCCGGACCATTTTCAAAGGCAGCCCCATGTAGAGCATGTTACAGTAGTCCAAACGAGAGGTTACCTGAGCATGGATCACTGTTGCTAGGCTCTGCCTGTCCAGATAGGGTCGTATTTGGTAAATCAGCCTAAGCTGATAAAAGGCGCTCCTTGTCACCGAGTCCACTTGTGTCTCCAGAGGCAGTTTGGAGTCCAGGAGCACACCCAAAAGTAACCTGCCCAAAAGACTGAGTACAAGGCAGAGGTGGAGTCTGATCCCCAACACACTAAACAACACATGAAACAGCACCAGCAGAAACCAATTTCACACCAATCCCAGCTTCCAGTAAGAAAAGGTGTTTTGTACCGTAATTCTGTACAAAATGGGTTGCCAATCATGAGTGATATGATCATATGAAGATGGGTAACTGCTTCTTCAAAGCATCTCGTAGAAGGTCGTGCTTCGTAATTAGGCTTGTAACAGTTTCCTTTGCTTTTCTATTTAGCATTAGAATCCATGAAGTAGTTGAATCTATGCAGGTCAGTTCATACCTTAAGGTAGAAATAGATTGACTAGTAACCCTGTGGTGGCCAGTTAAAAACTTACCATGTGGTGGCTCTAGCCATATGGAGAGATGGTTGTCCGGGCCTCCAGCTGAGCCATATGGTAAGATTATCATGCCCCCTACTTCCATTTAATTGTGGAAGGATCACAACAGTGAGCTTACTGTGTGACCGGAGGCTCCATGCAACCACCTCTCTGCATGGTTAGAATTCCTGTGCAACTTATTTTAAGTTGCTACTGCATCTGTTTCCATCCTTAAACTAATCCTATGAAATGGTATTGTCCTGAGCAGCTCTACATTTAGCACAGAGAAAAGCAACATACATCAGGATTTCAAATCACACAGTGGGCACAGTCCAGCTAAAGCTAAGCACTGTTAAATCCATTGATTTGAGGGGGCAGCTGAGGATGTGCTTAACTCTCTCATGTTGAAATCATTGGGATTTAAAGGTACTTAACTTTGGGTAGATTGTGTCCCTAACTCTGCTCTTTTTAAACAATTAAGTTTAGTGGAAGTTCTTATTAGAGGGGTTCAGTTCAATAAAACATGTTTCAGTTTATTCCTACTCAGCAAAGCACTTTGCTATGATACTATTATGCAAAACCCCTGCCTGTCTGAAGTATGAGCGAAATGTAAAGTGATGCATTAGTGAAATGCAATTTGATGGTAAGCTGTATGATTTACTAGCATTATTTAGGCTGACACATTCATATTTGGGAAACTTATAAACCTGTCACATTCATTATTAATAGTAATAATATACAAAAGATCGATAAGACTCTCATGTTTGGATACTGTGTTTATATTATTAGAGGAGAATAAATTATTCAGACAGGTGCTTCATTGAATTCAACCTGTACAATTCAAGGCAATTACATAGCCAGACACATTACTCTGTTTTGCTCCCTTAATCCAATTTAGGCAATGACAAAGATGTTGGACAAACAATAGAACCAGTAGTCTTGCACTTTCTTTCTGCAGTTTAAGCAATATTATGGTAGGACCACTTCCAGTGGCATATTCTAATGATCTGCGTGTGGTGACAAAAAAGGCACATGGCTGCCTAGAAAATTATGGGGTAGAAGCAGGTGCATGCTGAACTTTAAAGTGAAACAAAGGAAGCTGTCTTATATATCATGCCAGACTATTTATCCTTCTATCCTAGTATTGTGTATTCTAACTGGCATGATCCCTCCAGAGGTCTTTTACATCACCTGATATCTTTTAACTGCTGCTAGTCAAAGAATGTAAGGGCCATAGCTCAGTGGTAGAGCACCTGCTTTGCATGCAGAAGGTCCCAGGTTCAATCCCCAGCATCTCCAGGTAGGGCTGGAAAATCTCCTTCCTGGAACCCTGGAGAGCTCTGTCAGTCAGTGTCGTCAATACTGGGCTAGATGGACCAAAGGTCTGACTCAGTATAAGACACCTTCCTATGTTCCTATGGATGGGAAGTAGCATCTGCACCTGAGCCTCCACACTGAAATAGTTTTGTGCTTCAGCCCCTCCAGGTATTAAAAGCAAGTATGTTGTCATGGTGTGAGCCTTTGGCACAAGCTCAAAGCCCATGGTAAAGAACTGAGACAACCACATAAGTTGATTGAGGAGTAGCAGAAGATTTTCCCTGTTACCAACCTTTCATTTTTGAGCCATGTTCTTGAGCCAGTGGTGACCTCTCAAAAAATCTAGGTAGTCATGAAGGATATTATATGGATCCATTCCAATCCAGGTTGAGGCCTGGTTTTGGGTCAGAAACAGCCTTGGTCTCCCTGATGGATGACTTCCACCAGGGAATGGACAGAGAGATTACACGGTATTAGAGCTCCTGGATCTCTCAGTGTTTTTTGATACCATCAACCATGGCATCCTCCTGGATCACCTGGCTGGGTTTGGGGGACATGGTGTTACACTTGATCCAATCCTACCTGGCAAGGTTGGTCTCTGAAAGTGGTGATGGAAGGCTTCTGCTCTGTCCCATGGCCTTTGGCAGGAGCAGGAGGTGGAGGACAAGGAGAACTGACCAGACCACCAAGGAGAACTAACTGACCAGTTTTCAGTGGACAAGAAACTGACTAGGGTCCAAGCAGCAGCAGTGGTGACTTAAGTCTTAAGTACTGTGACACAATATTCTGCTTTTCCTCTAACATGTTGCACAATTTCTCACTAGGGTTGCTAACACCATTTTACCAGTCCAGCCAGTAAACTCTGTTCGCACAGGTAACTACTAGCATGGTCTTTTAAAAATAGTATATTTTATGGCTGGGCTGGCAATGAAATCTTGCCTTTGAATTCACCCAGGACCCACCAATTTCAACTGTTTCCTGGCAGATTACATTAGTCACCACCACTTCTGATCCACCAAGTTCTTCCTTGGTTCTACCCTGACCCTATCTGCAGTGGCAGTGATTGTTGTTGTTTTTTAATTAGTGGCTGACAACCCTATAATCTCAGTGGCAACTGAAATTATTAGGGTTCAAAATTTAGTAATATATTCTGGCTCTTGAAAGTTCTAGCAACAATACAGGAACAAGGTTGGCTTCATTTGCGTCATTGCATCTGTTTGGCTTCATTTGCATCATTGGGTTTATGTATACATTCTTTTGATTATGATTACAGCAAAGGGATTTGATGTGTGTCCATTCACTTTTCCAGTATTCTGCGAAGACCGACTGAATAATGCATTGCTTTGATCCTTGGATTCTAAAAAGGTAATTCATCTGATGCTAGCTAGTCATTCCATTCCATTCACTGCCCCCCCCCATCACCTTCTAAAAGTTCATCCTCTCTATGGCAAGCTTCTTAGATCATTTCACAGGCGGCACACCATCAACTCAGTGTTGTTATAAAGGTCATGAAGTCATGACACATTGATTTTATCCAGAACATGATATTTTATGTCTGTAGTGCTCTAAGCCTCATTTATACAACATAATATTTTCTTTACCCAACACTGATATGAGCACAAGTAACAGTCATGATAGGTTGACTTCCTGGATGCATCTCGAATTAATCTTAGATTGCATCTATCTTATTAGCAGTTAGAAAGATTCACAACTGTGAATGCATATGTTCAAATCAACAACAAGAAAACCAGGCATACCATGTTACATAAAAAGACTGGCCTCAGGTTCACAGCAAATAAAAATATAGTGGAAGCACAAATCTTGTATGCTGGCTTTTTAATAGAAGACAGGTCCAAAATAAATGAACTGTTTCTAAAAGTAATAGCAGCTGATATCACTACAATATTTCATGGAAATGTAGGGGGAGGAGGGGGAAAACATGTCCGAAAGCATGGCTACATTTTCACTTCTGAAAGAATCAGTCCATTTAGAAAGGAATAAATAATGATTTTGTTAGTACAGAATTATTTTGTCATGACAGGGGCCACTGATGCCAGTGTGGAAATGATTCAGATAATTCATGTAATGTTTTCCAATCAAGATCTGGGGAAAAAACATGACTGGCAGACAATGATGAACATATGTATAGTTATATGTAAAAGATACCAAAATAGGCATATTATCATTGTCATTATTTGCAGATACATTGTGTTTCTGTAGAGGTTATCAATTCTGTTTGAAGCTGTATAAATATAGGATAACTGTCTTTAGTGTGTGTGTGTGTGTGTGTGTGTGTGTGTGTGTGCAGCTACCCAGAGTACTAGTTGTTACTGTTTGTGAAGTTTAGGGATTATTTATATCCTTTCCAAAAGTCAATAAAGCATCCAAAGATTGCAAAGAACCTACTTGGAGATGGTTATCTTAGAGATAAATTAGTTGGTACTTTATCTTGATTATGCTTTAGTCTGTGATTCAAAGAAGCTTAAGTAGTGAACCCCACAGTCAATACAAACAGATTACGCAGCTTTCATTGAAAACTTATCTTCACCACAAGGGAAATCTATCTTTGACCATTTCTTGAAAGTGCAACAAACATACGTTGATTCACAATGCAAGTGGTGCAAGACCAGATTCAATTGGCATAGAATGACTTTTCTGCCACAGTGACAGTTTGCAAATGGGAGAATTCAGAATGCATACGGTGCTTTCAGTTACTCAAAATCCTGAACACTAAAAGTCTCAGGATGCTGTACATCTCAACAACGCTTGTATGCAGTGGAGACCGGTGGCTCCAACGTCAGCAGGTTTGTGTGTCTGTTCCAGATTTTAGACTGAACTTTAAAGAACCTATCCATGGTGTTGAACCCTATCCTCAAAATACGTTCAGCACCATGGATAGCTCCTTAAAAGTTTGGAGTGAAATCCAGAGCAGATACACAGCCCCGCTGACATTGGAGCCACCAGCCTTCACTGTGTGTACACACATACAGTACTGCCAGATTCTCTCTAACAGCCACCATGAGCTCATATAAATCAGCAAAATATCTCACAATGACTTCTCTCCAACGTAGCTTGTCAATCTGCATAATCCTGCTGTGGTAAAGAAAACTTGACTGCCTATTAGTGTAGAGGTGTGGCAAAATTGTCATTTGTTTCCATCTTCTGACAGTGCTCATTATCTCTTTGGAAGGGGAATGTGCCTAGATTCAACTCACTCCAGCCAGGTGATCTGTGCTGGCAGATCATCCGTTCAGTAGTACATGTAAAATACTAGCCTCTGTGTGGTGGATTCAGGATCATAATGCTCTACATCAGCCTTCCATAACCTGGTGCCTTCCAATTGGTTTTTTTACTACTACAACTCCCATCAGCCCCAGGTAACATGAACAATAGTCAGGGATGATGGGAGTCATAATCCAAACCATCTAGATGACACCAGGTTGGAGAAGGCTGCTCCAAATTTTTCAGTTCTATCATCAGCATCCGAGAGCAAAATGTTCCATTAGATTTGTAGGAAATGAACCCCTTCCCTTATCAAAGATTAATCCATGGGGTTACTCTTGCTAGTGGCATCAGAGATGGGAGATATGGGAAGGGTTTCCCTTACTAGTGCTAGCAAGGGAGTTCCTGGGGTTTCTCTGGCATCTCTGCTAGTGCTAGTGCTAGTGCTAGTGCAAGGAAGGGAAACCCCAGGCAGGGCTGCCATGCCTGTAGATGCAGATATGGTTTGGTGGGCTGCATGTGGGCTGCAGGCCACACTTTTTGCACCCCTGCATTATGTCAACCACCCAGTACTACTAATGCATTATTTACCATTTCTAAATATTCTCCAACCATGAGTAATTATATTTATTTTGGAAAATTCCCTCCATAACTTAATTCATTTGTAAAAATAACTTGCGTCCTGATATTCAGCTGAAATGTATTTTCCTTATTCATTTCTGCACTTTGAAATAGAAAATGTCTGTCAGAGACGTAAGTGGTCATCATATAAAGAGAAAAGAGGAGAACTTTACAAAGACCAGGTTCTGACTGAAGAAAGTGGCAATAAGAGAGGGAACACCCTTCACCTAACTGATGAAGAAGTCCATGGGTTAGATCCAGACTTAGTCATGCTTACAGTAGACCTATTGGGTTCTCACATTGATTTCAGTTGGTTGGATCCAGACTTAGGCACATGCAACTGGACTGGTGGAAGTGGACTTCTCAACCCCCTCCTTCTCATGAACCCTTTCCTCCAACACCCCAACCCCAAATACTATACAAATGGTTGGAGGACTTTTCTGAATGGGGTAGGCTGTGGCACAGCAGGGCTGAGGGATTCCTGAAAATCAGGCGGAGGCATCTTCTGTGAGCAAAGCTCTGCTTGTGGAAGGTGCCTCAACTTGATTTTTGGGTATCCTCCCTTCCCCTACACCACAGCCTATCCCATTCAGCAGTGTCTCATAACCCTCTGTATAGTAGTGTGTGTGTGTGTGTGTGTGTGTGAGTGAGTGAGTGTGAGCTGGAGGGGCTGTTGTGGGGAGGAGGTGGTGGAGAAGTCTGCTTCCACCAGCACAGTTGCATATGCCTAAATCTGGATCTAGCTCATTGAGATCAATGGGAGAAGTTAGTAATGTCCAACTTTTGCAAGCCACCCAGATAACACCTATTATGGGTTGGCTATATAAGTGCAGTAAATGAATAAATAAAAAAGGAAGGAAGCCAACATGAATAAGTCTGGATTGAACCTCATGACACTTAAAAGAGTTGTGTGTTTTTTCTTCCAATTTTCAGAGACAAATGTCTGCATCACAGACAGTGTGCTGTATTTCTTCCACAACAGGCAACCACAATAGTCTCCTGACCTAGGATTTCCCCATTTTGCAGCTGTATTGTGTTTGCATCTTTTTGTAGACCAAAGTCTGCAGTCAACAACACTAACAGCTACAGCTATTCAAGAACATGGAATGGGTCTGCCTTGCAGTGGCAGGGCAAAGGCAATGCATCTATTTTTGCCAGCACAGAAAGCCGTGAACCTCATGCTGGGTTGCCATTGTTCAAGAGAGCATAAGATCAGGTGGAGAATGGTGAATATGAAGTCCTAATGTAAAAATGAACAGTTTTTGAAGTTTAACCACTCAAGGCTCGACTCTTTCTATGACAGAGGACAGCAAAATTGGTCAAGGAAACAAGGAAAAAACATATCTGTAACATTAAATGTAAAACAACAACAACACTGTGCTGATCCCTGAGAAAAATATAAAGAATCCAAAGTTGGGCATAACTTTATTAGGAATTAGACCCCTTGTTTTTGCACCACCAAGCCTGATGAAGAGTTTTGAAGAACTCAAAAGCTTGCACATTTTTGTGGAATTTTGGTTGGTCCTAATAAAGCGATCGCCCAACTGTGGATTTTTGATGAATTCAATGTGTATTTCTCCTGCAGTTCTTTTGTGAGAACCAAGTATGGAGGGGGGGGATGAAATGGTCGAAGTCTTTTGCGTCTCATTTAAAATCTCAGCACAGGGGTATATTTCAACGTCAAGCTAAAATATTAAATGGATGGCTACACTGTAAATATATTTGTGTCACTTATCATTTCTGCTGAGAAACAAGTGTAAATGTGCTTATTTTCAATGTAATACCTCTGTTTTTCAGTTACTAAAAATATTTCCACTGCTTTCAGATATTTTGCTTCTTGCAATAAGTCCTATCATGCAACTGCAAAACCAAGATATACTGAATGATATTGGAGAGCTTAGGAGAAGGATATTTAGCACCTAAGCCAGCCTAGTAAGCATTACTTGTCAACAATTTTGACCCTTTTTGCTTGCTTTCAGGGCTGTGATCTCAGTTTAATGGATATACTTGACAGTAGCAATCCTTTACAAGTACTCTAAAAGCAGACATAAGTAAAACAACCCAAACCACATCCATTGTTAATAATTGATGCTTATTCAGCATTGGTGAGCATTGATTATAGGCTTAAAAGGAAGTTCCTTGCAATATTGATTTTGATGCTTTTGACTTGCTATATCAAGACTGAAAGCACTCTTAATGGAAGTTGGTCACATTTCTTAAAAAATTAAGCAGTCTTAAAGCACATGTGATTCAATACCAGCCTCTCTTTGCAGCACAGCCTGCATGTCCTTGAAGAAATGTCAAGAAAAAAAGTGTTAGGTTCTCTAGCTCTTTATAAAGGGTATAAATATAATTTAATATCCACACAGTCTTTTTGACAATTGAAATCATTTGGGTGGAGGGGCGGGGCTAGTCTGCATTTTGTGAACAATAAGCAATAACCTCAGCAAAAAGCATTCATTATTCTCCAGCAAAACAGTGCAAACATTAAGGGATCTCTCCCCAAATTTATTCTCACAACTAGGAATATGCACATTGAAGGAGGGAAACCATGATTGTATTGTATGAATAGCAGTAGTATTTTGGGCCAGAAAAAATAATCAGCTGATTACCTCATCAATGATCTGGTATTTAGGAAACATAAAAACTAGCCCTCCTTGCTTCCCATTGGTTAAAGTTACCCTCTCTTCATTTTCTTCTTCTTCTTTTTTAATGAACCATGTATGCCTGCAATGCTTGAGGACTTGACTGGCCATTCATGAAGTGCTTAGCTTTCATGCAATGTTTGGGGAACCCAGTAGTCAAGAAATCTTAGAATAATCCAAAAGAAGGTGTTCAGTCATGGCACAGAATGATTCCCAATGGGCAGGGTGCCCAGTCTCCTAGTCCAAAATGATAGCTAACGTTTATATTTTCAAAAATCACTTAGCACAACACTGTATAGGGGAGAGATACAATGGCAATATCCTTCATATATTGGTGTGTTGGAATTGTCTTTGAATTATTTACCCAAATAACGTTTGCAGTTTATAACTATGTACAAATATACAGATAATATTCTCAAGCAATTTTGTTTGGGTGTGTGTGGGAGAAGAGGGAGATATTTAGCTGTCCTTTTGTTGAAAAAAGATTGGATTTATGGTTTAATAACCTGTGATACTGCATCTAAAGCACACACAGGATGTCCCAGCACCCTCTGCTATATTGTAAAAACAATCTAGTAGCTAAAAAGGTGACTTTTTCAAGTACCAAATAGGAATGAGGTCAGCTAAGAATTGCCCTGTAGTTCAACATTTCATTAAAACGGAACACTTTATTACATCCCTTAAATTTAAAGAAGGATCGAACAGGCTACGCCACAGAGTTATGAATGAGACAGGAAAGAATGGACTCTCAAGAATTATGGTCTTGCCATGCTGCTTATACATTTTAAGAATGCGCAGTAAGGTTTTTAATTTAGAAACTCTGGTGCTTAACCCAACCAAGAGGTCATGATCTGATTTTGGCCCTGTGCTTTGATGACTGGAAGGGAAAAAAAGACCTTCTCTTGATTGTAACCAGCAACTAAGGAGCTGCTGCTTTTATTTCATTCCTAAGAGTAGGGATTCCTTTCTTTCCTTTCCTTTTTCTTCCTTTCTGTTCATCTCTTCCTTTTAAGAATATATCCATAAGACTCATACCCTGTCCCCCAACTGCAAAAGTGCCAATAATGATTGGAGTGCAACACACACTATTTAGTATAGTTATAACAGAGGTGTTGAACCTCCTTCAGCCCAAGGGCTGAATTGGGTTTCAGAGAAGCTCTTGTGGGCTGAATTCTAGCCGTGGGTGGGAATGAATGCAAAAGGGGTGGAGCCCAAAATACCAAAATATTTTAAATTAAATCTCTTACTGCCAGTAATTATGAGTTAGGAGAGGCATTTCAACCTTTTAGAATGGGGAAAAACTGCACAGAAGCTGAGAAACCAGTAAATGATCAGGGGTGAGAAGAAAATGTGGGCAGGGGAAGGGGGTCATGAACATCTGGAGAACTCCAGAGGACTGGGACATCCAGAAGGCAGTGTTTGGTCCCCAGACCTGTACCCCTGAGTTATAGGAACAGGGTCATTCAGGTCCTTTGTGCTCTAATTTATTTAAAATATTTCTATAAAACCCTTTAAAGCAAAATTTCCAGGCCAGTTTACAATAACTCATAAAAACACCATAAAAACAGTAAAAGGCAGTGTTTTTTTAATAAATAAAAAAAATCACAGGAGGGGAAAAATGCATCAGAGGTTAAAAGTCTGTGAAAGTTAAAAAAAAAAGGGGGGGGTATTTGCCTGGCACCTGAAAGACCATCGCATAGGCACCAGGGGCAGGGGCAGGGCTCACTTTAGATAGTGGGGGAATCTGGGGGAGTGCCTCTGAGTAAGATCTCAGTTCGACGTGTGAGAAGATGTTCTTTCGAGTTTCCAGGTCCCAAGATAGGGTTGTAGGTAAGCACCAGCCGGTTGAATCCTGCTCAGAACTGGATCAGGAGCCGGTGGAGGTCTTTAAGCACCGGTGCAATGTGTTTCCAATGCCTGGTCTCAGTTAGCACTGCGGCCATGCTGCTGTATTCTGAACTAACTGATGTTTCCAGGCAGTCTTCATAGGCAGCTTCATGTTCAATGTATTGTGCTAGTGATTTGAAGGTTACTGGAAGATGGATAACTGTAGCCAGTGTGTAGCCAGTGTGGTGTAGTGGTGCGAGTGTTGGACTGGGACTTGGGAGATCCGGGTTCTAGTCCCCACTCAGCCATGAAACTCACTGGATGACTTTGGGCCTGTCACTGACTCTCAGCCTAACCTACCTCACAGGGTTGTTGTGAGGATAAAATGGAGAGGTGGAGGAGAATTATGTAAGCCACCTTGGGTCCCTTGCAAGAGGAAAAAGGCGGGGTATAAATATAATAAATAAATAAATAAATAAATAGCCAAGTTATCTCTATCCAGGAGTGGTTATTGCTGGCACACCAGTCTTAGCTAATGAAAGGTGATTTGGGCCACTGAGACCAGCTGGGCCTTTAGTTACAGAGCTAGATCATTGAGCACTCCTACACTGTGAATCTGATCCTTTAGCAGGAGAGCAATCCTTTCCAGAGTAGGTTGAACACCACCTCTCTGGACCCATGCACCAATAGTAACTCTGTCATGTTGGAACTGAGCTTCAGTTTGTGGCCGTCATCTGGTCCATGCCTCCAGGCAATGATTCAGCATTTCCACTGCCTCACCTGTCCCTGATGTAAAGGAGAGATAGAACTGAGTGTCATCTCCATTAAGGATGTACGGATTTTATTAAATCTGGTCCATCTGTGTGTTCAAGGATTGTCAAACGTCCTTCATTCCATCACCTGCTGATTGGCAGAACTGCAATTTTTTTTAGGGTTGTACAAGAATTTATTTCCACTTGCACAAGTGCTTTAGCACAAGTGCAAATTTGCACAAATCCCCCCCCCATTAAAAAAACTGGTCCGGCAGTCCACAGAATCCATGCAACTTGGAAAAGGCTGGTCTACAGAATCTGCAGGTCGGATTCATAGAAATCCAAACTAATTTGAATCCATTGCAGATTTCTCCAACATCCCCAAATTCTTCATATTTATGACACCCATTCCCAAAACTCCAGATGACCTCACTCAGTAGTTTGATGTAAATGTTGAAAAGCAGAGGAGAAAAGACTGAACACTGTGGGACCCCCTAGAACACGGTCAAGCAGTCATGCCCCTGATTCAGAGAACCTATGCAGGAGGATACCATGGTCAATGGTACAGAAAGCCTCTGAGAGTTCCAGCAGAATTAGCAGCAGCACAAACTTCCTCACCTACTTCTGGTACAGATCATCCATCAGGACAACCAAGGAAGTCTTTGTGCCAGAACTGTTCCTCTCACAGTTGAGCTTACAGTTAAAGGTTCCCCTGCACTATGTCCAATGCAACATTCCAGTGAGTTCTCACATATGCAAGGTCTTTCTTATTTACATCAGTATTAGGGTGTCAAGGTTCCGCTACTGCAGGGACCCCTTGATCTGCCTTTGGGAGATCTCTGCCTCTTCCCAAAGTCTCTCCCCCTCCAGGTTATCAAGTCCTTTGCCTGCTTCCAGTAACGTGGGTGTAGGCTCTAGACGTGGTGAATAAGTTACTCCAAACTCCAGGGTAAACAACAGCACTTTACTTATGATATTAGGGTCTTTACTTAATAGAGTGGTTATAATTCAAAAGCAAGTATGATAAAATAAAACAAACAAACAATCCAATGTTCTCTAGTATAACCAGACTACCTAATTCCTAAGCAGTCAGCCAGTTTCTCTTTCGCTCTCTCTCTGCTTCTCTCTGCTGCTGCTTCCAGCACTCTCCCAGCACACACTAACTGCTAGCTGACCACACCCCACATATATAGTCTTCCCAGGAATGGAAGCTTATAACCATGTGACCTTGCACAGGAGAACTAATTCTTAACTTCTATTGGGTGACTTAAAACTCTCAAACTCCCCCTCCCATCCAAGTGTTTGGGCCTTCAGGCTTCACTACTCGAGGGAAGTGTTTGGGCTTTCAGGCTTCAACAAACTGAAGCCTGTGTAGGCCTCAACAAACCCAATCCTGTGTAGGCCTCAATCCCTCACATAGGGATAGCGCTACATACTGACTGAGCGTGATTTAGGGATGTCCATTTCAGTTTCTCTAGTTCCTAATTTTTCCAGTCTTAAGTTCAGTTCATCCTGAACTTGGAGAATGTTTTGCGAGTGTATGGGTGAGATAAAGAAGAGTCAGACACAGAGTATATGGTTTCAAATCAGGGCCACATTTATTGAATTGAAGATCTGTGAAGGGCGAAGTGCGGTACTAACCTAGCCCGGCCATTGGCTGGGAAAAAACCAATATTTGGGCGAATACATCCTAACCGCACCGGAGGCGGGTTGGTCCGCCCCCAGCCAGTTGCCCTCCATGTGGAGCTGGAGGGCTTTACCATCGTCGCCTTACTTTGACGCCTCCAGGCACCCAATGTAGGCGAGAAAGGCAAAACCCCAAAGACGTCCCAATCTCCCTCCTGGCAAGCCTCAGGGCATTAGCGAGGGCAGCCTTGGGTAAACGTCA
This sequence comes from Shinisaurus crocodilurus, assembly GCA_021292165.1. Lineage (NCBI taxonomy): Eukaryota > Metazoa > Chordata > Lepidosauria > Squamata > Shinisauridae > Shinisaurus > Shinisaurus crocodilurus. Next base: position 227,797,177 of record CM037879.1, read on the forward strand.
GTCACCTTGAAAGGTGCCACTGGATGATCACCATAAGCTTAAGCCATACTGCCTAATCCCGCACTTCCCGCAAATGCGACCAATTTAGCTATGATCCCCCTGGTGGGATCAAGATTGAATTCAAAAATTTCCCTACCCTGATTCACAGTGTAGAGTAGGCGAAACCCGCCCATTGCCCCGGCCAATTGAGACAATGAGCCAAAATTCCTACTCGGCCCCCGTTAATGGGCGACCAGAGGAGCCTACACTGCTAACAGGGCGGGATGGGAGGGAGCTGGAAAACAGCAGCCAAAGAGGCCGTGGGCGGGAACCCAGGTGCCTAAATAAGCCCTTTCCTGTGTCCCTGCCCTAGTTGAGCCATTGGCTCAGTACCTGTGACCAACCTGACCTGTTACCTGACTCCTCTCTCCTCCCCCACTCGCAAATCTTCTCCCCGGCCCCAGGTGAGGGGCCAGTGGAAGTCTGTTGCGAGTGTATGGGTGAGATAAAGAAGAGTCAGACACAGAGTATATGGTTTCAAATCAGGGCCACATTTATTGAATTGAAGATCTGTGAAGGGCGAAGTGCGGTACTAACCTAGCCCGGCCATTGGCCGGGAAAAAACCAATATTTGGGCGAATACATCCTAACCGCACCGGAGGCGGGTTGGTCCGCCCCCAGCCAGTTGCCCTCCATGTGGAGCTGGAGGGCTTTACCATCGTCGCCTTACTTTGACGCCTCCAGGCACCCAATGTAGGCGAGAAAGGCAAAACCCCAAAGACGTCCCAATCTCCCTCCTGGCAAGCCTCAGGGCATTAGCGAGGGCAGCCTTGGGTAAACGTCAGTCACCTTGAAAGGTGCCACTGGATGATCACCATAAGCTTAAGCCATACTGCCTAATCCCGCACTTCCCGCCACAGAGAGAGACAAGCTATCGCTTAGTCGAATCTCCCCCACCTGCCCGATAAACAAGCGAGCAGGGTCCTTCGCAGATCTCCAATATTATTCTCATTATCTACACCGGATAGGTGAACCCCATCCAGGCGAACCCCATCTGGGCGATACAGCTCCCTCCGGGCCAAGGATATTGTGGGATGGGGAATACAAAACCCAATCCCTCCTACGGCCCTACAAATCTCGCCGTTCACTTTTCTAACCGCTCTGTTCAAGGCCTTGGGCCAACTGAAACACGGTTTCATGAACGACCAAGGATCAGGACTCCCAGCCATCGTTGCCGTATGTATGCCATATCACATGACACCTGCAAAATCAGGGCCTTGCCTTTTGACAAGCCCAAATCATTCCCCCCCAAATGGGGACCAGGACATCTGGGGGGGAAGAACACTGGTCAGTCCAGAACAAAGTGTGGAGGAGGTTCTGCCATCTCATGCCGCGGCGACCCATCCATTGGACGTCCGCCAAAGGCTCAACCTCCAGGAACTCCCAGCTGTATGTATGCCATATTGCATGACACCTGCAAAATCAGGGCCTTGCCTTTCGACAAGCCCAATACTTCCCCCAGAATGGGTACCAGGCTATCTGGGGGGAAGAACACTGGTCAGTCCGGAACAAAGTGTGAAGGAGGTTCTGCCATCTCATGCTCCGGTGACCCATCCACTGGACGTCCGCTGAAGGCTCAACAGCCAGGAAGCCCGACATGGCAGTTCGTCCTGCCGCCCAGTAAATCATACTGTGCCCACAGATCAACACACGGACAGTCCTGCCTCCACCCCGGTGACCTGGAAGAGAAACACAGCCCACGGCAGTACCATCAAGGCAATTTTTGACGTACCATTAAGGAAATTTTCGCACCTAGGACCAGTATGACTGGGACCTCAGAAAACCCCCAGTTTGCCCACAGTGGATGCGACACCAATCTGTATGGAGTGGGCTCAGAAACCCAAATGTGCCAGGCCCAAGTCCGCGAGAGCAGACCTCGTCTCCGAACCAAAGCGACTTAGTCAATGGCTAGCCGTCTTGACGACAAAACAGCCTACCCTCAGCGAGTCCACAGCCAGCCACAAATGTGTGCAAAGGGGCAAGGCATCCTGCTGACAAAACAGACTGCCTTCAGCAAGTCCGCATCCCACCATGAATAGGTGTAGAGCCCTGCCATGACATAGCTCTGTTATTGATCCTGCATGTAACAGGATGATAGACCCTCTACCCAACTGGTCATGAAATAAGACCGTCTGGCAAGGAGAATGGCAAACTGTAGGCCCACGGGGCAGGGCCCGACATCTCTGCATCGCCCCCAGGCTCTGAGCAGAATATTGTGCTTTAAAGCGTGCAACGTAAGCGCCCAGACAAGGATAGAACTCTGGAGTTCTTAGGACATAGTGTTCAGTATCTGCACCGAGCCTGATTGTCACAAATTGGACAACCGATTCAGCCAAGAGGTCTGCCAAGAGTGCACAATCAGGGGCAATAACCCTGCCAGCACAATTTGAGATGGCCAACCAGGCCTTGTAATTGGCGTAGAAATACGCCTAATTAGGTCTACTATTTTTCGCTAGAGAGGTGGGAATACTGCTGCACTGAATCCCAACTCTATATAGGAAAAACAGAGTGTAGAAACAGGCCATGGTACCAACTCCATATAGGAAAAACTGAGTGTAGAAACAGGCAATGGTACCCCCAAATCAAACACCAATTCACAACAAGGCCTTCGAACAAATCATCTAATAGTGGACAACCTGTTCGAGGCCCATCCCCTTCCGTCAGGCCAATTAAATGATAAATTTTTTGCCCCGGAAACAGAACCCAAGAAGGTCAAAATCTTCTGAGTGGACAGGCAGCAGCTTAAATGCTGGTTTAATATGGCATTCTTCCATCAAGACCCCGGGACCACAGGAACGGATCATGCGAAACTCACCCATGGCCTTCTTTGGGAACTATTCCCAAAGGCGATATGCGCAGGGAGGGGATGGGCCATAAGGAAATGGGCCCAAACCCTTCCCGCTGCCACTTCTTTATCAATTTCAGATTGGACTATGTACTCTGCCTCAATTACCAGCCTTGGCAAATTAACTGGGCTGGGGCCCTTTAGGAGGTGGGTGCTGGCCTGTATGGACACTCAGCACAAGCCACCCCTAATGGGAGATGAGATATGGGGGGGAGACTTCAGTGTCTCTCGCACTACACACACACACACACCCTGGGGGCCTGTAAATGCGAAATGTACATAACTCAGACTGCGCCTCAGAGGCTCCCCATCTTGATGTCTACGTGCCCCAGCAATTTGTATGAAATTACAATGCAAATGCAAGCATAGCCATGAGCCACCCCTCTCGTCTGCCTGGGCTAAGCGAAGTTCATCATGACTGGCCACTGGAAGGGGGGGGGGAGAATCCACACTGCTGCTGTGGCTTCTGGTTTCTGTTGTTGTTGGGTTTGCACGTGAAGAAGCGCGGGCCAGGGCTACCTGCTGAGGCAAGCCCTGGAGAAGACCAAGCAACGCCTAGGCAAAGAGTGAGTCATTATGTAGTCAAGGAACCAGCTTTGTTACGTTGTAGCTCTACTGTGTAGGAACCAAAGTGTCTTTTTAACTCTCAATGGTGAGCCTGTTTGTGTGAATGGCCATGCTGGCATGTTATTGTGTGGGTAGTACTCACCACTCTCTGGGGAACTGCCCGCATTGTTGGATGTATCCGCATATGCCTGGTCACAGAGCCAAGAAAATCTAAGCGTGCACTATTTCAACAAATTCCTGGTCCCAAGGCAGTGAAGGTGATTCAACTGCATGCTCCCTAAAAAATCGGCTGGTGCTGGGCTTTGGTAGGACCATGGCACTAATGGTGGCTTCTATTTCTTCTAAGCATGCTGAAAATGAATGCATAACATTATAGTGTGATCTGCTACGCGTAGAGATGCGCGAGTCGGTGGTGGACGCTTTGCTGGTTGCCTAGGGGCCCATTCTTTGTCCTCCTTGCCACCTTGATTTTTCTTAGGAGGCATCTGAACCGGGACTTCAACTGGAATATCAAGAGAAATTGATGAGAGTAACGAGCCAAATTACAGAGGTAGCACGCAGCTTAACTAGCACGCTGCTTAACTCTCACGCTAAGTTGTGCCAGAACAATAACACACAGTAACATTAAAACGAGAGGGGGGGGAAAGGGGGGGATTTAAATTGATCAATTCAATCAAAAACAAGTAGCAGTGACAGCTGAAAGTGCCATGGCCATTTTCATAGATTTCATAGATCATAGAGTTGGAAGGAGCCTACAAGGCCATCGAGTCCAACCCCCTGCTCACTGCAGGAAACCAGAGGAGGGGTCTCCCATCGAAGCAACAACCAGGCCTGACCCTGCCTAGCCTTCCATGCTCAGACAAGCTGAGCCAGCGTGAGCCACAGGCCTGTATTGATTAAACTGATTAAAATTAAATTGATTAAAAAATGATTTTAAGTTGATGGAATAAATTGATTAAATTTGATTTAAATTGTCGGAATAAATTGAAAACTTTTGATTTAAATTATCTTTCTACGCACAGACAAGCTGAGCCAGCATAAGCCACAGGTCTGTTGAACATTAATTAACTTCATTAATTAATTTAATAACATTAATTAATTCAATAATATTAATTAATTAATTAATTATTTTTTTAATTAATAATATTAAATTAAACAACATTCAATTAAATAACATTAATTATCTTTCTACGCTCAGACAAGCTGAGCCAGCATAAGCCACGGGCCTGTTCACATTAATTAATTTCATTGATTAATTTAATAACATTAATTAATTCATTAATATTAAATTTTATTTAACAATAAAATTAAATCAATATTCAATTAAATGAATAAAACTGCAGCGACTATGGGGTGCTGATGATGAACAGCCGCTCAACGTCCTGGCTAAGGCCAGGTGACGGGGCAATGGCCGAGAGGCTGCCGGCCACGTAGCGCAGCGGCCAGGCCCGGTCAGACACTAATGGCGCTACCCCACAAAAAACAGCCTAGCAACCACAGCAGCTGAAGTTCAGTTCTTCTGCGCCGAAGATATCAGCTGTTTGACGCAGCCCGTGCAAGCCCCCCCCCCCAAACAAGGGGGAGGTGGGCAGAAGCCGAGAGGCACCGGAAGCCAAACCCCGGCCGGCAAAGGATCGGCTGCTCGACGCGGCACAAAGGCGTCCGGCCACGTGGCGCTACGGCAGCAACCCCAGCCGATCTAGCTCGAAGACAAAGCATCAAGCCCCGGCCGATTCCCGGCAGCAGAGCCCCGGCCGCGCTACGGGCCCGCCGAGCAGCTGGGCCCCATTCTAAAGGAAGGGGGGGTGACCAGCCGCCCGACGTCACGGCAGCCAATCCCCGGCAATCTGTGGGATGATCAGCTGCCCGCCACTGCCGCAGCAAGCCCTCCGAAAAAGATGAGCGGCAGCCCACAGCTGGGAGGCGGCCGCTGGTATCAACGGCTGTTGGGCGGGGGGGGGGAGCGGCTGCTGTACTGAAAACTGCTCGTCGGCTGCGGCCGAGGATCAACCGCCCACCCCCGCCGCCGCAGCAGCAAGCCCTCCGAAAAAGACGAGCGGCTACCCACAGCTAAGAGGCGGCCGCTGGTATCAACAGCTGTTGGGCGGGGGGGGGAGCGGCTGCTGTACTGAAAACTGCTCGTCGGTGCTGGGGGGGGGAAGCGGCTGCGGCCGAGGATCAACTGCCCGTCGCAGCCGCAGCAAGCCCTCCGAAAACAACGAGCGGCCGCCAACAGCTAAAAGGCGGCCACTGTATTAAAAGCTGCTCGTCGCAGCCGAAACAAGCCCCGAGAAAGACGAGCGGCCACCAACAGCTGGGGGGGGGGAACAGGAGCGGCAGCCATGACCGGATTAAGATAGGGGCTGTGGGAGCGGCCGCTCCAGGCCCTTAACAGATAATCGGCCCGCAATTATAGGGACACGCGGCGATTTCCCCCCCTTTGGAGTTAGCTCTGATCGTTATCATTCAGCATAATTAATGATTTTTTCAAGATTAGAAAGGTGTTCTAAGCACATCTGCATTACAGGCTTGAGGCAAGACCTAGCAAGAACTGTTGTTCTCAAATTAGCATTTCAGTATCTTTGCATTTCAATCACTGTTACTACATTTCTTTGTGAGAACGTCTAGCACATGGGGGGCTTGCTAGGGTCTGTAATATTCAGATTTAGAAGGGACCTCTCTCTCCAGCCTCGAGCAAAAGATCTTTCTGATTCGCAGCTCAATTGTCCAAATGCTAGTTTAACACACACACACAAAAAAAGCAACAAGAACAACATAATTATTCTTGGTCAAGCAAAGCTTCCTGCCTTTTTGTTGTGGCTGCTTTTTTTTTTTTTAATAAATAATTTGGGGGAAATTGGGAAGACCCTTACTGATGAGCTGCAGGAGTTTTTGAGTTTTTGCTCCGGCTGGTCCTGATGGCCCTCCTCTGCACAGGTAAGGTTCAAAAGTTTGACTCTTTTGATCTGCAAGTTCTCCTTCTCCTTCTCCTTCTTTTCTGTAAAAGGGCTTTCCCTCTTTTGTGAGCCAAACTGAACGTAAGGGCTGTGTGTTTGTGGGTGTGGGTGTCTGCCTTTTGGGGGTGTTGATCCTCCTGCCGCCTGCAAAATGTCACCTGCTTGGCTAATACTGTGTGTGTGTGTGTGTGTGCACGTGCGCTTTCATGGGGAATTGTGTGGCATTTTAAGTTTTATTTTGAAAAACCCCAGAGAACAGAGTTCTGTGTGTGTGTGTGTGTGTGTGTGTGTACGTGTGTGTGTGTGTGTGCTTGGCTAATACTGTGTGTGTGTGTGTGTGTGTGTGTGCGCGCTTTCATGGGGAATTGTGTGGCATTTTAAGTTTTATTTTGAAAAACCCCAGAGAACAGAGTTCACCAAATATCCCTCTTGGATATTTTGGACTACAGTTCTCATTTGCCTCAGGCAGCATGGCCAGTGGCTGGAAGATGGGAGCTGGGCCCCAACATTTGGAAGGGCCCCGGTTGGGGAAGACTGCCCTAGAGGTTAAAAACGTGGAGGTACTTATCATCAACGATATGTGATGAATGGTTTTATTGAGTTAACAAGCTTATTGTTTACAAAAAAAAATATTTCAATATGTTTTCTGTTTTGGCACTTTAATGGTAATTAAAATATTTAATTTGTTTTAATATAAAATTGCGTCTTCATTTTATTTATTTCCATAAAAAGGCCCACCAAAATCCTCAGCACCAGGCCCATAGTGCTCTTAATCCGGCCCTGGCGGCAGCAGCCCAGGCAGGGGACGGCCAAAGACCCAGCCCGGCGGCGGCGCCATCCTAGCCACTATGAAACTTAATCCACCCACTCTCATCAAATAATAAAATTAACAGTTCATGCAAAACGTAGGTAACACACACAACAAAACTGAATCCACCCCATCCCCTAAATTAAAGACTGAATTTACAATACTTGTCTCTGACCAACATGGCCGGATTAAGATAGGGGCTGTGGGAGCGGCCGCTCCAGGCCCTTAACAGATAATCGGCCCGCAATTATAGGGACACGCGGCGATTTCCCCCCCTTTGGAGTTAGCTCTGATCGTTATCATTCAGCATAATTAATGATTTTTTCAAGATTAGAAAGGTGTTCTAAGCACATCTGCATTACAGGCTTGAGGCAAGACCTAGCAAGAACTGTTGTTCTCAAATTAGCATTTCAGTATCTTTGCATTTCAATCACTGTTACTACATTTCTTTGTGAGAACGTCTAGCACATGGGGGGCTTGCTAGGGTCTGTAATATTCAGATTTAGAAGGGACCTCTCTCTCCAGCCTCGAGCAAAGATCTTTCTGATTCGCAGCTCAATTGTCCAAATGCTAGTTTAACACACACACACAAAAAACAACAAGAACAACATAATTATTCTTGGTCAAGCAAAGCTTCCTGCCTTTTGTTGTGGCTGCTTTTTTTTTTTTTTAATAAATAATTTGGGGGAAATTGGGAAGACCCTTACTGATGAGCTGCAGGAGTTTTTGAGTTTTTGCTCCGGCTGGTCCTGATGGCCCTCCTCTGCACAGGTAAGGTTCAAAAGTTTGACTCTTTTGATCTGCAAGTTCTCCTTCTCCTTCTCCTTCTTTTCTGTAAAAGGGCTTTCCCTCTTTTGTGAGCCAAACTGAACGTAAGGGCTGTGTGTTTGTGGGTGTGGGTGTCTGCCTTTTGGGGGTGTTGATCCTCCTGCCGCCTGCAAAATGTCACCTGCTTGGCTAATACTGTGTGTGTGTGTGTGTGTGCACGTGCGCTTTCATGGGGAATTGTGTGGCATTTTAAGTTTTATTTTGAAAAACCCCAGAGAACAGAGTTCTGTGTGTGTGTGTGTGTGTGTGTGTGTGTGTGTGTGTGTGCTTGGCTAATACTGTGTGTGTGTGTGTGTGTGTGTGCGCTTTCATGGGGAATTGTGTGGCATTTTAAGTTTTATTTTGAAAAACCCCAGAGAACAGAGTTCACCAAATATCCCTCTTGGATATTTTGGACTACAGTTCTCATTTGCCTCAGGCAGCATGGCCAGTGGCTGGGGAAGATGGGAGCTGGGGCCCCAAACATTTGGAAGGGCCCCGGTTGGGGAAGACTGCCCTAGAGGTTAAAAAACGTGGAGGTACTTATCATCAACGATATGTGATGAATGGTTTTATTGAGTTAACAAGCTTATTGTTTACAAAAAAAGAAATATTTTCAATATGTTTCTGTTTTGGCACTTTAATGGTAATTAAAATATTTAATTTGTTTTAATATAAAATTGCGTCTTCATTTTATTTATTTCCATAAAAAGGCCCACCAAAATCCTCAGCACCAGGCCCATAATGCTCTTAATCCGGCCCTGCTGACCAATTAAATTTAAAGGCAACTAAATTTAAAGGCAACTAAAAGCACGCACACATGCAACCCCCCTCCCTGAAAGGAACGATACCACGAGGAGAGAAGAGTCAGTGAAGGACGATGGCTGTGGATTCAGCAGAAAAACAGCCGGAAAACAGCAGCCAAAGAGGCTGTGGGCGGGAACCCAGGTGCCTAAATAAGCCCTTTCCTGTGTCCCCGCCCTAGTTGAGCCATTGGCTCAGTACCTGTGACCAACCTGACCTGTTACCTGACTCCTCTCTCCTCCCCCACTCGCAAATCTTCTCCCCGGCCCCAGGTGAGGGGCCAGTGGAAGTCTGTTTTGTTTTATTTTTAATGAAAATGTGTATGCATTTTGGGATATATTTCTCTGAATACATGCATTTTTGTTTGCATTTTTGCCTAATATACACATGTTTTGCAAGCAATTTTCCTCATCTAATAGATCTTTTAATATTAGTTTCATATGCACTTTTGTGTGCACTTTCCCCTAATACATGCATTTTAGTATGCATTTTTTTTATTGGAGTACTCCATTGCAAAATTTGCAGAAGTATGAATTTCAAAAGATAGCTGAGTTTTGGTTTGCATATTGGTTTAAATCTGCAAGATTAGGTAAATTTGCAAAAAAATGTGAACCAAACAAATTTCTCCCCCATCCCCTAGTGTATGTGCATTAATATCACCTTGGATCCTGATGTTCCCTAGTCAGCGCTGGAAAAACTTGCTAAAACACACCTGACCATCAGGAATGAACAGCTGGTGAGGTCAAACAGTGAGATTCAGGTGCCATAAAATAATAAGATCTCAATTGAAATTCAAAGCTGTGAACTTTTGCATCATCCTTTTGTTAGAACACAATACGATGCTTCCATAATATGTATGTTGGCTGGGGATGATTGGACTGGAAAAATGTGTTTAGAAGAATAGTTTCCATTTCTTTTTGTTATTACAAAAGTCTGATCATCTAGTCTAGATTCAGCCAAGCAGATGTACACATTGTGCTGCTAACATACTTCAAGGCTGACCTGCAGTAACCTTTTTTATTTGGCTAGAAGAGCTGTTTTTTATGAGAACAGACACCGTTGAGAGTTCAGAAGTGTGGTGGTGATACAGAGAGAGAAACTTGAATACTGTGGTTTCTAAATGTAAGTAGAATTTATATTCAGCAATCACATGGGGATACATCTGACCATGTTGGTAAACAGAAACCTAATTTTCAGATGCTGCAACAAAATCATAGTAGACTATATAATTATCTTATGTGTTCAATATATTTGATGCTGTCAGTGAACATGGTACAAGCTGCAACTGGTTTGAGCACTGCAGCATATTCCACAGTATTATGAAATGTTTTATTCCTGTTTTAGTCCTTCAAATATCTTGATAGATGGTCTTAAAAATAATTCAAATCATTTTTTTAAAGCAGTGTTGCTGCCATCCATGTAATGTGCCATGATTGATAAAAAGGTGTATCAGGAAAAAATTGACAATCAACCAAGTACCAAATAAATAGACATGTGGCAGATAGGATGAAGGAGGGTAGAGCAAATGAAAAGCATCCTGGGGCATAAATTCATCATACACTAACATGAACAAGTCCACGTGCCCATTACACTAATTGGTTACTTCACTGCTCTGTCTCAACTGCGTGTGCGCATGTACCTTTTCCAGCCCTTTCTCCTGAATACCCAATCTTGCTCCTGGACCTCTTGCATGTTCAGCAAAAGCTTCAACTAGAGCCCATTCTGTGCTTGGCAAAATGGCTGAGATATTTGGATGTGTTGTCTGGGGTTGGGAAGAAGGAAAGGAAGCATGTCTTGGGATAGGCACCTGAGAGACAACACAGGCCCCATCATGGGCCTTTTTTTGGTCTGCTGCATTGGCTGTTTGATTAGGGTGCTACTTTCTTTTTTTTTTTTTGTCCAATTTTTTTATTTCTATATAAAACAAACACATAATATCAAACATATAACAATTAACAAAACAAAATAGACCTCCGATTTTTCTTCTACAGCAAATACAGGTAACAATAATTTTTCTTACTCGATAATCCAAATGAGAAATCTCTTTCTTCCCATTGTCCCAGATTCACTTATTATTCCATAAATCCACAAACAAACAAATCATTATTTTCCAGTCTCTGCAAAAAGTCAATTAGAGGTTTCCACTCAATAATAAATGCAGATGTTGTCCTTTCTCTAATTAGTGATGTAAGTTTGGCCATCTCTGCCAGCTCCAGCATCTTGACCAACCATTCTTCTATCGTAGGCACTGCTGGACCTTTCCACTTCTGTGCATATAGTAGTCTCGCTGCCGTTGTCATATATAAAAATAAAGTTCCATATCTTCCTTCTAGCTGACTGTCCATTATTCCCAATAGAAAAGCCTCTGGTTTCAATTGAAAAGTAATCCTTAAAATCTTTTGCATTAATAAATGAATTTCAACCCAAAAACTTTTAGCTTTCTTACATGTCCACCACATATGATAAAAGGTTCCTTCCTGTTGTTCACATTTCCAACATATATCTGATGCACCGCTATACATTCTAGCCAATTTCTCCGGCGACAAGTACCAACGATACATCATCTTATAAAAATTCTCTTTAAGACTAGAGCATAAAGTAAATTTCAAACCTTTTAACCACATATTTTCCCATTGTGTCATTAGTATATTATAACCAAAATTTTGAGCCCATTTTATCATACATTCCTTCACTTGCTCTTCCTCAGTTTCAAATTTCAACAAAAGCTTATACATTCTTGAAATAAGATGTTCATCATTTAGACATAATTCCCTTTCAAAGTCAGATACCCTCTGTTCAAAATCATACAACCTTTTATCAACTTTAAACCTTTCTACCATCTGTAAATAGGAGAACCATTGACATGTATGACCTTCTTTTATCAGTTCTTCTCTTGATTTTATTTTACATTCATCTTGTGAATTAGGGTGCTACTTTCTTGAGTGGGGTTCTGGTCCTAACTGTCTCTCCCTGGTGCCATTAGCTTTTCCCTGTGTTAATGGCATTCATATACTCCTGCCCCTGTGTTACCAAATATAGTCACTATTTCCCAGGGACTCTCCCTATTCTGTCTCTATGTATGCCGTTTGGGGTGCCTTTTAAAGTTGTTAGTATGCAACTTTACTGTTGTTACCAACAGTCCAAGCTAAGTCCAAGGCCCCACTCAGTAGAATGAGCAGGAGGGCCCCCAAACACAGTAGGGCTGGCTTACCTCATTTTGAAGTGAAGTAACACATATTATCATCTAAGTGCTGGTATTAAACTTTAAAGCCTTAAAACGGCTTGGAAGCAGCTTAGCTGAAGGATCATCTCCTCCCATATATACCTACCTGGACCCTAAGATCACCTTCAGAGGCCCTTATCTGAGTCCTCCACCAAATGAGGTGAGATGGGGAGAGGGAGAGGGCCTTTCCAGTGATGGTGCGCCAGCTGTGGAGTGCGTTCCACAGAGAGGCTGATCTGCATCTGCACTGTGGTCTTTTTGGCACCAGGTGAAGACTTTTTTAAATTTATTTTCCCAGACTTTTTTGTTCTAGTGCTTTTTCAGTTCTTTGCACTATTATTATTTTCTGTGGCCAGTTTTATTCTGAAACTTTCTTAGCTGTTTAATATTATATGCCTATGCCTTATGTTTACACTTCATGGTTTTAACTTCTATTTGCGAAGCACCTGGATAACTTTTTGTTGATGAGTGGTACGCAGATGATGTAAGTAAGTAATTGAACAAACAAACAATAGGTTGTGTTCATGTAACATTGGTTTTGCTGTGCCATAGCAGCCATGAGCATAGCAGGATTAATATATGTCCATGTTAAGTCTAGTTCTTTGAGGTGGGAAGATGGGGAACTATGTTCCACAGGTAATGGCTAACAATGCAATCCTGTACATGTCTACACAGAGGTAAGCCTCCATGAGTTCCATGGCAATTACTCCCAGGTAAGTGTGTAGAGAGGATTGCAGGCTAAGGTTATTGTGTACTCAAGCGGCTGTGATATTCAAAAGTCATTCATACCAATGTATATGATGTCAACAAAGTGTTCTGTACTTTCACAATGTTCTTTAACATCTCCAAACTCCTTTCATGCAGCAATAGCCAGATGAATATTGTGGAAGCTGATGATTACACCTTTTTCTGACTTCACAAGATGTTATTAAACCATTAAGTTAACAATTGCATCTGCTGTCAAGCGTAGATTGAGCTGCTGAAGGACTTGACCCTAAAGTGTGATCTATTTTTTGATTTCTATTTAATGATTACAGTCAAACTTTATTGCTTAATTACATCACACATCAATGAATTTTGCATTTTGATTAGGTGATAATTTTATGAGATGCTCTGGATCATTTGAAGATACGCCCATGAAACAGTTACATCATGCTGATGAGCCACAAGAAGGGCAAAGTATATGTTTTAGCCCAATTATGGTAAGTTTGCTCTGTCTGAACAGAGCTGAGTATTTGCATTGGAACTCCCATGATACTTTGTGGTGATTTTTCACTGCAGAAATTTATTTCTGAACTCACCATGACATATATCTGCCACTTACTGTGCAGTGGTGGCTGAAGTAACAGCTGTAGCATCCTGATAAGGTCTCATAAGGGGGCAGAGTTATTACGGGCCTCTTTTCATATTTTGTAGGCTTTTGATGTTTTGATTTTTGAGCCTTTAAAAAATATTACTCAACACACTCTAGCTGGTCTCACAGAGGGTCTTTCTTGGCTCCCTGGTTCTTCTTGATTTTCTTCCCTGCTGTAAGGTTTTCTTTTTCCTTCACAACACACTGTTCTATTCATACAGGTGTGTTGTCCAAACATGGTTCATTTGACATCTTGGAGTCCAAGGATGCAGTTATCTGGTAGATAAAAATATCCGCAAGAAATATGTACATCAAAACAGAGTCATGCTTTGTGCAGTCTTGGATCTGAACACAAGACAAATACTAGCAACTAGACATGAAGCAAGAAATATCTGGGGGGAGGGGAAAGAAATGACAATGGGAGTATTAAAAGAGGAGAGAGATAGAGATGTATAGATTTCAATTTTAAATTGCGTTTTCAAAAATATGGAGATTACTATTCCATTTATAGAATCGGACTGAACTCAGAGTCCTTTGCACTGCAAATGTAACACATTGATTCTCATTTTCCAGTCTTTCTAGAGTTTATAACAGCTGAGGGGCAAGCCTGAACACATGATCCATCATTGAAGAAAGAGATGATCCATTACCAAGGAAATTTAGTTCCAAATTTCCCAAATGTGGCAAAAATGAACTGTAATGTTAAGTTTTAGACATGATTGTGAACTAACACTTCCTATCCCAAAATATAGCTTGACAATCTCAATGAAATAAATCATGCTATACACTAAAGCACAAACTAGGGACTTGCCTACATTGCAGCATGCATCAATTTATACTTACACAGTGCTAGATTGTAGCGATTGCATCACTCTTGTAATTGCAACTATGAAGTCCTGCTTACCAATTCAGGATATTTTGTTTCCTTCAGATGAACCTGGGTACATAGTAGCTGTAAGAATCCAGCAGGCCTTGCTCTTTGCCTCTGGCCAGCTAGTTACATGTTGGCTTTAAATGTAGGGCTTGCTGTGGTATGCATCATAATTTAGGGATGGGCAACTTGTGGCCCTCCAGATGCTTTGGCCTACAACTCCCATGATCCCTCACCATTGCCTATGCTGGCTAGGACTGATGGGAGTTGTAGGCCAAAGCATCTGGAGGGCCACAAACTGCTCATCCCTGAAAATACAGCTGGTATGCACAGATAGTTTAAGCAGCTACCCACACCCAATGGTCATGTGAATTTACCCTTGTGGAAATATTATCCTTCTCTGAAGTTATACAACTTGGACAATGAAGGCCCATCTATCATCCTGCAATAATTTAACCGGTTTGAACCGAAACACAAATGCATGACAGAAACTGTTTACATAGCTTTAAGAGTAGTGAAGTAGTGTATCTACAGGAGAAACACAGATGCATAAAAGCATTCAGGGCTTTTCCTTAAAGAGAGGAATTGATAATATTGATTGCCACCATGATACAAAATGAGAGCTTGCCAAAATTCCAGGTGACAGCCATATTCTCCATGGAAATCAAAATCATGAAATGGAACTGAACAGTGGAATTCCTCAAACAGTTTTTACACAACACAAACACACACACACATTATTCCACATTAATGTACTAGACAATTAAAACCGTATTTACACATTGCAGAGATATTCCTGTTTTTCTTCTGTAATGGTGGTGATATCAGTGGTGTGTGTGTGTGTGTGTGTGTGTGTTGAAAAGATTCCCACTGTGCTTGGAATATTATGTATCTCCACTCCAACATGACACCTTGGGTGCACATCAAGGGCTATAATTAGAGAATCTACAAATAGAGGGTCAGTAATAGCAGCCACTGCTACTGTCAGCGGTTTTTCACTTTTCACATGAAGCCATGCTTACTAATTGGATTAAGTGTCTCTCTCTAACTCTAATCTCTGCAAACGGTGGTTAAAGGAGGCCCTGTCATGTGACACCTGGTTTGTGTGTTAAGAAATGATTAATAGAGCTAATAAATGTAATTTAAAAATGTAACTCATGCACATAATTAACTATGCCTTATTTCCTTGATTAAAAACCTACTTATCAATGATAATGGTTCTGTTTAAACACCAGGTTATCTGTGCCTGGAGAAGAGTGTCCTCATTAGATTCAGATAACATTTAAAGGGCCACAGAGGATTGGTGAGTAGGGGAAGTAGACAGGTTGAACATGGCTGCTGCAAAAGTAAGTCCTGTCTCACTAACCTTTTAGAGTTCTTTGAGAGTGTCAATAAACATGTGGACAGGGGTGATCCAGCAGACATTATTTACTTGGAGTTCCAGAAGGCTTTTGACAAAGTTCCTTACCAAGGACTCCTGAGCAAACTTAGCAGTCATGAAATAAGAGGAGAGATCTTCTTATGGATCAGTAATTGGTTAAAGAACATAAAGCAGAGTGTAGGAATAAGTGGTAAGTTCTCCCAATAGAGGGGTGTAAAGAGTGGGGTCCCACAGGGATCAGTATTGGGATCACGGCTTTTCAACGTATTCATCAATGATCTGGAATTAGGAGTGAGCAGTGAAGTGGCCAAGTTTGCCGATGACACCAAATTATTTCAGGTGATTAAACCAAAAAAAGGGATTGCAAGGAGCTCCAAAAGGATATCTCCAAACTGGGAGAATGGGCATCAAAATGGCATGTGTGGTTCAGTCTAAGGAAGTAAAGTGGGGCAAAAAATCTCAACTTCAAGTATAAACTGATGGGATCTGAGCTAGTCGTGACTGACCAAGAAACGGATCTTGGGGTTGTGGTGGACAGCTCGGTGAGAATGTAAACCCAGTGTGCAACTGCTGTGAAAAAGATAAACTCCATGTTAGGCATAATTAGGAAAGGAATGGAAAATAAAATAAAACTGCCAATATTATACTCCCCTTATACAAATATATGGTGTGGCCACACTTAGAATATTGTGTAGAGATCTGATCAGTACAACTAAAAAAGAATATTGTGGAATTGGAAAAAATGCAGAGAAGACCAACTAAAATGATCAAGGGGCTGGAGCAACTTCCCTATGAGGAAAGGGTACAATATCTGGGATTGTTTAGCTTAGAAAAAAGGCACATAAGGGGAGACATGATAGAGGTGTACAAAATTATGCATGGTGTGGAGAAAGTGGATAGGGAGACAATATCTCATAATATTAGAACATGGGGTCATCCCATGAAGCTGATTGGTGGGAGATTAGGGTGGATAAAAGGAAGTACTTCTTCACACAGTGCATATTTTAACTATGGAATTAACTTCCATAAGATGTCATGATGGCCAAGAGGGCTTTAAAAGGAGATTGGACAAATTCATGGAGAAGGTTATCAATGGCTACCAGTCCTGATGGCTCTATGCTACCTCCAGTATCAGAGGAAGTATTCCTATGTGCACCACCAGTTGCAGGGGAACATGGTGAGGAAAGTGCTGTTGCACTCATGTCCTGCTTGTGGACATGAGTGCAGCTGATTGGCCTCTGTGTGAACAGAATGCTGGACTAGCTGGACCCTTGGTCTGATCCAGCATGGCTCTCCTTATGTTCTTAAGAACTCCACATGATCTATATGTATCTATATGAATTATCTTGATAATTCATAATTAGAGAATTATGAATGAAAGCATATTTTGAAAGTATCAAGACAAGTGCTCAAGAATGGATATGTGAATTGAATGTGGGTGGTGTTGCACCTGTCCCAGGGAAGGGAGGATTGCATGAAGCATAGAGATAGAAGTAGTGTCTGGATGCAAGTTGAGGAAAGAGAGCTATAAAGCCTGGGCCATCCTTTCACCACCCTCTTCATTCCGCACAGCATGCCATCTACCCCCTTAAATTTACAGTCTAGCTAAGACTGGTTTCCCTCTGGTTCTTATTGGTCATGCAACACAAGAATCTCCCTCCAATTCTTGTGTTCCATGACCAATAAGGACCAGAGGGCAAACCACCTCCTCTACTCATGAACCAGGTAACATGTTGGGAAAATTGAATTGGGCACCACAAGTTAAATGGGCTGGTCACAAATATAGACCTGGCAAATACCATACAGACATTTTTGACTTCCCAAGGCACCTTTATGGTGAAAGAGGGTTGCCTAGACTTGTCCCTCAGACCTGTGGCACCCAGGAGCAGAGAAAGGAACCACTTTGAGGTTTTCCCGGAGCATACACCCCAAGTCTGGGGGCTTATGGGAATGGTGAGTTGGGAGGGTCCCCCATAACACCTAAGGCATAGTTAGCAGGGGCAGTTTGCTTTAGTCCCAAACAGAGCAGGTTCACCCTTAACCAAGTGAATGAGGAGGAGTCCACAAGAGGGCTAAATGCTGAAGTGCAAGTGCTCATCATGACATCCCCCATAACTCTCCCCCAAGGAGAGTCCAAAATTGCAGGCAGCTGTGTTGATCCATATCCACAAATGTGGAGTTTTCATCAGTTAGAAGTAGGTCTTTTTTTTGTAAAGCTAGTGGATCTTAATTACACATTCAAGACCAAGTCATCCCAAAATACTTTACAACAAGGAAATAATATATTGTTTCTTGGAAAATTCATCTTCCTCACCACCACCACCACCACCTATACAGTGAGGGTTTCAGCTAAGTTCAGAGGTAACAGGGAACTCTGGGGGCGGGGTGGCAGATGACATCAGTGACCCTGCTAATAAAGAATTGCTGGTGCTGCATCCCTGCAAGGCCTGCCTCCACCACACCACTGGGGCTCCTGCCTCAAGTACTATGGACCCAGCAGTTTTGTTTTGCTGTAGATCTCATGTGTTAATATTAAATAAAAGTTGGGGTCCTAGTTTGCCCAGGACCTGTGCCTCACCACTTTCTTCCAGATATGGGCACAAGTGTCCCAAGTGGCTGTTTCACAAAGGTAGAGCTCCCCCACCTTAGAAATGTAATATCGAGAACCTGTGCATCTCCTGGAAACATTGCAAATTATCTTACTTTTATTGGTTGGGCATCATTCGATATGGAGGGTAGCTTAGGACTGTCAGTCATCACTTCAATGCTTAGTACAACTTTCTGGGATTTAGTCGTTTTCTTTAAATACAGTGTCCAGCAACGGCAAAGTGCAAGCAGAACTCGACACTCAGAGAGGATCCCTTGTTCTCTTCTACAAACTTGCAGGGCAATCCTTTACATGTCTCCTCAGATGTAAGTCCCATTGAGTTCAAAGGGGCTTACTCTAAGGTAAGTGGGTAGAGGACTGAAACCTTAAAGAATATTTGGCATAGATGGTCATGAGCTAGAAGCTAAGAATATAGAGGATTCACACAATCTTACTTAAGGCCAAGTACGGTAACCTCAGGCTATATCCCAAACACAGGTGAAAAGTCAGACGTACAAAACTGCAGTAGTAGTCTGCTATCTCTAAAGAGGCCTTTGCAGAATGTTTTCCTCTTGATAGATAGATAGATAGATAGATAGCAAATGTTGGCATATTTACCTATAGATAGATTTGATAGATAGATGGTAGATATATCTGCTTAATAGATAGATGAGTCTTTCTAGAAGCTGAAAAATAACTCTTTTTATAGAGTAGTATCATCTGTTTCTTTGCATCTGTATTGAAGTTGATCAACTTCCAGCTCAGAGTATATTTTTTATGGATTTCTGTGAGAAACATATTTTCATATTTCAGTGGGGAAAGTACTTCGATGTAAATCTGTGTGCCTATACATTCAGGTAACTTAGATGCTACACACACATTACTGTTACTGTAGACAGTAACCTGTTATTTAAAATGTAGTGTGCACACAGCAGGGGGTTGTTGTTTTTTAAAAACAACAACATGTGGTTGTCAGTCTATTTCAATGCAATGCTTCCCTTCATTTCCTCCTCTCCCTCCCCCATCTTTTACAGTTGACTGTAATGCTTTGGTGTAAACCTTTCTCTTCCCCCCCCCCACGTTTTTATTGTTATTAAAAAGGAATATGATGATACAGCCTAATAATTTGATGGATATGTGTGTGTTTCAGCTGTCATGTATTCTATTAGCCTGCAAGAACAATGAAACTGTTACAAGAGTTTCTGATGTAATTTACATAGGTAATAAAATACCTCAACTACTTCATTGCGGCCCATGTAGAGGAATGGTGGTGTGGGGAGTGGGTGGTGGTGGTGGGAATCTGCCTACAGTGTCTGGCCTACACACGGAACGGGTCTTCTGTGACAAAAAAAAATGCTTAAGCATATTCGGCTATGGGCAGACACTTACCGCAGATGCACTGGAAATAAGTCAAGGGAAGCAGATTAGATTACTCAACATCACCATATATTTGGCAATATAATCTGGGCCCCTATGAGTGTGGATCAGGCCTTTACCGAGGCGAAACCAGGGCCTTCCCCGCAGCTCTCTTTTCCTTCCTTACCTAGAGGGCTCTAAGATGATCATAATAGAGCCTTGCTTTTATCCTATATACTACTGGTCCTATACCCCGACAAGACCAAGGTACTTGTGGTGGGAGACAAGGGAAGGTTAGGGGATGTTGACCTGGTGCTGAATGGGGTACATCTGCCCCTGAAGGACCAGGTCCACAGCTTGGGAGTCATTCTAGACTCCCAGCTGTCCATGGAGGCTCAGGTGGCAGCTGTGAGCCAGGCGGCGCTGTATCAACTCCATCGGATACGGCAGCTGCACCCCTACTTTCCTAATCTTCTGCACCCATCATTGGTTCATGCCTTGGTCTCCTCTCGCCTAGACTACTGTAATGCGCTCTACGTAGGGTTACCCTGGAAGATGGTTCGGAAGCTTCAGCTGGTACAGAACGCGGCGGCTCACCTGATTAAGGGCAGCCGCTAGCGTGATCACATCACGCCAGTGCTTAAGGAGTTGCACTGGCTACCAGTTGCTTGCCGAGTTGAATTCAAGGTGTTGGTTTTGACCTTTAAAACCCAACATGGCTCTGGCCCAGTTTATCTCAAGGAGCGCCTCCAGCAACATCAAGTAGGCCGCTCAACAAGACCTGCCACGGACAGCCTTCTCCTTATCCCATCAGCCAGAGCAACCTGTGCACCTGTGGGGACTAGGCTGGTGGGGACTAGGAAGAGGGCCTTCTCTGTGGCGGCCCCCACGTTATGGAACTCCCTCCCTAGTGACCTTCACCATGCCCCCTCCGTGATAAGCTTCCGCTGTGCATTAAAAACATGGCTGTGCAGGCAGGAATATGGGGTGGGTTAGGATTTTAAAATAATTTTTTATACTGTTTTAATTATATTTTATTGTATTGTTTTATTGTATTATTTTAATTGTACATCGCCCAGGGTGGCCGGGTGGCTGGCCAGATGGGCAATTAATAAATATAATAAATAAAGAAAGAAATACTGAAAAGCATGTGCAGCAGCAGCCAGGATTATCAGGAATGTGATTTAGGGTGACTGGATGCCCTCTTTTCCAGAGGACAGTCCTCTATTTGAAGGGCTGCTGGAGGACTGTCCTCTATTTTGAAGGCATGCTCTATTTGAAGCGCTGTCCAGGTCTGGTTTAAAGATAAAGAACCATGAAAAGGAAGAGCTGGGTCTTGAAATTGCCCATCAACAGCACCTGGCCAGCAGACTGAGCAAGGCACACAGGTCAGCTGGTCACATTATTTCCCACTACGGTGTGATATATTGTATTTCTATTTAAATTATTATAATTATTTCTAAATTAGCATCTATATGTATAAATTAGGAAATGCAATTTTCATGCAAATAGGTGCCCTCTTTTTTGGCAATGCATGTTCTCTTGGGCAATTCAGAAGAGGCAACCCTAATGCACATACACACTTCCTTGTTAACACAGTGATCTTTATCCTGCTTATAGTTTTTTTGATATAAAAATCTTGATATAAATTTTATACACTTTGGGAGGTATTGTTGATATAATGGTGTTATGTAGATTATATGTTCTGTTTTGTCTGATACTGTTTTATTATTAGGTGCTGGCCATTGACCGTAATAAATATATTCATTCATTCATTCATTCATTCACATACCCACATGGCAGCTTGTAGGGAAGCTGAGATCCATGGACACTACGTTTCCAATTATTCCTGGTAGCCCTACCCTGCTCCCTCTTAGACGTCCCTGGCACTGTCATATTTAGGTAAGCAGGGGGTGGCAACACTGGGAAGGGCTCTGTGGTTTCCAAAAAGAATCTGTCTGGATTGCTCTGGATTTGGGAAGAACCTGGACCCTGTCATAAATGGATCTGGGGCCAGGTCTATGAATCTCATGTCTGAACAAGAGAGAGCTGTAGATTGTTCAGACACAAGTCCTCACCAGGCACAAACAGTGAAACTGAGCTGTCAGTTGGAACTGTCTGTATCTGCTCTAAAACTGTACATCTATTAATACTTGTTCAGCTTCAGCGACTGATTTAGCTGATATCGCTCAACTTTGCAGCAATGCATCTCTCTGCCTCTTCTTCAAAGACTGGATTAAATCTACACTTTATCTATGCTGGGGTCACTGCAGAGACACCCAAAATAGAGTTGAAAGTAGAGCTGTGTACATATGGCCTCTCAAAATTCTTCTCTACCCTATTTGTGGCCCACCACAATTTCTCCAGGAGAAGAAATTCTCCAAGTTTCTCACAGGTAGGGCTCACTATTGACAAGGGTTGTAACACTGCTTCTTTCTTTTCTCATAAGAGTTTGTCGTTGTTTGTTTGCTTGTTGTGCTGTGCAAGTGGCAACAGCATCAACTGCATTGGCAGGCTGCCCCCCATTTTGCATGCTCCACAATGCAGCTGTGAGGGGGGCAGTGTTGTGTCCGGCTTCAGGGAAGAGGTGGAGCTAGCGCTGTGCCAAAATCTGTCCTCCAATTTCCTGAAAGTTTTCTTCCCCCATGAAAGAGGCTTCCATTTTTCTGCCTCATTCTTAGGATGTTTTATAATTTATCCGGGTTTTAGTCCCTACTCGGCCATAAAGCTCACTGAGTGACTTTGGGCCAGTCACTGAGTCTCAGCCTAACCTACCTCACGGGGTGGTTGTTGTGAGGAGGAAATTGACAGCAGGAGGAATATGTAAGCTGCCTTGCGTTCCTTGCAAGAGGAAAAAAGGCGGGATATAAATGTAATAATGTAATATAATTTAATAATTTTGAATTCCTTTTGGTAGTGTTTATGAGCTTACCTAATCGCACAGAGTGGTGCTCTCTGTGTATATGTTTTTCTTTCTTTTATGCATCTCTCCATTACTCTGCAGCCTCCCAGGCTGCCTGCAATTCAAGATATGAAAACGCTCTATGGAAGGAATTACCTCATGATGCCTTCCCCTGGGCTGTAATTGAAGTGCAGGAAGCTGAACTGGTACAGGCTGCTGGAGAGATGATTGTACAATGAAAGACAGGATGCTGACACACATGCCTTGGCCACCTGATAAGTTAGGTAAGTACAAGAACCCTGAACCCAACCCATGAGAATTTCTCAAAAATTTTCTTCTCTTTTGAATTTCTTTTTGAAAGCAAATAGGATGAGAAAACATGTGGAGGAATTTTTTGACACAGCATTAATTTAAAAATGGTTTAACAGTAAATGGCCCCATTGGTCATTTTTGATGCAAAGATTATTGAGGTAAGGAACATTCTGGGAATATAAAAGCTAGCTGAAACTTGGAATAGATGACGAGGAGATTACCTATATAGCCTGGATGGGTGGAGAAAGGTAAGTAGCACTCATGAGTAGTGAGGAGGTGGGGTGCAAAAAGCAACCCATTATTCATATAATATTCTAGGGCTAAGCAGCAATCATGCTTATCTCGGATGCAGAGGATGGAATCATTCTTAATCTTCTGGAAAATATATACAGTAATACCTTGGATTGCAAGTAACTTGGGTTGAGAGCGTTTTGCAAGACAAGCAAATTTTTAAATATTTATTTTTTACTTGATATACAAGCGACGTCTTGCAATACAAGTACTGTAGTATGGCTTAAATTAAAAATCTTTGTACAATTTTTTGGGGGGGAATTTCTTTTTGATATACAAGTGTTTTGGATTACAAACACGTTTCCAGAACGAATTATGCACTCAATCCAAGGCATGACTGTACTACTTTCCAGTCATTGCAGTGAGCTAATGTACTGTGTCCCCCCCCCCCCCAAAGAGATGTAAGCTTACAGGTCTGGACCAGCTTTCCCCAACCTAGTGCTCTCCAGATGTTGGCTGGAGATGGTGGGAGTTGTAGTCCAACACATCTGGAGGACACTGGCAAGATCTTTCCAAAGGCTTGGCAAGAACCTCATCCTTTCTGTCTTGAACATTCCATCAGGAATGATACTAATTCTTTACATTAGTAGCTTTTCTACATGAGGCATTTATTGTGCACTCGTCATTTATTGTGCAACCCTACTCACAATTGTTTATGGGTCCTTTAGATGACATTGTGACCCTCCAGCTTCATTTCCATTTTTAAAGAGCACTTTCCCAGGTTTTTTTTAGAGTGGGGAAAATTCAGTATTTTTTCTGAATGTAAAATAAAACATATTTCCCCATTTGTGTATTAATGTTATTCTGCTATAGCACAACACCACCTAGAGGTTATGTAGTGTAAAATCAGGAAAGGAAAAGTGCTTTGTGTAGAGCTCTGATCTCAATTCCGCAACAAAACCAATAGTAGATACAGTGGATTAACAGCCTTGTGTAGAAATGTTGTAGACTGTCTCTTCTTGTCAAACCCAGCATGTACCTTAGATCCTTCCTAGAAAACATATTTAATTATTGGATCATACTATACTCTACTATATAACACCCATTTATATGGATTCAAAAATTCTTTGATTTGGAAGGGAGAATGGATATCTGTATATCATATTCTCTTCTAAATGCTATTTAAAGGTTTGGATTAAAAAACAACAACAATAAAATGTTCCCTAGGCAATATGGGATGTAGTTTCCCTACTTCATCTCAAAGGTCAAGAAAATAGCATATTTCTTATGAACAACAATTGGAACAATGAATCAATCTCAATTTTAATTAAATGATGATTCACTACTTAACAGTGATTAAATTACAAGAGCTGGATGAATTTACACGGCAACATTTAGTTAATTTAATTACCGGTAGGTATGGCACTACTTTCCTTTATCACCACTCAAAATAACAAATGTGTTGAATATCATGGTTCCTCATACTTAGCTTTTTTTCATTTGATGGTCACACAAAGGTGTCTGTTATAAATGGCACAGAATTAATAGGTTTACATCATTCCATTTTTGAAGTTCACAGAATTTGAATTTCAAAAGTTCATCATATCTGCACAGAAATGTATACAGAAAATGCTACTTAGGGTGCATTCTTATGCACGTCTAGATAGAAAAAAAATCCTACAACTCTCACCATTCCCCAGCCAGCATAGCTGGGGCATGCTGGGAGTTGTAGGGCCTTTTTTCTGTCTAAACATGCATAGGATTGCAGCCTTAGTGTTTCAAATTTAAATTTATTACAAGGAATTGGGGGGGGGGTTAAGATTAACATTTCTATGATGTTACCTTGTCTCAGAAGATGCATTACACTATTAAGCCGAATCCTGATCCTTGACCAATTACCATTACAGACCTGTTACCAGAAATGCAGATACATTTACTGCAGTTCACTTGACTAGGACCCAAAACAACTTCCCTGGCTAGGGTGGCCATGTGTCCTCTTTTATAGAGCATGGTCCTCTATTTGAAGGGCTGCCAGAGGACTGTCCTCTGTTTGAAGTGGTCCTTTGTTTGAAGGGCCATTCTGTCCATTTCCACTATAGAGATAATGAACCATGATCTGTTGCTCATCAGGAGCTAGCACCTGGACAGCAGATGGGATGGGCAGGCATGCAAGTGACCTGGCCATAGTCTTCCGCATGATGGAAAGATATATGTATTTCTATTTAAATTATAATTGGGAAGCTTCCTTTTTAACTCACTGTACTGGTTCTCAGGGGTCAGCAACGTGTTGCCCGCAGGCACACCTGCACCCAAGACCCCCTAGTGTGCCTGCCAGACCACTAACATCCCCCTCCACTCACTACCACTGCTCCATCTGCCATTGCTGCTAGTCGCTGCAGCTGCTGCGGTTTCCGCTTGCACCGCTCACTGCCCAGTGTCACTGCCCAGCAGCAGCGCCTGAGGAGGAGCCCCAGCGGCAGCCGGCAGAAGCGTGGGCCTGGCACCCTGCAGTGTGGTGCCGAGCATGGAGCCTCTGCTGCTGGCTGTGGGCACTGCAGGCCCAACAGGTGAAGCAGCGCATTTAGCAGCAGCAGCTGGCTGGGCTGGTGTGGAATGTTGGGCAGCCGGGTGCAGCAGGCTCTCCAGCCGCTGGCATGGCCCCTTCTCTCGCCATGCTAGGCTCAGAGCTGAAGCAACTGACTACCCCTTCCCTCCCTCTCCTGTCTAACAGCTGCTGTTTGTTCCTCATGCCCAATTCCTTGCTGGTTCGCTTCTGGCTTGATAGAGAAGCGACAACCCAACCAACCACCTTTAGTTGAACACGATGGTGCCACTTCTCCACTGCCCTGCACACTCCATCAGAATGGAGAAGGGAAGACTGGAGTCAATGCAGTTTGAGGAGGCTGGCAGCCTCCTTAGTGCTAAGTGCAGCAGAGTGCTGCTGGTTTAGAGGCAGCAGCTCCTGGGGTGAGCATGGAGAGGCTGTGTGTGTGGCTGTGTGTGGAGGGATAATTCTGTAGCTCCCCTGTCCAACTTCTGTGTGAGTGTTTCTCTGGTCTGCTGTGAGGTACATTTGGCAGGGGTGTGTGCGCGCGTGCGTGCGTGCGTGCATGCCTTAGCTGAGCTCAGAACTTAGCCTTAGCTAAAGAACCTCCTGAAGTTCTGCTTCGTACCCCATGGCAGCCAATTTTGTGGTGGCACCCATGACACTGCCTCAAAATCCCAGATGTGCCCACAAAGTTTGCTGCAAAACCAGGATGAGTATCATCACTAAAATCTGAGTAATAGATAGATCAATGATAATTTACTCTTGATTTTTTAAATTAAAAAAAAATCACAGCACAAAGACTAACAAATAAGGATTTTTAAAGCCATAAAGGACAGCTGTATTAAAACCATTTTTCTTTTCTTTTCTGTAGAATAATTAGATTGTGATAAGGGGAAAAATACATATCTCAGAAATGCACATATAATAGATGAGGGACTAGACATAAGAAATGGATTTTAGAAATATGACTTAGGGTAATTGATATCCTGGGATAGTGGAACATATGGAGAGATAACTTTTTAAAAGCACTAGATAAAAATTAAACTGGGCATATCTAGTTAAGAAAATATACACAAAATTCATTGTCCCTGTTGCAACACTATTCCTGATTTCCTAATTTGCATACTCACTATTTGTGAATAATTATCTGCTTATAAAAGGAAGTGGGAATATTCTTTCTTTTCCTTTTTTAATATGTGATGCTGTGGATTGCATGCACATGTCGTGAGCTGCATCTCAAATGAAAAAGAAGCATCTCTTCATAAGAGAGAGACCTAAGCTGCCATGGACATAAGAATTCCAAATTAACCACAGATTGACTTAGAGTTTATGTACTGATGCTAAAATTAATAACATCTCATTTGGCACCAGAGATGATAGGAAGAGCAGATGAGGAGGCAGACAAGGTGATTTTTATTCCATTTGCTGAGAGAACATAAAATCATTGGAGAAAGTAATCAGAAAAATGTGAACGCTGCATAAATACATCATTTGCATGTTAACTTCTTTGTTAATTTAAGAAATCTTCCATTTTCCCACAGTGTTTCTCACTAGGTATGATGCAGAACTGGACTGGATCCAGATCCACCCACCAGATTTGGGAGAGGGGATATGTTTTTGGCCCCTATTCAGAGTCCCTGCAAAGGCTATTAACTCTAAAATAGAACCACAGAGGTTTGATAGGCCTTCAAACTATGGAGTCCTCCTAATGGCATCATTGGGAGTGAAAGATGCCAACAAAATTATCCCAGAAAAGAACCTTGGGGGCTCATTAGGAGAGGTGACCTTTAGATAACCCCAAATTCTTCTCTGGCTTGGATTAAAATCCAAGCTGAATAAAAATTCTGAGCTTTCCTTGCTAATAAATGTTTTGCACAGCCAGGAGAGAGATCTCTCCTTGCCAAGCAATGTCTTTGTCTGCCAGGGTTCCTGTAGCCTGGTCTTAGGGACTACCTGCAGTTTTGGGGGGCTGGTTTTTGGGAGCTGGAGATTGCATGATGACAGAGCTGTCCTCCAGGGAGCATGGTTTCCTCCCTCCATTTTTTTTAAAACTGCCTGGGCTGCCCCCACATCTGTTCTCCTGCATTGAGCAGGTGGTTGGACTTGATGGTCTTATAGGCCCCTTCCAACTCTAATTGATTCTATGACCCTGTAGCCTCTTACTTTCCCCCCAAGTCAATGTAATAGAATGGTGTTGCTCCATTACATTTGTCAAGGAAACCCCTCAGGTTATCCTGCTGCTAACATCAAACGTGGTGGAACAACCTGTTGGTAATACCAGCTATGTCCCCAAATATGGAAAAACCATGTAGGTTTCTCTTCCTGTGTTTCCCTTATTAAAATGTTGAGACTTGTGTCTATGGAACTCCCTGCCACAGGGCTATCTCTGCAACTTCCCACTTCTCCTTGCTTAACGGAAGTAAGTACTGGAGAGAGTCTCACCCATGCTGGGATGGGCACAGTCTGCAGATAGGCCTTAAATGCTCTTGCCCATGCTGTGATATGCCCAAGGGATCTGAGCAGCATAACATGGTTATGCTTTGTTATAATTGTGAAGTTATTAGCAATAGGAGCTTTAAAACTAATTGGCAGTAGTCCTTTCCAAAATGTGTATGAGATAGCAAGCCAGAGTGCCAGACAAAATTGCTTCATGGACTGAATCAGTTGGCCTTCCCAGACTTAGGTCCTTCCCCTCCCCTGTGTTTCTTATAATTTTCATAAACCATTTAATCTTTAAAGCACATTGAAATGCCATAGGTTGTAGCTCTTAGCAGATTTATTATATAACAATAATACTTCATACTAAAGCAAATTAAAAGCATTTTTCAAGGCTGTACTTAGATTTTTGTCACAAACCACTTTGATACCTACTGTTATGACAATTCTGCATGAATTTATAATGATTAGTCATTTAACATTATGAGACATCCATTGTAGGTTTTAATCCTTCGTGATACATTATGAATTAATTTTAATAACATTGATCATAATGTGTTCATTACCTATTATTGTGGATGTCATAAATAGTCAGGGTGCCATAGGTTCTTTTAATTTGAACGTAATATTATTTAATGGATAGTTTTTATAGCTGAGATTTGGATTTTCCTTTTCAAGATGAAAAGCACTTCAAAATTTCCATTCCTGGACCATTCAGCCCCTAGAATTACCAAAGTGTGCAATGATTTCTGTGGGGTTTCATTAGGAATGCTTGAGGAATTCCACTTTTGTGAATTCTGATATGAACTGACCAGATCTGCTCCTCCTGAACTGATGTGTGGATTAGAACATCCCTCAGATTTTGTGCTATCCCAAATGTTGCAATGTAGTTCTCAGCTCAAAAAAGTATTGAAATGTGTATTTTGAAATAAAATACATTTAGAAAGCTGTATTTTGGGAAAATATATGTATACAAACTATATTAAATTAGAATGCTTGTGCTATCCCCCCCCCCCCGCTTCTTTAAAAAAGGATCACAGATTGACACAGAAATGGGATGGTATTCGGTACAGATTGTCAAGGTTTCTCTCATGCTATGAATCTTTTCTCTCACTATGAAGTCTCTCATTGTGCCACTTTTTTCTAACACAAATTAGGGCTTTCTAAAATGGAGCTTTCATACTGGCAAGATCCAGAGCCAAACTAAACCTTAGTTTTATTTTATTACATAGCATACAGCTCTGTTGCTCTTTTTCCTTACTCAAAGTAAGCATGGGGATATGATCTGATTGAGACCTGAGTACCGGGGGGGGGGGCATTAACCCTTTGCCCTCCGTTGTGATCCTGATCCACATTGGTTTCCCTGCACTTGCAATTTGCTTTGCCAAAAACAGGGTCCATAGAAATGAATCATTTTTTGGCAATGGAAATTGCACGTGTGAAGCCTGTCCAACGTGGATTGCAACTGCTAGTGGGGGATGAACAGTTAACCCCCCCCTACCCCTCACACTAGGATCCCAGTCCATATCTTGTTCCCCAGTGCTTACTTTTGAGGAAAGGAAAATACCCAGACATGGCTGCAAATGACATATTAAAAGTAATGTTTCATTTGATCCCCCCAGTCTTCCAGAAGTCCCTATTTCTTTCTTCCCCCTTTTCCTTTCCTTTCCTTTTTGTTTCTTAGTCTCTCTGTTGGAGTTGGAAAGATCCTTCAACCCCACCCCACTGGATGGTAGCTATGGATTTCTCTTTAACTAAAAATGCTAAGCATTTAAACGCTAGAGAACAGCTAAGAAGGATCACAGATTCCCTAAATTGGGATGGAGGAAGCCTAGAGGAGGAGGCCTAGAAATTTTGAATTGCTTTATTAGTAAGTGCTTTGTCAGTCATTCCATTTATTCCTTTTTTTATTCAGTCAATCATTCCTATCTTGAATTGCTGCTATTTTGCATGTTGCACCATTCAGGTTCTTTTATTATTGACACTACATTGCTTTGTTTACTATGGATTTGCCTTTATTTTTCTATTCATGCTATTATATCTTTGATGTTTCTGCATTTAGCATTTTCTATCTGTTAAATCTAGAGTCTGGTTAGACTTTACCTGGTTACTGACCTACTGGGTTGCAGAAATGCAAATTTAGACTCCAGATTAACATATAGCCTGGAGAAATTAAACTATGCAGACTTTCTCAGCATGCAGATGCAGTAATGGGGAAACTTTCACCTGTGGAATTTGTATCTACTATGAAAAATGAGCAATCCTTAGATACAGACTGACTCAGCTGTCTTGATGCCTTGTGGGGAGTCACTGGGAGTAGTTGCTGGACATCATCATATAGGAAACTGCTTTATACTGGGCTGGTCCACACAATCAAGTAGTCTACCATGCCTTAATTAAACCATGGCAGGCTGCGGCATGGGCAGGTGGCCATTTTGAATATTAAAGCCATGACCACGGCTTGTCGTGTTGTCTGAATTCGGTGAGGGTGGGTTGTTGGTGCAGTTGACAAACCTCCCACAGCCCTAACAGCCACACCGACACCCCACCCAATTTCAGATGACAAGCCACAGTTGTGGTTTGAATATTCAAAAGTCACCTGGCACGCACTGGGATGAGCCACAACCCACTGTGGGCTGCAGTGATCATGCGAACCTGGCCACTAAGTCAGGCCAATAGTCCATCTAGGTCAGTATTATCCACACTGACTGGCAGCTTTTTCCAGGGTCTTTCCAAGCCCTAGCTAGAGATAGCAGGGTTTGAACTTGTGCCCTTTTGCATGCAAAGCTACAGCACCACCATTATCCAATACAGCAAAGTGTATCTCACTGAAATTGTAGCAGGGAGATGTTGGAATTACAATGCAGCTCTGGAAGTTGGAGGCAGAGATGGCTCTAGGAAAAGAAACAACAGTACGGTGTTTTTGCATTAAAATGGATGCAAATAGCAAACTTGATCTTTCCAGAGTATAATTACACAACTGTTTAAGAGAGCTTGATCAGAATGTTTTATAAATATAAGAAATCCGATCCAGTAATTCAGAAGTCAGAAATCTCAGTGATTAAAAACACCGCTCTTTGGAGAACATATTTGATGCATCTTGGATATGTATGTGCGAACACTGCATATTGATCATGTGAATATTGGATAACACAAGTTCAGCAGATTATGTATAACCTACAAATGTGCTAAAGCAGCAATTGCCAATGCACACATTATCAGAAGGAGTGTGGCCAAGGTGGAGAAGGTGCTTTGGATAGGAGGCAGGCAATTAATTAAGTACTTTCTGACAGTACATCCATTTTGACAATATAAACTGGTGAATTTTAAATGCTAAAGGCTGAGCAATTTGGCCTTAAGTGAATTATGGACCTTTCATTTTCTTGACTGGGACATTTAACGGACTCATCATTAACACAAGAGCAGATTATATTGATAAAAGCTTGCTTCTTAAAAGGAACTGGTGAAGGGCAACCAACATGCATGTGGATTGATTTACCTTCGATTACAGCAACACAATTTGAAATGTTTATGCGTTTGTAATAGGATTTTTAAAAACTTTAAATTAAATGGTAAGAAAGGGGGCATACTCCAGAAGCAATGTGGTGCGTGTTTCATATGCAGCATTTCATATTTCTTTAAAGAAATGAAGAAAATCTGGAAAAATCCCCATCCTAAAAACTGTGATGATATTGGAGTGAGTTTCATAATGAACCACTGCATGCGAGATAATTCCCAATGGATGTTATTGCACAGTGATTATTTTTAAAAAATGGTTCAATGGGGAAAATGGTCCTCTTAAATAATATAGATGATTAGAATTTATGCAAAAGGGGAGTAGGGTATAATTATTAGAAATAAATTCAAATGAACAGACTTCCACGACCAGGAATTTCTGTCAGGGCCTTTTTAAATAATTAGGTTGTTGATATTTTAATAGTACATACCCTTGTAGTTACTCTGTTATTTTACTTAGTTATTTACTTACTTACATAAGGTACAATCCTATGGCTGCTAGACGCTGTCTAGACAGCCATAGGAAAAGTTGAAGTCCCAACCCCGACCTCAGAAAAGTGCTCTGAGGTCAGAGCTGGGACTCTGAATTCAGAGCGGCCGCCCTCGCAGCCGGTGCAGTTCTTTCCACACTGACTGTGGCTCTGAAGATGGAAGACCGACTTTGGAGCCAGCACTGGGGAGTGGGGCATTCTGCGGGATAGGGAGGGGAGGAGCACCATCCTACAAGGAATTCTGGCAGTGCCTCCAGCTCCTCTCCTTGCAAGCCAGCATAAAACACTCAGACAGCTGAAATTGGCCATCTAAGTGTTTTGGGGGGCGAGGGAAGGGCGGAGGCAATCCTTGCCTCCGTGCTCCTCCTGCCCTCAATAGGATGCTGTAATCCAAGTTTGAAGGGTTACAGGCAGCCACATTGGATCGTGCTGCCCCTTACTTCCATTATCTATGTCCATTTCAGGATACAACTCCTTCCAAGAATACAAATCCTGCCAAGTGACATCAAAATTACATTTTTACAAAATATCTGTTTTTAATCCTATTGACTTATATGAGTTGGTAATCTTTTAAATTAATGTTGAATTATCATCATCATCATCATCATCATCATCATCATCATTTGATCTAGGATTGTGAGCTGTCTCAAGACTCCATGGGCAAAAGGGGTGTATTAAGTGGGGGGAAATTTTAATCCAAGAAAATAAACCTTGCTTGCTTGCACCTTCAGTGTTCACCTGACTCCCTATCCCACCTGCACAAGTCATTTATCCATTCATCATGACATCTCCCACCACTGCTGTCCTTCCAATGACATATAACAAGTGACCAGGATCCTTTCACAGGGCAGCTGGTAGTACCATGCCCTGTGGTTGGAGGGGACAGTCTAGCTCGAGCAGGCTCTGATACTTTCTTCACCTGCCTCCCTCCCTCTCCCGGAATCCTTCCAACATGGGCAGTTGATGGTCCTGTGGGGGAAACAGTCTAAGGTAGACTGGTGGGGAGCAACCCACAAGGAGCAGGGCAGGCACTGAGCTCTTCTATGCCAGCCCCCCTCTCTCCTGGAATCCTTCCCACAGGGTAGTTGGTGCTATTTATTTAATAATTTATTAGATTTATATCCCTTCTTTCCACCGAAAGAAAAATGGTGCTCAAAGTGGGTAACAATAATGAAGTCAAGACTTAATTAAAACATAACATAAAAACAAATAAATTAAAATACAACAATAAAGGAAATAAACAGCACCTATCCCGTTGGTGGTAGATGGACCTGTTTGTGCATCTATTAAAAATCTATTTTGTTCTGTCTGACTTTTGATAGGTTTTAAAGCTGGATTCATTTGTTCTCTGGTTTGTTTTAAAGATGGTTTGGTTCTGTTTTTAATTTGTTTTGTTTTACATGAGACCGTTTTAAAGTTGTATATAATTTTGGAGGTCCTTTTGGGCAGAAAAGTGATTAATAAATATTTTAATTAATATATACTGTCTAGCTAGCCTGCTCAGATACTTACAGGGCGATCTTGTGGTCCCTGGAACAGCATTGGAGTTCTGACGTTAGAGAAGAGGAAAGGGGCAGGATCAGGGGTGATGTTGGTGGAGCAGGGAAGGCTCTGGATCCAAAGGATCAAAAGCTATCACAGCCCCCCCAACTATGCCCCCAATATGGGGAAACATTTGAACCAGCCCTGGAGCTGGTCTAAATGATTTCCCATTGAAGCCCCTTGCTTCAACACAAAGATAAGTCTGGTTCAGTAGCTGTAGCCACATTAATTTCAGTTATACATGCACTGATGCCAACCTTTGAAAAACAGGATGCAAGAATTTCTCTCTAGATTTGTTTTTGTATGATTGGTTAAAACTGTTGTTTGGCATTTTTCTCTCCTGTATCTCATATGAAACAACATGATTGACCAGAGTTATATTCAAATGTCAGTCATAATAAGACAGCAACTGCCTGCAAGGATGCTTACCAATGTTTTACTTTTAAATTGTTGTTTCCCTTTTAATGGGGAAATTGGTTTTAAATTTGATTTCTTGTCTCCATCCATTGTTGTCAAGTCCCTTGACATACAATGTATGAGCCAAATTTACTCTTGCAGCATACAGCCTGTGTAACCATAGCAGGATCAGTAGGAGCATACAAAACATGATTTGCTGCCTTTTCCTAAAGCTATACACTTGGGAGCCATACCAGAATCAGTTAGAATTAATCCTAATATCCTATTACTGTTAGCATCCAAGTATGCTAAGGATATTGTACACTACATTGAATGCCAAGGAGAGCACGAGATAGATTAAATTCTGAGGGCAAAAACCTGTGAGCAAAAAGCATGCAGATGCACACTCAATAACAGGCAGAAAATTCCGTATTCTACTAACATTGCAAAGTTGAAACAAAATCATACCATAAAATCATACTGGGTCTCTAGCCAGACAAATATAACTATACCAGTAAGAAATGCTTTGTGTATTTGCATTCTCATGATTAAATGCCTTTCCCTCCCATTAAAGTGTAGAATTCAAATGTATTTATCTGTGTGTGGTGGTTCTTATAATACTGAGGGCCAATTCACATGGCAATTTATTTTGGTACGGAAGTAGAGGTATCAGTTCCTTCAAATATGGGGGTTGCATTTTTTTTCAAGGGTTAGACAAAGCTCATGGAAGATAGGTCTGTCATTGATATTAGCTTGTGTAACTCACAGTCCCTGATGGTGAGGGCAAAAATGGGAAAATTAAATTGTGCCTAAAGTCAGTCTCAATCAGGCCCAATCTCAGTCTCAATCAGGACTGTTCCAGGCTCCTTTTCTCTCCAAGATATCCCTGTGTTGTTGACTATGGCTGTCATCTGTGCACTGATATGATCTGCTTCTGGGCCCAAGAGGGATGAGATCTGTGAAAAAGCCCAGACCTGCAAATTGCATTAATATAAGTAATTGTTTTTCACTTGAGTGGTTTTGCTGGTCTCAGTAGGACCAGCCACATTCAGAAGTTTCCCTTAGATAATAACACTGGCAAATTGGCAGAGAAACTGGACGGTGTGATATTAAGAACGGAGTGGATGCTGAAGTTAGAAATTCTCTGTTAAATAAGTTAGCATCTACTTTATATCACAGGCCTAGGGATGTACGAGAATTTCATTCCAGTTTGTTAAACATCACATCTTGCCCTATTTGCGCGCACACACACACACACCCAAACGTGAATGCGAGTGTTTACCAGGCAACACTTGCCTATTCCCAAGCTTGCAATCCTTTTGCAAAATGCTTTAGTTAGAAAAATGTTCACTTTAAAACTGCACATTTGGGGGGGGGGGGAACACACCAAATACACATTTTCATACTTTAATCAGTGGGGGTAAAGTACACATTTGGGTATGCACTTTAAAAGAATGCGCATCTAAATGCACATTTTCCCCTAATTGAACAACAACTAAAGCTCTCACATTCAGAAATGGCAATGAGGTGGACTGAGTTTCAAGGTGGAACTCAGAGAGCCTCGATGAGCTGCTGCCTCACATATTCTCCCCTCCTTAATCACAGTGTATTCACTTATTTATTTAAAATCTTTTCCCCCTTTGAAAAATGAGTCACTCAAAGCACATTGCACAATAGCAAAACATAAAAGCAATAACTAATCTTTAAAATACATTAGGGTACAATCCTCTGCAAGTTTGAGACAGAAAAAGGCCTACAACTGCCAGCATTCTTCAGCCAGCATAGCTGGCTGAGGTATGCTGGGAATTGTAGGCCTTTTTCTGTTTAAATTTGCAGAGGATTGTGCCTTTAACCAGTTAAAAGCAGTAGGAAACACACTCTCTCACACACAAGCAATCAGTAAATAAAATTAAACAGTCAGCAGCCAAAAGCTTGTTTGAAGAGAAAGGTCTTTCCTTGCCAACAGAACACAGATAAAGAGCCAGTTGGCCTAACCTCATTGGAAAGGGAGTTCCACATATGCAGCACTGCCACTGGGAAATCCTTTCTTTGTTAGAAACTTTAACAGACTTTGAAGGAAAAATCTCTTTCCTACTATTTCTATTCTGAAAGGCAGTTTGGGGAGACAGACATACAGTGTTCATAGTGATGTGCCGAAAATTTATTCCCCCCTTTCCCTCTGACCATTCTCATTCAATTCGATAAAAAAGAAATTGCTTTTGAAAAGATATTCAAAAGGAGAAGAAATTTTGGAGAAATTCTCATGGGTTTGGTTCAGAGTTCTAGTACTTAACTTACTTAGGAGGTGGCTGAGGAGTATACAGGAGCATCCTGTCTTTCACTGTACCATCATCACTACCACAGCCTGTAACCTCCTCAGCTTCCCACACTTCAGTTAAAGCCCAGGGGAAGACATCATGAGGTAATTACTCCCACCGGGCTTTTTCAGATCAGGAAATGCGGGCAGCCTGGGAGACTGCAGAGCAATGAGGAGATGTGTAATAGAAACACAACACCCTTGGCCAGCACTAGCTCCACCTGTTCCCTGGAGCTTGACACAACACTGGCCCCTCATACCTGCATTGTGGAGGATACAAAATGGGAGAAGAGAAGCCCAGGCCAGGGAGCAACTTCCATCAGCTCCTGAAATGACCATCATGGCCTGAGAGGACTGTTGGGGCAGCCCCTCCCCTGCCTTCCCTGGGGCTACAGAGGGAAGACATAAGAAAAGCCTAGGCCAGGGAGAATGTACCCACAGCTCCAGAAGAAAACTTCAGTTGGCCTGAGAGAACTAGTATATGTTTGGTTGGGGGGGGTAATGTTTGTTTGTTTGTTTGTTTGTTTGAGTATTTAAACATTGTAAACTGCTTTGGGTGCCTTAGCAGAAAGGCGGTATAGAAATGTAATAAATAAATAGTTGATATTGTTAGAGAAATACCGTAGGTGCAGTGCAGTGCATGTACAGAGAGCTGCCTTTCACGTGTATTAAACAGGTCCAAGTACATAGCTTGCATCAGAAGAAAACACAAACCCCATTTTAAAAACAGGCCAGACACACACAGCGCACACACACTCCTGGCTGTCCGCCTGCAAAAGTGTTATCAATAGGACTTTGTTAGCGAAATTTTTTCTGGTAGCATAGGAGCTGTCTCCAGGAATAAAGAGAAAGACACAGAATGGACTCTTAAGATCCATTCTAATAATGACCCAGCCAGGCCAAAACACCTAAGACCCCAGGTGAGAGAGAGAGGCATTGCCCATTCACATAGGCCACACAGAAGCTCAGCAACAAGGCACTTGCCTTGTACACAAAGATTCCCAGAAGTCACCTGCCTTCAGAAAAGGTCCCAGTTTCAGGCCTGAAATGCCAAAAAACCAGTATAACCTAGCATGACAGAGGTCTGAGTTAGAAAGCTGCACTGAAGACCCAGTCCCTGCATGTTTAGACAGAGAGAAAGGTCCTGCAAGACCCAGCATCCCCTGACCAGCAAAAGTGACATTAGGGAACAGTCCTCACACAGGCCAAAGATTCCTGAAAGACCACCTTGCTGTCAATAGGTATTTGTTAAGGTAAAAGGTCCAGAAGCCTCATGAACTCTGTGTTGCACCCCGTTAGTTGACCTAGATTTTGCCCGCATACCATTTGCCACTGCACCTGCTTTGTTGTTCCAGACAGAGAACCTTGAAGGTCTGTTTTGATTGTATTGTATTCTTTGCTGAATTGTATGTTTGGCCGCCATGTTTTCGCTTTAGTTGTTATCTAGTCCCAAAAGCCTATTCCTGGGTGCCAAATCCCAGAATACAGGAGAGAGAAGAGTCCCTTTGAGTGATAAGATGTTCACCAAGAGTAGCAAGCCGGATATCTTGGGTGACCTAAGAGGTCATGAGAAACCACGTCTTTAGCCAAGAAGATGGCCAGGTGGCCATCTATCTAATTAGAGTTAAAACTTGCCATGTTCAGAGAAACACATCTGATTGGTTGTTGTCATAAAGGGGGAACAGAATCTGACTAGTTGGCACGGTTTAATGGTTGTACAGTAATACCTTGGATTGCAAGTAACTTGGTTTGAGAGTGTTTTGCAAGACAAGCAAATTTTAAAATATTTAATTTTTTTTTACTTGATATACAAGTGACGTCTTGCAGTACAAGTACTGTAGTATGGCTTAAATTAAAAATCTCTGTACAAATTTTTTTGGGGGGATTTCGTTTTGATATAAGAGTGTTTTGGATTACAAGCACGTTTCCGGAACGAATTATGCTCTCAATCCAAGGCATGACTGTATTTGATTCGCTGAAAGTAGAAACACCCATGGCTATAAAAATGTATAAGAATGCTTGCGTGACCCATTGATCCTTGTCCAGCTTTGATTTGGGCACGCGCCCCAGCTGGTCCTTTTTGCGCAGAAATAAAACTTTGAAAAACTCACTGCTGGTGTGTGCTGCTTCCCTTTTCTGAGCAATTGAGTTCTTTGGAGAAAGGACTCACAGCATTTTTGCAATATTGTTGCCACTTGCACCAGCAGCACAAAAAAATCCATAAGAAAAAAAGAAAGATGCTGTCCTACAACCCCTGCCAATGGTGATCCCTACCTGTGAGTAATTGTTGAAGAATTTATCTTCCCCTTGGAGAAATTTGGTCAAATCCTCCCCCCCCCATTTCTCAGCCCACAAATAGGGTGGAGAATTTTGAGAGGCTGTTTGCGCACAGCTCTGTTCATTAGTCATTATTTTATTTGTGCTTTATTTCTTCAATTTCACTAGAGGAGTCGTCGTCCCCCCCCAGGCAAAGTGGTGGAGAGCTCACAGACGGGAGAGGTCAATGTGTCTGTGCACCATGCCTTCCATCACCTACTGTTTCTGAGACACCTGCAGCATCGAGCAGCCCAAATTAATTCCCACATCAATAACACTGAGATAGATGAATATTTCGCCTCTGCACTATAATAGCCTTCCACACGTTGGTGCCCTCCAGATGTGTTAGGCTACAACTTGGGGCTGTAGTAGTCCAACACATCTGTAGAGCACAGGGCCGGCGCTACCGCTAGGCCAACTAGGCTGTTGCCTAGGGCGCGTAGCAGAAGAGGGCGCGTAGCGGAAGAGGGCGCAGAAACGCTGCGCTCCTCTTCGCTGCCGGCACACTCCTGCCCTGCCCGCCTGCCCGCCTCACCGAGAAAGCCAGGTCAGTGCGGGGGATTGCGCCCGGAGTAGTGGTGGGGCCGAGCCTGGGCGCCTCCCCCCACCTTGCCTCGCCTCCGCGCCGCCTCCCCCCACCTCGCCTCGCCTCTGCGCCGCCTCCCCCACGCGCCGCCTCCCCCACGCGCCGCCTCCCCCCCACCTCGCCTTGCTTCGCCTCCACGCCGCCTCCCCCCCGACACCTACCTTCTCCGCGCTGTTTCCGGAGCCCCGCCCGCGCTCTGTTTTGGCGGGAGGAACCAGGGCAACAGGGCTTAAACAGCCCTGTTGCTCTGGTTTCCCCCGGCCAAAAACAGAGCGTGGGGGTCCCTTTTCAGAGGAGGCGTGGGAAGGTAGGTGGGGGGCGGCAGCGGCAGCATGCGGGGGGGTCTGGTGGCGGCGGTGGCGGGAGGTTGCAGAGCAGGGCTGCTTTCCGGAGCCCCCCCCCCGGCACGAGAGGGGGGGCGCTAAATATAATTTAGCCTAGGGCGCCAAACTGCCCTGCACCGGTCCTGGTAGAGCACCTGGGTGGGGAAGGCTGCACTGTGGTTATACCCACAGATTTCATACTCTGTGGACTTCAAGCATTGGAAACGGAGAAAGGTTGTTTTGGGGGGGGGGGGTTCCTGAGGGATTGTTGGTGACTGTGCACACCAGCATTGCCAGTGGGGTCATGACTGGAAGGCTAGACTTAGACAACAGTGATCCAGGTCCAAATAGCCCTCAGCCATGAAGCTCACTGTATTTCAACCTCTCAACCAGCCTACCTAGCAGGGTTTCTGTGAGGCCTAAAAGGCAGGGAGAGCTATGAGATGAACCCTGGGATACAATCTCATAAATAATGTATCAGCAAATGTCTGAACATTTATTGGGCAAACGATACAGAAACCAAGTTGTGCCAAAGCTGCTAGGCGTGTCTGCACAGG
Source organism: Shinisaurus crocodilurus (assembly GCA_021292165.1). Classification (NCBI taxonomy): domain Eukaryota; kingdom Metazoa; phylum Chordata; class Lepidosauria; order Squamata; family Shinisauridae; genus Shinisaurus; species Shinisaurus crocodilurus. Next base: position 227,837,249 of record CM037879.1, read on the forward strand.
CCAGGGGCAGCAGGGGTGAGACTGGAATATGGATCCCTTTAAACTAGAGATGGGGATGGGGAAGGGAGAGATTTCAGCTATTTTTTTCCAAGGGGAGGAGAAATAAATTCTTCCTCAGTTTCCAGGGGTGTGTCATACCATTAGCAGTAGGACAGCTTCTTTCTTTTTTTCCTAAGGTGCCCCCCCCCCCCGCCCGCAGCTGCAAATTGCAACAACAGCAACAGTGTTGTCAGCCTGGCCACCAAAACAAAATAGTGGAAAATATTCAGAGAAGAATCTGCGAAGTGGCCTTTTTTGTGGTAGAGGGTTAGAAAAACAAAAATCTCAGATGTTTTCTCAGAAACACCAAAATGTCCCTCTGAGAAATTTTGACTTGGCTCTACTATAAATATCATCCTGGCTGGCTTTCTGTGAGCAGCTCCTATGAAGCTGGGATTGTTTCAAAGTTGGTGGATTGCACCTTAGAGAGGCAAGAAGATCCAACTAGAGCAGCAAGATGGCAGAAGAGCACGGGAATGACATGCCTTCTATTGACTGCCTTGAGTGGGATGTTGCAACCTTGTAGAATCAAACAGACTCTGCTTTCTACACAAATATTGTTTTATTTAAACAAAGGGTTTTTCTACAGAGCTCTCTCAGGCTGTGGTCTCTCTCTCTTCAGGCCAGAAGCAGTTGGTGTTGCCCTTAACTACAGTACTTCCTGGTTCCTCCCAGAAAACACACCCATTCAGCCTGAATCCAATAGTTCTTTCATATTGTTTGAGGTGGAACATTTAAATTTCCCCGACCACATGGGTGGGGCCTGCTCTCCCCAGCACAGTGCCATTTCCATGAGGGAGACCTGTGCGAGCCACATTCTCCAGTCATTCTCTAATCCGCATTCTCCAGTGTCAAACATGACACTAGCCCAGCCTTCCCCAACCTGATGCCCTCTAGATGGGTTGGACTATGTTACCTGTGTTGCCTGAGCATTTTTCTGGTTCTCAACCACCTCTTCTGTTTTTTGAGGATCTAGCTCACTCCCTCACACTAATGGGCTCAGGCCCACCCAGAGTTCACTATATTTGCTCTTAGGCATACTGCTTGCTTCCCTCTTGGGACATATACAGTAGAAGATGGTCAGCCACCCTATACTCAGGTTCACCCTTCACAACTTCCACTGAGAAACCAGCTGATACCCAGGTCACCAATAAGGATGTGTGTGTGAGTGTGCTCCTTCCCACGCTTAATCAATCTCACCCCCAGGGTTACCAGTAAACAAAAGAAGTTTATTTTTTGCCACTAGAAACAAAGTCTAAATTCATGTGCTCACTGAGCCTGAAAAGGTTACTGTAACTCTAATCTAAGCAGATATAGTTCCTCCACACACAGTTCACTCCAGCCTCCAGAATATTCTGACTCTCCTTCCATCCCCCCCCAAAACCCCCAAAACAAGAAAAAACTTCCCACAACCGGTTTTTAACTGCCCTTTCCAGCAAACTCCCTTTTACCAACATTCTGAGCGCTGTGATTGGCTTTTGGTAGGGAGAGGCAGGAATCCAGCTGTCCATCACAGACTACAACTCCCATCTTTCCCCAGCCAGCATGCTGGGGATGATGGACATTGCATCCCATTCCCAACACATCTGGAGGGCTCCAGGTTGGGGAAGCCTGCCCTAGCTACAGAGAAACCACTCATGGAAAAACCACTCCCACACAGCTAGAGTAACATTTAAAGGACCCTTGAAGGAGTCTAGACACAGTCGTTCCCCAGCTCCTGGGCTGGGCATTCCCATGAATTCAAAAAAAGCCTTCTTGCCAGGAGAATAATAGCCATTGTCCATGAAAATCCGTTATTCCTCAGAGGCGACTGCTAATTTACAGTGCCAGACAATATTTCACACTACCCCCCCCCCCCGGGCTGTGCTCCATACTGTGCTGCTCTGACTTTTGAATCCAACAGCAAAGAATTGGAAGAGCTGAATGTTTGGTACCTACTACAATGCCGTACTACTTACCCAGGTCGAACATGTACGTACTGTTTGAATGATCCCTACTCTCTGAATGGAAGGCAAAGTTGAATGGGAGACAATAGAGCAGAAGAAAAAGAAAATATATGAAAGGAATAGAGTCTTATTCTAAAACAAACCCCCAAGAATATAGTACTTCAAGGTGGGATGATCATTTTACCTATAGAAATTGAGGCAGCCCACAAAAATACAAGAGCTGCAGAATAGTCCTAGAACAACCCTCTATTTTTACACTGTCTATAAGAAGGAAGAGACTTTAGTTATCTACACAGTTTCTGCGTCAAAGCATTCCCCATGGGTGGTTGCTCAAAAAGAAATGGAAAAATTCTTGGTTTAACTTTATTCTCATTCTCTCCATGTCTGGAGGGTTTCCCCTCCCCTAACCTGTCTGAGTGTTTTACTGTTTCTTTTATATCAGTTGCTGAGTTGCACTCCTCTCTCCTTTCTTCTTCTTTCCTTTTGTCTTTCTCCCCTGCTCCCAACCCCGGAGAAGCTGTACTTTGCTTAAAAGCAGGGAAAAACTCACTTTAGCACTCTCACAAGCTTCAAAGCATTTCAGCAGTTTAAAATGCTTGTAGGAGGCTTAGGTTATGACACTAGTGCAGTAGTGCACTTGAACTCTACATATTTTTTAAAAAAAATACAAACCTTATTTCTTGGAGAACCTTGGGGTTGCTGGAATCTCTTGTTAGAAAGAGAATAACTGTTTTTGGGTGGGAAAGAATTGTTGCTTAGTTGATCTGGGATGAAACAATTCATTTTAGCTCCCCCAAGATCATGGGGGGGGGATATTGTAAAGGCTGTTTTACGGGAATTGAGATTTACATTCCAATTTTGTAACTATGTGTTAATGCAGCTAAGATTGGAAAAAGCCCCTGGGGTAATGACTCCATCCCATTCTCTGCCTGAAACCAGGTTTTATGGGCCACCATGGGGTCAAGTGAAAGCTGAGAAAGCAGTATTGCCTCCCATGTTATGCTGATGGCAATATTTAAAAGCAAAGGTGAATGCTAATCAAATCAGTGTTCAAGTTGTACAAAGTTATCCAAGTCAGTCAAAGGTGGGGAACCTCCTCAGGCCTGGGAGTGAAATCTGGGCTTTCTGGAGCTCCAATCTGTCCCTTCAGGGTTTCTCAGATGGCCACACCCTTGGCCCAACTTCCCTTGGCCCAACCACTGATCATTGGGTGCTTTCCTGGCTTTTGTGCAGATTTTTCCCTCCATTCTGAAAGGCTGAATTGCCTCTCCTAAGGCTTAGTGACTGGCAGTAAGAGCTTTAAGATACAACATGCTGGTGGTACTTTTTGTATTTTGGCCCCACCCCTTTGCCTTCAGCCCCAACCACTACTGGAATGTGGAGAGTTTCTCTGAACTTGAATTTGGCCCTCAGGCTGAAAAAGGTTCCCCACCCCTGAAGTAAGTTTTTCAAACAAATTCAGACAAACAGATAATCAGTTGCTCTTGAGATGTGGGAACTCTACAGATCTCTTCATATATTACTTTTGTAATACAAAGCAGCATCTATAAAATAAGGATGGGCAGATCTATCAATTTTGAATTCTCCCACATTTGAATTTTTTTAAAAAAAATTAAATTCAAGTTCTTTCTCTCCTGTTTATGGAGAACTTTGCAAATTATGGTTGTCTTATCAAAAAGTAGAAAGTTCTTAACAAAAAATGAACCAAACAAAATTCTCACCCATCCCTAGAAAATAGCACGGTCTTGGATTAATATCCTCCCAGCCTTATTCATGGCCCTCAAAGCGATCATATTTTATATGCTTGTGAACAGCAGTCTCTTTATGACAGATGTTTCTGATTCCAACATTTGTTTCACTAAGGGCGCAATCCTATGGGGATGCCTGTAACCCTCCAAACTCGGAGGATTATGGGCATCCTGTGCAAGGTGGAAGCAGTGCAGAGGCAAAGGTCGCCTCCATGCTCCTCCACCCTGCAAAGCAGCTAGACGGCCAATTTCAGCTGTCTAACTGCCGCGCTTTGGAGTGGGAGGGAAGGAGACTGAGGCGCCGCCAGGATACCTAGTGTCTTGGCGGCAGCAGTCTCCTCCCCTCTCTGCCCTCCAGAATGTCCACTAAATCCCTTCTCTGATTTAGTTCTTTCCACACCGGCGGTGAGTGGGGGGAGGGGTCTCCGAGCATAGAGCCCCAACTCCAAAATCAGAGCTGTTTTCCGACATTGGAACTGGGACTCCGAAAAATCCTATGGCCCTCTAGACTCTGTCTAAGGGCCATAGGATTGTGCTGTAAGAATGTTAAGGTCTTCCTTAGAGTGCTCCTGTCTAGTGACAGGTTTTTCATAGATTCATATATCATAGAGTTGGAAGGGGTCTACAAGGTCATTGAGTCCAACCCCCTACTCAATGCAGGAAACTAGAGGAGGGGTCTCCCATCCAAGTAATAACCAGACCTGACCCTGCTTAGCTTTCTACACTCAGACAAGCTGAGCCAACGTGAGCCACAGGCCTGTAAACTTATTCCGAGTGAATTTGTTATTTACTTGGAAAGTAACAAATTCATCCATGTGAGCTTGGATGAGAGTTATCCTTTAGTAAGAAATCTTATTCTATGTATACGCATAGATACATGAGCTATATCAAGCTGCATTTAGGAGCTGTAGATTGGAATAGCATAGTGTAGCATGATGTCATATGTCATCATGTTCTGCCACATTTCTGATTGGCTGTTTTCATGTGGCCTGCCTGCGTGATTACATCATGTGATGCTTACTCACTGTCACTGATCACAAATATGAAGATGGACCCTGCAGAATCCTCCTCCTCCTCATGGAGCAACAGCTGTGCTGATGATGAAGATGAAGGAAGCAGCTAAGGAGACTACTTCAAGTAAGCTTTTGGGGAGTCTAGGTGGTAGGACAACTGAAAATTTAGAGGGGGGAGGAAATCTGTATACTACTTCACTGCATATGCCTCAAAGCTCGCAAAATTCAGAACTTAATAGTGAATTTGTAATACTTCGACCCAGGCTCACTACAAAGGTGAGCATTTTCAATGGACGAGTTTCAACCAACAAGCCAACTAATTACAAAATTTGGTGGCATCATTATACCCTTTAATCAGAGACAGGGCAGCTGGCAACAAAGGAGGCGGCTTTTTCATATGTGATACCCTACTTGTGGAACACACTCCCCAAAAGAAACTCACCAAGCACCCACTTTACTATTTTAAGGCACCAGGTTAAAAACAACAACCAGGCATTTTAAGATTTTCCACTTTACCCTTTTACTTGCTATCAATTTTGAATTTTATTCTAGTGTATATATTTTTATTGTGATTACAGGTGTTTGTTATATTTTTAAACTGTGCTCTAAACTGCACTGGGGTAAGTGTCTATGATGGGTGGCATAAAAATACCTTAATTTTTTTTTAAAAAAAGAAATTTCAATCTCTGATCTGTAAATAAATATTTATTGATTTCTCAATGGCATTTAAGGGGTATCCAATTGTGTTAAATAAAGGTAAGCCCAAAGGCCAATTCAGTGCCAGCTGCAGCTTATAGGCAATATGAAAGTGGAGATTCAATAAGTCCTGGACTACTTTCCAGAGATATTTCACACTGTGCAACCTAATATTAAGTCATAGAATCATAGAATCATAGAAAAGTAGAGTTGGAAGGGGCCTACAAGGCCATCGAGTCCAACCCCCTGCTCAATGCAGGAATCCAGGTCAAAGCATCTCTGACAGATGTCTGTCCAGCCGCACCTTGAATGCCTCCAGACTGGGAGAGCCCACCACCTCCCTAGGTAGTTGATTCCATTGTCTTATTGCTCTGACAGTCAGGAAATTTTTCCTGATGTTTAGGTGGAATCTAGGTTCCTGTAACTTGAGCCCATTATTCCGTGTCCTGCAAACTGGGATGAACGAGAAGAGATCTTTGCCCTCCTCTGTGTGACATCCCTTCAAATACTGGAAGAGTGCGATCATATCTCCCCTCAGTCTCCTCTTCTGAAGGCTAAACATGCCCAGTTCTTTCAGTCTCTCCTCATAGGGCCTTGTTTCCAGTCCCTTTATCATCCTTGTTGCCCTCCTCTGAACCCTCTCCAGTTTGTCTATGTCCTTGTTAAAATGAGGTGCCCAGAACTGGACACAGTACTCAAGATGAGGCCTAACCAGTGCCGAGTAAAGGGGAATTATCACTTCCCGCGATTTGGAAGCTATACTTCTATTAATACAGCCCAAAATTGCATTTGCCTTCTTTGCAGCCACGTCGCATTGCTGGCTCATATTCAGTTTGTGATCTACCACAATTCCAAGATCCTTCTCACTTGTAGTATTGTTGAGCCAAGTATCCCCCATTCTGTAACTCTGCATTTGGTTTCCTCTCCCTAGGTGCAGCACTTGGCATTTATCCCTGTTAAATTTCATTCTGTTGTTTTCGGCCCAGCGCTCCAGCCTATCGAGGTCACTTTGAATTTTGTTTCTGTCTTCCAGAGTATTAGCTGTTCCACCCAACTTTGTGTCATCTGCAAATTTGATAAGCATTCCCTGTACCTCCTCATCCAAGTCATTAATAAAAATGTTGAAGAGCACCGGGCCCAGGACCGAGCCCTGTGGTACCCCGCTCGTTACCTCTCCCCAGTTTGAGAAGGAACCATTGATAAGCACTCTTTGAGTCCGATTCTGTAGCCAATTGTGGATCCACCTCATAGTTGTTCCATCTAGCCCACTCTTAGCTAGCTTACTAATCAGGATATCATGAGGCACTTTGTCGAAAGCTTTGCTGAAGTCCAGGTATATAATGTCCACAGCATTCCCACAGTCCACAAGGGAGGTTACCCGATCAAAAAATGAGATCAGATTAGTCTGACAGGATTTGTTCTTCACAAATCCATGCTGGCTTCTAGTAATCACTGCATTGTTTTCAAGGTGCTTGCAGACTGACTTCTTTATAATCTGCTCAAAAATCTTCCCGGGGATTGATGTCAGACTGACTGGCCTATAGTTCCCAGGTTCCTCCTTCTTGCCCTTTTTGAAGATGGGAACAACATTTGCCCTCCTCCAGTCGTCTGGCACTTCACCTGTCCTCCATGATTTCTCAAAGATAATAGACAGTGGTTCTTAGAGTTCTTCTGCCAGTTCCTTTATTACTCTAGGATGCAGCTCATCAGGCCCTGGAGATTTAAACTCGTTCAGAGTAATCAGGTGCTCCTTGACCATTTGCCTATCAATCTCAAGCTGCAATTCTGCCCCTTCAGTCTGCACTTCAGGTTTGCCAGGGGGGTCATAGACCCTCTTTTGGGAGAAGACCGAGCCGAAGTAGGAATTGAACACTTCTGCCTTTTCTTTGTCTTCTGTTATCAATTTGCCATCCTCATTGCGTAGTTGAACCACCAGTTCTTTCTTCTGTCTTTTACTGTGCATGTATCTGAAGAAAGCTTTTTTGTTGCTTTTAGCATTCCTCGCTAACCTTAGCTCATTCTCAGCTTTAGCCTTCCTGACACTATTCCTGCAGTTCTGTGCTACCTGCCTGTACTCTTCCCCTGTAGCCTGTCCTTCCTTCCACTTCCTATACGTGTCCTTTTTTGTTTTCAGGTCATCTTTGAGTTTATTGTGAAGCCACATTGGCTTCTTCTGTTGCCCTCTGCCTTTTTTCCTTGTGGGAATTGTTTGCAATTGTGCCTTTAAAATTTCCTTTTTTAAAATCTCCCACCCCTCCTGGGCTCCCTTTCTCGTGAGAGTCATTTGCCATGGGATCTTACTAATCATTGTTCTGAGTTTGTTAAAATTGGCTTTCCTAAAATCCAGGGTACGTGTTTGGCTACACTCAGCTTTTGCTTCTGTTAGAATCAAGAACTCAAGTATAACATGGTCACTTTCCCCCAGAGTTCCCGAAACTGCCACTTTATCCACTAACTCGTCTCTGTTGGTTAGAATCAGGTCAAGGATAGCCAATCCTCTAGTTCCTTCCTCCACTTTCTGTAGGAGGAAGTTATCAGCAGCACAGCTCAGGAATTTCTTGGAGGGGCCATGTTTGGCTGAATAAGTCTCCCAACAGATATCAGGGAAATTGAAGTCTCCCATTACTACCACATCGTGCCTCCTTGAAACAATGGCAATTTGTATTTCAAAAGTTCCATCCTCGTCTTCTCCTTGATTGGGTGGTCGGTAGTAGACTCCAACCGCCATGTTCGCTTTATTCTTTGCCCCCTTTATTTTAACCCAGATGCTCTCAATGGGGCTGCCAAGCTCCTCTTCCTGTATCTCTGTGCAGAGATACGTATTTTTAACATACAGTGCAACTCCACCTCCCTTTCTGTTGCTTCTGTTCCTTTTGAACAAGTTATACCCTTCAATTGCTGTATTCCAGTCATGGGAGTCATCCCACCAGGTTTCAGTTATCCCTATCAAGTCGTACTTGCCCTCATGTATCAAGAGTTCAAGTTCGTCTTGTTTGTTGCCCATACTCTGGGCATTAGTATAGAGACATTGAAGACTATGTGCTTTACAGTCCGACTTTCCCCTACATTTTGTGGTAGACTATCAATGGGCACCGCTGGAGCTGTTCTCTCCATTGTGGCAAAGAGGCCTTCTTCCATTGGTACCCCCGAGTTTATGTCTCCCTCCCCTGTTGGATTCAGTTTAAAGCCCTCCTGATTAAGTTCCTCATGCTGTGTCCAAACACATTCTTCCCAGTCCTTGTGAGGTGCAACCCATCCTTTGCCAGCAGTCCATCTTCCAGGAAGTGTAGCCCGTGGTCCCAGAATCCAAATCCCTCACGTCGGCTCCACCTTCGTAGCCAGTCATTCACTCGGAGTATTTTTCTTTCCCTTTCTGTGCCTCTTCCAAGTACTGGAAGGATGGATGAGAAAACTATCTGGGCCCCAAAGTTCTTGAGTTCCCTTCCCAGCTCTTCAAAGTCTGCCGTGATTTCTTTGTAACTCCGCTTGGCAGTATCATTTGTACCCACGTGGAAGAGAAGAAAGGGGTATGTGTCGGTGGGCTGCATGAGCCTCGGCAGCTGCTCTGTCACATCCTTAATCCGTGCCCCAGGGAGACAGCACACCTGGCGAGTCCATGGGTCTTCGCGACATACTTTGGCTTCGATCCCCCGCAGGAGGGAGTCTCCCACTACGAGTACTCTTCTCTTCCTCTTGCTGTAGGCCTTGGTTTGATTGCCTCCACTTGACTGACCCTCAGCCTCTTGCTCGCTGTCACGTTGGGTGCCCGGTAATCCGTCCTCTGCAGGCTGTCCTCTGCTCTCGTCCTCAAGTACATGGAAGCGGTTCCATAGCTCCACTGCTTCCACAGGCGCAGAGTGTCTTGTAGTTCTTCTGCTCCTAACAGTCACCCTTTTCCAGGGAGTTCCCCCTGCGTTATTTTCCCTTGCCTCTGCAGTCTCCGACTCCGCCTCATCCTGCCGTTGCCCTTCTGGCTCCTGTACTGTGCTTTGGTGCTGTAGATCCACCGTTCTGTCTAAGAACTCCTCGCTTTCTCTTATGCTCCTGAGGGTTGACACTTGCTGCTCCAGTCCTCTGACCTTTTCTTCCAACAGCGTGACCAGCTTGCACTTGTTGCACGTGTAGGCCATGTTGATCTCCGGCAGGAAAACAAACATTGCACACCCCTTGCAGGTCACCACCACTGCTGAGTCCTTTCCTTCCATAGTGCTCTGTTTCTGTCTTCCTAGAATATATATATATATATATATGGTTTTTTTTGTTTGTTTTTTTTTTAATTTTTTTTTTTTTAGGGACCTCCCCCTTGACCTCCCCTGCTGAACTCCGCTGCCAAACTCCTGTTTGCTCTCCCTGTGCGCTCGCTCTGTTCGCTCGCTCTCTGGGAGCCTGCTTGCCTTTTCACAGTCCCAAAAACAGTCCCAAAAACAGCTGGAGCCTCTCTCCTGTTGTGCTCCTGCTCAGCTGGGAGTCAGGAACAGAATGAGCTCCCAGGCCACGCCCTGCAATCAGCCCCACTTCCTGCAATCAATCAGCTGCAATCAGCCCCAGGTAGTTGCAGTCAGCAGGAGCTTCTGCTCAACAGAATGAGCTCCCAGGCCACGCCCTGCAATCAGCCCCACTTCCTGCAATCAATCAGCTGCAATCAGCCCCAGGTAGTTGCAGTCAGCAGGAGCTTCTGCTCAACAGAATGAGCTCTCAGGCCACGCCTTTCCCTTGCAGCACTTGTTGTTTTACTACTCCGCTGCCAAACTCCTGTTTGCTCTCCCTGTTCGCTCGCTCTGTTCGCTCGCTCTCTGGGAGCCTGCTTGCCTTTTCACAGTCCCAAAAACAGTCCCAAAAACAGCTGGAGCCTCTCTCCTGTTGTGCTCCTGCTCAGCTGGGAGTCAGGAACAGAATGAGCTCCCAGGCCACGCCCTGCAATCAGCCCCACTTCCTGCAATCAATCAGCTGCAATCAGCCCCAGGTAGTTGCAGTCAGCAGGAGCTTCTGCTCAACAGAATGAGCTCTCAGGCCACGCCTTTCCCTTGCAGCACTTGTTGTTGTACTACTCCGCTGCCAAACTCCTGTTTGCTCTCCCTGTTCGCTCGCTCTGTTCGCTCGCTCTCTGGGAGCCTGCTTGCCTTTTCACAGTCCCAAAAACAGTCCCAAAAACAGCTGGAGCCTCTCTCCTGTTGTGCTCCTGCTCAGCTGGGAGTCAGGAACAGAATGAGCTCCCAGGCCACGCCCTGCAATCAGCCCCACTTCCTGCAATCAATCAGCTGCAATCAGCCCCAGGTAGTTGCAGTCAGCAGGAGCTTCTGCTCAACAGAATGAGCTCTCAGGCCACGCCTTTCCCTTGCAGCACTTGTTGTTGTACTACTCCGCTGCCAAACTCCTGTTTGCTCTCCCTGTTCGCTCGCTCTCTGGGAGCCTGCTTGCCTTTTCACAGTCCCAAAAACAGCTGGAGCCTCTCTCCTGTTGTGCTCCTGCTCAGCTGGACCATCAGGCTGTAGATATGAAATGAGAATTTTTTAGGTCTGCTGAACACTGTCAGTGTTTCACAGTTGGTTAGGTTAAAGTGCTGAAGCACAGGTGTTCCTGTAAGCATGATATACTGAAAGAATCTAAAGCTCAGTGGCCCTCAAATGTACACCTTCACCTGTGACGCACATGGGTCTAGTGAATAATTTATAACATATAGGTGAGGTTAAGACCTACTTATGTGTGGTTTCACATTCTGTGCAGCTCTGTTTACCTGGACATCACTTTGTGCCCAAACCTTGTGGCAGACAAAATTTGATGTTCTGACGGTGGAGGACTTCTATATTGTGAAACAATGTCACAGGTGATAGGCATTGAGAAGCCATAGTGAAAGGTAACACCAAAGAACTTTGGTTCCAAGTATGTTGAGAAAGTAGCTGGAATTCGTAGGCACTCCCTTGATTGGTGTTAAGAATTGTGCAAAGGCTTAATCTGAAATAGAAATCAGTTGACCCATTTCTAAAGGTGGGGCACACACACACTCTTTGTTCAAGCTCTTGCTCCTTCCCACTCATGGCTTTCTGCGATTAAGGATCACAACTTTCACAACAATAAGTAAGATAACTAGGCCAATATCAACTATAGCTGTGTGCAAATAGCCTCTCAAAATTTTCCATCCTATTTGTGGGCAGAGAGACATTGCAGGGGTGGGGGGAACATTTCACTGAATTTCTCCAGGGGGAGGAGAAATTCTCCAACAGTTTCAATGGCTTGCCATTGGCAGTGGTTGTAGCACAGCCACTTTCTTTGTTTTCCTGTGGGTTCTTGTTTTTTGTTCTGCCACTACAAGTGGCCACAGCAGCAACTGTGTTGGTAGTTCTGACCCCATTTTGCATCCTCCATAATGCCTCATACCTAGTGTCATTCCGGGGCATCACGGAGAGGACATTGCATCTGATTTTCTGTTCTTCCTCCAACCCCTGTTTTTGTACCCCATAGTCTTCAGTGAAGAATGCTGGAGAACTCAAAAGCTTGCAAGATCTTTTGTGGCACTTTGTTTGGTGCTAATAATAAAGATATTGCCCAACTGTGGGGTTTGTATTTTCCCCCTACTGAATCTAATGTTCTGATCTCCTTTGTACTGTATGCGGAACAGAACACACCGTGACAATTTTTTTACACTTGTTCTATTGATGTGTATTTGATGTCATCCATTTTCTCAGAGTATATTGTTATGCTGTTGGCCCACCATTGACCAGTCCTTTGTTAGGCAGACGGATGCTTAATGGCTCAGAATAGTCAACTAATGGGTGCTACTGGTTAAGAGCTTTCTGCATTGTGTGCTTTTCAAAGGAAGGGGGCAGATGAATGAACAAAACAATATTTCATGGTGTGATTTAAAATCACCAGTGCCTGCAGCTTTTCTATCATGCCTAGAATCATATTTCCCTCTTCAACCAAGGACCCCGCGCCCACACCTTCTAGTGTTATTTTCTCCCTGCATTTTTTAAATCTGCACTGCAAATTTAGCTCTTGTAGTAGAATACAATGATTACTCTTCTGTCCCAAGGTCAAAATTTTATCTTTTTCATTATGGTTTTGGATACTGTACAATCCGTTTTAGTGGCTGGCGCTCTCTAACGTGAGGAAAAAACAATAATTGAATAATTCACAGTAGTATTTGTTTATTTTTAACAAGCATTAATATGATTATGAAATATACACACACAAACAAGCACAAAAGTATATATGTATGAGAGAGTGAAGTACTGGTCCAGCATGTGTCTTTCTGTGCCACATCTGCTGATCCAGAGAACATAGGATCCATCTATCAAATGTGCATCAAAGCACTCCCCAGTCCAACACTTTGTTCTGCAAACCTATTACCCTCCCCATCTGGTCACTGACAAAACAGGTGGAAAAAACAGTTCAAAATTCTATTTTGATGAAGCAGAAGGAAAGTCAGCAACAGCAGCAAGTTTATTATGGTAAGTTTCTTCCAAGAGATATGCACACATACTCAAACTATCCACCACTCTATCTGCTTTCCATGTATTGACGGGGGGGGGGGACCCATTGATGTGCATTCCAAAGAAGGGTTATCTATGTTACTGAATGTGCTGCCCATCTGGACACATGGACAAAATTGTGCTTATTCTCATGAGACACTCATTCACTCGATGCATATAAGCCTCCAAACTTGGAGACTTATGGGCATCCAATGCACGGCACGAGGTGTGGTGGTGGTGACCTTCGCCACCACTGCACCTCGTGCCCTGCATTTCATCTTAGATGGCCATTTTTGGCCGTCTAGGCGAAACTCTTCAGAGGGGGAGGGAAGGAGGCTGGGCGGGGCACTTTTTGGATACAATGTAAGCCATCCTCCCCTCCCGGCCCCCAGCACACCCCCTTTCCTCCTCTCCAAGGCCGATTTGCTACCTCAGAGAGGCAGCTGGCACGGTTCTTTCCACACCGGCTGTGAGGGTGGTGAGGCAGGGGCTTGGCATTCAGAGTCTCAGCTCCAAGCTTGCAGGAGCTCAGAGCTGGGACTCCGAATAATCCTATCCCCCCCCCCCAGGCAAGGTCGGAGGGCCATAGGATTGTGCCTGTATTGAGTTTAACATGAATTTAAAATGCACAAGCTGATTTTGGGAAAATTGGCTGAGCAAAGCATTTGCAATGAAAATACAGAATCAAACATCACACCAGTAGTGAATACTCTAGCCTTCACCAAGAACTGTACTTCAGTGGTGTTAGCTGCGTTCTCAGCAAAGCCTAGCTTCGGCCTGTGGCTTACGCTGGCTCAGCTTGTCTGAGTGTGGAAAGGTAAGCAGGGTCAAGCCTGGTTATTACTTGGATGGGAGACCCCTCCTCTAGTTTCCTGCATTGAGCAGGGGGTTGGACTCGATGGCCTTGTAGGCTCCTTCCAACTCTATGATCTATGAATCAGGCCTAAAAGCGAGGCTGTGGACATGCATGGATGGTTTGGTTCGCAAGGGAAGGAGTATGGTGGTGTGATCAGGCAAGGAGGAGGGGACTGGGCAACCAGGAATCCCTAAGAATCATGGGAGCTGAAGAAAAAGAGGAACATTACGACTGGGGTGAGCATTGAGAGCAGAGGGAAGGAATGGGTTGGAATGGGGAGGCTGTCCTACTAAACAGTTATGTGATTGGGTGGGGTCCCAAGATGCAGTCAGTGTAGCAAGAAAGGAGGGAGAGAAGGAGTCTGTCTAAGACACATACCTTGCTTACTTCATTCAGGAGGCTTCCTCTTGTTTCCTCTTCTAGAAATTTGTTGTGGACATTGGCTGACCAGTCCAAGGTGCTGTAAAGACAACCTCTCCAGGAGAGTTTGATCCATATTCACACAATCATTGATTGGGAAGTAAGGCATGATGGCTTATTTCCCCTGCTGCATGTGCCGGTCACATGCTGGGAGGATGTGTGCATAATTACCCTCGCCGGCGCAGCTTGCTGTGTTGCGTGAACCCAGTGGGAGTGGCTTTTTGCTGTGAATAACAAGCAACCCAGAACCCATTGACATGGGTTATGTTGTCTGAACCCAGCCGAGATAAAAAAAAAACCATGGTGAACAACCCACAGTTCATAATCCAACAACAAACCATGGGTTCTCTTCATAGGTTGTTTGTGGTTAACAAGCCATGGCTTATTAGTGCAGCTGAGATTCAGACAACACACCATGTCAACAACCCATGGTTTAATGACAACCCACACTCAACCCATACTCAACCTCTGAGTGTGGGTTATTGTGATGTCCAGTGCTTTTTTTCTGGAGAAAAGGGTACCGGAACTCTTAGATTACATTTCCTCGGGAGTAGATGGCGATTAAATTGTAATGCAATTAATAGAAGAAAAGGTGCTGGAACTCAGTTCCTATGAGTTCCACCAGAAAAAAAGCCCTGGTGTTGTCTCAATGCAGTCATTGGCTGTTTTAGGGTTCTGGGGTGGCTTGTTACCATGGCAACAAGCCACCCTCACCGGGGGTGGGTTATTTCCCCCTCCATGATCATGCAAACAGGCACTTCATCTTGGCAGCAATGGCTTTCTGAGGGCACAAAGGGAACCAGCCTGAGGGGAAAGGGGGCTCTGGCCATGTTTTTGTGGCTGGAGCTCCATTCAAATAAAGCTTTAAAGAAAAGAGGCAATTAACACACTCATCCACAGTTACTAAGAAATAGAGGGTAGAGAGGTTGAGAGTACTTGTGTAGTAGGACTTCCAAGAGCTTTATACCTTTCCCTGGGCTGAAGCCCTTTCCCACAGATGGAATACTATGGAGCATTGCAGCTCCTTGGTTTGGCTGGCTGGAGACAAATCTTTTTCTCTTTTAAAAATGAGGCATGTTCATGGGCTGCAAAACACAGACCTATCCTGTCAAGCTACTAGCTAAGCTGGCAAAGCTTGGTGGAACTGCAGCATCCAGTACCTGGGTGGGTGATTGTAACTGGGCTTGTCCGATAGGAGCTGGATGCTGGGTTTGCCTCTTTTTGCCTCTTTCCTACAGAGATCGTCCATAGAGCTCTTCCTTGGGATAAACTCCTTGGAGTCTAAGCAGAGTCCTGTGGCAGGGTTCCCTCAGACAGAGGTCCACATAGCTATGGTTGATCACCAATTCTCCAAGCAGCAAACATTGCTACTAAAAACTCCTCCTCCTCCTCCTCCTCCTCCTCCTCACTTTTTAGGGGAAAACAAACATTGCCCTGAAACAAAGACCCTAATGGCTCTTTCTCCAGCCTCCATTTTCATAACAAAAGAAGGTGCTTGGTGAGGATGGCTGCATTACTGGCACCTGTTAAGCAAACCTAGTTAAAACAATTGGAGCATATTGCAGCGCATAGGCCATATTCCAGAAAAATACCATTCTATGTATGAAACAATATGAGAAAACATACCACACTAAATTGCTAAATTTTATCCCCTCCTTTTCCATATATACCCATCTGCAAGTTTGATTAGAACTGGCTGATGTTCAATCTAGCTCGTGATTGATGCGTTCGTGATAGAGCTGCTGAGCTTGGTCCCTCTGTCTGTCTTTTCCCACCTTGCAGAGGCTGGGGGTGAACACTTCATCTACTGTTTTCTAGCCAAGATGGGACCTGTTTGGTTCATTCTGAAACTGAGCTATTTCACTCAGGTTGCCCCCGGAAGCGCTAAATTGCTGTTGCTCAAGCAGAGGGGCAGGGGCTGTTTGTGCAATTTATTTATTTATTATATTTTTAAATCTCCCATCCTGGCCAGTCACCCAGCCACCCTGGGCAATGTACAATAATTAAAATACAATAAAATACAATAAAACATAATTAAAACTACATTAAAACAATTAAAACACAATTAAAAATATAAGTTTTTTTTAAAAAAATCCTAACCCACCCCATATTCCTGCCTGAAAAGCCATGTTTTTAAAGCCCAGCAGAAGTTCATCAAGGAGGGGGCATAATGAAGGTCACTGGGGAGGGAGTTCCATAACTTGGGGGCCACCACAGAGAAGGCCTGCCCTCTTCCTAGTCCCCACCAGCCTGGTTGCTCTGGCTGATGGGACAAGGAGAAGGCCGTCTGTGGCAGATCTTGTTGAGCGGCCTACTTGGTGTTGCTGGAGGCGCTCCATTAGATAAGCTGGACCGGAGCCGTATAGAGTTTTAAAGGTCAAAACTAACACCTTGAATTCGGCCTGGCAATGCAGTTGGCAGGGCATAACAGATTTGGCTGGGGCATAAGTACACAGGGATTCTGCCTTGTGTACATTTCTAAAATGCGCACAAACATATTTCAGTCAATGGGGGAATGGATCAATTAATGCATCCATTTGAAAAATGCACACAAAGATATAGATAGACATTATTTTTTTCTGTAAAACGAACGAACGAAAAAAAACCTCAGATGGAACCGGCATGGAACAGATTTGGAGGTGGGCAAAGGAGGAAGTCTGTGGAAATAGACTTGACAGATCTGCCAATCCCTTTTAACTTCATGTGATGCACCATGGGTGAGAGGGGCTGTATCTGAGATCAGTCAGTAAAAACGCTAGTCCATTTGATCATCTCCTCGCATACATCTCCAGATTGGGATCATTAATTGTAAAGGTATAAAGAAGAACACTTCTTAAAAGTGGCATTTTAAAACTATCTTTTATTTTGCAATGAAATTATGCTCATGCTTATATTATAAGCTCATGCTTATATTATTTTATTATAAATTAAAGACAAGCTCCTGGGTTACACAGGGATAACATTACATTAAACTAAGGCCAGAGCTGGAGATAAGTATTCATATTCATAGACTTGCACAGAATTCTGGATTCTCTTTCATCACCCAAGTTACTAATCTTGAACTACAGGCCACAGTTCAAGCTATTTTATTTTAAGCAGTAATCAAGGAAAGGGATATTAAATCATATACTTTAATTTCCCAAAGTACCCAAACCCTGTAAGGTTTATAAATTACCTTCAACTTTTGCATTAACTTCAAACATTGCATTCAACATTCATTACTGTAGTAGTTTCATTTTATGCATTATCTCTACTGGAACATTTCTTCCATTTAGATTTCACTTTAACCAAGGGAGAAAGTAGCTGAAGATAGTCCCCAAGGTTTATGACTTCTACCTGAGGAGCATACAGCTTGCAAATCTTGCCTTGAGAGGTAAAAAAAAAATAATGGATACACATATTGATTCCATTACTTCACTTCTTAAAAGAAGCACAGTCAGTTGGATCCAGACTTAGCCATGCTTAGAGTAGACCCATTGAAATGGGACATGTTAGTCATGAATAGCTGAGGTCCTATTGATTTCATGGGTTTACTCTAAACATGACTAAATCTGAATCCAATCCACAGATTCATGTGGATGAAAGTTTGTATTTTAACCCATATCCCCTCTTGCTTTGAGGGAACAACCATGAACATACCGAATGATAGACTGAAAATAATTGTTATCAAAGACATAGGCTTTCAAATAAGATATTACAAATTAAAAAGAATATCCAAGCCCACTAATTCCCATACCAATCTGATATAAACCAGTTATCAAACCTGAAGTCCATCTATTAAAAAAAACCAAAGTGAATATGGGTAGAAATAGGAAGCTCTCTAAATGTCAGATTATTTTTTTAAAGAAAATTTAGATGGCCTTATCAAAATCTTCAACGCTTTCACCAGACATCTCTTCAATGTGAGAGCTTGTCCCCTTTCTAGATACCTGCCATCAAGTCTATATATGTAAAAAACAATAGCAATTTCAATGCCTGTAATATGCATCATCCATATGGGGATTCATCTTGTTCTTGGTTGGATCCTGCGACCATCTTGTGTAGCTCTGCCATCAGGTAGCCTGTTCTTGAGACCTTGGATTGCTGCTACTGGGTAGAGTGGAGAGTACTGGGACTGGATGAAACAATAATCTGACTCAGTATGAAGCAGCTATATTTGTTCATATGTAAATAGTACTGGGAGGTAGACTAGATGATCCATTGGATCCACTCCAAGCCAGTGTTCTGTAACTATCAATTCCAGAACTGTTGTTGCATTCTATGTCAGAAAATATCATGTACTCTAGACCTTCTGAGACTGTACCGTACTATTCTGTACTGATTCAGAAAGAGGGGAGGGGAGTGGTTTTCAAATGGACTCTCAGCTTAGAAAGCAAGTATGTTATGGAGGTTAGGCTAGAACCCTTTCCCTTCACATATTAGCTTGTCATGAGTTGCATTTCTTTTTCATGGAAAAAAATTCAAAAATAAATTCCCCTATCTGCAACCTGAGATGGTATGTAGTTTTGTTATGATTAAATCCAAAATTGGGCAAGTGGACATCATCCACTCACACAACAGAACTTTCGCACTCTCTCCTCCCCTGCAGCTCCCCACATCCCCCCCCCAATCTCTTCTGGAGGCTCCTCTAAGCCTCCAGAGCAGATGTCAGGGGGTGCTGCAGGAAGCTGTCCCATTGGTGGGGGCCACTGTTGGATACAATATTTAAGCTGAGACTGAAATCTCCTATTCTATGCTTAGTTCTATTTTGGATGATACCTTGAGACGTTCCTTAAAGGAGGATACTTGACTTCGCTTTAAGAATAGTGTATACAAAAAAAATGGATTAAGGGTGTAATCCTATGCATGCTGGCTGGGGAATGCTGAGAGTTGCAGGGATTTTTTTCCTATCTAAACATATTATAGGACTGCACCTTAAGAGAGATTGTCCCAAATGATTTGTATAATTAACATTATTTCTTAGTAAATAAGAGGACAATCAGTGCCGATTTTAAGCAATATTATTGAATGGCTATTAATAGTAATAGGTTTCATTTACTCGGAAATGGCTATTAAAATGGCAAGATAAATGAATTCACTACATTTGGATGCTACTTGCAAGATGAACAAATAGATTTGGGAAGTAAGCATCCAGATACCAAACTTTACCTACCAGTTGTCTTCTTAACAGGCAAAAGACTCCCATGGTTTCTTTTATTAAAAGAGTAAATCACAGTGCTAAGAAAATGTTCAGTCTCTCTGTCTCTTTGAGAAGGTTACACGGTCTTTTCCATGCATCTGTGCGGAATAATTTAAAACTCAATTCCCTTTTTTTATTGAGATCATTTTTTTTATTGCAATCATTTATTTATTGGGTAGTGGGGAGGGGAATTGTTCTGAACCCTAAAGATTCATCCTTTGCACAGTATTAAGAGGATGTATTGTTTAATAAGAAGAATTTATTCTCAAACTAGTTATAAGTTCCTAATGAAATATAGTTAAAAGAACACAGTGGGTGCTTCCAGATGGAGGGCTCCTAGCGCAATCAGTGAAAATGCATTGTGCAGCTATTTCGTCTTTTTCTCCTTAACCTTTTTTTGTTTCTCAAATTCCATGAATGAGGCAGGGGACTGCATACTGGGATATTTGGGTGCCATTGATCCACCCTTCTCTACCTATCTACCCACCTACAGGGAAGGCTGGTCACCATCACTCCTATTTAGGTGGGGCTCCTTTTCCATCACAGGTTTTATTTGGAGCTTCATAGGAGCTATCCATGGTGCTCCATGGTGGTGAACCTATTTTGAGGATGGAGTTCAGCACCATGGATAGCTCCCTGGAAACTCCAAATAAAACCTGCAATAGAAAAGGAGTCCCACCGAAATAGGAGTCACCAGCCTTCTCTGCCCACCTACCTACGTACTTGCCGAACTACAGAATGATTTATTTTTGTTTTTAATTTACAGTGCCATCCAATGTGGCTTCCCATAACCCTCCGAACTCAGAGGACTATGGGCATACAATGGAAGGCAGGAGGAACGCAGAGGCAAGGACTGCCTCCACACTTCCTTGCCCTCCACAACACTTAGATGGCTAATTTCAGCCATCTAAATGTTTCCCCCCTGCTCACAAGGAGAGAAAGCTGAGGCACCACCTGAGATTTTTCATAGGATGGCGGTGCCTTGCTCTTCCCCTCCCCACCCTCTGGAATGCCCCCCCCCCAGCACTGGCTCCAAAATCAGTCTTGCAAGTTCAGAGATGCAGCTGGTGTGGAAAGAACCACGCCAGCTGTGAGGGCAGAGGAAGGTGCTGTAAGTTAGTTAGTTCTGGAGTGAGGGCACTCCGAAGTCGGAGTCCCAGCTCTGCCCTCAGAGTACTTTTCTGAGATTGGGGCTGGGACTCTGACTTTTCCTATGGCCAACTAGACCACATCTAGTGGCCATAGGATTGTGCCCTTAGTCATAGTTTGAATTCAAACAATGAGCTGGTCTGTCAGTTTTGCTTTCACCCACATTCTATTTTTTTCTTTTAATGATCAATTTTTTCTCCCCTGGATTTGAAGAACTTTGCAAATCTCTCACATTCATTCCCCCCCCCCTTTTAATCTCAAGATTATTTGTTTCGATTATGGTGAACTTCACAAATTTTGGTAAATTCTTATCAAAACCAAGGGGGAACAAAAATGTTCAGTCCTACCTAATAAGGAAGGACATTGTACATGTTGAAGCCTGTTAATGAATTTCACATCTTTATTTATGGGAAAGGTCTCAGTGCAAACACTCCAGAACTAACTAACTTACGGCACCTTCCTATGGCTGCTAGACAGCATCTAGACGGCCACAGGATTTTTCGGATTCCTAGCTAAAAAGTCAGAAAATCAATCCAACCTCTTAGCTTGGATCCCCCTCCCCTGCCCTCGCAACTGGTGTGGAAAGAACTGAGCTGGCCGCTTCTCTGAAGTCAGAAGAGCAACCTCAGAGAAGGGTTTTGGGGGGCATTCTAGGGGGGGTGGGGAGAGGAGGAGAGCAGCACAACTGAGATACATGGTGGTGCCACCTCAGCCTCCTTCCCTCCCACTCCAAAGTGCTGCACTTGGATGACTGAAATCGGCCATCTAAGTGTTTTGCAGAGTGAGCAGAGAACAGAGTCAACCTCTGCCTCCACACTCCTCCCACCGAGTCCCACCCTCCATAAGATGCCCATTATCCTCCACATTTGGAGGGTTACGGGCATCCCCATAGGATGCGCTGGGCGGATCATCCACCTGGCACATCAGCCAGGGATGGGGGGCTTCGCCTGCTCCACATCTTTTCCCCATTGGGGAGAGGATGTAGGGTAGGCAAAGTTGAGCTGGCTGCGTGGCCACCAGCTTCATCTACCCTTCTTCTCCTTGCGGAAGGCAAAGGACAAGTGAAGCCCATTTGCCTGAAACGTGCAGGAACACCTGCAAGTGCTGGACGAGTGCACAAGTTGAAGGTGAAGGGCACGCAACGCCCACTCACCGGATGAGCCTGCAAGGAGCTTCTGCAAGCACTAGGAAGGTGTGCAGCCACCATTCCCCTGGGGGAATCCCCTTGTTATTTCTGATCTGTGATCGGAGATAACAAGGGGATTCCCCTTTATGCCGCTTACCCTTCACAGGATGGATTAGGCTGGAGGTTGTGCTGCTAACACTTTAGGTCAGTGATTCCCCAAATGTGTGCCATGAGCAATGGAAGATTCCTATGAGCCCAAAACACACATCTACAGACGGGTGCCCATTTCTGCATGATTCATAGATTTCATAGATCATAGAGTTGGAAGGAGCCTACAAGGCTATCGAGTCCAGCCCCCTGCTCAATGCAGGAAACTAGAGGAGGGGTCTCCCATCCAAGTAATAGCCAGGCCTGACCCTGCTTAGCTTTCCACGCTCAGACAAGCTGAGCCAGCATAAACCACAGGCCTGCTTTATCGTTGGTTTCTCTCCTTCTAAGCAGCTTCTTTTGAGATCAGTAGCTCTTCTTTATTATTGGCAATATGTACATTTACATATATTCCAGAAGCTCTTTTCACACAGTAACTCCACCTGCAACCAACATATGAAAGGGTATTGGGATCATGTCCAGTGGCCCCACCTGCTAAACTCTGTTTTGCTCTAAAAGTCTGAAGACAGCCAACATGCTGTCCATGTAATCTGTGTACACATGTTTATTTATCAGATTAGTTTCTTGACTGTCTTCCATCCTGGTGGTACCCATGGAGTTCCTAGGCAATCTCCCATCTAGGTGCAAACCAGATCCAGATCTGTTTACCTTCTGCAAGATTCCTGCCTTATTTCCAGTGCTCCAGTTTTAATTCAGAAAAATGCATACCTTAGCAACCAGATGTTGGGGAAACCCTGATCTAGGCTCCATGGCTCCTCTCCCCTCCTTTCCCCATTCCACACCCTAAGACCCAAAGTACATGTTACCATAGTATGTAGCATGCAGCTACATCAGTGCTCCCCCCCTTACTCAAAGTAAGTACAAGGAAACTGACCCAGATTGGGACCCAAGCATGGGAGATAGGGGGCTTTAGCCCTTTGCCACTTCCGTGGTCCCAATGTGAATTGGCAGGGGCTGTACCTAGAATTTTCATAGGGGGGAAGAAACTTCCATTGAAGCAAATGGATTTTTTTTTCCTTATGCGAATTGCAGACATGGAGGCCACAATCCAGATTGTAACCCCAACTGTAACCCCAGCGGGAGAGAAAGGGTTAAACCTTCCCCTGCCCCCTTATGCTAGCCCCTCGGCACTTACTTTTGAGTAAAATCCAGTTCAGGTCCCCATGCTTACTTTTGAGTAAGGAAAAGCACCGATGTAGCTGTATATGCTACCTATTAAGGTAACATGTAGTTTGGCCCTGAGGTGCATGAGAAAACTGGGCAATTACTAACATTCTATCATGTAGTGGCAAATCTCCCCTCTCCACTCTGTAGTCAAGTTCTCCTAGGGTTAATTATTTTGAGGTGGGAAACACTAGGATACAAACTTTATCTAGATTTGTCCAGAGAAGATTCATGGAGGTTGCTGGTTTTTTGAATGGCTGATGAAAGAATTGGGTAAATCCAATTATTTTCACTATTCTAATACAGATAAATCACCGAGAAGGACAGAAATGCTGGTTCATAAATTTAAGAGTATCCTAACATGCTTTTCTATAGTGTTAATATTTTGACAAATTCCAGTGCTCTTGCCCCTATTAAATTAAAACCACTGTAAGCATTTATTTTAGCCATTACTGATGGCCTTGTCATCTGATAAAGCTGTCACTGCATAAATAGCCACAGGTCACTCCACCCCACCACCACTTTCCACTCCAACTTGGCACAGACTCTCCCAATGCAGCTACCGTTATCATAAACCTGTAAACAACCATTTGATGTTCCCCTCAAAACAGTACTGCTGCCAGAGAACACACTACTCTCCCACCATGCTGTGCCCTCACAACTCAAAAAGGCTACATTTTGTCCAAGAAAGTGAGCTAGTAAGGACTGAGCAAATGAGGCCTTGTGGAAAATTTCATTTGGTCTGAATTTTTAACTGAACCAACCAAATGTGCACCTCCTGGACCAATAGGTGGATCAGAATGCAGTAATCCTTCAGATGGCACACTTCTCTGAATTTGTGGTTTGGTTATCAGCTCAAAAATGTGTATTTTAGGGGAAATGTATACAAATTAAATGCAAATATTTGTGCAGTGTTGTTTTATTTGCAGAAAACAGGATGGAACAGACTTATGATTCAACACATGTGAAACTGGCACAGACTGGAAATGGACTGAACCCTCTGTTGAAATGGGCACAAGGCAGTATTTACATCCTCTATGCACTGGTGTGGGACCTCCTCAAATGGTTAAATGCTCAATCTTCCTAATCTAATCAAAGCAACACCGTATCACCTAGCGACTGCCTATGGAGAGCCCAGAGATTTCGAGTGTCCTTTCCAAGAACTGGAGTGGAAACTCCACCAAAGGCCCTAGAGCATCTCTTTAGTTAAGAACAAGGCAGTCATTTTTCTTTTGTGCACCCAGAGATCACCATTTCAGGACCACCCCTTCAGGTATGCAAGCCTTCAGGTATGCATGCTGTATGCCTGTGTATTTGGAAAATGTGCTAGTTTCTGGGCCCACTGTACTGTACTATGCTCCATCAGTACAGACAGAGTCAAGGACAGTTGGAAATAGTTCCCCTAGCACATTTGAGCTAAATCCCCCCATAGAGAAGTAATTTGCAGACATATATAGAGACACATGTTCCAGGCAAGCATGTTATCAGTAAAATCAAGATAATCTAACCTATGCTTCGTATAATATACATTCATATAAATGATGTGGCAAAGCCAGTGTGGCATAGTGGTGAGAGTGTTGGACTGGGACTTGGGAGATCCGGGTTCTAGTCCCCGCTCGGCCATGAAACTCACTGGGTGACTTTGGGCCAGTCACTGACTCTCAGCCTAACCTACCTCACAGGGTTGTTGTGAGGATAAAATGGAGAGGAGGAGGAGAGGAGGAGGAGGATTATGTAGGCCACCTTGGGTTCCTTGCAGGAAAAAAGGCAGGGTATAAATACAAGAAATAAATAAATATGTATAATTCATGGTTATCTTTTTACAAAAACACACTTTATGCATAACATATTATGAGGGCTGAGCATGGCAGGATTTCCATTTGCTAATCATTGCATTGGGTCCAGCTAGAGATGCAATGAAAATTGGCCAAATGTTCAAAAAATGTGGTGAATTTTACTAGGCCTAACTTTGAATGAGACATTTGGATGCCTAATTCAAATTTGATCTGCAGATCGAAAGTCAGACCTCTGCTCTACACAGAATGGAGCTAGAGCTTTTTTTGAGTGAGTCATTGGAGAACACTTGTTGGTGCCTTTAAGGCAAAGGGGGTTTCCAAGACCTGCCACCTCGGGTCTTGGGACTTGGGGTGGAGAAAGGAGTTCCCTTTTGGAACTGAATGGGTCTCACACTTACAGTCTTGGGGCTCAGAGGGCTGCTCTCCAGGAAAGCACCCCTCGGCACTTAAAGGTGTTACTAGACAGTGGGGACAGCCATTGGACTGTGTCTGGCTTTGGGACCAGGTTAGGCTAACCTTTATTAGCTAACCTTAGGAAGCGCCATACAGCTTTCACGTGTCTTAATTCACTGCTCCTAATTCAAGATGGTTGTAGGAACTACCTGTCCAGACATCCATGTAAAACAAACAAGGATAAAACCAGTGGCACTGGAATCCTTTCCACAAAAAAGGAACTTTCCTTTAGTAAACATATACCAGTCTTAGATACCATCTCAGATACATTTTCTTTAAAAAAAAAAAGAAAAAAGAAAGAAAGAAAGAAAGAAAAGAAAGAAGAAACCTGAAAGGTGAAATTCACATGACATATGGATGCTTCAAAGAATTCATTTAAAACCTAGAATAAGGAAAGTTGCTTCAGGGCGAAGAAGGCCTTGATGCATATTCCCAGCCAGGGGCTTGATCCTATTGAGGGGTGGGAGGGAAGGAGGAAACCTATCTGGAACAGAAAGCAGCATTTCTTCTTTTGTTATATAAAATGGGTACAACCCAGAGAGCTAATACTCTGAAATCCTATTGAAAGTTATGGGACTCAGGCACATGGGTAAGCATTCAATGGAACTTTAGCACCCTTACTTCTTTAGATGATATTTGGTTTCAGGACAACACAGCTTTGTATCTGGGTTTTTTACCCAGGATTTTGACAAAAGCCAGTAGGTTTCAAAAATATATAAAAGCCTTGTATTAAAATTGTGAAAATCAACAGACAAAGCATATAATACTAATAGGCTCCATTTCTGAAGCAACTCATGCCCCAACAACCAAGATTGCTTTCAGCTGGCATGTACTGACTCTCTTTGTTATATTAAAATATTAAAGCTTCTGGCTGCATTCCTCCTGTTCACACTCAAAAATGCTTACCGTACATCCAATGGAAATCAATGGTGTTTAAGTCTGGATAACTCTGCACTGGAATGCAGCCATGACCTTCAGACTTCATACATGGAAGTAGTTCATTTTAAATACATGAACATTCTTCAAAGTGAGCATTTTGAGAGTTACAAACCAAGTGCTTTAAGAGTGCGATCCTATGGGCTAGATGAGCAAGTGATGGGCTCTTGCTGGCAGGACAGGCAGGAGCGACATGGGCTTTTTCTTCTTTTTTTGCATTTTCATCCTCCTTTGAAGCATTTTGCATTAGATGAGCCTCTGAGCCTGTCTAATGTGGTCTCACTACTGGGGATGGAGGAAGGGGCTGAGATTGTTGTAGGATATGGGAAGGAGTCCTATACTGGTTAGGACAAAGCAGAGTTTTCCCCCTTATGTGCAGCCTGGGTATTGAAACTGGTTATCACCACATGGGTTTGCTAAACCCTTGCTAAAAGGCTCTTAAAAGGAACAGATTGTCCATGCAAGGTTTAAAACTAATAAATACATTTATTAGTTTTACTTACAGTCCATTTATTCATATATGCAGGATGCATATAGGCAGGTTAGAGTCTTCATTGGAGATCACTGGCTGGAAGCCAGCTCAGACCATGTGTCCATCTTGTTGGAGAGGTAGAGAGAGAGAACTGGCCACAGAGAGGCAGGAAGTAGGGAGGAGGGGTCACAAAAACATGCACCCTGGGAATTGTTCAATTAACCCTTTCCTCCCACTGTAACCAGTAGCTACATTACCTCCTTGATTTAAGCAGGCAACATTACAATTTCCATCAGAGATTAATTGGATCCAGGGGATCCGCAGCCTCTCCTTTGCCTGCTCACTCCCTCAGCCACGACACACCCATTTCCTCCCTTCCCAAAGTTGGAGTCCCAACCTTAGAAGAGGGAACCAGTGTGGATATTTTTGTGGCAGCTGGGAGGGGCTGTGGGGAGAGTTTCCACAGTCAGATCTCATTCTAGAAGACAGAACTCTGTCTCCAGCCTTGGAGGAGGATATCCACTACATCCTATGTCTCCTCAAATGCCATCTAGAGACCAAAGGATTGCTCTCTAAGAATACTTTAATTAACACACAACCCCACCCCCGATAGAAGAGACACATGGGGGTTAACAACTATTTTTATTCTGTTTTAAGTTTAGGAAGAATAAAAAGATGCAGATGGTTAGTTACCAGTTAGTTCATTTTAAGGCATTCCAGTCTCTAAAATAGTCCTAGTATTCAAGCAACAATGTTATAACATGTATCTTCAGAATCAAACTGTTAAAAAAAACAACAACAACCCTGCACCAGATAAGTAAGTACTAAGAAGTAAACAGTATTTTCAGATTGTTAACTGGATTACCTATGTTTATTTTTCTGCCCCTGATTAGTGCCTTGCCAATGGTGGCTGAAGATCACTGTAGCAATTTGGTTTAATATGATGGCAATGTTACAAGCTTGGGCTTTTGGGGTTAGTCAGCTGGGAACGGGTGTTAATTAAGGATGCAGAAGAACCATATTAAGAAGATTTGATAGGTTTAAGGAAACAGCAATTAAACAAAGTGCTAAAGCAATTTGCATATTTTAATAAATCAAGATCTTTTGGATGCCACATCTCAAAAAACAGTCTTTCTTCATTCAATATAATTATTCTGAGCAACCTTTGGGGATTTGAACTATCCTCATCCAGAAACCTGTGCTTTTAGTAAGCATGTTAGTCAGGATGTTCATCTTCTGTGAGATATCTACGGAATCTTGTATTTGGGACAGAATTTGGATTCTTGGCATTTCAGACTGGCTTTTAAAAAAAACACCACATCTAACACAGCAACTGGGACTTTATATGTATAGCTCTCCCAGACAAACAGCATTTTTTTGTGTGTACTGTATGGGGGACTTTCAATTTTAGTACTGCTTGGGCCTTTTAGGGCACAATCCTATGCATGTTTAGACAGAAAAAGTCCTACAACTCCCAACATTTCCCACCCAGCCAGCCATGCTGGGAGCTATAGGATTTTTTTCTGTCTAAACAGGCATAGAATTTCACCCTTAGATTCTGTATCTTTAGAAGGTGCTTGTGCTTTTAATGGGCTTTTTGAGATGGGGAATGGGAAAATGGTAGAGTTGGGAGCATCTATTCAAGAATTTATCCACAGGGGGAGATACAGCAGGAGGTTCCAACCTAGATGTTGGAGAGAAAGGAAAGTAGTCTGGGGATTGTTCTTCCCTCCTTTTAGGCGGTTGTTATTTACAGGGCAGCCACGGTGACAGAGACAGTAGTCCTTCCAGTCTAAGGGTCCCGCTAGGTCAGAATCTGCTAGGTCAGTCATTGGGAAACCATCACTCATCCAGGTTTTAATTCTGTGCAAATATGATAGTGGCAGAGAAGCAGGCTTTCTTTACTGCCCTCACTGTGACAATATAAGTCTTCCATTTGACTCCAACCCATGTACAGTCTGCTTCATCCCATTCTTCTCCATGGGTTCTCTAGCCATTGTCCCTCTGGTTTTATCACCCTCAGCTCCCTATTAAACCAGGGGAGCTGACCTGGCTCTACCAGGGGAGAGAGGGTGCTTAGGGGCAATTGTTTCAACCACAGAGCAGTCAGAGCTTTGAAAGTACCACCAATGAATGGAGCAGGGAGGTCCTGAAACATATTCAGGAAAACGTTCAAATTCATCAGGGAGGAACCGCAGCTCAATGATAGAGCACATGCTTTACATGCAGAAAGTAAAAAAATAGTGTAATGGAGCATCCAGCTGGTGAGGAAGCTGCCACTTTCCAGTGGTACAGCCCTAGCCTGCTGTACCATGGAGCAACCTGGTGAGGAGAGCTGGCTGAGACATACTCCACCACCCTCGTTCTTCAGCCAGGTTTCTGTGATATATGCCAGGTCAGCCTCTTCATCCAGAAAAGATTAGCAATGCATTTCCAAATTGTGTGAGGCCTTC
Organism: Shinisaurus crocodilurus; assembly: GCA_021292165.1. Taxonomy (NCBI): domain Eukaryota; kingdom Metazoa; phylum Chordata; class Lepidosauria; order Squamata; family Shinisauridae; genus Shinisaurus; species Shinisaurus crocodilurus. The sequence continues at coordinate 227,866,332 of CM037879.1, forward strand.
TTTGCTAGGGTGCTGGGAAGGGGGAGACAGAGCAATTGGTAGCTCACTGTGAAAAACTTTGCTTCAGTCTATGCAGACAAAGTCACTCAGAACCGCCTTGAATTGGGCTCTAATATTGGGGCAAGTCAGATGGATGTAACTTTGGCAACCACTTGGTCTTGTTGTTTTAGATTCCTTTTAGCTTGTAGGTCTTGAGGATGTGGACAGGGTGTCTGGAGCAGTGAGGGCAATTTACTCAACCCTTGTTCTTCTTAACTGATTAAATAAGCCAAAGTGGGATTGATGCCATGGCTAAGGGTGATGTTCAATGCCTATGTACGGGAGGAGATTGTTCTATCTTGCTTAAAACAGCCAGTAATAAGAGCTTTATTAAATAAACATTTCTTTAACCCAGTGGATTTGACTATAAGCCAGTCAACTGTACCATTCTTGGCAAAAGTGATCAAGAAACTGGTAGTGTTAACAGCAGAAACATCTGGACAATACTGGTTATATGGACCCATTTCAACTGGGCTTTTTGGTTGGGATGTGGAACTGATATTGCTCACCTTGGTGAATGACCTACATGAGGAGCTAGATGGGGCATCATGGCCCCATTAGTCCTTCTGGATCTCTTGGTGTCTTTCAATATAATTGACCATGATGTTGTTCTGGACCAGCTAGCAGTGGTGGTGCAAGCTCTCACACCACCTGAGGCAGGGGAAAGCAGCCACCACTGCCACCACCGAGAGTTGCCCAGTCTGAAATCCCTGGCTCCGAGGGGGTCCTCCCTCAGAGCCAGGCATTAACTGGGGTGGTGTCCAAGGAGATCACCTGTGCTGCAGGTGATCTCCTGGGACATCTCCCCTTCCTAGCAGCTGCCCATCCTCTGTTAGCTCTGGCTAAACAGAGGGCCAGGTGGCTGCTGTGGATGATAGGTGGCTGGTCCCCAGGAGGGGTGTCCCTGGAGACTGCCTGTAGCACAGTGTGCCTTCCAACTCTATCATTCTATCTCTGAAGCGGACAAACAGATACAGACATGAGTCATCGGAACGAGTTTCAAGGTAGAATTCGGAAAACCCCAACAAGTGAGTTCTGCTGATTTGCACATCCCTACGGAGTATCCCCTTCTTCCCATCTCTTGCTCTGCCACACCTGGCCCTTTTTGTTTGCCATCACTACTACAGTCACAGAGAGCTTTTTACTTAGAAATTTAAGAGTAGGCACACACCTACTATTCTCTGATAATATAGATTGTCTAAACAAAAGCCTGTTAAATTCAGGTAGCACCTCAATCTCTCTAAAATGATTACTCTGCATTTTTATGACCACTTCTTTCTGAATTTGTTTTTTAATTGCTGGGCTGATGACCTTTAGTAACCTATAAAAGAAATGTCAAATGTCATAGCTGTATTTTATTTCTAGATTCAGTGGTTCATACTTAATAAGCACCACTGAATTTCAAAGGTGTAATTGAGAAGGGCACCTGAACGGTTGAAATCGTATAAGAAAGACTGATAAACCCATGGTAATCTCTAACCAAAATATAGAGTTGAGGAGGTGTTTGTCTATATGTAATGGGCTGTATAAAGAACTGTAATGTAATGGGCTGCAAAGAAGAACTGTGGAAATGCAAGGATTTAAATCAATAAAGATAATATTTCAGATAGTTTCATTATTTTTAATTGGAATGTACACTTCCCTTCTCAAGTGTGTCTTGTAAGCCTCTGTATTCTTTTTCAGCTATCTGCTTTTGTGTGAAACTTAGCACACCCATCTTAATTCTGACATCATCTTTTTCTTTAAAAGGGGGGCTTCAATAAAGTGCCTGGATCTTGCATTATCTTCTGTGTTTGGAAAATAAGGTTTCATTTTTATCTCAAGGGCTTCAAAGTGTCATATAGTGTCCCTAACAGAGCTTGCCAAGGTGGTCTCAGATGTGGTGTTGGAGCAGGACTGGTGCAAGGCAGTTTGGTGCCTTAGGCCAAGTCAGGTATTTAGCGCCCCCCCTCGTGCGGGGTGGGCGGGCTCCAGAGCAAAGCAGCCTGAAACGCCTACTCGCCCAGCGCCCCCCCTGGCCCCGCCACCAGGGCCAGCAGTCCTCTGTGGGCCTGGAGCAGCGGCAGCAGCAGCATCTCGGCCAGCAGCAGCGCGCTCAGCGGGGCCCATCCAGGATGCCCGGCTGGGCACTGGGCCATGCTATCCCCGCTTGGGCATCCCCACGGGAGGTGCCGGGGAGGAAGGGACAGAGCCTCCGCCTTCCGCCCCACTGTTGGCTGCGCCTGCCCGGGGACAGAGGCTTAGATGGCGAGCGCCGGGCCTGGCGGAGCATCTGCTGCGGCAGCCTTGCGGGAGAGCAGGCAGGGCGGTGAGCCGGAGGAGAAGTGGGCGGAGGTGCCCTGGCTCATGATGGTGGGCGGAGGCGCCCCCCCGCTGAGGAAAGCTGAGCGCGACACCGAGCTTGCCTGAAATCCTCCCGCACTGACCTGGTGTGACTGGTGCCTTTGTCGCCCATGGCCGGTGGCGTCTCCGCGGCTGCCCTGCCCGGCCACCTTGCCAACAGATCCGGGCTCCGCGAGCAACAGGCAGGCAGCGCGTCACCCACTAGTCCTGGTGGCAGCGAGGAAGAGTCGGCCGGCAGGAGCGGAGTGCGCCCCCTTCAGCCACGCGCCCTAGGCCTAGTTGGCCTAGTGATAGCGCCGGCCCTGTGTTGGAGAAGCCCAGGAGTATTGTTCTTCTGGGTAACTTCAATGTCCATGCTGAGGTTGCCCTGACAGGGCCAGCTTGGGATTTCATGGCCTCCATGACAACCATGGGGTGTCTTAAGTGATCCTTGGCTTGAGTCATAGGGCAGGGCATAACCTTGACTTGACCTTTGCTCCAGACAGTGGGAGGGGTGGTCTGGATATAGAAGGAGTTGTGATGACCCCATTGTCATGGGCAGATCACTTCCTGGTGAAGTCTGGTCTCATAGGGTTTGTCCCTCCCTGCAGGGGTGGGGAACCCACTAAAATGCTCCATCCTCAGAGACTTATGGAATCTGTTGTACTTCTGAGTGCTCTGGGACATTTTTACAGTAACTAGAGGTTGTGATCTGGCTGAGGGCCTTGCCTTGCTATGGAATTGCAAGGCATGATGGGCCATCAAGACAATCATTCCTGACTCCTGAGCACACTCTCCTAGAAGTGGGAGCGAGCCTTGCAGCGGCTGCCTAACTAATTCTTCGAGCTAGTCGATTTTCCTTCTCCCCCTTCCACAGACCTGACACGAGAACACAATTGAGCTGCGAATCAGCAAGATCTTTTGCTCGAGGCTTGAGAGATAGCTCCCTTCTAACTCTGAATATTATCATCATCATCATCATCAGGCGATCACTCGTGGCCGAGTAAGATTGTCTTCCGGGATAAAAGGAGGAAATTCTAAAGAAGATTGTGTAGACTCTAGCGATGGGTCCGTAAGTGACTGTGGAGGCCAATTCTAGATCCACACAGCTTCCCACAGTGAGGACACAGGTTACCAGATGGAAGATGGTCCTGTAAAGGATTCATTTGATGTGCTTTTCGCTTAGCACGTTTCTCCCTTTCACCTTGCACTCGGGCTTCTTCAAAGTCCATGGAACCTTTGTGAAAGGCCAACCTCCATTTAGATCGTTCATGGGCCAGAGCTTCCCAGTTTTCGATGTTTATATTGCATTTTTTTAGATTAGCCTTATGAACATCTTTAAACCTCTTATATTGACCACCGATATTCCGCTTTCCATCCTTGAGTTGGGAGTAAAGTAACTGCTTTGGGAGACGGCAGTCAGGCATTCGAACAACATGACCGGTCCACTGAAGTTGGCGTTGAAGGATCATTTTTTCAATGCTAGTAGTCTTTGCTTCTTCCAGTACACTGACATTTGTTCGTCTATCTTCCCAAGTAATTCGCAGGATTTTCCGGAGGCAACGTTAATGAAACCTTTCAAGGAGGTGGAAGTGACGTTTACAGATAGTCCATGTTTCGCAGGCATACAATAAAGTTGGTAATACAATGGCTTCATAAACCAGTGTTTTGGTCTTCTTACAAATATCCTGATCCTCGAACACTCTATGTTTCATTCGAGAAAATGCGGCACTTGCGGAGCTCAAACGATGCTGGATTTCACTGTCGATGTTAGCTGTAACAGAAAGATATCTGCCAAGATAGAGAAAATGATCGACATTTTCCAGTATTGTCCCGCCAATCTGGATAGATGGCATCACCAAAGGGTTAGCTTGCACTTGCTGATGAAGCACTTTGGTTTTTTTTTATGTTAAGTGAGAGACCAAGTTTTTCGTATGCTTCTGCAAAAGCATTTAGGATAGTTTGGAGATCATCCTCTGAATGTGCGGAGACCACATTATCATCAGGATACTGAAGTTCCACAACTCTGAATATTATAAACCCTAGCTAGCTCCCCATGTCCTTCAGCAAGAAGTTCTCACACAAAGAAATGTAGTAACAGTGATTGAAATGCAAAACCTAAGTCTCAGCAGGTGGTCAAACACAGGTAAAACCTGTTTAAGATTGAAATGCTGATTTGAGAACAACAGCTCTTGCTCGGGTTTGTAATGCAGATGTGCTTAGAGCACCTTTTTATGCTCGCAAAAATCATTAAGTATGCTGAGTGAACAGAACAAAGCTATCTTGATGTTAAAAAAGCCTTCGAGTTAAATTAGCACATCACCTCTCCAGCACTATGTCATACAGCAATTTAAGGGGAAAGGCTATAGAGTAGTTATGTGCCAAATGTTTGTGAGGTTCTATTTTTTTACATGAAAAGCAGGGTTTTCAATTGTAGAAAGCCATGGTATATGTTGATTGATTGATTGATTGATTGGTACCTTGCCTTTCTACCAAAAGTGGCACTCAAGGCCACATACAATCACTGATAAAAACAACAATAAGTAAATACATTAGAACACAATTAAAAACCATTAAAAACACAACAACAGAGTAAAAACCGCATCCAGCTCAATGGACCCGGTTACACACCAAAGTCCCACTTGAATAAAGCAGTCCTTGCCTGCAGGCGGAAGGACAGCAGAGAGGGAGGGAGTTCCACAGCCAGGGAGTGGCCACCGAGAAGGCCCTCTTTCATGTTGCCACCAAAAGTGCCTCTGAAGGTGGTGGTCTTGAAATACGGGCCTCTCCCAAAGATCTTAAGAACCAGGCAGGCTCGTATGGGAGAAGGCGGTCTTTCAGATAGCCTGGTCCCAAGCCATGATATAGGGCTTTATAGGTCATAACTAGCACTTTGAATTGTGCCTAGTAGAAACAGACAAGTAGCCAGTGAAGCTGCTGTAAACAAGGCCTGTGGCTTACGCTGGCTCAGCTTGTCTGAGCATGGAAGGCTAAGCAGGGTCAGGCCTGGTTATTACTAGGATGGGAGACCCCTCCTCTAGTTTCCTGCATTGAGCAGGGGGTTGGACTCGATAGCCTTGTAGGCTCCTTCCAACTCTATGAGCTATGAAATAGCAGACAAGGGAGTCATGTGCTCCCTGTAACCAGCTTTGGTCAACAGTCTGGCCACAGCATTCTGGACCAGCTAAAGATTCTGAACAGTTTTTGAAGGCAGCCCCATGTATTTCATTTTATTTTATTTTATTTATTATATTTATACCCCACCTTTTTTCCTGCAAGAAACCCAAGGCAGCTTACATAATCCTCCTCCTCCTCTCCATTTTATCCTCACAACAACCCTGTGAGGTAGGTTAGGCTGAGAGTCAGTGGCTGGCCCAAAGTCACCCAGTGAGTTTCATGGCCAAGCGGGGACTAGAACCCGGATCTCCCGAGTCCCAGTCCAACACTCTAACCACTATGCCACAATGGCTCATGTAGAGTGCTTTACAGTATCCATGCTGATGCTGAAGCTTGGCTTTTTTGTGGGCCTGCTTGTTGGAGAGTTTGTAATGAATTTTCTAAGATGAATCAAGCCCATCCAGTTGTCACACTGTCTGACACACTCTATTCCACCTGCACACCCACATACTGTGTTCTCTCTAATCATGGGACGCTTAAGTAATTCAGTCTTTGTAAATTCCTGTAGGAGATGACCTGATCTCTATCTCTTTAACCAATGTCTAGATTAGAACTTAGTTGTCCAGTGGCTTTTGCACTCCTCCAAATGTTGCTATGCATTCTCTGCAGTTTATATGCATCAAAATTCATATTTATGTAAGTAGAGAGCAATAAATATTCATCCCTAAGTTAATATACTACCAAATGGAGGAAATTGAAAACACTATTTCAAAGACATGTGATAGGGTTTGAAGGATATGATTCTGGACTTAAATTCTGCCCAAAGAAATGCTTTCAGAACAATTATTCCACTTAGTAATGAAGCATCACTGGATTTAACCTTAATTCTGAAACAATAAAAGTCATTTTAATAATTTTCATATTTAATTATATTAATATTTTGACTCATTTATTCATTATATTTCTATATCACCTGATAGCCAAAGTTCTCTGGGCAGTTCACAAAAAATAAAACCTTAAAATACAACAAAAAACGTAGTATAAAATCTTTAATATACAAAATTTTAAAACAATACAGAGCAGCTAAAAAACAATTAAACAATAACATACCAGAATCCGATAAACAGCTAACATTTTTGTTATTCTCAATTTTGTTATAAATAGTCCCATCCAGACTTTTCATAGACTGGTATCACAAAAGAAACTTTATATATAGAACTGAAACAAGTCAGAGACAAAAGGCTCCTTTTAAAAGGTAAGACAAGGTTGTCTATTTCTGTTGATTAGACATCTTTAAAAGAAAGAGGCCTAATTACCACATTACAGATAACAAGTTGAGTTGTTAAGTCTTTTCACAGAGTTCTCTCTCCTTGATGTCCAGAGTGTGTTCTCATGACAGGAGGAAATTGATAACTCCATTTACATTCAACAACTCCAAATTACAAGTATGCCACCTGAAAGGCCCTTGTTTGCTCCACAGTTCCCAAACCATTTATTTATATATCCATCTCGCAAGCGCTTGTTATCTCACACTCCTGTTTACCTCATTCCTCCGTTGTCAATCATTCTGAGATGTGTCGGACTGACTTAGCAATCAGGCTTTTTGTTTGTTTTACATTTTTCTTCAAGAGAGATGTCAGACCTAAGGTCCACCATGTTACTGACCAGGAAAATGTGCTTGCGTTTTTGGTGACGGGGGCCACATTACTAGGGTGAGATCAGTCATCTCATTCACTACATGAAATACAAGAAAGTGGAATAAGCAGGAACCTGAGGGGTGGGGGTGGGCGGGTGCCAAGGCATCAGCAACTAGAAAAAGAATGGCACCAAGCCAGCTAAAAAACAAAAACAAAAACACACAGCTATTTGCAAGTTCAAGTATTTTGAGGGATAAATTCTCAGCCCACCAAAATTGCTAGTTTCAAAACTCAGAAGTATCTGGCACAGCTATTGAGATCACTGTTTTTCCTGATGCACACACACCCCGCCCAAAAAAACTGTCAACCATGATTACTCACAAGAGAACCTTTCTGTCCTGTCTGGGACAATGGAGAACAAGATTCTCCCTATAGTTCTATTCAGAGCTCCAGTGATTTCTCATGAATGTATGTAAAGGATATCACATTAAGGCCATACATGTTCCAGATCCAGTCAGGTAAAAGAATATGAGGTTATATCACCCCCTTCTTGAGGACACTTTAGTCCTCGTCACATGAAACATTCAGTGAATGGGTAAGTGGGGGGTGGGGCCAGACCAGCTAGCCATACCCCCCAATGTCATTGTGCTCCTCTGGCCAAATCTCTGATGTCCACGCATTCAGTGGAACATGTGAAATATGTGAAAGGAGCCCCTAGGTGTGTTCAGCTGTAGGCGTTTCCATGTATCATGTAATCAGAAATGCCAATCACATGGAAGCACATACAGTTGTACAAGTCTGAGGGCCCCTTTCATGCTTGCCACTGAACATGTGGTGAGGAGCAGGGCTTTTTTTCTGGTGGAACTCACCGGAACTGAGTTCCAGCACCTTTTCTTCTATTAATTGCATTACAATTTAATCGCCATCTACTCCCGAGGAAATGTAATCCAAGAGTTCCGGTACCTTTTTCTCCAGAAAAAAAGCACTGGTGAGGAGGATTCGTTGGCATCATGGCTGTAGCTAGTCAACACATTCCTCCTGCCCACTCACATATTTGCTGAAAGCTTGAGCATTTCTTGTGAAAAAAGGATTTTGCATTTGTATATTTTCTGTTAACGGAGACTAGAAGCCTGCTTGCAGATTGGAACTAGGCTCTCAGTCAAACCAGCACAATTCAACACACTCTAGTGTTAAGCATGGTGTCAGTGGTGCAGTTAGATAATGTTAGATTCTGGACTTTATCTGGTCTTATGCCCCCTTCTGCTTTAGATGGCCATCTGTATTACATTACTTATTTTAAAATGTAGTAAGGCAGCCCTGCTGTATTTCGGGGCCCTCCTGCTGAAAGGTGCCCTGGACCTCTGCCCTCAGATCCTTCCCTAACGGAACCACTGCATGACCTCAGTCCATCTAAATTAATGGAAAGGCTAGTTTTGGATGCGACAAAACTTAGAAGGAGGCTACTATGCAAAGATCCTATTGCGCTTAAAATTAAGAACATCAGTGGATTCTTAACTCTTACATATTTTCCGCAACCTTTTCCCCCTCTGTTTCCATACTTTTCTGTTGTCTTCCTCCGAGTGAAATCACTTCTTTTTATCTTCCTTTCTTCATTAATCCTCTCTGACATGGAGTTGGCAACCTAAGCCATGAGAATCTTAGGTTTACCCCTTGGGAGAACAACTGACATGGTATCTTTGAATCTAGGATTTAAAGCTGTAACAAAGATGTGTGTTTTTGATCTCTTAATATGCTTTATGCAGCGACCTTTTGTGACGAGAGTAATATGCTGTCCACCAAGTGCACTGCAAAACCATCCATTTAAGTCACTGAAAGGAGGCTACTTCACTGACAGCCCGATGTATTTGTGTCTGCTGAAGGGCTGCATCTCCAGCACAGACACTGGTGTAAACTACTGTGGCCTTTTTGTACAACAGGCCTTGGTGCATGGTTGTGTGCTAACACCTGCAACAGAAACAGTCATATATTTCACTAAATTATTAGACCACTTACTCAAAGCAGACTTAGCCATGCTCTGTAAGCGGTAAGAAGAAGAAAAGCCAAGTAGGCTGAATAGGTGTCCCAAATGAAATTGACTTGTTTCACTCAATTTAAAATGCCAGATCCATGTCAATGAATTCAAGGCCAGTCACTGGTAAAGTATCATTGGAAGCTCGGGTGGTCACATGTCCTCTTTTACAGAGGACCATCCTCTATTTCAGTGTTCTCCAACCTTGGATCCCCAGATGTTTTTGGCCTACAACTCCCAGCTGGCTGGGGCATGCTGGGAGTTGTAGGCCAAAAACATCTGGGGATCCAAGGTTGGAGAACACTGCTCTATTTGAAGATATCCACTATTTGAAGGGTTGGCCTGTCCAATTCTAGTTTAAAGATAAAGAACTATAAGAACTGTTGTCCATCAACTGTTAGCACCTGAACAGCAGACGGAGCAGGCAGGCAGACACACAGGTCACCTGGTCAGTCATCTGCAATATGGTGAGATGTACTGCATTTCTATTTAAAATTGCAATCCTATGCACACTTACCAGGAAGCAAGCCCCATTGAATCTGAGTATGCATGTATAGGATTGTGCTGTAAATTATAATTATTATTTCTAAATTAGCATCCTTACATATGAATTAGCATATGCAAATTATATGCAGATCTTGTCCTCTTTTTACTTTTTAAAAAACGTATTGAGATGTATTTCCTCTTTTAGGTGATTCATAAGTGGCCACCCTAGCTGCTCATCAGACCTGATGGATGCTGAAGTGGACCTACAAAGGAGACAAAGTGGCCCAATATTTTGGGCCAGTGGGGTGGGTGGTGGTGGCAGAGATCTCTGTGTGTACTAAGAAAATGATTCCATGATGTTATCAAGTACTCATATTTCCATAGGTGCAACCTTACAGAGAAGACTTCCAGCAATTGTAATATAATTAGATTGCACCATAGTAAACATTTGCCAGCTTGCACTGGTTCTCTCAAGCCACTGACATGGGCATTTGGCTGGCAGACCTTTTTCTGCCCTGAACAGCAGCAGCTCTAATGGTTTTGTGTATGGTTCAATTTCAGGGATTTGCCATAGATGAAATAGATGTAACCCCAGCACCATCATGTAATTGAATTAGTTATGACTGACAATTCCTAATTAAAGGAAGCCCAGCAAGGGCCACTGAAATATTGTACTGACACTGCTCAGGTCATCATAAAATGTCTGAATTACTAGAATGATGTGGGAAAGAGATGCTCCCACCCCATCCTGCCCACTGCAGTACCTGAGTAGTCATTGCTTTATTTTGAAACCTTGGAAGACTTTAGTGAAAGACTGGAGCTGGTCAAAATATTTGGATCCAAGAGGACATTTTAATTACAGTCAAAATGCCTTTGGATTGCGGGGGGGGGGGGTCTCTTTGGGTTGTATCCTGAGTTTGCTTCCAGTCTGGCAGTACTGAGCATAGTTCTGCTCAAAACACTTCTGCTGGCGCACACATATACAAATTATCCATCTTATACAAAGAGCCTTTACAATTAGTTCCATAGTTCAGATGATCCTATCTTGCAGTCAGCTGTGAAGTGCAGATATGCCCTTAAATACATCAGAAAAAAGAAGTGGAAGTCGTAAGAGTTTCAGACAGAATTGCAGCCTCTAATCAGGAGAAAACACTTGTCCAATTTCTCCAACAGATCTCAAAGGGGTAGAGATTAATAGGCATTTGTCCTACTATGGCTCTAAAAGGGAGAATTCTTTTCCCAGGGACTTAGATTTATTATGGCAATATAACATCAGTTTACGGCAAAGAATCAAATCAATGCCATTCCATCAAAGGAGCAATTCAGCTGATCATGTGACTGGAAGATCTTTGGCTTTGACCACTATGTAAGATTTTAGCTGGCACGGTCAGGTAGCCAGCCAGCCAGTGTTCATCTGGGAAAACAATGTAAGGCTTGGCAAGCTGTTGTCTTTATGGCCAATAGAAATAAACACATGAAAATAACCGACACTGCTTTTCCATTTCTACCAAATATATGGACAGCATGTGGGAAGAAAAGATAATGTGATAGAAGTGGAAATTGCCTGGAAAGAAGCACCTGTAGATGTATATCTCCATTTTTATCTCTGCAACACAATTTTTGTCTCTATATTCTTGTAATATAAACTTGAAAAATTCAGATGCCACAAAGTACAATTTTGCAAAGGCCAGTAATCTTCAGTTTTGTCATTTGTTGTGTTGTTTGTTGTTACACCTATATTTGCTAGGCAAATTTCAGGTATCTGCCACATTATTAGATGCTTTGAATAATTCAGTGGTGCCTAATGTAATTCCTTCTCCCTGCATGCTAGTTCCTTTCAGTCCTATATTCTGCCTGCAAACAGTACTGGAGGTTTTCCCTGAGCTGACCCTTCCTCAGCTACCTGTCCTTCATGTAAGTCCCAGCCTCATTTAGAAACGAAGTGAATAAAGCAGGTATTTGCGTATTGAGCAGAATGCCTTGAGGTTTTGTTACAAGCGGTGAGCTAAAGCAGTGATGCAGAGCCAACTGGACTAGGCAAGATCCATGCGGGAGAACTATGTCTGAAAAAGTGTTTATTCTCTTGCATACATTTCATTCCCCAAAGGTCAATCTCTGTTCTTTTCTTTTGCTGTGTGTGTGCTCCCCCCCTCCAAAGTGTTTCAATTTCTACCATTCCTACCTGTCACCTTTAATATTTTCTTTAGAGTTGGTCCCTCTTGCATTTATTGCAAGTTAGATAAACTGCTGCTTGCTTTAAGAATAGATAGAAAGATTCCAGGGGTTCACAGATGAACCTATAACCTTCCAAAACCTCATTAGATTTTTGGACATGGTGACAGTGTGTGCTTGCTAGATCTAGTACTAATCAGTAGACAAAATTCATATATAACAGCAATTATCCTCACTTATCTTGAGATAACCCAATGATCCCTTCATGTAATCCCTTTCAATCACATGAAATGCAATGCCATTTGCCATGTAATATAGCTTCCTATTTACATGTCGAGAAAGCCAATTGTCAAAAGCATATTTTTCATTTCATTAGTTAGATGGATGTGTCGCTTCCCACTTCCAAGGAAGTCTAAATGCCCCTTACACAAAAGAGAAATACAAAAGAACCAAAATCAATATAATAAAAGCATACATAATATATAAATGCAGAATCCATAATCAATGTAACAGGTGCAGACCCTCAGGCCCAGGGACAAAATCTGGCCCCCAGCATCCCAATCTGGCCCTCCAGGGATCCCCAGAAGGACATGCCCCCTTCCCTGGCCCCACCCCCATTTCCCCAGCAACCAATCATTTGGCAGTTCCTTGGCTTCTGTGCAGGTTCCCCCGCCCCCACTATCAGAGATTGAAATGCCTCTCCTAAGGCTTAGTTACTGGCTGCAAGACAAGAGCTTTACACTAAAATATGCCAGCACTTTGGGTATTTTTTGGCCCTGCATCCTTTGCCTTCAGCTCAGCCCACCATTAGAACATGCCCCCCCCAAGGTTTCTCCAAAACTGAATTCAGCCTGAGGGCTGAAAGAGGTCCCACACCCATGCAATATTACAAGACCATACAATATAATTATACAGTCGATGAAACATATAAAGTTAATACAATGCAAAGAGTATTCATCCACAATACTCATATCAAACAACCAGATTCCTCCCCTGACCTACAATGAACACCCCAAAAGCAACTCCCAGCCCACAGTGGTAGGGCCACTAGTCACCAAATGCTGGGGAAAATAAGTATGTCTTTGCCTGGCAACAAAAAGATAACAATGTTGGCACCAGGCAAAGCTCCTTAGGGAGAGCATTCCATAGCCATGTGGCTACCACAGAAAAGGCCCATTTTGCACTGCCACTCACCGAGCATCTCTTGGAGGCAGCCACCACCTGAAGTGGGGGGGGATGTGTGCCACGCCACTGCCACCAGCCACCACGCTACAGCTGCCACCCCCTCCTCCCCCTCTCCCAATGAGAGATCAGGTGTGCAGCCTCGCTGGAGAGGCACCCAAGCTCAAATTCCATGCTTTAAGGGGTCTTGGAATTATATGCTGAGATTGTCTTGACCCAGTTGATAGCCTGGCCAGCAAATTCTGCACTAGCTGCAGTTTCCAAAATGTCTTCAAAGGCAGCCCAATGTATGATGCATTGCAGGTCCCACCTGCGGGATCGATTTCAGAGAGTAAGATTGGGTGACTATTCCTTGGACCCTTAGCAATTGCACTATGGGGTTCCGCAGGGTACCAGCTTGTTCCCAATGTTGCTTAACATCTATATGAAGCCTCTGGGAGCAGTCATTAGGGGATTTGGAGCCAAGTGCCATCAGTACGCTGATGACACACAGCTATATATCCTTTTGACAACTGAATCAGGAGAGGCTGTGCAAGTCCTGGATCAGTGTCTGAACTCAGCGATGGGCTGGATGAGGACCAATAAACTGAGGCTGAATCCTGGCAAAACGGAAGCCATGTGGATGAGTGGTTCCCGAGTCCAGGAGATAGGCTCATTGCCTGTTCTGGATGGGGTTGCACTCCCTTTGAAAGATCAGGTTCATAGTCTGGGGCTACTCCTAGATCCATCATTGTCGCTGGAGTCCCAAGTGACTGTGGCGGCTCAGAGTGCCTTTTACCATCTTCGATTGGTTCTCCAGCTACAGCCTCTCCTGGACAGGGATAGCTTGGCCACAGTGATACAGGCGCTAGTAACCTCAAGACTGGATTACTGCAATGCAATCTATGTGGGGCTGCCCTTAAGGCTGCTCCGGAAGCTGGAGCTAGTGCAGAATGCAGCAGCTCGGCTGTTGTCGGGAGCTGCCCCTTTCCAGAATGCAACTCCCTTGCTGATGGAACTGCACTGGCAACCTATTCACTATTGGGTCAGGTTTAAGGTTCTGGTACTTCTGGTTGGTATGGGAGTAGGTGCTCTCTCAGGTAACCTGGTCCCAAGTTGTTTCGGGCTTTGTACACAAAGTTCTGGTACTTGTGTACAAAGCCCGAAACAACTTGGGATCAGGTTACCTGAGAGAGCACCTCCTCCCATACCAACCTGCCTGGTTGCTGAAGTCATCAGATGGCATGCTCCTGGTGGTTCCTCATGGACCTTTGGCCCGATTGGAGTCCACCAGGAGAAGGACCTTCAGTGTGGCGGCTCCATTTCTGTGGAACACCCTGCCTCTGGAGGTCAGGCAGGCAGGCTCCGACATTGTGCTGCTTTTGGCGCCTGCTGAAGAAGACCTCCTTGTTCCGGGATGCCTTCTCTGCTCTTCAACCACCAATTGTGTAATTTTAGTTTGTTTTCAATGTTTTGTTTTTGTTTCTTTTATCTGTTTTTGTCTTTTTATTGTTTACCGCTCTGGAATCTGCTTGACGTGGAGCGGGATACAAATACTTTAAATAATAATAATGATAATAATGATAACCATTGCCATCATCATCTAACCCAGAGATAACCAGAGCATAGACCACTGATGTCAGCTTATCACTATCCAGATAGGGTCACAGCTGGGCTACAAGCCAAAGCTGATAGAATGCACTCCTTGCCATGCAAGTCACCAGAGGCTCCAGTGACTTCCTGACTTCCCATTGAGCCTGAGGCTCCAATGATGCAGATCCAGAAGTACCCCCCCCAGCTGCATACCTCATCTTCCAGGGGATGTATGACCCCATCTAGAACAGGTAGTAACCCCCTCAACATCTGGACAGTGGAACCACCCACTCATGGTGCCCCTGTCTTTCTGGATTGAGCCTCAGTTTTACTGGCTCTCATCCAGTTCATTACAAAGGCCAGACACTGGTTCAGCACATCCACCACCACACCTGCTTGAAATATATTTCCAATGAGATGACAGGACAGCTCCTGGGAATTACATTGCACTGGAGTAACATTGCTTCTTCTTATGGGATCTCTGTACAATTCCCTTTCCTTTCAGTAACACCAAGCAAAGTCAGCATGGGCTGCATTTGGATTGTTCCATATCAGTTGTGCAGACTTGTCCTACAGTGATGTTCCTATAAATGGGATCAGAGCTGTATAAGTCATTTTATATATCGAAGCGAGCCCTTTTCAGCCAAAAATTGTATATGGTGTAATCAGCTCCATACCTAGAAAGCCACTAATTATCTACCTCTGTGAAAGACAAAAAGTGAAATCATGTACCATGCCAATAGTAATTGACCATTGAAATTATATATGGAAGTAAGCAATGACCATTCTGTAGAATGGGTGGCACTGGCAAGTTCAACAGGGCAGGCATTCAAAAACAGGCAGAAGGATTGGCAGCCATGCCACATTATATCCTGGAACATTGATTTCTAATGTTCACATGATTCAAGTTTATGCATTATATCTAAGGAAGGATGTTTACATACAGTGACCAGGCAACTGGCCTTTTGCTACTACTCTGCTCATTCTCCAAATCTTGCCAAGACAAGATAAGCCAGTGTTTCCTGGTCCGCTTCTACAACAATGCTACAATGGGAGGGGGAAAGAAATCTGTGATGCAGTTAAAGAAGGGGCTTCTTAGGACAATCCCCTCACACATTCACTGATCGCTTGAGCGGGAAGCACAACCACGCTGACTAGCCATGCCCCAAACATTGACACCCACCTCTGACCATGCACCCTAATGTCCACACTTGAAGAGGCGCCCTACATGTATAGGAGCTATATCCATCCACCTTGCATAACTTGGGATGTGCATCTGGATATGCTGTGAATGTACATTCTCATCTGCTTCAACTTGTCATGCATGCAACTACAAGTTAATATGGCTGGATTGGAATGAGTGAGTCTCGCTGCAGCGCCAGCACATGAAAAGGTGTCAACCAGATAGCTTAGGAAACAGGGATGGATTCCTTCTTCCTCTCCCATTTAGAATGAGGTCAATGGGACAGCTTTGCTAGCCTCTAGTGATAACATCACATAGCCACATCTGATTTTTTTACATGGTGAAGTGAGATTATCTTGTTCCCAACATGATTGCTGATTGGCTAGGATCACACTGTGAATCCAAGTGAAATAAAAATAGTGCCAAAGGAGCAGTAGATCCATGAAAAAAAGAGCTGTGAAGGAATGCAAAAGAGAATGGAAAGTAGGTATTGTATTCAGACATCCTTCCCCCGCCCCAAAATGGTAATTGTTCCATACAATATCAAACCTCAAGAAAAATTGGCACAAACATTTGGCACAGTCTCTAAATACAACAGTAGCAATAACTGGGAATGTTGGGTGGGGTCAAATATTTATATAAAGCCGCAATATTCCCTGAAGAACTTGCAATCACTAGTTCTTAACACCACTAGCGTTGATCCTAAGTGTTGACATCAGTGCAATGGTATTGACACGTACTACTATATGAGGTGGGAGTGAAAGGATGTCCAAAGGCTCTAGTCTCAGGTGTTCCAGGAATACAGCAAAATTATTAAAACTGAGATAAAGTCAGACCCTAAACTTGCTTTGCTCTCTGTCTTTTCAATAACAACAAAAATGTCAACCTACCATATAAAGAAGTAATTATGTTTATGATGGCCATGGCTTGACAAGTAATAGCGTGGAACTGGAAAATGGACACCTTTATTTATTTATTTATTTCATTTTTATACCGCCCAATACCGAAGCTCTCTGGGCGGTTTACAACAATTAACAAGACAGTCCCTGTCCGCAGGCTTACAATCTAAAAAGACACGACACACAAGGAAAAAGGAATGGGGAGGGAAGAAGGGGGAATATTAATTACTACTTCCAGCAGTAATTCTCTGAATTCTCAGTAATTCACCTCTATCAATAGACTAATGGTATCAATATTTATGATGCACAACTCTACCAAAAAAATTCACACAGATACCAAGGGCACAAAGAACTCTGTAGGTTTCAGACTCAGTTGCCACCACTTGGGTTTGCTTCATTGAGCATACACAAAATGATGAAGAGGAAAGGCAGCCGCTGTGTCGGCTTTAGTTTCTGCATTGTATGAACTGTGTTGTCAATCAAATATAATGCATTGACACTACTGAATATACATATGTCATTGAAGGAATGATGAACTTGCTGTTATTTAAATTGTTTTTGTTGTTGTTGTTGTTTTATGATTGACTGTTGTCATTTTTAATGATGAATGGTTTTATTTATTTATTTACAAAACTCTATTTTTTAAAAGAGCT
This sequence comes from Shinisaurus crocodilurus, assembly GCA_021292165.1. Classification (NCBI taxonomy): domain Eukaryota; kingdom Metazoa; phylum Chordata; class Lepidosauria; order Squamata; family Shinisauridae; genus Shinisaurus; species Shinisaurus crocodilurus. The sequence continues at coordinate 227,883,623 of CM037879.1, forward strand.
TGCAACCAGGGGGTGACAATAGAAGGAGTGAGGAAGACGGAAGTGAAGGTTTCATGCAGTCCTAGTTTTATGTGGCCCACAGAAATGGGATGGAACAGAGAAGGAGCTATATAGTCCTACAATGTTGCAGGCCCAGACAACATTTGACTCTGATTCTGCCCACTTTTGGCTCTTTCTCCACCTACTCCCTGTTCTGAACATACACACCACTGTTGTGTGAGATGCAGCCCCCTGAAGGAATGTGGTTAACAGAAAAAAGGTTCCCCACCCCTGCAATACGGACTTAATGGAGAATGTCCCATTGAACTTCATAAGACTTTTGAGTAGACATGCATGGGGTTGTGCAATTAGATTAGTATTGAATGATGACTAAGGGGATAAGTAAAGGGCTTCTCAGAAGAGTTAGATGTTGAGGAAGGATTTTATTTTACTATCATTTCACATAACCTGTTTTGTTGCTGTTGCTGTTGTTGTTGGTGGTGGTGAAGGTAAAAAGAGATTTATACGATCTGAAGAGAAACCAGAGTACCTTTGGTGAAGGTAGTAGTTGCATATAAAAGCATGGGGGGGAAAAATATCTACCCCATTTTCCTCTTTCTCATTTTGCCTGTAGAGAGAGAGAGAAAGAGACCATCAGGAAAAGTAATGACATTCTCTATTTGGCTGGAAGGCCCTGCCACTGAGTGGCAAAATCAAAAATTAAAACCTGATTTTTAAACTCAGCTATAACAAGCAGAGTGACCATAAAGGCTAGTTAATTAGATGTTCCATAGGTGCAACCACATAGATGATATGTCATCCAGGTGACACTGTCTGCCAGGATGCTGACTTGTGTTTGAACAGCTATATCTCAAAGACAAACATGAGTTTCTTGAGAATTAAAAAGATGATAGGTTTAAATAGATATGAAGCCTTTTTCTTCTTATGTAGGAAATCCTGGACCAGAGGGAAAGTAAGGTCCGGTGTGATGCCAGCAGGATCAGAATTCCCCTCCTTGTTAGCACATTCTGATATGTCACTTCCTACACAGGATGGGAGATCTAGACAGGATGAGAGATTGAGAATGGATATAATGGAAGATCTAGTCTAGAATACAAAAATCCTGGCACACTCTGGCATGATAGACGAGTTTCTTTTACAGCTGAAATTCTGGCCAGCAATTTTTGAAAACATAGTTCCATTTATTTATGTATGTATTTATTTTGTAGCCAATTCCTAATGTGATATCTATTCTGATTTAATTTCAAACCCTGGATTCCCTTTAATAATATAATTCAAATAGGAAGTATCAATGAAAGCACAGTGTTCATGGCATACTGTTGCTCCATGGTTACTGTGGAGAAACACAAAAGATTTGCAGAGGGGACAAGAAATAATTTCATAGTTCAGTTTTTTTCAGGATAAAGTTTAGACTGCTTTGGTTGTGCTGCTAGATGACCTGAACTAGGAGAGAGCCAGGAAACAAATGATCATGTTGATACACCTTGATACACAGTGCTTTTTTTCTGGAGAAAAGGGTACCGGAACTCTTGGATTACATTTCCTCGGGAGTAGATGGCGATTAAATTGTAATGCAATTAATAGAAGAAAAGGTGCTGGAACTCAGTTCCAGTGAGTTCCACCAGAAAAAAAGCCCTGTTGATACATATGTTGATACATTTGAGTTTTTTAAGAACTCTAGGATGGATAACATCTGGGCGCAGGATTTATTAACTTTCAATTTGTCAATAAGGTTGAGAACCTCATCTTTTGTCTCCGCTATTTGCCTTAGTTCCTCAGACTACCTTCCTGAAAACATCAGTTCAGACACAGGTATCAGTCCTATATCTTCTGAAGTGAAGACAGATGTGAAGAATTAATTCAGCTTCTCCACAATATCCTTATACTCCCTTAGTACTCCTTTAACTTCATTGTCATCCAATGGTCCAACTGCCTCCCTAGCTGGTTTCCTGCTTCTGATATATTTAGAGAATTCTGTATTGTTGGCTTTTATGATACGCTCCTCAAAATGTTTGTTTGTATCTCTTATTGTCTCCTTGCATCTCCTTTGTGCAACCTTGTGCTCCCTTTTGAACTACCATCCTAATTCAGTTTAGAATGTCCTTGGGTCTCAGGAGGAGAAGAGATGAAAACTATGTTAACAGGAATGGGGAGCCCTTCTATTAGGCAGAATAAGTGGATGCCACAGGTGGCAGGTGCTCCAGGGTGGAAAATGGCAATGAGATATTGGAGGACAGAGATGTGTCTGCACCTCAGGTGTGGTAGAGGGTGTTGTCCCATTGCCGGTGCAGAAGTAAGATTCAACTGCAAGCCCATTCCAATTGGCTTCTGTACATGGAATGGGAAGGGGTTACACTTTGTCCTTTGCCCCAGGCAGCAAAATGTCGTGGTCCAGCCCTGCTAACAGGCACTTCTTTCCACCTCTATAGAGACATATCAGTTTAGCTGTACAAAGATTTTACTGTATATGTATGAATATGTCAGGCTTTTTTGAAATTACAGCAGACACAATTCAATAAATGTGCTTTCTCTTAACAAGTACTGCTGTTACCTCTAAAGTAAACTATGCCACTTGGTTCCTCCCCGGCCTAGGGATGGGTGAGAAATAGAATTTCATTGTAGCTCATTTCTGATACAAATTAACCAAAATTCACAAATTTATTCTGTGGCGGACCGTGATTGGTCCGTTGCGCGGGTTCGGCACGTAAAGGGTTAAGCGGCACCAAAGAAATGCCCTTTATGCAGCTTCTGAGAACTTTAAACCCAGCCGCTACAAACCACTGACACTGAATCGCATAGAATCGTATTGAGACAATAAGTGGCACATTTTCAAAGAGTTTAATGGAGCGGAACTAATAGACTACAGGAATCTCACACCATAAACAAGGAAGTCCATAAAAATAGCTGAAGCGGAAAGCTTCAATACACATATGAGGATAGGCTTTTCCACCCTGGAGCACCTGCCACCTCAATACAGAAGATTAACCTTACATCAGAGACTCTGACTTACTGATCTAGCGTAGTGGTCTGTGTAGCCGGTCTCCGGGCGTCGCTCCTGGGGTTGGAAGTTGCTTGGTCCTGATCGGAGCCAGGGACCTGATCCGAGCAAGCCTGCACCGTGTTCCCAACAACCCTTTGTTCTCGAGGACCTGTCTTTTCTACCCTCCCTCGCCCCCTCCCCGCCCTCAATTACCAGGTGGGCTGGTTCTGCCCTGTGGGGTGGTGGCGCCTCTTGGGTGCTGGCATCTCCTGGATACTTTGGGGTACTTTGCAGCTCTTTGAGACTGCTCCCCACCTTCGGAATGTTTATGCCCTTCCTTGAGGGTAGATGTAAATGCGCCCTATTGAGGGTATGCAGATGTAGCTATGCAGCAGATGTGACCATGTACAACCGGTCTGCCCAGAACTGTGTCTCCTGTCCCCTGGGTGGGGATTATGCAGATGGGGAAAAGAGGGGGGTCAGCGAAAGGGGAAAACTATCTCAGGGTTCATTCAACCGTGTGTGCTCAGGCTTTCTCCACATATTCATATTTGGGACAGAAAGAACTTGATATTAAAACAACAACAACCAAACATCTGAATGTGGGAGAGAATGAAACTGACAGATCCATCCATTCCTGCCCATGGCTTTGAGTACATAGCTCTTAATCACCTGGGTTTGCATCCCTGTTTGAATCAGCCATGATAGTGCTAAATTAGGGTTGCCACCTCTTTTTTTCTGACAGGCTCCTAATCTTCAGCAGGTATCTGGCAGGCAGACTTATCATGGTCCTCACCCATCTGCACTGGCCAAATTCAGTAGGTACAGACCTATTGAATTTGGCCAGTACAGATGGATGGGAATTTCATTCAGTTCAGTTTTGATAAGAATTTACCAAATTTGCTCATTCCTTCATATATATGGTGGGAGATATAAAAAATTTGAATGTCTAACATGCATAGGATTGCATCCATAGAAACTAAACCCATCTCAACCTTTCTTTTCTTTTCCACAAAGCATCTCTTTCACATGTGCACCCCGCATTTTAAGTTCCTCTCACAGGGATGCTATTGCAGATTTCACATACAATTTCACTAACACAGATACTTACCCAACCAACATCAGCCCCACATTCCTATCCCTACCAGTAGGTAAGTGGTATCTTGATCTAACTTCTCTGCCTGGTCATTTGTAACAAACAAACAAACAAACAAACAAACACTTTAAATATGTCTTCATCAAGGTCATTTTGGTTCAATGAAATGTACTCATTCGGAATTGAAAAGGCAGTAGTCAAAGATTGTCCTAAGAGACATTTTCACGGGGTACTAGACTAAAAATAATTATTGTATACAACTATAGCAATATGGCATATTGACTGATAAAATAATGCACCCATCACTACGGACCACGTGTGATTCGTATATCCATATCCATATCATCATAAGAACAGACAAGAGATTTAATGTAATTGTACTTGTTGGTGTTTTCTTATAAGACATTTTAACCATCCTGTTTTGCACTATATGAACAATTCTTCAAATGTTTTATCTTAGTATTTTTAATAGAGATATCACAGCTTAGCCATGAACCTAGAAACAGAAAAGGTGAATTGTAGGAGGCTTTCAAGTGGAACATGATTCTTATTATAACCTTTAGTATTAATCTTCAGTAGCTTCCCTATATCCATTTGCATACAGTAGCTTGAATCAGTATGTCTCTCAGATTCCCTCTCTTTAAACTGCTTAAATATATCATCCTTTGTTAACTCTCACCTGAGATATTATATTAGGAAGACTACCATTTTTCCTGCCAGTGTTTCTGTGCTTTTAATAGCTGTGTGACAGTGACAGGCAAGAATTCAACAGGTGAAGCCTTTTCTTAACATAGAGGTGTAGACCATGCCAAATTTCTTCCTGCCATATGGCTGCTCAAGAAAGAGAAGTTTGACTTTAAAGGGGGGGCATATAGAGCAGTTCTACACGAGGCTGTTATTCTGCTGTGTCTACTTTTGGTTTCATCGCAGAACCGACCACTACACAAAGAGCATTTCCTTTCCTGCTTTTCTACTACATAACCTCTAGGTGGCCCTGCGGTATAGCAGAATAGTGCAAATACACCAGCGGGAAAAAACATTTTCTTTTACATTCACAAATAATGTTGTATTTTCGCAGCTCTAAAAAGAAAAAAAAGAAAAAGAAAAAAACTGGCCAAAAGTGCTATTTAAAACCAGAAGTGAAACTGGAGGGTTACAACTTACAACATCATCTAAAGAACCTGTAAACAACTGTGAGTAGGGAATGATAAGTGCATAATAAATACCTTGTGTAGAAAAGCTCACAGCTTTTCCACTGAGCTTTCAACCAACCAGTATTTGAAAAGAATGTGGCGGTTTGTCCTTAGGCATAGCACCTGAGAAATAAAAGAACATTTCAAGAGGCTGGTGACAGTTGGACCCATATTGGCGGGACTACAATTTGTAGCCTCTGGACTCCTGAGTCTCTCCTAAAGGAGCATCAGCATCAGGCAACAGTGAAGGATGAGTCAGAAATCCATTCCTCTTCCTCCCCCCACTTTCCTCAAGAACCACAACAGCAAGGGTCAGTAGGGGCAAAAGGAAAGAAAGCCCACACAGATTTGGGAATGTATCAGAGCCTCTTGCTCATCATTGGGGCATGATGGGATCTGATTTAAACTGGCTTGGGTTGGAATAAGTTGAATTGTTTCCTGATTTTTTTTGTGGGGTGCGAAGAAATAGCTTGGTTTATTCTGAAACTACTCAAGGAGAACAGGAGAGGAAAGTCACCCACTAGAATCACTGAGTATAATGAATAAGTTACATAATTGGTACTGATAATCAATTACTCATTTCAGTCATATATAGAATGGCATTTACTAATTGGACATTTTCCTGTGCAAAACACATTTGTCTTCTATTAAATTAAATGTGCTATTTTCTTTTCCTTGTACATTTAGTAGTGAGATCTATATCTATTAGTACATATATTCATGATTTAAACTATCTTTCTTATCTTGTTATATTCTGTCAGATAATTAATATGGATTTCTCTTTGTCTGACAAATTGATGATATCACCTAATCACAAGACAAAGTACACCTCACTCTACAGTCAGCCCCCACCCCAATTTTATACATACACACACACACACACACACACACATATATATTCATGTATTTGTGATTTGACCTGCTTTTGAGTAGTTCAACTGGAAAGTAATTGGAAGCAACTGGCATTTAAATGGCAAGATATCCCTAAAGTCCTGCAGGAGATTTGAGAGCCTGTATCAAAGAGTACAATAGAAGAGAATTCAGTTCTGAATATTGTTTTTCTGTGAAAAAAAGGAATAGATGAAGCCCAGTCCTGGGATTTTTGTGGAAAGGACAATAAGCTACGAACCCAGTCTTAAAATCATAAGGGCATGGGAAGAGCCCTGCTGAATCAGACCAAAGCTCCATCTCATCCAGTATTCTGCCTCCCACAGTGGCAAACCAGTGAGCGGCCTCTGGGAGAGGCACGAGTAGGCTTGTCTTGAATTAGAATGCTGTGATTATTTCAGTGAATGGCAGCAATTCCTGTGGTAACTCAGCATTGCAAGAGGACGACCTGCCACTCTACACCCCGATTATGAAAGCTACGAGAAATGCCTGTCAGGCCAGGTAGCACGCTGGCAGAGGTATTGCACCAACCACTGTGGTGAATTGTCAAGCTGAAGCATTCACTGCAGTTCGTTTACAGTTTCCTCCTTTGGCCTCACTCTGCCCCTTCAGAACCTAACAAGACAAGCACTATAGGGATATTGCTCAGAAGCACAAAGTGGTTGCATTTCTAAGTTATGTATAGAGCCAGTTGTGGTGCAGTGGTAAGAGTGCTGGGCTGGGACTCGGGAGATCTGGTTCTAGTCCCTACTCGGGCCATGAACCTCACTGGGTGACTTTGGACCAGTCACTGACTCTTAGCCTAACCAAACTCACAAGGCTGATACGAGGATAAAAAATGGAGAGGAGGAGGACCACGTAAGCCACCTTGGGTTCCTTGCAAGAGGAAAAAAGGTGGATGATGATGATGATGATGATGATGATGATGATGATGATGATAATTTTATTTATTAATTAATTATATTTATACCCCACCTTTTTTCCTTCAAGGAACCCAAGGCGGCTTACATAATCCTCCTCCTCCTCTCCATGTTATCCTCACAACAACCCTGTGAGGTAGGTTAGGCTGAGAGTCAGTGACTGGCCCAAAGTCACCCAGTGAGTTTCATGGCTGAGCGGGGACTAGAACCCGGATCTCCTGAGTCCCAGTCCAACACTCTCACCACTACACAACAACAAAATAATAATAATAATAATAATAATAATAATAATAATAATAATAAGTAGCAGTAGTAGTAGTCAGCTCTTGTCTTAGAAATAAACAATGAGTGGCAGAGAGAGTAAGATCATATGCTTAGAGTAGTAACTTTATTATGGTCAAAGACCAGCAAATATAACATTATTTGTTTATAAATAATGTATGTGTGTATGTGTTCAGGCTTTCTCCACAAATACTCATATACTAAAAGCCAGATAGCAAAATACAGATAAGAAACCTGTTACATCAAATTTATAATCATCCTTTAGCCATTGGCACCTCTGAATCAAAAAAGTTAAAAACAGGCTCGTAGGAATCAGCCAAAATCCTTAACATCATAAGCAATTCCTCCCGTATACAAAAATGTGTACAACCATCAGTAAACCACCTCCTAAATTCCTGGAGAGGGGCTGCACCCAATATCTGCCACACAGGCAGCCAAAAACAATTACATTCACAAAGTCACGTGGCTGCGGCAAGCCATCGCTGTTGTACAATATCTAGCCACAAGACTTGTAACATGAGGATCCTTATCAGAAAGAAGTAACTTGATATAGAATTCATCAAGTCTCCCCGGAAATTTATAAATGGTTGGGGACACAAGGTCCCTACGCAAATCTCGATAAAAGGGGCAATATAGGAGAACATGCCCCACAGTTTCAACTTGGCCACTATTGCAGGGGCACAAGCGATATGAGAAAGGCATGCGTTGGAATCTCCCCTTCAAAAGCTTTGAGGACAGAACATTAAATCTGGCTAGAGTAAAAGCTCTTATGGTCTTTATTTTTTACTGACATTGAACTAGCCAGATACGAGGGGAGAGATATGCTTAGAGTTCCTATTTTCTTTTCCACATATCCTCCGCAAGCAGTTGTGCATGGGCAAGGTTTGTGAATGAATGGCGTGACTAGACCAGGGAGGAATTTAGTTTGTATAATTGCCTAGGAGTTGTCACTCTTGCAAGAAAGCCTGGCTGTTCCTCTGAATCAAGCCAGTTCTGGTCCTATAAATAGAAAGCCACATCCAGTGCAAATATTCAGACTCCCAAGCTTTGAGCTGACTTTCTGCAGGCATTCATGCAAGCAAAACTCAATTACTCCAAGGTTCATGGAAAGGGAACACAAAAGGAGGCATGCACCACAATACATTTTTAAGCTCTAGCAATTTTTCCCCCAGCATTTGTCCTTGCCTGGTAGCAAGACTTCAGAAGTTGATAAAAGTTAATTAATACCGTTCTTGGGTGGATAGTTTCTTGGATGAACCAGGAAAATCTACAAGCATCACTCCCTAATCATCTGTTAATATTTAGCACACAGAGAAACTGCATGGGAGGTCCTGCATGTGCAAATCACACACTATGGGGGATTTCCTCTCCCCACTACTGCCACGACCTATGGGGAAACTGTTTCTTCATTGGGCAGTTCTACCTATGGGGTTTCTTATTTATAGCAAATGCTTATATTTCTGGGCCTAAGGAACTCTCTGCCACTATAACTCAGAGTTCCACAAGCTGACCCTTCCCCACTGCCACTGATTCTGTTAGAATACTTTAAAACCTCCTAGTAGCTGGTATAAGAGGCTTCGGCATGAGATGGGCACCGACACTAGAGACAAGTTGAACAATTAAACAAGTAATTTATTAAAGGGATATTTTGTACATAAGGGATTACTAATATTTACTTTGGGTTTTCAAAAGACTGCTTAGTGACAATTCTTTAAGACACAAGGGACAATGTTGTTGTTACAAGCCTCTAAGGACTTATTTTACCTCAGGCCAAATTCCTTAAACCTCCATCCCAGCCAAATACCCTTCAGCCAGGGATGTTGAAGAGTCCTTGGTCTCGAGTCACGAGTCGAGTCACGAGTCTTTGGACCCGAGTCTCGAGTTGAGTCTTGAGTCCGAGGTCCAAAATGGTGACTCGAGTCCTGAGTCACTCCCAAAGCAGCGGCCCATGGAGAGAGCGGGAGGGTCTCCACGAGAGGAAGAAGAGCTGCCCTTCCTCCCGCAGAGACCCTCCCGCTCCCTCCATGGGCCGCCGCCGCAGCCAATTACCATCGGCGGGTCCTTCCCTCGTCCCTGCTCCTGCGGCCGCCACTGCCGCCAGGCCAACGATGTATTACGACCCCTCCCTGGGCTCGTAGTTCTCCGCGGCAGCGGCGGAGTGGCCCGATCTTGCTCTTCTGAGCGGCGCGGAGTGTTCCAGTTGAGGACATTTTAGATTTTAACTATAATTAATGAACTCTCTGTATCCCCCTCTCTGTTTTGATTGTTTGGTTATTTTGTTATGAAAAAACATTCCTGGTCTGTACATGTTGCTGTGATTTGCATGAGATGGCTTCTTAAGGTCTGTACCTGATACTTACATTTGGTTCCATAGTTTTGATCTGTAGGATTGCTAGCAATTCGGTTCTGCAGGCCTAGATTGGTATTTTATGGCTGGGTAACACACACATTCTCTAATCAGCAGACCATCTCTTTACTTTGGTCAGCACAGTGCATGATAAGCATAACCCAAGACTGCCTTTTTAAAAATCAGAAACTAAAAGAAACAAGTAAAAAGTAATAATGAAAAACCCACAGAGTTTCAGTCAGATTAAAACAGCCTTCCCCAACCTGGCTGGGGACGATGAAAGTTGTAGACCAACATATCTGGAGGGCACTAGGTTTGAAAAGGCTGGGTTAAAATAAACTAAGGCTGCAATTATGGAGTTGTGAATCAGCAAAACCCAAGCTCACCAAAGTTCTCTGACTGCCACCTTACAGTTCTTTCCAACTCAAGTCCATGCATATTTTTAATGCATATTTTTCCAAATGTCTGCATCAATTGTGAGCATCTTTGAAATGTACACATTCTTCTCCCATTGATTAAAGTGTATTTGTGTGCATTTTTCAAGTACACATTTTTTAATGTGCATTTTTCAAATGTATTCATGCTGTCAAATGCAGTTTTTTTCGGTCCACAAATGACATTGCAAGGTCAGAAATGTATGGACCAACTGCAGAATGTGTCCGAGTCCATGTGTGATCTGGAAGGCTGAACTGGGTAAATCATGACCAAAAATGAACAGAAACAATTTCATAACACCGAATTCAAGGTGTTGGCGTTGACCTTTAAAACCCTGTACGGCTCCGGTCCAGTATATCTCAAGGAGCACCTCCAGCAAGATCAAGTAGACCGCTCAACAAGATCCACCACGGATGGCCTTCTCCCTGTCCCATCAGCCAGAGAAACCATGCTGGTGGGGACTAGGAGGAGGGCCTTTTCTGTGGCTGCCCCCAATTTATGGAACTCTCTCCCCAGTGACCTCCTCCATGCCCCTTCCTTGATTAGCTTCTGCCGGGCATTAAAAACGTGGCTTTTCAGGCGGGAATATGGGGTGGGTTAGGATTTTAAGTTTTGTTCTGTTTTTAATTGTGTTTTATACTGTGTGTGTTTCCCCCGCCCCCCGTATTTTATTGCAATGTGCATCGCTCAGAGTGGCCGGATGTCTGGCCAGATGGGCGATTCATAAATATAATAATAAATAAATAAATAAATAAATACACTTACTAAATAATGTCCCATTGAAATCTGAAGAACATACATTTGAATATGTAAACTTAATTTGAATTGTGCTGTAAACACACAATAGCCTATGCAACAGCCTATCCAACAAATGCCAATGGGATTAATTTGTTTAAGTGGTCTAACATTAATATGTTTAAATTATTAAAAGGGTTTATTTGAGTGGGAGGAACAGTTGATTTCAAACGTGCTGCTTCTGTATTTGATTTTTAAGGTGTCTTTATATTTTGTTCAATAGTAAGACATATCTTGTGTGGTGAGGGTCTGTGTCTCTATTTTTCCCATATGTGTTACATTATTAGCTAAATGTGTGGATGCTAGTAACCCCCTCCCCCTTTACACTAGTAATGTGTGAAGGGAGGTGAGAGTTCCCTCCCCCAATCCACTGGAGCATCAACTCTAGCTGATGGAGCATCATGCATGCACACAAATCCTGCTGTCAGGGGCAGTGCTAGGTACCGAAAAGATCCGGAGCTCAGGCCCAAAGGAGAAAAAAAATGCACAAATTTGCATATGTTAATTTACATACGCTCTAATCTCTCTCTCTCTGTGTGTGTGTGTCTTTAAAGGTTGCTGTCTCCTAAGGACACCCCTATTTGTAAAAAAAGGATGCATGGACAGGGGAGAGGAGGGCATTTGATTTCAGGAAAAAAACTCTCTTCAGGCAGAAAGTTTCAGGGGGGGGGCAGCAGGAGGTGATGCACATATGGGCAAAAAAGCCAGCTAATCCAGGGAGATCAGATGTAACAGAGATAATCGGGGACACTGTACCTTAGTTTATTTCAGCAAGTCCCCAAGGACAGCAGGATGGTGGGGCAGATATGGCATCCCAGAGATTTGGGGCTCCAAATGAAAGATTTGGGGCTCCAGCACTAGTCGGCTGTCCCCTAATACCACCTCTGCCTGTGCATGAAATCTGCCTGATCCACCAGCTAGGGAGGTACATGAATATTCCTGGTTTACAGCTCTTCAGCATGGGGAGCAGAAGGCTGAGAATGAAGCTTTGGCGACTGCCTGTATGTATCATAATAGCTTTACCCAGAAATTATGAATACTCGTCTCCTCTTTAGCTAAAAGGCTTTTACACACATACGACACACACCAAGATGAGTTCTCTCAGCAGGTTTCCACAGCCTTTCATTTCCCCCCCCCACCTTATTCCTAAATGTTCACATTGTTACATAAACATATTCCTTGTTCTTTAATGGAGTAGTTCCAATTATACTGTTGATTCGCTAGCAAAGTCAGCATTCCCAACCGCTGCCGCCCTCACCCCACCTCCGCCGCCCTCACCTCACCGCTGCCGCCGCCCTCACCTCGCCAACGCCGCCGCCCTCACCTCGCCAACGCCGCCGCCACCGCTGCCCTCGCCGCCGCCGCCCCACCTCCACCTCCCCTCCCCTCCGCCGCCTCACCTCACCGCCTCCGCCGCCGCTCCTCGCCTCTGCCGCCTCTGCCGCCGCCGCCTCTGCCGCCGCCTCCGGCGGCGGCAGAGGCGAGAGCGGCGGCGGAGGCGGAGGAAGGAGTCCTTGGGCTCGAGTCCCGAGTCGAGTCTCGAGTCCCACATAAATTATTGGGACTCGAGTGGGACTCGAGTCAGAGGGGGGACTCAGTCGGACTCACGAGTCGAGTCCCCGAGTCCGAGTCCCCATCCCTGGATATATATATATATATATATATATATATATATATATTCATTTTGCTAAATAAGTTATTTGTATGTATGTATTTAAAAAACATCAGTAATATAAGGCAAACAAGGTTTAACCTTTTTTATGGGAAGTTGGCTTCTTGTATAGGGTTAAAATGCATCTTAAATACAATGGTAGTTTGGTTACTGTCTTTCAAGGAGAAGGACATATGGAAAAAATAAGGCTCTCTCAGTAAATTGTCAGGAGCCCAGCCTCCCAGGAGGAGTCTGTTTTGTGCACACGAATTGCTTTTTAGATGAATTCAAGTTTTAATCAGTGTTCATCTTTACATAACGCACCCTTCCCTTCCCCCCTCTCCCTCCCCCTGGCAGTCCCTTATTTTATAGAATTTCTTTATTCTTCTGGTCCGAAGTTAAAACCAAATGCAAATAGCTTTTATTGATTTGCTTGGAAATAATTTTCTTTGAATCCTCAGTGCCTCTCGAGCAACATGAACACTGAAGCTGGCATAAGAAACTGGATTCATGCTGGTAATCCTAATGAGCAATGCTGCTGGGGACCTGTGGCAAACAGTGGTGTGTGTTTTTTCTTCCAGAAGTGTGGCTCGCACAGCTGTCATCCTTCTGCTGTAGATTACTTATATCTTCTCCTTACAGTTTTCATTTTCTTCTTTTTTAAAAAGTAATGCTGTGATAACATCAATAAAAGGAGTTAATGAAATGTCTTTCTTTCTGGCATGGCATTGTTATAGCCATGGGGGTCGATGCCAAAGGTCCATACTAATATTATCTGGATTTCTGTGGACCGTGGATTCTGATGTCATGGACTTCACCCATGCAACTTCCTTTTCATTGTATGGTATGAGTCTTGGTGTCATTTAGATTGTTTAACAGATCTTCAAGAGACTGATTCAGTAGTTCTTCCTATTTACTTGAAACAGTTTTGGTCATAACGAATTGCCTCTGGCACCCCTTTGGTCCTCTTTCCTTTGGTCCCCTGCTGCTGCCTTCCCTTCATTGCTTCATCACTTTCACATGAGTTTACTCATAAGAAGGGGCATGTGGATCAGGGGTGGAGCCATGGCTCAGTGGTAGAGCACCTGCTTTGCATGCAGAAGGTCCCAGGTTCAATCCCTGGCTTCTCCAGGTAAGGCTATGAAAAAATCCTGCCTGAAACCCAGGAAAGCCATTGCTGCCAGTCAGTGTCGACAATAATGGACTAGATGGACCAAGGGTCTGACTCAGTATAAGGCAACTTTCCTATGTTCCTAGGTTCTCTAAATTCCCCCTCAAAGCTCATGCTAACTCATGTCTGTAGCAGACTGCAAGCTTTGGGCAGTATCCAGTACTGCTGCTCAACCTCTGCCAGTTCTGTTGCATTCGTGGGACCCACCATTTGTGCAATGGGGAATGTGTGGATGTAAAAGTAACTCCAGAAACAAACAGAAATGCTTATTCTGGAACAAGATGGATCAGTGGAGCTCCCTTCTGCAGCCTTTTGGACATTACTAAACTGAAAAACAAACATTTAATAAGAAATTATACTTAACTGCAAAGTAGCACATGGCCACCATTTCAAAATGTAAATTTGAGGATATTCCAATCGTATCTCCCCACCCTTAAGTAGAAAACACTTGCAAATGCTCTCTTGCAATTTTACCCAGTTCAAACTTTATTTTTCATAGACTGTTGGGTTCTGCTACCTTGGAGGCACTGGAGTATTTCTACTGGAGGCATCATCTTGTATTTCGGAAATAGACCTAGAACTCACTCGCCTGGCCAGATCCTGACATGAATGCCAGTTGAAGCATAAATCTGCATTATACCTATTTCTCATTAAAGTTCACCAGGCACCACTTGTAAGATTAATATGACAGTATTGCCTCAGAAAAATCCTGCGAATTACTTGGGAAGATAGGCGAACAAATGTCAGTGTACTGGAAGAAGCAAAGACTACTAGCATTGAAAAGATGATCCTTCAACGCCAACTTCAGTGGACCGGTCATATTGTTCGAATGCCTGACTGGCGTCTCCCAAAGCAGTTACTTTATTCCCAACTCAAGGATGGAAAGTGGAATATCGGTGGTCAATATAAGAGGTTTAAAGATGTTCTTAAGGCTAATCTAAAAAAATGCAATATAAACATCGAAAACTGGGAAGCTCTGGCCCATGAACGATCTAAATGGAGGTTGGCCTTTCACAAAGGTTCTATGGACTTTGAAGAAGCCCGAGTGCAAGGTGAAAGGGAGAAACGTGCTAAGCAAAAAGCATGTCAAACGAATCCTTTACAGTACCATCTTCCATCTGGTAACCTGTGTCCTCACTGTGGGAAGCTGTGTGGATCTAGAATTGGCCTCCACAGTCACTTACGGACCCATCGCTAGAGTCTACACAATTTTCTTTAGAATTTTCCTCCTTTTAAAATCTCCTTTTTGTAAATTTTCTTTTTTTTTATCCTGGAAGACAATCTTACTCAGTCACGAGTGATCGACTGACTGACTGACTGACTATGTGACCTGTCCACCATGGGGGTGGAGGGGAAGAAGGAAGAGATGATTCAATTAAAGTCTTTTTATGCAGTAGATTTTCTCTTGTGCTTTTACAGATTGCACCCAAAGTTTGGCAGCTAATGGTTTCTTAAAAACTACACCTCTCAGCAGCTCTTTTGCAAACTCAAAAGATCATTCTCGGTAAGCTCACTTTTTAAAAAAATAATAATTTCAAAACAATCCCATTCCAGAGATTGCATTTTGTACAAGTGAAAACTGAAAATGATCATACAATTGCTTTCAAGAGTTAGCGGTAACTGGTTGTTTCCAGACACAGTTGAAAGCATATTGGAAGATTTTTATATGTTGGGCTGTTGCAGAAAGCTTGTTGTACATAACTACTCAATTGTTCC
The DNA here is from genome assembly GCA_021292165.1 of Shinisaurus crocodilurus. Classification (NCBI taxonomy): domain Eukaryota; kingdom Metazoa; phylum Chordata; class Lepidosauria; order Squamata; family Shinisauridae; genus Shinisaurus; species Shinisaurus crocodilurus. The sequence goes on from CM037879.1 coordinate 227,899,097, forward strand.
CAACCTAGAATTGATAAATAGGCAGGCTCTTGTTTCCAAATTACTTTAGTCAGCACCTATCATAAATAGTGATGCCACCAACACTTGAAATTAGTCAGCTACATATTGACGTCTTAGTCTGTCCACAGGGTTAGAAAAGTCTATGATTTGCTTTAAGAAACCTTTGAAAACTCTTTGATGTGTTACATTGTACTGTGCAAACAGGACATCCCTCTGGTAAAGATAAAACCTCTCTATTTGAAGTTCTAAAAAAGACATGCTGCAAGTATTATCCAAAAGAAATGCAATCAGGAGACATCAGTTTTGGCTGTAATGAACACCTGAGACCGTTAAATCCTCCTGAAGGAAAATGGTTATTGGCCTCCTCCTGTAACACTGTGAAAAATAGGATTCTGTTTTGGTGCACTATCTTACTTTAATTTGATTATCCCTAAAGAATACTAATCCAGTGAAAGACAGTGCCATGCATCTTCACCCTTGGTCTCTCGCTCCCTCTCTTTTAATCTCAAGGAATATACATCACTGATGATTAAAAGATTGATTTCTTTTTTGATCGTGAGCATCACATCTTTTCACGCAGGCTACTACAGCTGCAGCCCCCTAGTGGGAACTAAAAGGGTGCAGCCTGTCTGCCTCCCCCAGTTTCCACAGAGCCTAGACAACCTTAAGAAAAGATCTCATGAAAATGGCCTAGCAGTGGCAGTAAAGTGTGCTTCCTGTCTCCCTGTTGCCTTTCTCCCTGTTGCTGGCTAGGGAAGACATTCTGAGCAAGCTCAGAACATCCCTCCAGCAACTACGACTAGGTTTTTTTCTTAAGGGCCAGCATGCATGGGCACAATCAGCCTTGGCTGGGGGAAATGGCTTTTGGGCTGGGCTCCATTTAAAATGAGCACGGGAAAGCCGGAGAAGGCTCAATAGTGCTCCATGGCTGTAAGAAGAAAAGAAGGACACCATTGGTCACTTCCATCAATCTTATCCTGGCTTATGGAGAGGCAGTGCCGGATTAAGAGCATTATGGGCCTGGTGCTGAGGAGGGCGTGCGGCTGAAGAGGGCGCAGAAACGCTGCGCTCCTCTTCACTGCCGCTGCGCCGCCCCCGCCAGGCCTCTGCCTCCGCTGCGCCGCCCCCGCCAGGCCTCCGCCTCCCCGCCCGCCTGCCGCCGCGCCCTCCCATCCCGCTCGCCGCTGCGCCTCCCCCCGCCCTCCCGCTCGCTGCCGCTGCGCCTCCCGCCGCCGCCGCCATCACCACCACGCCCGACCCCCCCGCCACCTACCTTCTCCGCGTCTGCAACGAATGCAACAGAACTGGCAGAGGTTGAGCAGCAGTACTGGATACTGCCCACAGCTTGCAGTCTGCTACAGACATGAGTTAGCATGAGCTTTGAGGGGGAATTTAGAGAACCTAGGAACATAGGAAAGTTGCCTTATACTGAGTCAGACCCTTGGTCCATCTAGTCCATTACTGTCGACACTGACTGGCAGCAATGGCTTTCCTGGGTTTCAGGCAGGATTTTTTTCATAGCCTTACCTGGAGAAGCCAGGGATTGAACCTGTGTCGCTTCTGGAGCCCCGCCCGCGTTGTTTTGGCGGGAGGAACCAGGGCAACAGGGCTTAAACAGCCCTGTTGCCATGGTTTCCCCGGCAAAAAACAGTGCGGGGGGCCCGTCGCATCACTTCCTCCTCCTCCTCCTCCTCCTCGGCGGCGGCGGCGGCGGCAGCAGCAGCAGCAGTAGCCGCAGCAGCCGCCAGGTTGGTGGTGGCGGCCGGTCCTGATTGTGGGCCTATTTCAGGGTAGGGGCCTGGAGCTGCAGCTCCAATAGCCCCTATCTTAATCCGGCCCTGTGGAGAGGGGCAGAAGGGTGAGGGCACCCCAGCATGGTCATCTACTACATCCCCAGTGCCCATGTGACCAAATGGGCCAATGAGGAAGGAAGATGAAACTGCATGCAAGGTATGTGTGGCTTGTAAGCCCACCTACCAGTACAGGACTGTGGTTTACGCTGGCTCTGCTTGTCTAGGCGTGGAAAGCTAAGCAGGGTCAGGCCTGGGTATTACTTGGATGAGAGACCCCTCTAGTTTCCTGCATTGACCAGGGGGTTGGACTCGATGGCCTTGTAGGCCCCTTCCAACTCTGTGATCCTATGAGATCATGTAGCGCATACACTGACTGAGCACAGCCAGGAGGAGAGGGAGAGAGAGAGGGGTCGGCCAGTGTCTCACAACAACCTCTTGAGGATGACAATGGTGATGACTACAAGGAAGGGGAGAAGCACCAGCAGTCAGGTCAATTTTTTTCTTGACCTGACAGCTCAGCTACCTGGTTTTATTTTGTTTTTGAAGGGGAAATGGGAAGAAAGCAAGAGCAAGCAGCAGCAGGTTGGGTGTCCATTAAAACATTTTTTTTTTAAAGAGATGGCAACAAGGAAAGGACTCAGTGCAGGCAGGAGCCAGCCAGCCAGCCACAATCCGGTTGAGTTTACTGGATTTTTTGTTGAGTTGGTGGGGGAAAGAGGAGTGACTTGCACTGAATCTGCACCAAAAGAAGTAATGTGATCACTCAGTTGCATACAGGCAAAACTGTGTCAGATTCCAAAACAATAATCCCTTTTGCCCTCCCCAACCCCTTATCTAGATAATTCCCTTCCCCCGGCCACGTGCAACTGTGGGCAGGGAGAATTTTGCGCGCGGAGGAAAGGAGAATGAGACCACTATGGGGTGATCTCACCCTCCAATGGGATACAAGGGTGGAGCGTGCAGGACCGTTATTAGGCCCGCATGCCCACACTCTGGGCTCTTTCTTTTGCAGCTCCCTCCCTGTTCTCAGTGTGGGCTTTGCTGGCTGCCATTTCCAGGGGCCGAGTAGGAATTTTGGCTCATTGTCCTGATTGGCTGGGGGGCAATCCAGTTTCGCCTACTCTAGTTTTGCCTACTCTACACTGTGTTGCAGGGTTGGGTGTTTTTTATTTTGGGTTTTCTGTGTGATTTGGTCCAATCCGGTCACATTTGGCTAGTAAGTGCGGGAATAGGCAGTGGGGTTAGGGTTTTTGGTGATCATCCAATGGCACTGTTCAGGTGGCTGGCGAGACCTGTATCTCAACGCTTGCTGAGTTTCGTGGCTCAGTGGGGGGAAATACGGCTCGCCAGTGAGGATGGCTTACATCACACGGATCGGTGTTCCGTGGCTGGCCGAGGAGGAGGAAAGGGGGTGTTCCAGTGGCAGGGAGGAGAGGAGACTGGAGAAGTCAGGATATGCCAGCCTCCTTCGCTCCCACACTGAAATGCCCTTGCTAGATGGGCTGAAAATGCAGATGTACGGAGGGTGTGGAGTCAGCCAGCATGGCATAAGAATCTCAGAAGCCTCCCGAGTCTGGGGGCTTCCAAGTGGTGAGAGTGCAGTCATAGGGTTGCACCCTTACATATTTTAAATTAAGGATTGTGTGTTTTTTTTAACAGTACAATCCTATATATGTCTACGTAAACATAAGCCCTATTGAGTTCAATGGGACTTACTCCTAGGTAAGTGGGTTTAGGATTGCAGCCTAAGAAGTATTAGTTTTCTTCTCTCCAGTGATTCCATGTTGTGCTTAAACAAAGATTTGTGGCTTGCCGTATTGCATAAAACCTGGCCTGTCCACTTCAAAGTTTGACCCCAATGTGTGTTTTTAAAAGAAGCCTCTATGTCCTGTTTGAGATATTCCATGTGGTTAAACAAATTTTTAAACCATTTTTTAAAGCATTTCTTTCTGGCCCATAATGGTGGTTGCATTGCATTGCATTTTTTCCTGACCAGTTGTGGTGGCTGGTGGGGGCAGCTTTATAATATGCTTGCTTGGGGTCATTTAATTTTATTTTACATGTAATCCACTTTTAAAAATATATTATGATTGGTTGTGGCTTGCCTGCTGTCAGACCTCTGTCCTTACTCTGTGCCTTACTATATAACGTTGTTACATGGTAGAGCACAGACCTTAGACCTTGTAAGGGAGGAGGCTGTGTAGCAAAATAGGTGTAGTTAGCTCAGCTTCTGGTGACCCCTTGGCTCCACCTTTCATGACTCCTTACCTCTGCCTCCAGAGACCCCTTGGCTCTGCCTCTGCTGACCCACTCGCCACCCCACCAGTCGAATTGGCCACCAGACACCACTGGGCCGCTATTAAATTGAGCTGTTACCCTGGGAGCTAGGATTAGGGTACTTATTTTCTCTGCAGCCAAAACAGTAATATTTCTCTGTTGGCACAGTATGATTCTTATTTTGTTCACTGCCAGAGTATTGAGTAACAGTCCAGGTTTTTCCTCCCACTTATCTGTTTGTCCTAGTTCTGTCACTGACCCTAAAAGGCAATAAAAGAAAGCTGGACTTGTTTTTGATAAATGTATAGTCGTGAACAATGGGGGAGGGGGATGATGTTGTTTTTCACAACTTTGACAAACAGTGAAATCCTATGTATGCCTACTCAGAAGTAAGCCCCAATTAATTCAGTGGGACTTACTCCTGGGTAAGTGGGTATAGGGTTACAGCCTAAGTAGAGGAGCTTCATGTAGAAATATGATATGAAGAATATATATTATCTTTTAGTAACCTATGTAAGCATAAACGTGTGCATTATTATTATTATTATTATTATTATTATTATTATTATTATTATTATTATTATCATTATCATTATTATTTCAGGTTGCCTCAATAAGAAATGCATCTTGCAAAATGTAAAAAAAAAAAGAAAGAAAAAGAAAAAAGGGATCAATCTTTTTATTTAGGAACAAATTAAATTCCTACCTACAGTAATGATTTTTACCTTAAAGCTGTGATAACAATCGTGTTGCAGTGTCAGGTTTCTCACCCTCTTATCTCACAACAGTTAACCTTAATAATCCCCTCACTTTCAAGCTATTCTGGACTTATGGGTCTTTAAGCATTTCAGTTAAACTTGATCGTTTACTTACACTCTGCCTCTAATGGACTCAGTGTCACTTTGAAGACTGTAAATGGATTTCGCTGAAGAATCAAGTTCTTCAGACATGCTAGAACAAATAGGCCTCCTCCATACACACACACACACACACACACACACACACACACGCCTGTAATTGATATCTGTACTGGAAAAAAATGTTCAGGCAGTTTGCAGCTCTTACTAGGTAAGTTGCAATCAACTTTGTATTTTGATGGGATGTAAATTGTACTTGGTGTCCTTTTATTCTCACCATTTAGGCCCAAGCTACCTATTACAGGTGGATGTGTGAGTGCCACTGACCCACTGATCTCCACTTGCATCTCCCCAATAAGATATTGTTTTAAAACAATGTGACATGACATCATCACATTTGAATTTCCAGACTTCCCAGTTCCCACAAGTCTGTGTGAAGAAGAGCCAGTGTGGTGTAGTCGTTAAAGAGTGTTGGACTCAGGAGATCTGGGTTCTAGTCCCCACTTATCCATGAAGTTCACTGGGTGACTTTGGGTCAGTCACTGACTCTCAGGCTAACCTATCTCACAGAGTTGTTGTGAGGATAAAATGGAGAGGAGGAGGACCATGTAACCTGCCTTGGGAAAAAGGCAGGATATAAATGTAATAATAATAAATAAATAATAATACTCAATGAAGTAGAGTAGTTAAAGACGAACTTGATGGCTTCCCCCCCCAACCAAACTTTATGGGGAGGTGCCAGGGAAGATATGGGTCAGCAGCACCCACCTGCCCATCTCTAGCATGTAGCTTGGAAATAAATGGTATAAAAATAAAAGGACACCAACTGTGATTTACCTCCCATCAAAACACAAAGTGGACTATGGTTTGTGCCTTATTAAAGTCTAGGCTACAGTAATGCCAGGAATCTCTGTCCAGTCCAGCCTTACTGGCTTTTAGTTAAGGGTCTCTGAAATGTGTTGGTAGTTTCTCCGGTTTCTTGTGTTTATTTATTTGTTAGATTTCTATTCCGTCTTTTTCTCCAAGGAGACCAAGGTGACATACATGGTCCTCCTCCTCTCCATTTTTGTCATCACAACATGCCATTTTAACCCACACAACAACCCTGTGAGTTAGGTTAGCATTCGCTCTCAAATGATTGAGAATTGTGTGAGGATGAGAGTTAGGACCCAGCTCTTTGGCTATGCCCCTGCATTCATATGTTGGGGGGCACCCTGCTTTACACATGTAGGCTCCGGCTTCCCCAGTGATTTGGAAACCTGATAATGAAGGGTTCCACATCATGTGGGGATCATACCCACTCCCTCTTGCTGTCCAACACTTATGGGATATAGAGCTGAAGGGCTGCTACACAGTGCCACTTGGCTGCTACAGTGGATCCTTCACCAGATCGTGTGTTCCACTTTGCAATGCAGAATAAGATCATGCCACCATGTAGTAAACACTCTTTCCTCTTCAAAGTAGAAATTAATACGGGTTCCTTCTAGACAAAATAATACATTCATTTTATTTTCTACCTTAGCAACTCCTTTGCAGCTACTCCTTTGGTTTGCCTCAATTGTTCAGTCACTCTTTGGAACAACCAAGAATTCAGCCTGCCTAAAACAAGCAGTCAATTTTAATTAACTCAGTGTGCAGGAGCCGTTGGCATTTGTGGAAGCCAGGCACAAAGCCAATACCCAGAGCATCTTTGATCAATTTGCCCAGAAAGAAGCAAAGAAAAGGACAGTGTTTGCTCAGACAGCCTTAAAATGATAGCCTGAAATCACAAGAGCTAGAAATAAAAATTAAGTGCCAGTTATGTGGCACTTGCTCAAGTGAGTAACCCGTAATTTTTTCCTCCCTCTGGAAATCACATCAGTTGGAGTGCAATGGTTGAACCTTGTTTGATTTGTATTTATCACATTTATATGTTGACTTTCTTCAGAGAAAGATGCCTGCTCAGAGAAGGAGGCATCAGATTTTCCAGTTTTATCCTTATGACAAATGGGTATGCTTTACAAATCATTCACTTATCCCCACAACCTAGCCTGAGAGATGGTGCATACAAAAGTTAGTCACAAATAAGTCCCATAATTGATATTAATAGAACTTAACTCCCATGACATTGTCTATAACACAGGCAACAGGCCAAAAAATTCCTACTTGGACCCAAAAGGTGACCAGCAAAGCCTACACTGAACAATAGGGAGTGAGAGATCCAGATCCAAAGTGGCCTGGGGAAGGGTGCCATGGGCTAATATAGCTCCTGGCATCCCACCCCCATGGCCAATGTCTCTTCCCTACAAAACATAACATCTTGCCCCCGTGCTGATGCTAGCCAGGCGTGGGGGAACAGCTTCACCTAAATGTTCAAATAAAAAATGGTTCTACTATGTTCAATACAAACAACTGGGGAAATTTGTTTAGCTACCTCCGATATAGATGAGAAGCTTGCAGTGGAGGCTGGTGGCTCCAATGTCAGTGGGGTCGTGTATCCACTCTGTGTTTTAGTCTGAATTTTTAAAGAGCTCTCCAAGGTGCTGAACCCTAATCCCCCACCCCATGTTATGATTTTAAGACCCAGTGATTGCATTCATTTCATTTATTACATTTCTATAGCTCCCAATAGCCAAAGCTCTCTGGGTGATTTACAAAGATTAAAACCTTAAAAATACATTATAAAAAACATATACATACAAACTTATAAACATACAACACAGAGAGACACGCACATATATTAAAAAAAACACCAATTTTAAACAATCAACAACACAAATTCAAGAACTGATTTAAAAAAAAACAACTCATTTCATAAGAATTTGGACACCATTATCTGGATGATGGTCAATTACTTCACTGTTACAGGGCTACCAAGTGAGTGAGTCCGTAACCAAGTTGGAATTTGAACCTAGCCCTTCCTGATATAAGCTGAACTGTCTCCCTGGCTTAATGCTCATTCTATCAGAATCTCAACGTGACCATCATCATTAAGTTACTACCTAGTACCTGGGCAAAGGCTCATATGTATGCCTTTCTTCCAACTCTCAACTATTCACCACATATAATTAATGTTTTCATCCCCCCTGGCCCATTGAAAACATGCCTAAAAGCAGCAGCCTCACAAAGGGTTTTAAAAGGGCAACATGAAAAGGGAATAAGGGTGCAATCCTATGCATGTTCAGACAGAAAAAGTCCTACAACTCCCAGCATTCCCCAGGCAGCCATGCATAGGATTGCACCCTAATATTGTCGAGCTGCAGATACCACTTCCTATCAGTGTTATGCTGCTAATCCCTAAAGAGAAGAAGAAAAAGTGTTTACATAAATTAGATTTTTAATTATGTTTGTGATACTTCATATAGATAGGGCTCAAGCAAGTTTAAGTTAGGTGCTTCTAAGTCCCATAGAAATCAATGGGTTTTAAGCCTTCAGTTAAATGCTTCTCATTGATTTTAGTGAAGCTGAGCCACACCCAGCTTTCTATGCATTTCTCTGTTCTCAGTATGGAACACAACAGAGCAAATATATCATTCTCTGTCAAAATCTACAGGGTTTTAGTCTGCATTTTTCTACAATCCTATTAAATATTCATCGGATCCTACTGGTTTGATCAGCATTAAATTTTATATAACTCTTCAATAAATCTCTCCTTTCCTTTTGTCTCTTCAGCACTCTCCCTACCACTGTGAAACTGTACTTTATAAACTTCCACAAAATTCTTTCTACCAAATATACCTTCCTTTGAGGAAATGGTAGAACTATTGTATTTCACATAAATTGCAATATGATGGCTTTAAGATGCAGAGGAAAGGAAAGGAAACACTTCAAAAATGTAAGATGGAACTTTCATAACAGATGAGTTATAAACTTCACTGGAAAATACGTTTATGAGCAATTCACTGAATACTTACACTGGTCAAGAAGTATCACTGATTTCCATTTTGGACATACACACACACACACACACACACACATACACAGAGATCAGTCTATTTCTCATTTGTATCACTTTTGCATGTGTTTTTTCATAGGTCTGCATAGTTCCACCTCATTTTCACATTGCTGTGTAATTTAAACAAAACTAAAGAAAGCACACACACATTTGCATTTAAATACATATTGATTTTCAATACATATTGTGAATACATTTCCTCACAAAATATGGATATCTTAATGTATTTTCCCTCAAAATATGCATTTCTAAATATATTTGTTATCTCAAAATACTCCTTTTTAAATGCATTTTGATACATTTCTGAGCTGAGAACTTCTTCACAAAATTCAGAGAATAATGATATCTGAAGGATGACTACATTCCAATCCACACATTTGTCGAAGACATGTGGATCATGTTTGTTCATATCAGAATTTGCTAAGATCAAATTCCTTGAGCATCGTGTGTGTGTACACTCACACACACACGTATACTGGTATACACGTATACAATGTATATGATTCACACATACATTGGACCTCAGCAATCACCTTGAAAAAACTTTGTAAGCCATCCTGTATTATAGTACTATGTTTACTTTGAGACCTTAGCATGGCTGAACTTATTTTGTTCAGTAATATATTCTCACTTTGTTAAAAAGTAGAAAAATATTCTATAAGTAAGCTGTTTCCAGATCCACAATATAATGTTCTTGGGGTAAAATGTTCGTAAGGCGTGCATAAAATTCTGATAGGCATGGGTAGAGTTTTGTATACATACACTGTGCAACTCTTATACAATATAACTTTTTAAATGGTTACTATTGTGAGAAGTGGACTTGTATTAATATCACTTTGCCATATTAACTATTACATATCGGCTTGGGGCCAGAGTATCTAAGGGTACGGCTCCACCTTTATGTACCTGCTCAGACACTTAGGTCATCTTTGGAGGCTCTCCTCCTCTAGGGGCTCCAGCTGCAGGTAGCTAGGCATGTGCCTAGAAGAGATACGGCCTTCTCAGTTGTGTTAACCCAATTATGGAATGCCTTCCCAATTGGAGACTCATCTGGCATCTACATTGTTATCGTTTTGGAGTCAGGTGAAGACCTTTCTTTTCTCCCAGACATTTTAGAGACTTAGGGCATAGTCCTATGGGGGATACCCGTAACCCTCCGAACTCAGAAGATTATGGGCATCCTATGCAGAGCGGGAGGAGCTCAGAAGTGAAAGTTGCCTCCACGCTCCTCCCACCCTGCAAAACAGCTAGACAGCCAATTTTGGTAGTATAACTGAGGCACTTCAGAGAGGGAGGGTCAAATCAGAGTTCTCCAAATTTTGCAAAGGAGCTCTCCAATCAAAAATGCATACAAAAACATGTACATAAGGTGATATACACAGAACATATCATTTGGTATAGCATACACAAACATGTAAATATTAGTGAAAATAATGTTCTGAAATGCATTATATTAGGACAATTGTTTGCAAAAAAAAGGTGTATATTAGATAACATTACACAGAAAAATGCATGTATTTGCAGAAATACGTGCAAAAATGCATAAGGATTTTTATACACATTTTTATTAAAATCTTAATGTTCAGGACAAACCAAACCAGATATTTGAAAAATAAGAAGCTGAGAGAAACCAAAATTGACAGATTCATCCATTCCTACTAAAAAGATTTAGTTAATCATGAATTATATGCAAAAATCTATGTAATCTGGGCCTCTTGGAGGGCAGTTCCCTATAAAATTATAGTCCTAGGGAAGGCATACTTAAGCAGAAAGAGAGACATTGACTACTCTGGCCCTGCACCTGGTCTTGAAGTCTCCTTATCTGTTTGCTTGCTGTATCTCTGTATCTATGAAAGCTGAACCCAATGAGTTTTGGGTCAGGCAGGAACCTCTACCCCAGTGGAGGACTAGTCACTAACATACATGTCCCTCTAACAGATTCTGACATTTAGGGCACCATTATAACCTAAGGCACAAAATCATGACAAGAGATATTATAATTGGATGGCAGAATCCCTGAATCATGACTATAAACAGCAGGAAGTCCTGTGCAAGGAACACAGTAGGACTTTGTTTGTTTCTTGATATTTTACGCATACTTCAACTGTCTTGATACCTGAAAATCCACACATAAAAGCACTGAAGCATCTGCTTCTTGCTTGAGAATATCTTGTGCTCTACTTCATTATGCCAAATTATTGTTTATTCTTAAGCAGACTTCTAGCTAGGGAGAAAATATTTTCAAAGTTATTTGCTATGAAGGACCTTAGGCTTGTTTTGTATTCACAGAGACAAATTCCGAATAGATTAAGTCCTGTACTCTAGCTATGTTTTCATAGGTAATTAAGGCTGCAATCCTGTCTAGACTTCCTTGGGAGTAAGCCTTGTAGAATACAGTACAACTTACTTCTGAGTAAACATGCATAGGATTGTACTAGTAAAGTTGTTGTTGTTGTTACTATTACTACTACTTCTACTATTACCACCACCATGTAATGTTTGGAACAAAAGTTGCCATTTGTAGTGGGAGGGGGGTTGAGTATGTGTGTGTGTGTGTGTGTGTGTGTGTGTGAAGGGACTCACTAAAAAAAAATCTACCCATTTTTGTGTGTGTGCATTCTTTCACACCTGTTCAAAGCCATTGCAAATTAATTGTAATTGAAGAGGAACTTCTGATTTGGGATGATCTGGGAGTAGGCTGCAAATTAATTGAAGAATTTATTTTATTTGGGGTGATGTGGATGGAAAATTACGGTAGTTGGCCGGTCTTGCTTTCTGTGACTTTTAAATAAATCCTGTTGGCCAAAGAACTATGAACTAGATTTGCATACACACACACACACACACACACACGTGTGTGTGTGTGAGTGTGCAAATTTCATGCAGAAGGGTGTCCTATGGGTCTCTGCCCTGCATTTTTAAGTGCCTAGCAATACCCCTGGCTGCTGCTTATAAAGAAGCAAAACATCAAAGTGTGTGGCCTCATGACATGCCACACAACTGACTGCTTGCAAGCCAGGTATATGCCCCCCTCTATGATCACAAAGACAAAGTACAAATGGCCCTGGGAGACCTCCTTGGCTGACATATCATTATGGCATGTGCCTCTGATTAGTCAAGAGCAGCAGTACTGCAAGTAGGGCTGGACCTCGGGGCTCAGGTCTAGGGCCCTGCAGCCCAGCCCAGCCCAGCCCCTTGCAAACGATAATGCAGAGAGTGGCAGCTGATGGGGTAGTGGCAAGCAGGGCCTACGTCAGCACATGGGCCAGCATGGGCATGCTGGGGCCCTGCTGGGGCCGAAGCTGCTCATCACAGCATCCTTTCTTCCTTCTTATTTTATAAACATTTTAGAATTAGGGGGCAGCTGACTGGGCATATACATGGTTACAGATGCTCATTTTATTATTTTTAGTTTAAATATATATTGTCCTTTTCTACATCAAAATGGTGCTTATTCCCAAACAAATGTGTTTAGCATCAATTCAGGGCACACCAGAAGCAAACTACATTTTATTTCTGCTGTCTTGTTGATGTTATGATTTAAGTGAGTTTAAAATGCAAAACTGCACATGTTCAGAGTATTATTATTCTTTTATATCAGGATTAGCAAACAGTTCTGTCGTCTAACATATCAGGAATGCAAGTAAAATATGGAATGAAGGGGAAGGGAGAAGAGAAATGTTAGTTGCATGCTGCTTCACAATGGAAGTAATGCACATAAGCCAACTAAAGTGCACCCCCCATAAGATCATTAAGTCCAGGGTCTAACATTACCTAGCTGCACCACTGAATGCAGTGGTCTAAATGATTGCTCAAGGCTCTGTGTCAGGATGATTCACTCAGGCAAAGGAGGCAACATGAGACAAGGCCTTGGATCCTAAGATAACTTAAGGACATTCATAGGACATTAGCTGAAGGGCATTCACAGAAGGGAAGTTTTCTGTCTCCCCTCTCCCCAGCAGCCTCCCATGCCCCAGATCACACCATCCAGGAGGGCCTGGAAGCCATGGTGGGTTGCAGCGCATGCCGGCATGTGCCACATGACTTTTGAATATTCAAGCCGCAACCTTGTTGTATCGTCTGAACCCAGCAAGGGTGGCTTGTTCGCAGGGTTAACAAACCACCCGGAACCATGGGCTATTTTAGAGAAGTGAGTGGTTTCTTAGCCATGTGAACAACCCACCCTCACCAGCTTCAGATGACATCATGACAAACCATGGTTGTAGCTTGAATATTCAAAATGGCCGTGTGCACACACCACGGCTTGAACCACAGTGGGCTGCTTGATTGTGCAAACCAGCCCACTGTGAAGGTACTGTGACTCGGAGATGTTCAAGGAATCTCAAAGGTAAATTTTAAAAAATGTTCATCCTGTTTTGCATGCTGACTGCTGACTGCTTCACCTCCTTAACCATCTCTTCTTTCTGTCACCTGGTTATCAACAAAACATAGCTAAATTCATTGCACTGTATACTGGTGGATGAGAATTACTGAGAAGGCATTTGCTTATGATAGTATGGTTACTCTCCACTGTTGCTTTCACTTCACCCACCACAAGATGCTTCTCAAGTGCAGCAATGCTGGAGAATGGAATAATAGTTTAATATTCAGAGCCAGTAAGCACCAAATTAATTATGAATAACGGAGCAACTGCATTCCAAGCTGAAACAAATTCTAGTTCAAAAAAGTTGTATGATTACTTTTATGACTTCTCTCATACAGTATATAAATACTGTAAGAATGACAGTAAACCAGGAAAGTAAAATGACGTCAGAGAAACAAACATGTGAAAAACTGATTATCAATCAAATGAAGAATGAGAACAGGGCTTTAATTAATCATGTTAGAATTATAAAAATGAGTTGTAATATGCACCATAAAGAGTAAGCGGGGAGGGGGAGAATTTCAGTCTCTTAGAATGAGGTTGGAAATTTTCATTAGTACTGAAATCTATTTTGGTGGAGAAGATGATAGCTTCAATTGATTCAACTCTGAAAGATTTAACAGGGAATTGGGCAACTATGATTAATACAGGAGGCTCAAAAAGAATCTCTGAGCAGACACAATATAATCTGAAGAGAAATCTAACCATATAAAAAGCTTTACTTGATAGACTTTAAAATAAGGATGATAATTAAGTTGCATCACTTTCATCAAATGTAATTTATACTACTTTCAATAAAGAAAGGTTCTCAGCCATTGTAAAAGCAGCAGTTGACTTTCGGTGAAGACATCCATTCATATAAAATAAGTTGCAGGGAACATATATGGAAATAACAAATCAGACTTAATTTTGGGGGAAAGGGGGGGAGATACCCCCAAACCTCAAAACATAGCACTTAGAATGCCTGGGCTAGATCCACACCTAAGGTTTATTGCAAGACTGTATCTGCTGCCGTGACTTGCAAGCAAGGCACATGACACACACACTTTTCAGTGCCAGTCGCGCTAGTCCTGCGTAATCATTCTTTGTTTCTTCTGGAATTTCCTAGGTTTATCACGTGTTTTTTTTCAGTTATCGCGGTTCACTATCAAAGTATGCGGCTAGTGTGTGCTACAGTTGCGCTGTCATTGTCTATCCGAGGCGTGGCCATGAAAGTGTCATCACTGGTTTTCGAGGGGCAGGGAAAATGCGGCATCACGTGTGTCTCCCAAACTGGTGGGGAAGAGGGTTTCTGCCATTTGTTGTTGTGCTGCAGCTCCACTTCTTTCCCGGAAGCTTGTTAAAAAAAATTTTTTTTGGCTTGTAAACGTTCCTGCACACCTCCGCACCTCCAAGCAGGCTGCTTCGGGCAATCATGTTTCGGTGCTTTAAAAAAAAAAACAATTTCGCTCCTGCACATGCACACCTTCACATAGATGGTGGACCGGGGGGGGGGGGGACCTCTTCTTGTTACATGGCAATTTCGCCTGCATGTGAAAGGCAGTACCCCCAGGATAACCGCCACGGAGTTTGAGAGGGAGCAGTTCTGGGAGGCTTTCCCCTCCCTTTTTTAACAGCCACGTTTACCCCCTTGCCCAAAGAACAGGGAGTTTTGAAGTATCCAAAAAGGCATGTCTGCTCAGAAGTAAATTACATTCTCTCCAATGCCCTTACTCTAACAGGAGCGTTGTGCTCGGGGGAACTCGGAACAGGAGGAACACTGCTTTGGGAAATTGCATTTGGGTGGAGGGGAGGGAGGCGGTGAATCCTGCTGGCTTCATCCCGACCCTGTGGGAGGAGGGTGGCAGCGGCGGCGGCAGCAGCACCCTCTTTCTCCTTTTTTTGTGAGGGGCTGGATTCTGGAAGAGCTTTTCCTTTTCTTTTTTTAAGGATTGCTCGTAGGCTCGTTTGCATCTGCACAGAGACAAAAAAGGAATAACATAAAATAAAACCTTTTCAAGGCAACGCCCAGTTCTACTGCTGCGGAGTTAGCTGTTGGGTGGCAAACTGAGATGAGTGTGGTACATTTATTGAGAGTATGCCCTGTGAGTATTGACTGCAGAATGTGAATATAGCAGTACTGTTGATAATATACAGTGTAATGTGGATCCCCCCTGGCCTAATGTTTCAGGGAACTGTAAATCACATCCAAAGACATAATATATTCAAAGTGCTGAGTCAATAAGCATAGGTGCATTGTAACAGCAGGGTTTAAAGTCTGTTGAACCCCCTAAAGGATTTGTTGAAGTCAGGACAGATTTTCCATTGACTTCAAAGGGCTTTGGTTCATGCCCGTACTTAGGAGAACACTGTCTTTTTCTATTTTATTAAGTAAGTAATGCTTTGACCCTGAATCTACTGGGAGCTCTGCAAAAGATTTTCAGTGCTGAAATGGAACAATTTATTATATTATATTATATTATATTATATTATATTATATTATATTATATTATATTATATTATACATAGGCATAGATGCATTCAGTGTGGGCCAGGAAGGGAGTCAGGGAGTCAAATTCCTTCTTTGTGTTGCTTGTGATTTTCCATTTGATGTGCCCCACCCCTCCTAGGTTGTGCCTACATGGTGGCTGTGGGAAGGTCCTCTGTGCATTTATTGCAAGCCACAGGACACTCCACCAAAAGTTAGTTGACAGCAAATCCCATTGGAAGCAATGGGAATTTACTTGCAATGAACTTTAGGGTGTGTGGGGCCTGATGGTTTTGTGGACTACAGCCTTCTTTCTACTGCGCAGATTTCCTTCCTTCATTGCCAGGAGCTCTTTCAGCTCTGTGTTCAGCTGCCCTGCGTGGTGAGCTATCAGATCTGCAGCTTGGAACATCTTCCTGGCAGTTACGTAAGTATTTTTAGGCTCTGGACTGGACCCATGCACTGAAGACAAGCTTCCCTTTCCTGGACAGGAAGAGTTTGGGCTGGAACCTTGCATGAGCAGCAAAAGCCCTGTTCAAGCATTTGAGTGAACATGTGAGGGCATGAACTGGGGACGTGGTGTGCATGCAAGCCCCACCTCAAATATCGCCACGTGTGCTGGCTCCACTCCAGTTTAGACCTTCATGCTTTAAGTGTGAAGAGGATCTCTAAGTGTGTTTGGCAGAGTGCTCTTAAAAACATCCCTGTGATTAGGACACTTGCAGTATTAGGATTCCCAATCATGGGTAGAATTCTAAGTTTGTTCAGCCAAACACTTAGGCACAGTCCTATGGGTTGCGTCCTCACCTATACAATGCCCAGCTGGGCTGAAGCTGACAAGGCAGGAGGAGTGGCCGCTGAGGCAATCCACCGATTGCTGGTTTTTTCGCTAGACGGGTTTTATGCCCGTCTAGTGATGGTGCTTCAGAGGGGGAGGGAAGAAGGCTGGAAGAGGCTCAGGATAGCTCATATCGTGGCCTCTCCAGTCTCTTCTTTGCACCCACTGGAACACCCCTTTCCCCCCTCTCTGAGGTTGATTTTCCAATCTTGGAGACCAGCCACTGCAGTTCTTTCCATGCTGGCTGTGAGGGTGTGGGTAGAGGAGGGGGTAGATCTCTGGCTCCTCCTCCTGAGCTTGTAGTGCTGTCTCCAACCTCGGAGGGGAGAACCCCTCAGAAAATGCCTAGCAGCCATAGCATTGTCCCTTAGAAGTGGGATGCATGAAGGTCTGAACTGGGTGGCGAGGTGTCCTCTTTTACAGAGAACCGTCCTCTGTTTGAAGGTGTCTGCTGTTTTGAAGTGCTGTCCTGTCCAGTTCCAGTTTCAAGATAATGAACCATTAAGAACAGTTGCCCATCAACAGTTAGCACCTGGACATCTTGCTGAACAGGAAGGCACACAGGTCACGTGGTCACAGTATCCCACAGTAAGGTGAGATGCATTTTAAATTATAAGAATTATTTCTATATAATTATAAGAATTATTTCTACATTTGCAGCCATAATATAATTTATGCAAATCACTGGCCTCTTTTGTCCTCTTTGTTTGGTGATGTATTTCCTCTTTTTTGGTGATTCATAAGTGACCACCCAAAGTGGAACCACTACATGTCTGCGGGGGGGGGGGATTGTGTGCACACCCCATCTTGTTCCCGCTTTAAGCCCACACATGTTCACTCAAATGAATGAATAGGGCTATTATCTTCCTGGCTTTGGTATATATGCCAGTGTGGCATAGTGGTGAGAGTGTTGGACTGGGACTCGGGAGATCTGGGTTCTAATCCCCGCTCGGCCATGAAACTCACTGGGTGACTTTGGGCCAGTCACTGACTCTCAGCCTAACCTACCTCACAGGGTTGTTTTGAGGATAAAATGGAGGATGATTATGTAAGCCACCTTGGGTTCCTTGCAGGAAAAAAGGCGAGGTATAAATATAATAAATAAAATAAAAATAAATATTTCTGTGCATCCTGGAGCTCTGACTCCCTGGCTTGGGCCCTTAACTCTGAATCCCTGGTTCAGCTCCTGGGTCCTAACTCCTGGCTCAACTCTGACAGCTGCCTGCAGCTCATCCTTTACACAGAAATCTGTCATAGTTGATAATCTCACCCACTCATCTCTCCTTCCAATATGAAGTGGTGAAAAAAAATGGCAAAGAGGGGAGAAGCAAATGGGAACAAGTGAGGAACCAGCTGCTTGCACTTTTTCAGGTTTCCATAGAAGATACATGATATGAGTCATTAAGGTTCCTCTGAAAGAGAATCCCATGAGGCAGTTGAATTCTAGTTTAGGCTCTAGTTCATTTCCCCCCCACTTTCCACCCAGTTCCCAACATTTCAAAGCAGGCTGCCATTTTCTCAAGCTGCCATCAACCAGGACCTGGAAGCCTTCAGGGTGGCAAAGTACAATATCACTATGACTTGGGGGGGGGCAGGGGGAAGTAGAAGGAAACTAGTCTCACGGGTTTGGGCAATGAAGCAGTCATCTGACTAGGAAGCTGCCTTATACTGAATCAGACCATTGGTTCATCATCTAGTGCAGTGTTCTCCAACCTACGCTGGCTGGGGCATGCTGGGAGTTGTAGGCCAAAAACATCTGGGGACCCAAGGTTTCATGGAGAACACTGATTTAGTGCAGTATTGTCTTCACTAATTGGCAGCAGCTCTCTATGGTTTCAGACAGGACTCTTTCCCAGCCCTACTGGAAATGCTGAGGATTGAACCTGGGACTGGAAGTGGGACCTTCTGCATGTCAGATAGTTCCTCCACTATATGGTCTAACTCCGCATACCATCACATCCCGCACAATCCTTTACATGTCCATTCAGAAGTTAGTCCAATTGATTTCAATGACACTTAGTCCCAGGTAAATGGGTATAGGATTGCAGCCTTAGCCTTCAGAACATTTTTTTAAAAATCAGCCTTAGTGCTTCGTATTTCTGTGTTCGGTCTAGTTCCTAACAGTACTACTCGTGCTTCTCTAATTAGGTAACTTTTAAAAGAGATGCTGTAAAAACCATGTAGCATTACTATGCTTAGATGGAAACAGTAATTATATAAGCTGCTGGTAGAAAGTAATTAACCAAAATTGGAATGTTGCCAGGACAATGGGGTTAGAATTTGTGTTCACACAAAAAAGTTGTAGGAGATCTTTAAGGACAACAATAATGGGCCTTGAAATTCACATTACATCTATAATGAGGGGTAAAAACCAAATACTCCTTTTCATCATTGGTGCAGGGAGGACCCTCTAAATTAACAGACAAGGTTGAAAACCCACTAGGATCATAAAACAGTTTCTGTAGATCAGACAAAACACAAATTTCTCTCTAGTCTGAGCATTTCAGTAATAATAGAGTTAAGTCTACTGATTTAATGAGACTCCTTTGGCTTCTCTATCACATTTTAGGCAGACTCAGGATGCTTCTGCTAATTGGAGACAAAGGGTGGTGACAAGAAGTTACAGAATATTTAATAGCACTGAATAAAAATGGTTAAAAGTGGGTTTTATCTAATAGCTTATTTTCATTGAATATCTGCTAAACAAGCTAGGCATAAAATTACTTTTTAATTAAATTCCTAAACTTAATCACCATACAGCGCTTACTCTGATAACATAGCACATGTGGGGCATAAGATAACAGGTTAACAATACTATGCTGTGAAACAAGGCTTTAAAATGATTTTCAATTTAAATAGAATTATATATATATAATTATCCCAATAAATGTGTGTGATTGGATATTAGTATTTCCATGATCATAACCAAATGTGCAAGCTACATTACTATTGATATATATCAGCATTATATGTAATGCAATAACCTTGTTGGAACATTACTATTATGCCTTTATGGAAACTATTATATAACAACAAGAAGACTCCCTTATATTCTTTTAGGGCACAATCCTATGCATGTTTAGACAGGAAAAAAAAGTCAGCTGTGCTGGCTGGGGAATGTTGGGAGTTGTAGGACTTTTTTCTGTCTGAACATGAATAGGATTGCACCTTTCATGGATCATTTGTAAAACAAGTCAGTAGAAGACGGACTTGTTCATCTGTAGGAATAGACATGAGTGATGTCTTTTTCCTGCTGGGGATCCTGGGATGTATTGAGTAGGAGCACCCACCTCCTTCTCCTACCACTTTCCCCAAATAAGTTTATAGTATTTTATTTTTTGCCTCAGGGAGAACAGAAAGAGGAGGAAGTGGGGACTCCAGGGATGTGAACATGGGGGACCCCCATCTCAAGATGGCTCACAAAAAAAATCAAGGTGTGCTCACATAGTTGAGTATCCCTGTGTGGAATTTTTGATCCACCCATAGGGTGAGGCCATGCATCTCTAATTGTCATGTGGCCAATGAGAGGCACTATTTAAGGTCCATTCATGAACTTTTGTGCAGTTCACAGGCAAGTGCAGCAAGAAAACCAGCTTTCCACCCTGTAGTGCAAAGAGAGACTACCTGGTCAGCAATCAATGCTGCATAAGAATTTTGCACTTCCTAGATCCAGATTTAGTCATACTCATAGTAGACCCATTTAGTCATGCTCCAGTTAGTCATGACTAACAGAAGTCATATTGATTTCAGGATCCAACAACCTCTAAATTGGCTATCTGGACTGGGGAAGGGGCGGGGGTTTCCTACTAAACAGTGAAGCTGTTTTATGTGCCTACCAGGAAGAAACATGTTGAGAATAACTTCAGCTAATTCAGGATATGAAATAAGATTCACACTTGACAAAGGAAACTAGGGAATTACTTAATACAGTTGGTTGTGGTGACATTGTAGTGTTCCATTTTGGGTGCCAAGCTACCTGCCTCTAGTGCATGTGCAGGCTCCAGGGTGCTTGTACAGCTAGAGATGAACCAGGTTTGCCTCTGACTTTTTATATAAATCAACAACCCATGAGCACAGTCCCATTGTTCATGTGAAGCATTCATGCTGTGCCCCATGCCTCCCAGGATTAACATTAAGGCAAGGGGGAGAGCATCCTGGCCCCATGCATCAGCCAGGGAAGGAGCAGCTGCAAGGAGCTCGCTTCACCCCTCCATGCCAGAAGAAACAGATGGCTCCAACTGACAGTTCCCTGGGGTGGCAGACTCTGGCCTCATCCATCGGCCAGAGCACCAAGGGCCACTGGGAGCCTGCACCCCATGCCTGCCAGGATTAACATCATGGCAAGGGGGAGACCAGCCTGACCCCATGCATTGGCCAAAGAAGGAGCAGCTGCAGGGAGCTTGTTTTGTCCATCCCTGCCAGAAAAGAAGAGAGAAAAAAATCTATAAGAACCTTGTAACTAAGAACTGGTGCCTGAGTTTTGCTTTCTTCCTCCTCCCTCCCAATCCCTTTTCCTTTTGTTTCATGCCTTTTAGATTGTAAGCCTGAGGGCAGGGACTGTCTAATATTAATCTTTGTATGCCGCTCTGGGAGCCATTTTTGGCTGAAGAGCTGGGTAAAAATGTAAATAAATACATTAAAAAATTAAAAAAATAAACAAGTAAGGACTGAGCATGCAGAACTTCATGTGCACATCAGAGGCCCCATGAGTAGAGGCTTCAAGTAGCAGAGCCTCTTTATTTGGATGTTCATGGTTTTAACTTTTTGTTAAATTGGTTTATCCTAGTTTAGGATGCAATGCGAAGTAGATGGTGTTGGACATACATTTGTGAGATCTAATGAAATCTCCTCTTGTCTTTGAAGTAACTTACTGACTGAAGGCAATTTCCTCATCCTGAGGTTACCCATCTGCAGAAATTATTGTTGTACTAAGAAATGCTGGTTCTGAGATTCTGAAAGTAAATACAGAAATGCAAAATAAATAAGTTTCTGCTTTACCTAAACTGTCCATCTCGATTATTCCCTCTGAGGCATAGCCAGAAATGTCTACACAGAACAGAGGTCTCTGGAGGGGTTGTTTGTTAAAAATGTGTAAATATTCTTCTTCACAGTGCAAGCCTACTCGTCCTTTTGGCTAAGATCAAGTGTAGTAATACTATACATCTACTCAGAAGAAGTAAGCCTCATTGAGTTTAATGGGACTTACTCCAAGGTAAATGTGCATAGGATTGCAGCTTAAATGTTTAACTCTGCAATCATAAGAACATGATTGAGACTAGAGCCAGTATGGCATAGTGGTTAGAGTGTTGGCCTGGGACTTGGGAGATCTGGGATTTATTTATTTATTTATTTAGTTATTTATACCCCGCCTTTTTTCCTGCAAGGAACCCAAGGTGGCTTACATAATCCTCCTCCTCTCCATTTTATCCTCACAACAACCCTGTGAGGTAGGTTAGGCTGAGAGTCAGTGTGTGGCCCAAAGTCACCCAGTGAGTTTCATGGCCGAGCGGGGCCTAGAACCCGGATCTCCCAAGTCCCAGTCCCCACTCGGCCATGATGCTCACTGAGTGACTTTGGGCCACTCACTGACTCTCAGCCTAGCTAGCGTACCACACAGGGTTGTTGTGAGGATAAAATGGAGAGGAGGAGGAGGATTATGTAAGCCTCCTTGGGTTTCTTGCAGGAAAAAAGATGGGATATAAATAAATAATGCAAGAACATAAGAAGAGCCCTGTTGGATCAGACCAAGAGTCCAACTAGTCCAGCATTCTGTTCACACAGTAACCAACCAGCTGCCCACAGGATTCCACAAGCAGGACATGAGTGCAACCGCACCTTTCTGCCCATGTTCCCCAGCAACTGGTGTACGTAGGCATACTACCTACAAGTCTACTCAGAAATAAGTCCAATACAAGTCTAAGAGATAAGCCCCATTGAGTTCAATGTACTTATTCCCAGGTACGTGTGCATACGATTGCAGCCTCAATCTTCTTGTTTATCACATTATACTTTATTTGGCTCTGCACAGAGGGGGCTTAAATCTCACTGAAGTCAATGTGATTTAAAGAGCCTAATTGTGCACAAGACGGCACTATATTTTGCTAGAAATATCACAAGATACAAATTATCCCAACATTTTGATTATGGAACATGATTTTTTTTAAAATGTAATTCTTCTATGAACATCAATAAATGGATTATTTAATACAGTAATACCTTGGATTGCAAGTAACTTGGTTTGAGAGCATTTTGCAAGACAAGCAAATTTTTATTTATTTATTTATTTTACTTGATATACAAGCGACGTCTTGCAATACAAGTACTGAAGTACGGCTTAAATTAAGAATCTCTGTACAAATTTTTTTGGGGGGATTTCGTTTTGATATAAGAGTGTTTTGGATTACAAGCATGTTTCCGGAACGAATTATGCTCTCAATCCAAGGCATGACTGTAGTTCTTTGAGGCATATTCAGTGCCTGCAAATTACTATTTTCTTCCCCAAAATGTAGGAAGGTATCAGGATAAATATACTGCAGTAACTATTGCAGACTAGTGTGCTCCTTTTCGTTAGAATGCTTAGAGATCAATCATAACCTGTGTCTGGTATGCTTTAGTTCCTTATCACAATTATAGCAAAACCATAAAACCACGAAGCAATTGGAGTATGTGAATTAAATGAGGAAAGGCTGATGGCGTGTTGGGTATGTTTACCTTGGAGAAGAGACAATTAAGAAGTGATATGATACCATCTCCAAATATTTGAAGGGCTGTCAGATAGATGAAGGAGCAAAGTACTTTTCTGTTCCAGGTAAGACCTGGACCAGTGGGCTCAATGTACAGAAAGGATTTAAACTAAAAATTAGGAAGAATTTCCTGATGGTATGAGCTATTTGACAGTAGAACAGACTGTCTCAGAAAGTGGTGGACTTTCCTTCATTAGAGGTTCTTAAGCAGAAGCTGGATGGTCATCTATCAGGGATGCTGCATTAGTGGATTTCCTGCATTGGAAGGGGGCTGGACTTGATGACTTTTGAGGTTCTGTCCAACTCTATGATTCATTTTCAGTTTCCCCTTGTCAAAGGATGCAGTCCAGTCTGATAAGAGTGCCTAAATGATGCTCTTACCATTATGGCCTTTCCATGATGTTGCTGGAGTGAATTTCCTGAATTGGCAGGTGGTTGGTGTAGATGACTTTTGAGGTCCCTCTCAATTCTATGAAAATATTTTTTGACATATATATAAAAAAATAGAATGTAACTTTCATAAATATACAAAAGTTTTATAACTTTTGTTTATATTTATAAACAAAAGTTTATAAATCTTTTGTATATAACCTCCAAGGAAATATTTCAGTTCATAGTTATTAGTGTTATGTAGAAAAAGACTGTCATTATCCACATACTTTATTCTTCCATAACACATATCCTTTCCAATATCTCCAATTCATCAGACGTGTCTTCTTTTTCTTAACCATCAAGTGGTAAAACACTATCAACAGACAGTCTAGATTTTAAAGCTTAAATTAAAGCATGGTATTTGGTGATTTCATGGAGAAATCTGGCCAGTTTCTTCATTTCCTGTCTCTGGGGAATTCCATTTTCAAAGGCCTTCACTGCACATTTTATTAGAAGAGAGAGCCTGTCAGTTTGTGAGCATGTCTGGAGAGGTTCAAACATTCAGGGTCATTAATCAATGACCTGATCACAAAGCACCTAGAGAAATATAGACTGAAGAAATACACTCACCAAGCTCTATAAATCTGCTGGAATTTTATGAACAGGAAAGCAATGGCATCTCCAAAAAAGGTGTGCTACTTGGTGTTATCATAGGTACAATTTACCAAGTGCAGCCTAGAAGGCAGCATTTGCGCTCATGAAAAAAGGGGGCAAACCAAGAATAAGGACTGTAAAACTGCAAAGGAAGGGAAACAAATTATATTAAAACTCAGTGGTACTAGAATTTATTTTTACTCAGGCTGGGAAGACCAACAACAGGGAAACATAATTAATGAAAAACCAAACAGAGTAATTATAAATGATAAAGTGTCAAAAAATGGAACCAAGTGCCAGTGAGTGGAACTCCCCAGGAAGCTATGCTGGGACCAACATAATTTAATATATTCATTAGCAACTTAGGAAATGAAGTATGGAGTCCATGGCTGATGCAATTTGCAGATGATAAAAGACTGGGAGGAAAGGCAAATGCCTCAGAGAAAACAGAGCTTAAAATACATAATCTTGAAAGAAAAGAGCTAAAATCAATAAACTGAGATTCAGTGGGACAAAGGCAAAGTGGTTCATGCCCAAGAAATTATGCCCAAGAAAAGAATGGGAGCCTGATTGCCATGTTCTTTCATGGTTCTACAGGGAGGATGACACACACCAATTCCATGAGCTTGTCTTGCAACCTCAAGCCCTGATCTCTAAGGGCAACTACTAGTGCTGCCTCTAGCCCAGCCTTTTTCAACCTGGTTTCAATGTGTTGTGTGGACTACAACTCCCATCATTCCCAGCCAGTATGGCCAATGCAGACCGACTGGAGGGCACCAGGTTAGGAAAGCCTGCTTTAGTCTGTGAAAAGCCTTTGGGCAAGATGTTCTTCAAGTGCAGGTGAGCAAGTGCTGGTAGTTCTCCTCACTGCCATTGCCATTCACCCACTGGAGAGGAGAAAAAGCAAAGCAAAGCAAAGAAGACGAGCAGCCACAGTGGGATCAATGAAGCAGTGCCTCAGATGTTGACCTCTGGTGTAGAACAGCCCTCTCCAACTTGGTGTCCCCCTTAGATGTTCTGATGAAAACTCCCAACATTCCTGACCACTGGCCATGCTGGCTAGGGCTAAGTCCAAAATATCTGGGAGACACCAGGTTGTGGAAGGCTGATGCAGAACATGCCACTTTTCATGAATTATTTTGTATTCAGGAAGGATACAAAATACATTGCAAGCATACTATATCAGTTACAAGGCACATATGAGTTTCAAACATGGCTTTCTCCTTTAAAGTACATGGGCCAGATCCTTAATACTTCCAGGCAAAGAAGAATGCCATATTTCAAATATGCATGCATCTTTCATTACTGATGCCGATGCGGTACTTGGGAGCAAAAGTATCCCTGAAGTGGGGTGCTTGAAATCAAGATCACAAGCAGAGACAGTAAGTGGTATCTGACCCACAAAATGTAGCAGTACTTACACAGTAAGGTGTTGTGTCCTCTGAATATCTGGAAGTTTACAGAAATTAGATGATTTTTTGGTTAGGCTATATGTATGGAGCCAGGAGTGTTACAGAGAGAGAGTTCATTCTCCTGGCAGGCAATATTTGTGTGTTCTTCTAAACCAGGGGTACACAACTTTTTTGGCCCTGAGGGCAAAATCTGGTTTTGCCAGAGCACCTGGGGGCTGTGCATGCATATGCACACACAGACACACGCATGCACACACTGAGGTGGGACACACACACACATACTTGTGTGTGTGTGGGGGGGACACACAAAGCCTTCTTGCTTCCCCAGTGATACAGAAGCAGCCTAGATCACTGCTTTGGTACCTCTGATTGAGCACCCTGAGCACCCCCACACACTTATCTCTGATCTCTGATCACATATTGGAGATAAAAGAAGTGATGGGAAGTGCCACCATGGGGACAGATGCAGGCGAGTCTGGCAAGCTTCCAGAAATGGCTTGGTGGGCCACATGCGGCCGAAGGGCCATACTTTTTGTACCCCTATTCTAAATCTTCTGACAAAATGTTTTCTTCCGAGATGATGAACCTACTTGAATCTACAGATTAGCCAGCAATATCCTGCTCTGCAATTTTCAGCATCCTTTCTCAGAAGTCAACCCTTTGAAATAAATGGTACTTACCGTACTGTTTTGCGAAGAGGCAACAGTTCTTTTAAGAATTCAGTAGCAATAAACACACAAGGCTATTTATTAAAGAGCAGGCAAGATAATAGAGAATAAAAAAAACAGCACTGCTGAGCAAGATAACTTACATCTCTTTTCTGTTGTTGGGAACCCCAGGTGAACGGCAACAGAGAGACCCCAGTCAAATGGCTGGCATGCAGCACCTCCACAGTCCAGGTCTGTGTCGAAGTTTCATTTGGTGACTGCACCTTGGGGACTTATTTGGTGGCTACATCTCTGGTGGCTACATGCAGTTCGGAACAGCACCCTAATTAGTCACACCTGTGGCGATGGTCTGATTTTGAGTCTCATGATGTTTACGAATTCTAGTACCCAACAGATAAGCTGAAAGCCACTGGACAGCCAGCCAAAATAACCTTGAACAAGTCACACCAGGAGGCGTGCAGGCCCTTAAGGGGGCCTGGAACTTAAGGTCCATCAGATGGATGGATGGATGGATCAGTATGTGCAACGTCACCCCCTCCCTGACTCTGCGAAATACAATGGTCTTCCAGTGCATTTCCTCTACATTCCACTCCTTGATGTGTACAACTTTTCTCTTTATGCCTTAACATGTTTCTCTTTCTTTACCCTGCCACACGATATCCTGCACTTTTACATATAGTCACTTAACCTTAATGTATAAACTAATTTTAAGGGATAGAGCAATACATTTTTTTCTCTCTGATATTATTTAATTTTCTGCTCTTGTAACATTCATGCAATTGGTTTTATTATCAGGAAGCTATTGCCTTTGAGAAAGAACCTGCTGTTCACATAAAGAGAGGGTGGTCACGTTGCCCTTTTCTGGGATCTGCGGTGCATAAGGCTCTAGTGCTGAAGTCATTTGCTGGGAAGGTAGATCAAGTTGTGCCTGTGCAGGTATTAGGAGTAGCAACCACACTAATCTCATTCTAGACATATGTAGAAAAACAATAAAGAGATTATGTTAATACACATACTGTACAGTTATTCCCCTCACTCAGCAATACCTGCAGCATAAATGTGGGATGGTATGCTCTACATCTCTCAAAAGCCCGGGACTAAAGAAATGCTATGGTGCCAATAGGTCTTCGAATGAAAGTGAGTCTCTGGTGTGTGCCTACCATTTGGCAATAAGTTGATATAAGACACACCCCAACTCAGCTCTGGCACACTATTCTACTTGTGAGAAGTTGCAATTTTAATCATTCTCGACAGCTCAGCTTAGGCTGTATCAAGACAAACAGGAGCAGTAGCATTGGCCAGTAAAACTCAGTAAGTAGCTGTTGGTCCTTTACTAAGGATTTCTCTTGTCTGATTAGGCTGATTTGGATAAACAGCCCATAACTTCTGTCTTGGAGTTACCGGTAGATCTTTGTCTGTAGATCCAAACCCTTCGTTTCTGCTGCTTGCTGGCTGATCAGTACCTGCCACTTCCTGGACAACAGGGACACTAAGGGTGTGTTTGCACGACATGGGAACCGCGGGGGAGCAGAAGTCCCCCGCGGTTCCCGTGTCGTGCGAATGTCGACCGGAGGTGTCCCCACAGGACGGCCACATGCGGGACGCATGCAAAGTGACCATGGTCGGTAGAGGGGTAAGCCCCTACCGCGCGTGGCCACCCTGCCGTGCGAACAGCGGGTGGTCATCCCGTGGGGGCCGCACAGAGGCGGTAGCCCAGAGTGGCCGGAATGGCCGCCGCTCCAGCCTATAGGGCAAACGGCCCCTCTGGGCATCCCGGGCCCTGTCCCCTAGCACTGGGAGGCCCGCACTGCGGTGCGGGGACTGCCAGCTCCACCGGGGTCCATCCACACGCACGGGGCGCAGGTCATCTGTGGCGCCCTGCCGGACCCCGCAGATCACCCTGTGGTGCCTCCCCCGCCCACAACCTGGGTCGTGCAAACCAGCCCTAAGGTTGTCACAAATTAACTGAGCTACACGTTGACCAGCTTGAAGCATTACATCTTCCATGCTAACATTATGCAGCAGCACCTTTACTTCACCTTGGAAGTCAGAATCTACCACCCCTCTTAGAATCATAGAATCATAGAAAAGTAGAGTTGGAAGGGGCCTACAAGGCCATCGAGTCCAACCCCCTGCTCAATGCAGGAATCCAGGTGACCAGGTCAAAGCATCCCTGACAAATGTCCAGCTGCACCTTGAATGCCTCCAGACATGGGAGAGCCTCTTAACACCTGGATTTTTTTTTTAGGGGCTAAACCAGATTGTGGTGCAATCTGCCTATAGGTCTTGCAGGGTACAATGATTTCTATGCCAAGGGGTATAGTGACCCACCTTCCGGCAGGTACCACCACCTGCTCTGGTGTTATGAGATCAGCCCCTGCACTGTCAGGTGTTGCCCAGAGGGGCAGCACTCTATATGGCTGGATCTTCTACACCTTAACGTGTTCTATGGGAGTAGGTGCTACTAACTCCACCATCCATTGCAAGGGTGTTTGACCTACTCCTAGGGGGCGACTGTTTAACTCAAACTCAGCCTGTTCCAAGACAGTCCCCCACCTTCTCAAAGTGTGGTCTGGGGTCAACTGTTTTAACTTCTGTTTCAATAAGGTATTCATCTTTTTAATTAGCCCAGATTCTTGGGGATGATGGGCAATGTGATATATCCACTGGATATTCCATTCATTAGCCCAGTCTCTCACATTTGCACCTGTAAAATGGCTCCCATTGGCAGATTGGATTTGAACAGGCACCCCATAGTGTCTGATCAAAAGGTCGAACCCCTTAATGGTATTTTGCTGTATACCTCGAGCAAAAGTATCTACCATTGTCATCAAATATTGCCACCTCGGGCACCTCCCAAACTGAGGCAAAGTGCCCACATGCTCTACCTGTTATATTTGTCTTGGCCCTGTGCCTCTATGGAACTGTCCCACTGGGACTGCCCATTTGAAAGAGGCAGTTGCTTGAGCTTCAAACACAGCTCACATGTAGCGACTCCTGTGGCAAGGGACGCCTCTGTGTACAGCTCATTCTCAAGTAGCTCTCGCACCGAAGTGCCCTGATTTTTCATGAGCCCACTGGGCTAGTGTTAACATCCCCCCCCCGATCTTGTGCAGGCAAGGCTACTGAGACTTTAGCTAGTTGGTCTGCAGCCTGATCATTATATAAAGCTTCAGGAGTTCCTGAAACATGCCCGTCTACATGTCCAATGTGCACTTTAATACATTGGAGCAATTGATTAACTTGTTCCTATAACTCTTGGCCCCACAAAGGGCGATTGTATATGCAAAACCGATGTGGCTTCTACTTGGGGAACCATGTTGTCAATCCTTTATATAATGCCCAGGAGTCAGTATATATCTATAGATAGCATCAGATTGCTGTTTTACCGTGTGCTCAGTTACTATCACTACTGCCATCCGTTCTGTGTAGTGACTAGGTTTGCCCCATCCTGCCTGAGACAAGGTGATTTGCTCCTTAGGATTGATGGCTGCTGCTCGCTATACCCTCTCGTTGCCTTGATACCGAGCAGATCTCTCTGTAAACCAAACTTCAGTCTGGATTACTTGAGCATAGGGTGGGGCCGCCTGCACTGGGGATTTTTTCTATTTTTATGGCAAGACTTTCTTGCACCTCTTCCCTGGTAGGTGTTAAAGCTAACACCTGCTCTTGGAGTGCGCTTACTCCCGGAGGCCCTGGCTTTGCCCTCTCTGAAAGAAATATATCATTCCCTTTGATTATGGAGGACTGCTGTGCCCCCTCAAAGCATGGACAAGCTGATTCCTGTGAGCAATGCCGTCGGGAGCTATGTACTCCCAGTAGGGTCACCCATGGCGGTAAGGTCCGGGGAGAGGAACCAGACAAAGAACGATCCAAAACAAAGTCCTCAACGGCAGAACAGGCAGAAGAGAATTAAACCTAAATTACAACAGCTGTGAAGGCGGATGAAGGCTGCAGCAGAGAATGGTTTTCCAATCGTCAGGGTAACCGTGCCACTGGATCTCTGCCGTACTCTGTCAAGTTTGTGTGGTGATTCGTTGTGCACCGATCTCCCCACATAAAACAGTTTCACGCACAGGCGTCTTCCAACCCAACCCATCCAACCCAACCCAACCCAACCCAACCCAACCCAACCCAACCCAACCAAACAAACTTTCTCGAATGAAACATAGAGTGTTCGAGGATCGGGATATTTGTAAGAAGACCAAAACACTGGTTTATGAAGCCATTGTATTACCAACTTTATTGTATGCCTGCGAAACATGGACTATCTATAAACGTCACTTCCACCTCCTTGAAAGGTTTCATCAACGTTGCCTCTGGAAAATCCTGCGAATTACTTGGGAAGATAGACGAACAAATGTCAGTGTACTGGAAGAAGCAAAGACTACTAGCATTGAAAAAATGATCCTTCAACGCCAACTTCAGTGGACCGGTCATGTTGTTCGAATGCCTGACTGCCGTCTCCCAAAGCAGTTACTTTACTCCCAACTCAAGAATGGAAAGCGGAATATCGGTGGTCAATATAAGAGGTTTAAAGATGTTCATAAGGCTAATCTAAAAAAATGCAATATAAACATCGAAAACTGGGAAGCTCTGGCCCATGAACGATCTAAATGGAGGTTGGCCTTTCACAAAGGTTCCATGGACTTTGAAGAAGCCCGAGTGCAAGGTGAAAGGGAGAAACGTGCTAAGCGAAAAGCACGTCAAATGAATCCTTTACAGGACCATCTTCCATCTGGTAACCTGTGTCCTCACTGTGGGAAGCTGTGTGGATCTAGAATTGGCCTCCACAGTCACTTACGGACCCATCGCTAGAGTCTACACAATCTTCTTTAGAATTTCCTCCTTTTATCCCGGAAGACAATCTTACTCGGTCACGAGTGATCGCCTGATGATGACAGCAGAATTGGGATGGAAGGTCTCACGACTGCAGGATCTTGTCCTGTTAGCCACTCAGTCCCTACAAGAGCCCAATAACATGCCAGAAGCTGCCTCTCAAAAAGGAGAGTGGGTTAGTATTGGGCAATCACCGGGACCAGAATATCAGTGGTACCCGTTTACCAGTAGGTCCCTTTTGCTCTAGGCTCTGCACAGCTACTTCAGCATTTGTTGACACTTGCAATTCAAAGGGTTGTCCTTTGGTATATGGTTTTAATGGCATGGCAGCTGCCACTGCTGCCTTTGCTTCAGTTAAAGCCTGTTACTGCGACTCCCGCTCCCCCCCCCCTGCTCAAACTGAAGTTATCTGATAAATTGGCCATAAGATTTGGGCCAGGTGAGGGATGTGTTGCCTCCAAAACCCCATTAAGCCTACCAAACGTTGAGCTTCAGTTTTGGAGGTTGGGGCCCGCAGGGCGGCAATGACAATGAGCACTTTTTCTGGCATATGCCTAACAGGCCCTGCGGCTGCCCATACCACCCTGAGGAAATGCAGCTGCTGATCAAGCCCTTGAATTTTCCTGAGGTTGATTTCTCACCCCTGGGATCTCATATGCTTAATCATAGCTACTAACTCTTGCTGCACATCTTCCTCAGCTGGACCTGAGAGAGCATGATGTCATCAATGCAATGGGCAATAAACAGGGTGGGACTTAAAGTGACCTGGCTCTAAATCTCTAGCCATAATCTCGTGACACAGGGTGGGGGGATGTAGTAGGTACTTCCGAGGCGAGACCTGGAATGTACATTGGCACCCTTCTCACATAAATGCAAATTTACCCTGCAACGCAGGATCAATAGGAATGGAAAAGAATGCATTAGCCAATGCATTAGACTGCATGCCATACTTTATAGCATTTTTCTCTTTGTGCTCAACTAATGTCACCATGTTTGGCACAGTTGCAGAAAGGGGTGAGGCATGTTTGTGTAACTGGTGGTAATTAACTGTAACCCTTTAGGACCCATCAGGTTTTTTTTGAGGGCCCACACTGGAGAATTAAAGGGAGACACTGCTGGACTAATGATTAATTTTTGCTTTTAAAAGTCTCTGTATTGTCTCAGAGATTTCTTTATGTCCCCCCGGCAACCGGTATTGCTTCACATTTACTGGCTTGTCAGGTGGAGGAATTTTTAAGGGGGTGTCCATTTGGCCCTTCCCACTACAATGGCTCAGACCTTAAATGTGAATTGACCCATTGGAGTCTGAAATTTACACCCCTTTAACAAATCAATTCTCACAATGTACTCAGGAACACGAGAAATCAATACAGTTGCCCAAAAGGGAGCGGATCATCTTAAAGCCAATTGCACCCATGTCTGTGTATTCCGTTCTTCTCCATAAGCATTAATGTTAATACAGTTGTTCTCTGATGCTTGTCAGGGTTCCCATGGATCAATGTTACTTCTGCCCCAGTATCAAGCAAAGCTAATACTCATTCAGTATTGCCACTAGACCAGTAGATTGTTAGTGGCAAATGTGGGCGGTGGTCTCTAGGGATAGCTGTCTTTATTAGCTTCACTTCTGGAGCCTTGCCTCACCCCTAATCTACGGGCTGGGGCATCTCTCACCCTCCCAGTTCCTGTTTTGGCAATGGAGGATAGAGCTGATCTTCCAATGGGGTGGTTGGGGGTAGCTCCCCTAACCTGAGGGGCTCCTTTGCCTGTTCTTGATTTAGGAGCACAGTTTTCTTTTTACAGTTTGTACAAATCAGGCATTGGAATGGTATCTGTGTTAGTTTTCGGTAATTTAACCTCTAAAAGCTCTATAAACATCTGCCACCACGTTACTTTAGTAGTTTGCTTCTTTGGATCATCCTGTGTCTTTCTCCCTTTTTTGGCAACTTGAGCCCCGGGGCTTAGAATCGCTTCCTCTCTGAATGTCACTCAACTGTCCTATTGAAACCACTACTTCACTCATTGCTGTTCTTTGTGCTGCTCTGAGCAGTGCTACTAGCAAAGGACCACGCATTTGAGCTGGAGCTCCCTTCATCAGCCTTGCCCTTGTCCTTGCTGTCAGGGGCTGGAATGGATATCTGGTCTGTTGAACCTTGCTTGATATACATTCCTGCTTGCATATATTGCCATAGCTCTCAATTGCTCTGCTGCCTCTTCAGTAGTGTGCCATGAAGGTAGGGACTCTTCACAATCCATGGCGGCAGGATATCTTGCCTGTACTGCCAGCTGGCACCAATCACACAAAGAGTAACAGCCCCAGCCACTGGTCTCCTGAAGTACTGATGACTGATCAGCGTGTCCTTGGACAATGCCTCGTCTTGTTATCTCCTCGGCAGTCAGGAAAAGGCTGTTGGCGCCCTGATTCTACAACCTTACCAACCACTGGCTTAGCTGTTCTCTCTGATTCTGCCTAGCATTTTTTGGCAACCTCAGCCAGCTCCTGCTGAGTATAGCCTCTAGCTATTTGGGTTGCTTGGGCTGCCAGGTGGCCCTTTAGATTTATCTGTAACTAAAGGTCTTGCTTCTGCCACCCACATACTCTCGTCTCTTTCATCCTCCCCCCTCTAACCAGATTCAGTCTTCTGATTCTTACATGTCTCTATTTTAGGTTTCTGGATTTCAGTCCTGAGACACAATGAGAGCTCTTACTTTACGAGGATCAGGTATACACCCCCACTTTGCCTGCTTGTGGTGTTTTAGCTTTGCAGACCGGACAGCCACTGTAGTGGCTCGCTCTTCTGCCAAATCTCTCCTCCCCTGTGTGCCTTCCAGTGCCTCCTGCAAGAGAGCTTGCTGTGCTTTAAGGTGGTGACTTCATTGGCCTGCTGCTGTACCTGCTTCTGAGTGGCTTCTAATGTATCCCACACATTAAGGGAGCGCAGGGAGAAAAATCCATCCTAATCCGACCACTACTTTCTGTCCCCCTTTTTCCCCCACCTGCAATATCTGTATGCATTTAAGCACTGCATTGGGAGTAGGGACCCCAAACTCAACCATCTCAGATTCCCATGACACCAGTGGAGTCAGTCAGTTCAATATCTGAGCCACTGGAGCCCAGGCATCTGTGCAGGTGTGCCTGGCCAGCCAGAGATGTGGCTCTGACCAAAATGTTGCTCAGCAGACTTATTCCTCCACAAGGGCATTGCTTCTGAATCCTGCTCATGATGCCAATTTGTTCTGCCAAGAGGCAACATTCTTTTAAGGATTCAGTAGCAATAAGCACAGAAGTGGATAGAAGTCAAGGCTATTTATTAAAGAGCAGGCAAGATAATAGAGAATAACAAAACAGCACTGCTGAGCAAGATAGCTAAGCCTACATCTCTTTTCTGTTGCCTGGAACCCCAGGTGAACGGCAACAGAGAGACCCCAGTCAACGGCTGGCATGCAGTACCTCCACACAGTCCAGGTCTGCATCAAAGTTTGATCTGGTGACTGCATCTTGGGGACTTATATACCTAGGATCTCTGGTGGCTACATGCAGTTTGGAACAGCACAGCAGCTCCCTAAGTCACATCTGTGGCAATGGTCTGATTTTGAGGTCTCATGATGTTTATGAATTCTAGTGCCACCCAACAGAAAAGCTAAAAGCTTAGTGGACAGTAGCCAGCATAACCTTGAACAAGTCATGCCAGGAGGCTTGGAGGCCCTTAAGGGGGCCTGGATCTTAAGGTTCAACAGAAGATGTAGGCATGGATGAATCAGTATGTGCAATGTCACCCTGACTCCTCAAAATACAGTGGTATTCTGGTGCATTTCCTCTACACTTACTTCCAAGAAAGCCCGGCCACGATTAGGTTGCAAGCGACTAACTTAATTACTGACAATTCCTCTTACTTGGTGATCAACTGCCTTTTTCTTTCAAGGAAAACATTGGTTGCAGGGGTAACCTGTTGCCCTAGTCAGAAAAGGTGATTGGAAATGCATTAATGTTCAAAAGTCATCTATCTAGATAATGAGAAATAGTGATCTAGATGCAATCTAATTACTTGTAAGGATTCTTGGGTTTTGAGCATTCAAAACAGCTATGCCTTTAACTGCAAGCCAACCATAACCAGCTCAGGGCAGATTTTCATTCTTTTCTTTGTAATGTAAGAAAATGGAATCTTTTGCAACTCAACATGCTATGAACCAGCACTAGCACAATTATTCTTACTAAGCACATTCATACCTTTTATTGATTGCCTGTCAAAATCATCTTTAGCAAGCCGAGTATGGGAACAGAAAAAAAATTCTATATGAAAATAAGCCCCAAAATAATTTAAGCAATTCAGAACAAAAGCTCCCTGAAGATTATAAAGCCATCCTGATAAATCTTACAAGTAAACCTGTGAAAGATGTATCTACAATCCCAAGGATATGCCTTGAAATTTATATTGTAATGCAGAAAGGGATTCTGTGGGGGTGATGAAAATTCTGTCTGCATCAGAGAGAGAGAGGGAAGGGAGGGAGGCAGGTAGAAGGATCTCTCTTATCTTTCATTGGCTAAGCTGCACAGCTAGGAACATAGGAAGCCGCCTTATACTGAGTCAAACCACTGGTTCTCCAGGGTTTCAGGTAGGATTTTTTTCAGCACTATCTGGAGATGTGGGGGATTGAACCTGGGAACCTCTGTATGTAAAGTATGTGCTCTATCAGTGAGCTATGGCCCTTCTGGCTAGTTGAGCCAGAATGGCCTAGGAAAAGGGGGATAGAGAAAGTGTCTGTCTAGGACAGGGGTAGGGAATCAGATGTTGGACTATAACCCCCATCATCCCTGACCATTGGCCATGCTAGCTGGGTCTGATGGGAGTTGGAGTCCAACAACATCTAGAGGGCTAAAGTATCCCCATGTCTGATCTACAGAGTCAAGCAGCAGAGGTCTGAGAATCCAGCAAGTCATAAGAAGCAGGCATAGAAAATGGAGGTTGGAACTTAAGTGACAGAGTTGTCCAGAAGAATGAGGGCAAGGAGAAAGCCACCCGTAAGAGGAAAGGACAGGATAGGGAGAAGGAAAATTGGGATTTGGGAGAGAGAAAAGCGACACATGGCCTGGAGTTTCACAAGTGAGAAAGCAACATTGATTTGTAATAACCAGCCAGACCTTGGTTGCAAGCCTCTAGTTTAGTACGCTACATTGAAAGGGAACATCAGGGCCTGTTCTAGTTGAACTGCCCCCTCACCACAGGACTAACTGACATCAGCTGCCCTGAGGAAAGGAAAAAGGAGTGAGGGAGCCAGGAGCAGGCAAAGGGAGTAGCACAGGCCTGTTCCTCTCTGCTACCCAGCCCCTCCACACAGAGAGGGCCAACTGACATCAACTGCCTGGTGGGAAGGGACATCAGATGCCAGCAGCTCCTGCTTCAGTGGAGCTTGCTGTGTTGTTCAGTTATGATTTTTGGTCTTATTGTTCTTGTTGTATCTGTTGTATTGTATCAAGATTGTAAGCCACTTTGATAACTGGAGCTGAAAAGTGGGATATAAATATACTAAATAAATAAAAATAAGTTGAAAGTTCATTGCTTCAAATGCCCCCCCCCAAACCCAGTTTTGTTCCCCTGAGGGTCAAACTACACATTCTACTAATCACATTGATGTAGTTCATTCTTGTTCTTTCCTTTCATGTAAGTGCATGCACTCCTGATCAGGACTGGGAGCATGGCACTTCAGGAGAGGAGCGTTTAAGTGTGCCCCCCCCAGTCTGTTTCAATGGATATTTTTTATTTTTTCTTAACTCCCCTTCCACTGCGGTAGTGACGTGGGGGGGGGGGGTAGGTGAGGGAAGCTTAAACCCTTCTCTTCCCAAAGCACCATGATCCCGATCTGTATTGGGACCACACATGCTTACATGAAAGTAAACTAGCAGGCTGAACTACAGCAACACGATGAGTAGATCATGTAGTTTGGCCCTGAGTTGCGGCGCATTCAGCAATATATTCTGGGCTAGAAAGCAGAGACAAAGCGTCCAATTTGGTGTAACAGCAGCCGGCTCAATGTCTATTTTTGACATGCAGCAATGTCTGAAACAACAATGGCACCATATGCTCCACAATCCTTCATTTGGCAAGCTGGTTTCATTAAAACCAACAACAATGAGAAAATGTTATCACCTGTAATAAACCCACATGCATAGAATTCTGCAGAATCATATTAACTTGGTTCCCCCACTCCCCACTTTTCTGTTGCATATGTTAAAATATGAGTCAAGAGAACCGAGCTGACTGGGCCTTCATTCAAGTAGTAAATTGCTAGGGTATGCCTACTGCAAGTTTATTGGACAACATACAATTCTGCAGTAATTATATCTGCAGCAGTTCACAGCAGCTCTACAGGGTGACTCATTTTCCAGAACGAAGCTGACCGCCCTGTTTGTTTGGTCAGAATGCATTGTAAAACTTTCTGTGGATAGTAGGCCATGTGTCCTGCTTTACAGAGTACAGTCCTCTGTTTGAAGACATACTCTATTTGAAAAGATGTCCAGTACAAGTCTTGTTTAAAGCTAAAGAGCCATCAGAAAGAAGAGCCAGGCCTTGAAGTTGTCCATCAACAGTTAGCACCTGGACAGCAGACTGAGCAAGACACACCGGTCAGTTACAGTCTAAGCCCACTATAGTGATGC
The DNA here is from genome assembly GCA_021292165.1 of Shinisaurus crocodilurus. Taxonomy (NCBI): domain Eukaryota; kingdom Metazoa; phylum Chordata; class Lepidosauria; order Squamata; family Shinisauridae; genus Shinisaurus; species Shinisaurus crocodilurus. Next base: position 227,936,987 of record CM037879.1, read on the forward strand.
ACTTGTATTTTTATTAAATTATAGTAATTCTTTCTAAATCTGCAGCTATACATATACATTAGCATAGGCATTTTTAAAAATGCAAATCCATGTTTCCTTTTCGGCAATATTTAAGTGATCACCATAGTTGTTGGCAATGGGAAGGGAAAAAATTATTTTAGGAGGAGGACGAGTGCTGTACTTAGGGTGCATACAGGTGTGCATAATTTGAGCAGTGAGAAATTGTGGAGCATAAGTTACAAGCAAGCTCAATATGTGAGGCTGCTTTTTTTTCATGATGCAAAGGATCAGTCAAACCATCTTCTGTATCTACCTCAGCATGCTTGTGCATGTAGATACAGCTTGGTTTTCCATGCTGTATAATGCTGCTACTTGCAACCAGCACAATTACACATCTGTGTTGCACAAGCTTAATTAACACAACAGACCATAAACTGTGTAAGTTATTCATACTTTTCTCTCCACACTGAGAAAAATGGGTACCTTTGTAACTTTAAAACGACACAACACATTTTCACCAAACCAATGAAATGCTCATCTCAATGGCATTCTTGCTCTTTTGAAATAATTTCAGCCTCCAAAAAGTTGACTGTAATGCACATTACTTAAATAAATAAAAAAAGTCAGAAACCAAAGATCCTTACTTCTCTGGCCAACATTTTTAAACTGCTACTTGGCTATTATTCATCCATTTTCTATGACATTTGGAAGGCATGCAGTGCCTGTGATATTCTTCTTGATATGATAAGGCCAGTGATTGAGTGATAAATGTGCATATATTTAAATGTGTACTGTATGTAACATACATGTATGTGTCACTTAATAAATAAATGAATGAAAGAATACATGGAGAAATGAGACTTGTGACTGCTTCAATGTTTCATATGCTGTGTACAGTTGTTAACACTGCAATACTGGGTATTTTCCAGGCTCACACTGCAGAAGAAGCCAAAGTTGTTGTTTTCTAAGTCCCATGGCTAGCCTCCTTTGCGCACCTTATGTCTCAAGGGCGTTCATGCATTGAAATGACCATACCAATGACCAATGCCCCCAACATCGCTTGGCTTCTGCAGGCCCCCACCCTACCCTGCCGACGTCAGCACATTGCTGAATTCCATCTCAGAGAAGCTTTAGGGACCTATTTATTTATTTATTATATTTATACCCCGCCTTTTTCCCTGCAAGGAACCCAAGGCGGCTTACATAATCCTCCTCTCCATGTTATCCTCACAACAACCATGTGAGGTAGGTTAGGCTGAGAGTCAGTGACTGGCCCAAAGTCACCCAGTGAGTTTCATGCCCAGTGGGAACTAGTACCCGGATCTCCCGAGTCCCAGTCTAACACTCTCACCACTTCGCCACACTGGCTCTCATTCCAGTGGCAGAAGGCAAAGGGGGCAAAGCCAAAAGTGAAAGGGATGGGGCCAAATTACCAAAAAATACCAGTATATTTTAGCTTAAAGATTTTACTGCCAGTAACTAAGCCTTAAAAGAAATATTTCAACCTTTTAGAATGGGGTGGGGGGGCAAACTGCACAGAAGTTGGCAAGCCACCAAACAATTGGTGGTTGGGGGAAAGGGAGTGTTGCCACCTGGGGAACCCCCAGTGGTCCAGACTAGGATCCCAGGCGGGCCAGATTTGGGCCCGAGGACTGAGGTTCTGCACCCCCGGCATAAGGGAAGCCTATGCACAGAGTACCAGAGTACCACAAATTTTTGCATTTGCATTTTCCCATTATAACAGTTTTATTTAAAAGTGCATAAAACAGTGATGAAAACTTGTATTTCTTTCTGTTGCCCTAGTTATAAGTAATTGGCTCATATTGCTTGCTGCTATTTAGTGTTAAATGAATCTAATTTAAAAAAACAGTTTATATTTAATACAGTTGTGTGTTCTGGTGGAGTGGGGGACGGCCTTGAAGAAAACTGAGTTTTTAATGTCTTATTTCACCTTCAGCACTTATTGAGTCTTAATGTCTTGCCAGCTAAGCAATGGAAGGGCCGAGGGGGCACCAGCTTGGGCTGTGCTTAGGGCACCAGCTGGCCTTTATCCGGCCCTGGGTTCTGCACCCCCTGCATAAGGGAAGCCTATGCACACAGATTTCTACACATGTAGGCTTCCAGGGAAGCAGGGGGGGGGGCACTTATGAATCTCCAGAAAAGAGGTCAATGATTTGCCTAACAGTTGCATATGCTAGTGTGTATGCATAGATGCACATTTAGAAGTAATTATTATAGCTTAAATAGAAATACATCTCACCATTCTGCAGAAGACTATGACCAGGTGATCTGAGTGCCTGCCCGCTCAGCCTGCTGTCCAGGTGCTAACTCTTGATGGGCAACAGCTCTTATGGTTCATTATCTTGAAACTGGCATTAGGCAAGCCAACCCCAATGGAGGATGCCTTCAAGTAGGGGACGTTCCTCTGTAAAAGAGGACACAAGGCCACTCTAATGGGAGCTAGAACCCTGATCATGCAGGGCTTCAGCTCCTGTAGAGGATGACGCACAAAAGGTTTCCCTGCTCAGATGTCTACGCTCAATGCGTAGACATTGAGGAGCATGGCTGGGGAAGCTACATGATGTCAGAGGCAGGCCCGCAGTGCCATCCCACTGCCCCCTTTCTTTTTTTTTCTTTTTTTTCTTTTTATTTTAAAATTTTACATTACCCACTGCCCCCTTTCTATGCATGAAGGGTGCTTCTGTGTTCACCTAATGTTGTGTGCTACCCTGTTTGGGAGACAATTTAACTTTTATTTGTTATTCTAGCAGCATAAACAAAATGGAATCCCTGTGATTAAACTTACTTATCATTAGGTTTAATTGGTTCATCTGCCAACTCCAGTTGTGCTGCAGGCAATAATGACAGCATGTTCTTCACTAGTCATTAACAAATGGCATAATGCAAAAGATCAGATTTCTCCCAAGCTGTAGGAAGTGCAATAGTTGCTGACCAGTAGTTGTGGCAGAAATCACTTGTCACTGATACCAATAATAAATAAATAAACTCAGGAAGCATTTTTCTTTCTCGTCATTGCTAGATTATAATTGTTGTGTTATCAGTGGTCCAGTATGAATTTCTGTCCATAGAAAATATGTTAGTCATTTACTATTAGAAAAAGTGGAAATTCCTTACATCCATCCTGTGACTGTTCATCAGAGCTGTTTTCAGAATGAGTTTCCAAACCAAAATATTTATGTGTGATACTGCACCAATCTTGCTTCATGCATAATCCCAGACAAATATGATGTATCAGGGATTTCCCCATTATGGTTGGCTGTGATGCAGTTGGCACTGAAGGTATTCCACTACAGTTTGTATATATTTTTTAAAAAAACTAGGCTTGGCATTTGAATTGTCAAAAAACATGAGCAGTCAAATATAGTCAAATAATCATGAAGATATTTTTTTAAAAAAATGATGTATTAGAACAGTAACACAAAAAAAGAAAATCATGCTGATTACAAAAGCAACTCCCTACTAGAAAACTCCAGTATGTTTTCTCATAGACGCTTTAGTTTATAGCACACCGGGACAAATAGCATGGAGGCCCAATCTTCCTCACAGTAAATAAAATGGACTAACTGGTGGTATTTGGACTTCTGGTATTTGGAACCTGTGTAGAGTTGCCAACTTTTGCAAACAGAGGTTTTGGCACCTGGAGTCATGTCTCTGAGCATGTGCAAATTTCTTTTCCAAGGTATAGAAGTCTTTTTTTTAAGGAACACAGGGCTAAGTAGCCCTTAACATGTCTAGGATGTCATTCTTTTTTCTTTTTTTTTAAGGTGATACATCATCATTTGTTCACAGATTGTGAAATCTAGTGTCCTGTACTGCACTCTTTCTTGACTTACTAACCTACATCACATTGGTAAATGAGGCAATTTCAGGCAGCCCAGGATCACTGAAGCTTGTAAGCCTCCATGATCCTCAGCTGCCTGCAACGTGTATCATGAAGGGAAGGACACACAGAGGATGCAAAACCACCACCTACAACTTGAATAGATACAGCTTACTGAGAACATTCTGCTCCAGGCAAGGCTGGACAGAACACTGAAAACTGGCAGAGAACTGACTCAGGAACTTCCTGGTATGGCAAGCGAGGAGGGCGAGGGCCAATACACTACCATTAGTGGCCAGCAGATACTCCAGCAAAGCTTCTCCTGGAAGTGATAATCTGTCAAACGTAGCCATCGTGCAAGTTTGCAAGCCCCCACAATCTGCGGCTGCTTTTGACAGCTTTGCACAGCCAGGACAGGTTCTACTAGGGCTTCTGTGGCCCACAATCCTTGGCTGCAAATGCTTCCAGCAGTCAGTTGAGGCTTCAAGGTGTGAGACCTCCCTTGCATGTGGGAAGCTGTCATTTTGGGGTTTATGGGGTGCATGTGTGTGGATAGGGGAGTGCTAAACCAGGAATTCTTATCTGGCTTGGATTTTAATCTAGGCCCAAGTATGGTGAGCTTAATGGACATCTCTGTCTGGAATGACCATAAAGACAACATATCCAACACCATGCATTAAAGCTCAAGAACGAAAAGTTGTAGGGTTTTTGCTGAATTCAATGCTGATTTTATTTGAACATGGATTTAATTTAATAATTTTCAGAAGCCACAACAGTGTAACCTTAGTACAACACACAGCATACCAGGGAAAAAGATTATATCTGCTAAATGTGTGAGCTATTACAATTCTCTGTTGTTAATCTCTCTTAATATTTTCCCCATAGCAGGGATTCTCAAATCAATTTTGTTCTGCCAGGGCTACCGCAGGACCTCTAGAACCTGGCATGCTCTGTTCTTTAGTCATGCCAGAGCTCAAAGTCCTTTACTAGTTGCATGAAGATCTCCTAGTCACCAAAGAAGCAGATTGGTGTGCATACTGAACTACTACCTCCTCTGAAATGAAGGGTCTGTCCATGAATGCGAATGCTTGGTATGTGCATTGGAATGTCCACTGGGTTCTTAATCAAGGCATCTGTAAGAAAGCCCAACATTTGAATTCTGTTCAAAGCTTTTGGAAGATGGTTTAAAAATAAACCTTTAAAGCTATCTGGAAGCTAAACTGTCCTGTCCTGAGGTGAATGAAGAAACAAGCAATAGATAAGGAACCAGGAAAAAACAGAAGAATAAATGGTCAATTCTCCACTGGTAAAGAGGTTAATGAGTAAGTAGCTGAATGAACAGTTCAAGAGCATCCCTCTAGGAACCTTCCAATTAACCTCTTTTGTTTTTGTGAGATTCAAATAATGAAAAGTGATCTGGAAGGTGGGACCAAATTTGTCAATAATGCAAAATGATTTAGTCAAGATAGATTAATCTAAGAAGTCTAAAAACAGCTAATTAGGCAGCAGGACAGTATGTGAAATTCCTTATAGAGAAATGTAATGTGATGTACATGGGAGGGAACATTTAGGGCACAAGCCTGTGCATATTTAGACAGAAAAAAAGTCCTACAACTTCCAGTATGCCCCAGCCAGCCATGCTGGTTGGAGAATGCTGGGACTTGTTGAAGGACTTTTTTCTGTCTAAATATGCATAGGATTGCACCCTAAATTACTATTACATAATCAAGGAAAGCTGTACATTCTCATTCATTCAGTTCATTTCTATACCACCCAACAGCCAAATCTCTCTGGGCAGTTCACAAAAATTACGACCCAAATACAACATAATAAAAAGGAAAGCCTCTCTCTCTCTCTCTCTCTCTCTCTGAAACTGTCTGATTAAAAATATTTCTCATTTCAACACATTGCAGATGAATTTAACAATAGATAAAAGGAAGTGTGTTCTTTTAATAAATAATTAGAACTGACAACAATGGTAAAATTATTTTGTAAATGAGCCATGCATTCTAGTTTGCAAAAATAATTGATCTGTGTGAGACAAAGGGGGGGGGGAGAAAGGGAGAGGAAATAAAAGAAATATTAATTACTGCAGAGTACCCAGTCAAGGAATGATAACTGATATTAGTTTAATCATCTTAGATTCACTGTCCTTTTTATTTACAAAAATATTAGGACAGGGCCAAATGTTCAGCTCAGCCAAATTTCTCAGGTTTCAGGTGGGTTGAGTGGAGGCAAAAAAATTCATCCCATAGATCAAGAGTGGGGAGAATGTTTGGATGGGGGAAGCAGTTTGGCTGCAGTTCTTACTATTCACCAAAAGGTAGGGAAAGAACGGATCTGCAAGGTGAGATTAAAAGGTAAATTAATTGAAGGAAACAAGATTTAATCACCAGAGATCAGCCTTCCCCAACCTAGTGCCCCCTAGGTGTGTTGGACTACTACTCCCATCATTCCAGCCACATGGAGGACACCCGGTTGGGGAAGCCTGCCTGCCATAGATGGATTCCTGCACACCGAGCCACTGCAGCTTGTAGCTTCGTGTGCGTGACATCACGTATGAGTTACTATTTGTAGCAAGACAGCCAACCTCAGTCACAATTGAGTCCTGATGAAATTGCGTCAGATCTGTTAATTAATCTGCTCCTAAATTTAATCCTGCTTAAAATGAAATCTGCCATCACCTGCAAGGGGGAGGGACAAATTTCTCAAAGGGGAGAAAGGGGAGCCCTCTTCTGTGTCCCAGAGGAAGAAGAGAAACTGTATTGCGGCTGAGGATGTCTATTACATTTTGTATTTTGTGTCCATTTGTTAGATTTCTTTTCCAAGTGCTACATCTTGGCAGGTTTTGAAGAAATTGGAAGTTTTACTATATGTTGTAAGTTATTTATTTTTACAAATGTTGATTAATTAAAACATTAAATATTTGGTGTGTCTGGTCCCCTCCCCTCGGAAGTAACTTTATTATTTTAGAGCCACAAGTGTAAATATACTTGAACCATGTGATGTGTGTGACCTGTGTTAACCTGTTTGGGCCGGGTTACATAAATACACAATAAAGATACTTCGTTAGTACTATCTTGACCGTATGCATACATAATTGTTACTAAGGGATCATAAGCCCCTGAACTTGGAGGATTACAAGCATCCTATGTAGAGCGAGAGGAGCGGCAGAGATTATCTTCACCTCCCCGTCCTCCCACCCTGCATTTTTTGCTAGATGGGCTTTTTCCCCATCTAGCTGGGGCACGTCAGAGGGGGAAGGAAGGAGTCTGGAGAGGCCTCAGGATAACTCATATCCTGGCCTCTCCAGTCTCCCCAGCCACCAAAGCACCCCTTCTCCTGAGGTCAAGTTCCCAACCTTGGAGAGCAGCTGGCACAGTCCTTTATTTATTTATTTATTTATTATATTTATTAATCGCCCATCTGGCCAGGCCACCCGGCCACCCTGGGCTGATGTACAATTAAAATACAATAAAACAATACAATAAAATATAATAATAATTAAAACAATATAAAAAGTTCTTTTAAAAACCTAACCCACCCCATATTCCCGCCTGAACAGCCATGTTTTTAATGCATGGCTGGAAGCTCATCACGGAGGGGGCATGGCGAAGGTCACTAGGGAGGGAGTTCCATAATGTGGGGGCTGCCACAGAGAAGGCCCTCTTCCTAGTCCCCACCAGCCTGGCTGCTCTGGCTGATGGGATAAGGAGAAGGCCGTCCGTGGCAGATCTTGTTGAGCGGTCTACTTGATGTTGCTGGAGGCGCTCCTTGAAATAAACTGGGCCGGAGCCGTGTAGGGTTTTAAAGGTCAAAACCAACACCTTGAATTCGGCTCAGCAAGCTTTCTGTGCCAGCTGTGAGGGGGAGGGGGTTGGAGCTCTGATTCCCCCCTCTGAGGTCAGAACACTGTCTCCAACCTCAAACTGGGGAATCTGAAATATCCTATGGTCACTCAGATGCTGTCTAGGGGCCATAGGATTGCTCCCTCTGGAGCTCAGCTGCACTGTTATGTTTCAGGTATGCTTCACACTGACTCTAGTATCTACATTTTGATCCTCTGTTTTGGTTAAGCAGAGGCTTAGAATTAGGGATGTTATCTTTTGCTCGCGCGGGGCCGAGTGGGACCGAACTCGGCCCGGCTCGCGCCTGCGTGAGGCTCGTACAGGCCTACAGGCCTACCTTTTATCATATCATAGATCATAGAGTTGGAAGGAGCCTACAAGGCTATCGAGTCCAATGCCCTGCTCAATGCTTTTCCAGCGGCGGCTTGCCTCTCCGCGGCGAGCCGCCCGTGCCACCTGCGCTAGTCCCGTCACGTCACATCTGGCCTCGGAAGTGATGCGACGGGACCCTGCACAGGCGCGCTGGACCCCCGCGCGCTGTATTGCGCCTGCGCAGGGTCCCCATCGCGTCACTTCTGGGGCTGGATGTGACACGACGGTACCAGCACCGGCGGCTTGAGCAGCACGGAGAACTGCTACGCGCCGCTCAGAAGATCGAGAGAGCCCCCCCAAGGTTCATGTTTCATCCCTACATCAACTGGGGCAAGAAAGTTATAATTTATGATTGCTGATCTCTAAAACAAAACATCCGGTGTTCCAATAGTAAAGAGCCCACTCAACTCAGTTCCCTATTCAATTTTCCAACTGCACCAAAGGTCAAGATCAACTTGGAACCTCCTGCCATACCACAAAGTTGCAAAAAGAGTTGCCCAACAGGAAACCAGTAAGTCTGTCTCCTGACATCTTCCAAGCCAACTCACCCTCATCCAAGTCCCCAGTTACGTTTATCTTTAATTCAGTTAGAAGTGTTTCAGAAGAACCCATGTTTATGTTTTTATTTTGGTTGCTGTACCATGTGGGGCCTAGGGAGACCTAACAAGGCATACCTACCTTTGGTCACATCACAGCCGTCATCTGTCTGGGAACAAAAAAACAATGCACAGCTTGTTTTTGTAGAGGCAGGGTGGTATGTTCCCACCATTACTTCATGTATCACAGCCTCTGCAGTCCTGGTATCCAGTCCCTCTTAACAAATTCCCGGATCTCTGTGAACCTTTCAGAAAGACTTTCCTTAGACCTCCTTTCCTCTGAAACAGGTAAATAATATCTGTGCTTTAATCTTCCTTCTCTTCCCCCTGCCTCAAATTTCTCTCTGCCAACTCCCCATTCTCCCCTCAGGTTGCCTAACCCAAAGTAATTTACACTGTGAGTTTATGCCTTTGTGCCTAGGCCTCCAACACCACCTGCCAAATCCCTAACACCCTCACAACTTCCTTATTTGGCCACCATAACTTTCCCACCTCTGTGTCTCTCTTTCTCTGTCTCCTTCCTGGTCCTCTATGTCTAGGGTTGCCAGTTGCCAGTCCAAATTTAACTGGGTTAATCTAACCAACTTCCACTCTGCATCAAAAGCATACATTTAATAATCTCACATATTTATTTATTATTTATTAATTTATTTCATTTTTATACCACCCAATAGCCGAAGCTCTCTGGGCGGTTTACAACAATTAACAAGACAGTCCCTGCCCGCAGGCTTACAATCTAAAAAGACACGACACACAAGGAAAAAGGAATGGGGAGGGAAATTATATGCTGTAATGAAGTCTGTATTCTTTGATTTAAGACACTGTCTGTGTTTAATCACTGAGAGCCAGTGTAGCGGTTAGGGTGTTGGACTGGGACTTGGGGAGGGGGGTTTCTAATCCCCACTCAGCCATGAAGCTCACTGGGTGACTTTGGGCCAGTCACTAACTCTCAGCCTAACCTACCTCACAGGGTTGTTGTGAGGATAAAATGGAGAGGAGGAGGACCATGTAAGCCACCTTGGATTCCTTGAGGGAAAAGGTGAGATATAAATGTAATAATAAAAACAAATATCCCTTTGGTATAAGTATAAAGCACAACCACCCCATGACACACCTTGACTCTATGTGTGCACCTGTGTGTTATATGTGATCAGGGACACACAGTAACAATAATGCCTCAATATAATTAACCCATTTTCAACAGTTTAATGTAAGTTTGTAAAGAAACAGATAAGTTCTGGGAAGAAGAGAGAGGAAGCATTTATTCATCATGAAAGGGAGGGAAAAGTTGGGTTACTTTTCAGCCTTCCTCAGCAAGCACTTGCTTGAGTTCAGTTTTGCTTTAGAGCTGTAGTAGAATAAGAAATGAAGTCTCATTAGAGTGTCCCCCCCCCCCCCCTAGATTTTGACAACCTGGAGCTTCAAAAGCATCATATTACCATCTCTTCTCTATGCAGCCACACTGCATGTGGATACATTTGCTGGCCTGTTGATGCAACATTGTCACGACCAATTTAAAGTGCAGTATTGTCAACAAGCTAATGCATCTTCTATTGCTGTAATAGCATCCTACCACTTTAACTTCCATTATTGGAACAAAATTTGCTTTTATTCCCACTTTAAAATAAATCCCTGTCATCAGCATTTTATTTATTTCACCATTTACCGTAACAGCTCAGATCACATCAAATTGATTTGTAATCATACATGACCCAGTTCTGAATGGTGGCGTTGAGAAACTGCAGAATGAAACTAAATGAATTAACTGAGGTCAGTCATCAAGTAGCATCAACATTTCCATGTGCTCTCACAGAAGTAAAATACACATTTGCAAACAGGGCAAAGGCCCCATGAACATAAGATAAAGTGGCACAAATTTATGCTGAATTTTAAAGGAACGGAATAGACAACCCTCTTGCATTAAGGTGCTCCCACACATTTTCAAATGGCAATATTTTTTTATTTCTACAATTAAATTAAACTCCTTAGAAAACACTATTTTTTTCCCATTTATATATTATTGATCAGCTCAAATAAGAAATACGATTTTGAAAGGACATCCCGTTGCCAAATGGTGAGAATGCCAGACACTCAGGTTGTAAAATGCATTGCATTTCCACTGGAGTTTGTAGATCAATAAGATCATTGAGAACACTGGCTCTCATGCTTGGATGAGCTGCTAGCAAGGAATTATAACCCTACAATGCAGAGCATCATAAGGGTACAAAACTGTGATGTCATTCTCTCAGCGTGGTTGTTGTGAGGATAAAATGGAGAGGAGGAGGAGGATTATGTAAGTCTGCCTTGGGTTCCTTGCAGGAAAAAAGGCGGGGTATAAATATAATAAATAAATAAATAAACGTGGGACAATAGTGACGAGCTCCACCATTTGGGTCCTGCCTTCTTCCCATAGGATCTTCTGCAATATGGAAGTGTCATGACAGGAGCATATGCAGATCAAATGTCCCTCCTACAAAATAAGGAATTCTCATTTGGAAACTCTGCTGCTTCCATGTCAGCTGCCTCACCAGTTTATCCCCAAATCCTACAATGGATTCATACCCTTAGTAAGCAATAAAGAAAATGTGGATGAAGTCCATCACTAATGATTCAGAGCCTCTGGTACAAGTGAGAGATGACACACTCTCAGAATTCTCTCGGTAGAAAAGAACCTATTCTGGGGCAGCAGCTTGGTGGGAGCAGAGTTCGTATGCTGTTGTCGTATCTCCATGTATCTTCTTTTTTCAGCAGAAGAGTGGTCGCTTTTTCCACTTCTCCTCACATCATAAAAGAGTTCCATTACTCCCAATACCATGGCGTACATCAATGTCAGTGCTAGGAATGTCTTACGAATTGTTGGGGGGGCGCCGAGTCACCGCGGCGACTCTCCGCGGTGGCGCCCCGCACCTCGGTCTTCTGAGGGGCTCATAGCAGCTCTCCGCGCCGCTCGAGCCACCGGCGCTGGTCCCATCCCGTCACATCCGGCCCCGGTGCTGGATGTGACGGGACGGGACCGGCGCAGGCAGTTCACCGCGGAGAGGCGAGCCGCCACTGGACCCAGTAGGCCCGCAAGAGCCCTGCGCGGATGTGAGCAGGGCCGATTTCGGCCCGCTACACCCACACAAGGCGAACGGTTACATCCCTAGAATGTTTGCTTTATTTGGTAAACTAGAGACAAACAAGTTGGGACCTTCTAAAATGTGTGCGGAGTAGGGATTACCCATCTCCATACTCCATACTCTTAGATGGCTGGGACCTTCACTGCTCAGCTTGTGTCTAGAGAACAGCTAATGGCTCAGCTGTAACGGTCTGGGGCGTAGGTGGCGAAGTTCAGAGCAGAACGCCGGGACCAGGGGATGATGGAGGCAGGAGCAGGTCAGGGGTGAGCTGGATCCAGAAGACAGACCGAGGTCAGGACATGTATCAAGCGGGACGGGGTTGAAGCATGGAGCCCAAGCAAGGGCCAGAGCCAAAGGAGTAGCGATGTACGCATACCTTAAGGGGTGCTCACCTTGTGCTCAGCGAGCACCCCCACCGCTCCAGTCTTCTCACAGCGACACCAAGGCTCTTTTTGGATGCGCCGGGGACCCGGAAGTGACACAGTGGGTCCCGGATCTGTGCCAGGAATTGATGTGACAGGACCCCAGCACTGCTTTTTTCACGTAAATACCATAGAAAACCCCAGGACCCCAGCACTGAGAATAAGGAGCAAGCATTTTTTGCCTGCCCTCGGCAGGTTCCTGATCATGCCTGCCTTTGACACCGGCCCCGCTTGTTGTGCAGTTCTTTGGATTCTGTCCAGGAAGCCATCATCTGAACAAGTCTTTAGCACAGGGCTCTCCAACCTTGGGTCCCCAGATGTTGCTGGCCTACAGCTCCCAGCCATCATGGGTAATGGCAAGGGATTCTGGGAGCTGTAGTGCAGCAACATCTGGGGACTCCAGGTTGGAGAGCCCTACTTTAGCACTTTCACGGTGATTCTTCACAGTGAGGAAGTCCAAGCTTATTGTTTACACTACATGTGCATGTGTAGCTGTTGAAGAAATACCAGAGGGTGGCAGTTGACAGATTTACTATTGTTCACTGACCTGTAAGTCACTGATGTGCTTGGTGCTGGGCTAAGTTAGTATAACAACCAGCCCCACTCAGTGTAGAAGCTGTGAATATTGCATGAGGTGGAGCATTAATGGGCCTTTTGAGTCCATGCAGACAGAAATAAAAGATACCGAACCGCTCAAAGAAAGGAATTAGGCTTTTAATACTATTTGTCAGTTTAACCCGCCTCAATTAAAGGTCATAAACTTGAAATGTCTTTCATGCTTTTCTAAAGTTAAATTTTCTTGAAATGACTCATTGTTTGTGTGCCTGACACACAAATGTCACTGTTACTAATCAGATTTGTATATTGACTAGGAAAGCTTTAGTAAAGTCTTAGATCTGATCAAAAGAGATTGGGAGAGTGGTGTGTCTGGAAGAAATCATTCTTGTCAGCTGGGGAGCAGGATAATTCAGATGCAATAAGCATCAAAAGAAATAATTTATCTTTGAGTTTGACAGCATGCAGGAAATGAATTAGTGATTTGCTGTATATTTTATTTTATTCCTAGATCATAGGGAAAAGGCTGTGGCTGCCATGATATGTGGGCGGAGGTTGAATTTACATTTTTTGCTTTGAATGTGAGCAAATCGGGGAAGCTATGTGAACTCTTTCATAAATGTCTGGTGGTTTAATTGCTGAAGAATCTGTTGTATCTTGTGCTTTGAAAAACATAAAATGTGTCAACAATTAAAAAATGATATAAAGAATAAAGTGTTATGGGCTTAAATAGGACCTGTGAGTAACTGCTTGTTCCACCACAGCCACCTCAAATCAATACGGAGAGGCTGTAAGTGATATGTGCATATGTGAGGAGCAAGAGTTTTCTTGGTGGGCAGGAAAACATCTGGATTATGAGAGAGGGAGGCTGCGTTCGCACATCACACTAAGCCACGCTGCAAATAAGCTACGAAGTGTGGATTGTTCAGGGACAACCCACGGGCAGCCTGACAAAGGATTGGACTCACCGTGGCTTGGTCTCCCCCTGCTTCTCCCTCAGTCCTCCAGCCAGTATCCCAGTGTCCTTCATGGCAAAACCTGTCTTGCCACACATACCCTGCTCCAATCACTACCCCTTTTCATTCGCCACTGGGTGGGTTTTTTTCAGAGCCTCAAAAATATGCAATTGGGGTCACCTTTTTTTTCAACCTCAGAAATTTGCACAATTGTGTTTATTGTTTTTGTTGTTGTTGTTGGTCTTTCGCAAGTGCACTCCTGTGCACTCCTACACATACCTACACATACCGGCTGTCTGGTATGTGTAGTCTTGCCTGGTCAATTTCCTTGTATGTTTCAGCTGTTTGGTGGCATCACTAGTCCTATTTACCCCTCTTGTCCTCACAGAAACGAAGGTATTCAATCCTTGGACAGTAATCAGATTCAGCATGTTGTGGTTTTGAGCAAGCATAAGCATCAAGTTTTTTTCCCGAGAGTGGCCCTTAGCAACTGGCTCTGCATCCATCTCTGCCTATATATCCTATAAGAAGTAGCCACAATACCAGAGATTATCATTATCTCTCCAATGAAATATTATTTTAGAAAGTAACTTGCATTTTTCACTACAAACTATTTGTGTTCCTTTTCAATGGGACTCTAGAAATTGTCAAAGGTGAATTGGAGGTTTAAATGTTCTTCAGAAGAAATGAAAATGTCTTCATTAAAATGTCTTTTCGGTTCTTGTTTAGACATTATTGATCTTATATAACAAGCAGGTGAGGGACTCTCCTGGGAAATACTCCTGTGTAATTGCTCTGGTGACATAGGCAGCAAACACCACCATGGACAAAAAGTTGTAGGATCATAATCAATACACTGCCTTTTCACACTGACAGCCCTGAGTAAGGAAATATGAAGCTGGGCAATAGCAGATATTAAGTGATGATCCTTCCACATTGACTGTGAACCCCAAATGTCATCTCACTAGTTAATTTCAGCTTGCATACAACTTCTATTATACCACCCTTATGTCATGGGATTCATGGGATCACAACCTTCTCAAGACATTTTTTTACATTGCAAAGTTCTATATTGAAGAACTTTGAAGATAAAGTCACTCAAATTCGTCATGAATTGGACACCACAATTAGTGCAGCTTCTTTAGTAGAGGTGTCCAGAGCATTCATCCGGTCTGGTTTTATTGGATGAATTTCAGTTATTGAGGCCCGAGGATGCAGACAAGGTGCTTGGTCAAGTCCAGGTCGGCCACCTGTGTGCTTGACCCTTGCCCATCATGGCTTATTACATAAAATAAGGAGGGGATAGCCGGCTGGGTCCAGGAGGTTGTAAATGCCTCCTTGAGAGAGGGAGTGGTGCCGGCCTCTTTGAAAGAGGCGGTGATTAGGCCACTTCTTAAAAAGCCTAACCTGGACTCAGATGATGTTAATAACTACAGGCCAGTAGCTAATATCCCATTCCTGAGCAAGGTGCTTGAGCGGGTGGTTGCTGGTCAACTCCAGGCACTATTGGATGAAACGGACTATCTAGATCCATTTCAATCTGGATTCAGGCCTGGTTTTGGAATGGAAACTGCCTTGGTCACCCTGTGGGATGACCTCTGCTGGGAAAGGGACAGGGGGAGTGCGACCATGTTGATTCTCTTGGACCTCTCAGTGGCTTTCGATACCATCGACCATGGTATCCTTCTGGATAGGTGGTCTGGGTTGGGAGTTGGAGGCACTGCACTCCAGTGGTTCCGATCCTACTTGGGCGGCCGATTCCAGAAGGTGGTGCTGGGGGATTACTGCTCTGCCCCTTGGCAGTTATGCCATGGGGTGCCACAGGGCGCTATTTTATCCCCTATCCTCTTTAACATCTACATGAAATCACTGGGAGAGGTTATCCGGAGGTGTGGGCTGAGGTGTCATCAATATGCAGATGACACCCAGCTCTATCAGGTGAGGCAGTGGCTGTTCTGAATCAGTGCCTGGACACAGTAATGGACGGGATGAGGGCTAATAAACTGAGACTCAATCCAGATAAGACGGAGGTACTGTTAGTGGGTGGTTCGTCTGCCCGGCTAAGTGATATTCAACCAGTTCTGGATGGGGTTGCACTCCCCCGAAGGATCAGGTTCGTAGTTTGGGGGTGCTCTTGGATCCACAACTGTCACTCGAGGCACAGGTGAACTCGGTGGCACGGAGCACCTTTTATCAGCTTAGGCTGATATACCAACTATGTCCTTATCTGGACAGAGATAGCCTAGCTACAGTTATCCATGCTCTGGTAACCTCTCGTTTGGATTACTGCAATGCGTTATACGTGGGGCTGCCTTTGAAAATGGTCCGGAAACTTCAGCTGGTCCAAAACAGGGCAGCAAGATTGTTAACAGGGACTGGTCGATGATAACATACTATGCCAGTGTTTTCTCATCTGCACTGGCTGCCAGTCTGTTTCCGGGCCCGATTCAAAGTGCTGGTGCTAACATTTAAAGCCCTAAACAGCTTGGGGCCAGGGTATCTGAAGGTAGAGGTCAAAATAAGGCTGGGCACGCTGCACACCCCGTTTCCCCCCCGCCCCCTCCCCACCTCATTTTTCCCCCCTGCCCGCCTCCGCGGAGAGCCGCCCCAGCCGCCCAATCCGGCAGAGAACCGCCCACTCTGCTCGATTGGTCCCGTCGCGTCACTTCTGGGACTGAAAATGATGCGACGGGGCGGTTCTCTGCCGGATCGGGCGGCTGGGGCGGCTCTCCGCGGAGCGTGCAAGCTGCCCCGAAGAGGAGGTAAGGTCTCACCGGGGCGTGAGCGGGGCCATGCTCGGCCTCGTTCTGCCCCGGCGGAGGCTCGATTTACAACCCTATGACTGAAGGATCGTCTCCTCCCATATATACCTGCCCGGACACTAAGATCTGCATCAGCGGTCCTTCTCCAAGAGCCCCTGCCAAAGGAAGTGAGGCAGGTGGCTACCAGGAGGAGGGCCTTTTCTGCTGTGGCACCCCGGTTATGGAATGAGCTCCCCAAAGAGACCTTTCTGTTCTCCCAGGCATTTTAATCATTTTAATCATTTTAATCATCTTAATCATCTTAATCATCTTAATCATTTTAATCTTGTAATTGTTTTTAATTCCGTTATTGTAACTGCTGCTGCTAGCTCTGCTGTTCGTTTTTAATCTGTGGTTTTAAATTTTATATTTATATTGTATTTTATGATTTTAACTGTTGTAAACCGCCCAGAGAGCTTCGGCTATTGGGCGGTATAAAAATGTATTAAATAAATAAATAAATAAATATTAGATGAGCTTGTTTCTTTTACCAATATTGAAATGGGGGGTAGCATGGCAGAATAACACAAAAGGTGTATAGGACAAAAGTGACCTCTTGTATATACCATATAGAGAGTACACTCAAACATGAGAGCCTATGGCTGCATTTAGACATCACATTAAACTATGCCTTATCATGATGGGAAGAAGATTAACCTGCCCCAGACTCTCTTCCTCTCCCTTTCTTCCTTCAGTTCAACTGCAAGGAGGTGATTGGAAGCTTTTGCTTCCAGTTTCAATTAACAGTATTATGTCCAAACCCTAAACTGTGGTTAATTTATTCTTAACTATGGTTTGTTGAAACAAAGCAGCTTCATAAACCCTGGTTTGATGTTGGCTTGTTTCAAACAAACCATAATTAAGATTAACCAGTTTGTCAAGTTCAGATGGCACAGGAAGTTGTAGTTAATTAAAAAAAAATGGAAGCAAAAACATCTGACCTCTTCTTTGTGACTGTAGCAGGGAAGGATGGGACAAATTGCAAGCCTGTGTGAGGGAGTATGCAAGCTGTAGAGGAGGCTAGGGTCATTCAATCACGATAAACCATGGTTTATCATGATGTCCAAATGTGGCCCATCATGTATCTTTGGCTTTCTCTGTTTGAACATCTATGAACAACTTCAAGATTCTTGGTGTCAGGGTGAAGCTAGCACCTTTCACTATGACCTAGCATCGTTGGGGGTAAAATAGAATTATTGAGTAGAAATTTGGACAGCTTTACTAAAATCTGCAAAGTTGCCTTCTAATCTGTTCCACATCCAAGTAGGACACTTCACACTACAACAATAATCTTTCTGCATCTTCTAATATCTGCATTCGTCAAAAAACTCCTTTTCTTCAGAACAAGTGGGGGTGTGTGCACTTTTGCACTTTCCTGAGCAGCTGCAGCCTCATGAAAAAAAAATGCAATATGTGCATCACGCTGAGGATTATCAGGGCAAAAAAGAAAAATATGAGGATCTTGCTTCAAAGGGGGTGTAAATCCCACCATCCCCTTTTTGCAAAGAAAGATCGCTTGTGCCTTTGCTTTCTCATGACAGCTTGCCTTTTGACAGGCTGTCAGGGCAAAGCAAAGGGGGGAAACCTATCTGGACCCTCTCTGGGCCAATGTCCAGGGCTGGGACCTACTGTACTATGACAGCAGGCACCCCCCAGAACATTGACCCAGCCCAGCCTTCCTTTTTTCAAACTTGTGCAAGTGTGAACCTCCACACTTGTTCAAGTCCGACTATAAAAATAATTTTAAAAAAATACTTAGTGGAAAACATTTTTATTTTATTTTTATTTATTATATTTATACCCCGCCTTTTTTCCTGCAAGGAACCCAAGGCGGCGTACATAATCCTCCTCCTCCTCTCCATTTTATCCTCACAACAACCCTGTGAGGTAGGTTAGGCTGAGAGTCAGTGACTGGCCCAAAGTCACCCAGTGAGTTTCACGGCCGAGCGGGGACTAGAACCCAGATCTCCCGGGTCCCAGTCCAACACTCTCACCACTACGCCACACTGGCTCTCCCGCTACGCCACACTGGATGTTTGGGGAGCAATTTATTTGTTTTTTGTTTTTTTCAAAAAAGTGGTGACTGGCCGGCCAGCCAGCCCTTCCAATATGCCGCTTGGGCACTTTGAAGGGACTGTTACTGGTGGCGGCAAGGGTTTTTCTTGCCACTCTTGACTTGTGCCTCACTCGCCACTGGACGTTTACCCATGGTGGGAAGTGTCGATCGGGTTTGGACAGCACAACAACCCCTAGAACAGCCCATTGGTTCTCAAGGTGGCTTATCTGGAAAAAAACCAAGACACCAGGCTGAGTTCAGGCACGACAACCAACCATGGCATCTTACTCATGATGGCTTGTCATTTGTGTCAACCAAGTCATAGAATAGGATTAGAAATTAGAAATTGGGAAGTAAAAATAGGCTAAATTATTTGCTTCTCAAGATCATAAGAAATAATAGTACTATCTAGTAATTTCAAACTGATGTGTGTGTTTTTCTTTCCTCCTTTAACATAACAAGTACAACAAAAGAGAATTGTTCACCAAGTGTTATTTAGTTTGTTAATTCCATTGGGGATTGCGGATATAATTATATCCCAGTATGATTTACTCAAACATATCTTAGACCAATGATGAACAGCTGAGATGAAAAAAATCAAGGGATTATCTTAATTATAGAAAAGTGGTTTGCTATTAAACTAATTGAATAAAAAAATAATTGGATTATGTATGATTTTCAACAGCTCCTAGATTTTAAACTGTAATTAAATTCACATACTTACCATTAAAAAAAAATAGAACAGCTGAAAACAAACTATATGTAAAAATACAAAATAGCACAGATATCCACATCTTAACATCAAAAGGTACAACAGGAAAGATTACTAGCTAGTTCTGCTTCTCAAAATGTTAAATTAATGCAACATGTGTTAGACTTGAGATTGCTCATGTAGGGCCCTTTTAAATATAACTGCTTGATGAGAAATCCATGAGAATTGGCCGAGAATCCATTATTCTTAAACAATTAACCCATTTGCATTCATTAAACAGAACTGCAATGCCTATTTTCACCTCCCACCCCCACCCCTGCTTGTTTCCATTAGCCAAATCTAAACAAAACAAGGATAACAAAACAAGGATGGGGACAGTTCAAAAATAACTCACCGGATATTTCACTCAATTTGTAACTTCAGACACCAAATCCTGTATAAAAATAACTCTGAGGCTTATTTTGCTTTATATATATATATATATATATATTATGTACCTTTTTATTTTTGTGTTGAGTCTTCCACTTCTTTTACTGAATGGGTTCGTGAGTCCTTTGCATGCAAAGATAAATAAAATGTGCAACTGTGAGTGGGTACTACATAAAATATTAAACTCAATTATTGGTAATGAAAGTACATAACAGCATAAAAATATAATACTGGTTTTTTATTTATTTAATTTATTTATTACATTTATACCCCACCTTTTTTCCTGCAAGGAACCCAAGGTGGCTTACATAATCCTCCTTCTCCTCTCCATTTTATCCTCACAACAACCCTGTGAGGTAGGTTAGGCTGAGAGTCAGTGACTGGCCCAAAGTCACCCAGTGAGTTTCATGGCCGAGCGGGGACTAGAACCCGGATCTCCCGAGTCCCAGTCCAACACTCTCACCACTACGCCACACTGGCTTTTAGGACAGAAGCGCAAGACACAGAAATTAATTGAATTACACCACAGCCAATGTTAAATAAACTGCTGCAGTGTTATCAGAATACCCCTTTTTATATCCCAAACAGATGATTAGACTTCAGAATTCATAGGAACACGTATCATGACGTATGCATTGGGCAGGTCTGCACTTTCCAAGTTTTCACACAAAGGAGAAGCTCCATTAGAGCTTAATCACACCAATGTGTGATGGTGCGTCATGTTCATGTGGGGCTAGACCCAAATCCCCCTTTTCATAGCTCCACTTGTGGGCTGTGAAATGGGGCATTTCAGCTAGTTTGACTGGTGGGACAGATTTGGAAGATGGCACTCTTTCAGCCTTCCTGCTGCCGCTGAGCCTGACCACCATTTTTATTTTCCCAAAATGCGCTGGAATCATGACTAGAGATAGATGAATCCATCAGTTTTTATTTCTCCCACATCTGCTCTGCATTTAAAAAAAAATCTCAAGTACTTTCTGTCCCATTTGTAAAGAAATTTGTGTGATTTTTTTCTAAGTTCTTATCAAAAGTGAACCAAATGAAATTCTCACCCATCTGCACTGACCAAATTCAATAGGCATAGCTATTCCCAGCATGAAGAGGACCATATTGTATCTCCCTGCTATGTAGCTGTTAACGATAAGGAGCCTGTCCAAAAAAAAAAAAAAAAAAGAGGTAGCAACCCTAATTCAGTCAGTATCACAAACATAGTTCACAGAGATTCAAAGCCAGACTTTTAAGGACTCAAAGCTGCCTGGTAGATGAATTTGTCAGTTTTACTTTCTTGTACATTTTAATTTTTTTAATCTCAAGTTCTTTCTGTCCCATTTATGAAAAAGTATATGAATTTTGGTAAGTTCTGATTTAAAAAAAACCCAACCTAACAAAATTCTCACCAGAATCATTCCAAGCTGCACTTTGAAAAAATGGCAGCCCCTGCAGGGCTGTCTCCTCTAAACTATGCTATAAAAAAAACTGCAGCGCTTCACTTTTCATTATGGCCTAGGAAGATAGCATAAGACACTAAAAAGGTCAAGTATTTTCAGTAGCTCCAAGGCACTAATAGTACATGGAGCAAATTACAAGGAGAGACAATGACCAAGTTGTAAATTATATGGTCTCGGGGAAATGGCTCTATTAATAAGGGAGGAGGACCAGACCAATGGTTAGTAATCCATGATAGCATGGGGTCCATCAGGTTTTGGCGCTATTTTCAGTCATAGACTGCCACTTCCCAAGCTAGTGTAGAAATACCCTTACAGTAGCCTTCCTCAACTTGGTGTGCCTCAGATGCGTGGGACCACAACTCCCATAATTCCCAGCCAGCATGTCCATTGACTGGGAATTATGGGAGTTGTGGTCCAACACATTTGGAAGGCAGAAGATCTTGGAAGGATGTCTTAGAGTGCAAGCCCAACGCAGACATATAGCAGGGCATTTTGCAAATCATTTTGCATTTTGCAAAATCTTAGCTAGTGATCCACTGAAAAATCATAAAAAGCTATCAGACTTAAGGTATTTCAGTGTTGTTGATCTTTACACTGGTGATAGTAAAGTTAGGAAATTTGCTTCAGTGTCATCATCATCAGGCGATCACTCGTGACCGAGTAAGATTGTCTTCCAGGATAAAAGGAGGAAATTCTAAAGGAAGATTGTGTAGACTCTAGCGATGGGTCCGTAAGTGACTGTGGAGGCCAATTCTAGATCCACACAGCTTCCCACAGTGAGGACACAGGTTACCAGATGGAAGATGGTCCTGTGAAGGATTCGTTTGACGTGCTTTTCGCTTAGCACGTTTCTCCCTTTCACCTTGCACTCGGGCTTTTTCAAAGTCCATGGAACCTTTGTGAAAGGCCAACCTCCATTTAGATCGTTCATGTGCCAGAGCTTCCCAGTTTTCGATGCTTATATTGCATTTTTTTTAGATTAGCCTTATGAACATCTTTAAACCTTTTATATTGACCACCGATATTCCGCTTTCCATCCTTGAGTTGGGAATAAAATAACTGCTTGTGTAACTGGCTACTGAAAGCTTGGTTCGCAAAAAATGACTTACATGTAAATGTCTTTTAGGTTGCAGTCCTAAGCACAATTACATGGGAGTTCATTCTGATTTAACAGATAGGACTTGCTTCTAAGTAATGTATTTAGGTGTGGGCATAAGACACATTAACAAAGGAAATATTCAATTTGCTTGAATTCAGATGTTCCTAGTTGTGAATCGCAGGCTACCCATCCGAAAAGCATTACCTTTCACTAGTTTAAATTCAATTAGTAGAAGATAGGGCACAATTACTCTCTTGTGGCTGCACATAACTGGACTTATGTCAGCATGGTATATTCAATATATATGTAAAGCATTATAGCTTTATCCATTTTTTAAAATTTCATGTAATCTTCATTTGGCCACTAAGTGTGTCCCAATTAAGCTGAGTGAATTGTAATAGTAATGGGGATATGTACTGTGAGTTTATCAGCTATAATATGATTTCCTAATAGGATTAAATTACTTAATCCTTCATCCTCTTGCTTTATCAGTCCATGCCAGAACACTGTATTATTGCCGGATGAAACTGGACAGTCCTGTAATTTATTAATCTCCTACAGCACTAGTTCTAAAACCTTTCGTTCTACAGCAGTCCCTTTCCAGTCAATGGAACTACTCTAAAGGAAATAGTTAAGAAATGCAGTCATGATAACTTACACATAAAGTAACAGCATAACCCATTTTTTTTACAAACATAAACTACTCATTTTCTGCAGAGTCAAATACATTAATAACAATCAAAAGCTGTTGGAGCTGCGGGGCGGGGGCATGTTAGCACTGTACGTTGCAACAAAAGCAACAAGGAGCCTTGGGTCACCTTAAGGACTAACACAGGCTGACTGTCTGATTATATGGATCCACTACACTGGCAGTTCTATATAAACAGTGTTCAGGTATTGACAAATCCCCGCGCGAGCATGCCAGGAGCGAGAGCTCTTACCCTCTGTCCAGCTCCCCCCCCCCGAGTTCTTTATGAATACCAGAATGGAAACATGTCTGCTTCCAAGGTACACCTGCTCAGAAGCACTTTCTGGACATTTTATAAGTAAATATGTAGCAACATCACAGCTGTTTGTTTGTTTGTTTGTTTAGGGACTGCCTTCGTTTTTATACCCCAAATCCTAGTTTGTCAGGTCTTGTGTTTCCTTCATTAAAATGTCATTGGTGGCATGTTTCTCATTGGCAGCCCCTCCCCCACTGTTGGAGTATCTGAAAGTTTTCTGAAGAGACCAAAGTCAACCATATGTGTTTCCTACTTTGCGGTTGGCAGTGGCTGGCTGCTTACTGCGCAAAGTGCCTTTCCACTAGAGTTCCCATTGCCAAAGCCTCCAGTTGCGAGTCGATGTGGAAATAAAAAGGCGAGACACAGGTAAGTGGGTTAAACATAGGGTCATATTTGTTGATCTTTAATATGATTTACAGGGATGTCCAACAGGAACCTGCCAATTAACAGTCAACAGGTGACTAGACTGGTATCTTTGGGGCGTGCCAGACCTGGCCTGTAAGAGTGGTGGAGGCTGGTTTTACCCCTCCCCAGCATCACACCTTTCCAGGTAAGCAGGGAGGACTCCTGATATCACCCTCTCCTTGGGCCCCACCTAAGCAAATGAGACAGGTGATCCCCACAGGTGATCCATACCCATGGTTCCCATAGCCCTGAATGGAAAATCTCTGGAATCACTGGTCACCATTACGATGACTCAGGTCACAGTCACACATTTCTCACACATACCTGCCACAGGGGCAGGACAAGCCTCTGCTTGGTCTACTACCACCACGACCCCTGCCTAGGATACAACTCTGCAGGCTCTCCATAGATCATTAAGGAACATATCATTGACCTCATTTGATAAATTCCATCAGCCCGATAGAGTTCAACTTGGGAGTGTTTGATACCAGGGAATAATGTCACCATTCCAACCTTCCAAGACGATGTGCAGCTCCCTATTTACCTTCTTCTCTGCCCTATACAGGCCCCTGGGATTCCCATCACCTCTCCAAACTCTATGGTTATCATAACTAGGAGATCCAAGACACTAAGAAATATATTTGGGGCATGTGCGCCATGGGCCCACTCCTAACACTCCTGGTGGCTACCAGGAGGAGGGCCTTTTCTGCTGTGGCACCCCGGTTATGGAATGAGCTCCCCAAAGAGGTTTGCCTGGCACCTACTTTGTATTCTTTCTGGCGCCAGGTGAAGACCTTTCTGTTCTCCCAGGCATTTTAATCATTTTAATCATCTTAATCATTTTAATCTTGTAATTGTTTTTAATTCCGTTATTGTAACTGCTGCTGCTAGCTCTGCTGTTCGTTTTTAATCTGTGGTTTTAAATTTTATATTTTATATTGTATTTTATGATTTTAACGGTTGTAAACCGCCCAGAGAGCTTCGGCTATTGGGCAGTATAAAAATGTATTAAATAAATAAATAAATAAATAAATATAAATAAATAAATAATGACAATGATTTTGATTATATAAAAAAAATTGTGATCTTCCCATATCTTTGGGGCCATTCTCTTTTTTTTTTTTGGTCCATTCATTAGAATAAATAGCTGTTTTGAAACTGAATTTCTTTTTTCCCCCAACACACAAACCCAACCTGCATGAAAAATAGTGTCAGAATATAACAGTACATTTAATTGTGAATGAACACTATGTTCACCCTACTATATCTGGTTCTCTCAAACCATTATTTTATTACCATGTATTCCAAAAAATGAATAATAATTGCTTTGAATTCATCTGTGGCACTCATACATAGGACTTGATCTTTTGCAATCTTGCAAGGTCCAAGCACTTGTTTATTAGGAAGGTAACTGATGTGCAGCTTTTGGACAAATGGAACCAGCTGATGTTCACACATCGAGAACATGTCTATGTCCTTCGCAATCACCATCTCATCATGACCTTCATCAAATATGGCATCATCTGTTTCATCTGTGGCAGTCTCCTGGTAGCCTTTGCTGAAGAACTGCATGGTCATGGCCACTCTTGGAGCCAAAGGGAGTGCCTGACCCCAAAGTATGGGCCTTTCCCCCATGGGAATGGAGGATATTGCATTGAAAATTGCCCCCAATACCAAAGAACAACCAGGGAGAAGATTACCCATGTGCTCTGTAAGCAGGACAGTCACTATGCACTGGGATGCCTTGATGGGATGAGGAGAGAGAAAAGGTGGGCCGCACTCCCCTGACTTACATGGGAACTCAAAGACTCCACCCTGTCACTTTTTCTTCCCTTTCCTCCAATCTGGGGGAAAGAGATGGCATTTTATTTTGTTGTCCTCCTATTTTATTTATCAATATTTCTTCAAAATACTATTTTAAAAAATGGCACCAGGAGGTGTGACCTTGCATAGTACCAAAACTGAGCTCCTTGCCAATATTTACAGCTAAGTTATTGCCCTTTCAACATTGGGATTATAATGAAAATGCTGGCACAACTTTACTATAGCAGTGCCACTGTAATAAAATTTACAAGGTGCAATCAAGTCTCTGAGATGTCTCAGCCAGTGTCATCTCTTGATGTATTTCTTGGGAGCATAATGGATCAAGAGACTGACAACTGTGATGATTGTGTGATTGAAATGGTTATCAAAGCAATGCTGGCAGGAACAAGGAAGTCATTTTATTTCCAGCATCCTTTGTTGTCCTTATGGGGAGAAACAGATTTTGTGGGGAGAAGAAGTAATTGAAGAGTTTATGTGTAAGGGATCATCACTGCAAATTTGCAATGCTCATAATTGCAAAACTACAGTAGGATGCACTAACATTACAACAAAATCCATTTTCATTGACTTTTACAATGACAGTCATAGAAATGAATGCAATATATCAGATTCAACTGAGAATATGCGAGGATAACACAGGAATATTAACACGTATGAACAATACGGATCCATCTTTAATATTGTTTTATCACTGGTGTCTGATCTCCTGTGAAAAATATATTATATATTGCGGCATGTACAAGTTTAGGATAGCACCGCATCTTTTATCTGGAATATTTAGCCAATCTTGGACCCTTAATTTTGAGAAAACATGTCCAAAATAAATAAAATGCCAACGGCATGCAGAAGGTCAACTAAGTAATCCAACACAACAAGTACAATCCCTGGTGGGATTTGAACTCACGGCATTAGTTCCTTCCTGCAGGGGTGAGGGACTTAATTGGATAGTCTGTCCAAGAGATTGATGGAATACAATGGATTTCCGAATGCTCTTGGGGATCCGCGCTGCTCCACGCCGCTCGGAAGATCAAGGCCGGGGGGCGCCACCACAGAGAGTCAAGGCGGCAGCGAGGCACCCCCCCCCCTGAAAGGTTTGTGGACACCACTAGGCAGGGCAACTGCAAACATGCTTGGAGGATACTGATTATCTAGACCCATTCCAATCTGGGTTTTAGCCTGGTTATGGGACTGAATCAGACTTGGTTGCCCTGATCGATGACATTTATTGAGAGAAGGACAGGGGGTGGGGTGACCCTGTTAATTCTACTCAATCTCTCATCTGCTTTTAATACCATGAACCGTGGTATCCAGCGGTGTCCATGTACCTGTGGGGGGGGCTTGCCTCTCCGCCGCCACGATTCTCCGCGGCGGGGCGCCCCCGCCTCATTCTTCCGAGCGGTGCGGAGCGTCCTCCGTGCTGCTTGAGCTGCCACCGACTGGCGTGCTGGTCCTGTCGCAT
This sequence comes from Shinisaurus crocodilurus, assembly GCA_021292165.1. Taxonomy (NCBI): domain Eukaryota; kingdom Metazoa; phylum Chordata; class Lepidosauria; order Squamata; family Shinisauridae; genus Shinisaurus; species Shinisaurus crocodilurus. Next base: position 227,963,933 of record CM037879.1, read on the forward strand.
CACTTCCGGCGCAGCGGAAGTGACGCGACAGGACCAATGCGGGTGGCGCGGGCGGCTTGCCACGGAAAGGCAAACGGTTACATCACCAATGGTATCCACCTGGATCAGTTCTGTGGATTCAGCATTGGAGGCACTGTGCTACAGTGGTTCTAGTCCTACCAACAGGGTAGATTTCAGAGAGTAACACTGGGTGACTATTCCTCGGCCCCTTGGCAACTGAACTACAGTGTTCTGCAGAGTGCCATCTTGTCCCCAATGTTGTTTAACATCTATAGAAAGCCACTGGGAGCAGCCATTAGGGGATTTGGAGCAAAGTAAGTGCCATCAGTATCCTAATGGCACACAGCTCTATCTCCCTGTGACATCTGAGTCAGGTGAGGCTGTGCAAGTCCTGGATAAGTGCCTAAATTCAGTGATGGGCTGGATGAGGGCCAATAAACTGAGGCTGAATCCTGGCAATATGGAGGCCCTGTGTGTAAATGGTTCCCAAGTCCAAGATATAAGCTCATTGCCTGTTATAGATGGGGTTGCAGTCCCACTGAAAGATCAGTTTTGTAGCCTGTGGTACTCCTGGAACCATCTTTGTCAGTGGAGGCCCAAGTGGCCATGGCAGCCCAGAGTGCCTCGTACCAGCTTCGACTGGTACACCAGCTACAGCCTTTCCTGGACAGTGATAGCTTGGCCACAGTGAAACAGGCACTAATAACCTCAAGACTGCTTTACTGTTATGCACTCTATGTGGGGCTACCTTTAAGGTTGTTACAGACGCTGCAGCTAGTGCAGGATGGATCAGCTCAATTGTTTTGGGAAACTGCCCCTTTTCACCATGTAACACCTCTACTGGGGAAACTACAGTGGCTGCCTATTTGCTCCCAGGCCAAGTTTAAGGCTTTGTTATCAGTGTATAAAGCCCTAAACAACTTGGGACCAGGATACCTGAGAGAGTGCCTTCTCTCTTACCAGCCTGCCTTGCCACTGACATCATCAGATGTGGCACTCTTGGTGGTTTCTTACGGACCTGCAATCCGCTTGGAGTTCACTCAGAGTAGAGCCTTCAATGTACCAGCTCCCTTTCTCTGGAACTCCATGCCAGTTGATGTCAGGCAGGCATCAACCATGTTTCATTTTCGGTGCCTGCTGAAGACATTTTTATTGAATCATAGAATCATAGAATCATAGAAAAGTAGAGTTGGAAGGGGCCTACAAGGTCATCGAGTCCAACCCCCTGCTCAATGCAGGAATCCAGGTCAAAGCATCTCTGACAGATGTCTGTCCAGCCGCACCTTGAATGCCTCCAGACTAGGAGAGCCCACCACCTCCCTAGGTAGTTGATTCCATTGTCTTATTGCTCTGACAGTCAGGAAATTTTTCCTGATGTTTAGGTGGAATCTAGGTTCCTGTAACTTGAGCCCATTATTCCGTGTCCTGCAAACTGGGATGAACGAGAAGAGATCTTTGCCCTCCTCTGTGTGACATCCCTTCAAATACTGGAAGAGTGCGATCATATCTCCCCTCAGTCTCCTCTTGAAACAAGCCTTCCCTGACTAAGCAGCCATGGTTTTACTGGCACAATCTGATTTAAAGGTTTTAATTCTGTATTATTGTTGTTGTTGTTGTTGTTGTTGTTGTGGTTGTTATTTCCCTTTTACTGTTCACTGCTTGGATATTTTATTAATGCAGTGCAGTATATAAATTGTGTAATTAAATAAATAAGAAGCAAGAATTAAGATGTTGGTCCAAACTCAACAAAATAGTATTCATTAAACCATAGCCTACATGGGTTTTAGTTCATTTTAACTTTTAAACAGGAAGCACACTACATATGTCGCTTGTGTTAATAGGGGAAATAAAGAGATTGAAAAAAAAATCCTGCAAATGGCTCCATAGGAATAAAACATCAAAGTCCTCATGAAGCAACATAATCCTCTGAAAGCAGATGAAGATACAGTTACTAAAGTGAAGGATAAGGGAGTGATATCGTCCAGCACCATGACTGATCTCATTTGACTTTCACAAATCATCCCGAGCATATATTTCAAGATGGGCAGACTAGTGGAGGCCATCCACTGTGAGACTAAAAGGAACTGAAATTTATAGTCTGTGCAAGTATGTTCAAATGTGTTAGATACTTATTTTTCCAATAAATAAATTTGTATTCCACATTCAAGTGATTATTCCAAGTTATCCTCACAACAAACATAAGAGGTAAAGTAGGCTGAGAGAGGAACTTCTTCTCTAGGTATGCATAGAGTGAGCTTCACAGCTAAAATGGGATTTGAACTCAGGGTTCTCCAGTCCAAAACCTCCATGTATACAGTTTCATCTCTCTCATTTCAACAGAATCTTCCTGTTATTTAGGTGAAGGAAACCAAATGTACTACGAATAGTATATAGAAGAGTTAACTATGAGAAGCTTAAGTGAACTGCAAATGTTACAATGCAAAGACATTGTTAATATCAAATCAACACAGCATTGTCTATAAGTGCAGAACATCTGCATGAGTTGCCTGGTCCTTTTACACACAGGATATTCCAAATAATACATTATATAGGTATCACATTTTGGTCCTCAAAGAAAGAATGCACAGTCAGACAAGATAGATTGAATGAACTCACAGTAAGGTCAAAGGAATAAGACACTTAAAGAACATTTCAATTCCAGACTGAAGAATGTGTGTCTCATAGAATTAGTGGTGGTAGCTCTGGAATCAGGGAACTGAATAAAGTGTTCCATATGCTTTTTTGAGTGATATAGACATCATAGTAATCATATCATAGTGAACTGATTAACACAGAGAGAGATGTTCTTATTAAATAAAAATGAAAAAGGCAGTAGGTCAAGAAAGGGAAGATCTGATTTAAGTTTATTTAAGTGGGTGAGTTCTTTTTGAATTAACATAGCAAGGATTTTTAAAGGGATATACACAGTTACTAAGACAGGTATGAATACTTCCCTGACCTGCTACCAAATAGACTTTATATATCAGTCAGAGGCCAAGTTTTAGTTCATTAATCTCAGTTGTTTCCAGCTACCTTTCATGTTGCTTGGGGCCCTATTGTTATGGGTTTTGGGGTTCTATGGGATCTTATTGCATGCAGCACACACCATATGCTAACGCTTCTATCTCCAGCTAGAATAAAGTTTCAGAATCCATGTTATCTTTGTGTGGGTATAGCTGAGGCAGATTTTTCTCAACAAGTATTTCATTGATTGAGTCATTTAAGAAAATTTATACCCTGCCTTTCCACATTAAAAAAAACCCAGAAACAGAAACAGTAGTCAGAATACCTTAGGGCACAATCCTATGAGACTGCCTGTAACTCCCTTAACTCCTATCTTGGCAGCGTCGGTCTCCTCCACTCCCCTCCCCGTCCCCCTCTCTGCCCACTAAGCCCCATCTCCAAGGTTGCTCTTCCGACCTCAGAGACACAGCTGGCCCGGTTCTTTCCGAGCCAGTTATGAGGGCAGGAGGGGGATTGGAACTCTGATCCCCAGCTACGAGGTTGGACCAAATTTATGACCTCATAGCTGGGGATCTGAGCAATCCTATGACTGTCTAGATGCTGTCTAGTGGCCATAGGATTGCTATGTTAAAGTATTTAGAGACAACTTATCATTAAAAAGTTAAAAACAATAATGAAACAAATAACAGCAGCACATTAAAATACCAAGATCAGCCATTAAAACCTAACAAGGCAAATTAAAAGCCTTTCTGAATTTTAAAAAAAGTTTTAGCTAGGAGTTGCGCTCAGCTGTGAGGGTCAAATGGACCTCCTAGTTTTATAGTATCAGCTCCACAAAACTTTTGTAAAATCTAAATTAGTCCACTGCTTTACAGTTGCAGTTTAACATTTATTAGTTTAACTTTGTCTCACATTTCCCCCATGGCTTTCAGTAAAGATGTGCATACAAGCAAAAGTCAAGTTCATCGAAGTTTTCTAAATTCCACTTCGAAGGTCCTTCTTTTTTGTGTCCATTGCAAATTGTGATCTTTGATTTGTTTGTTTTTCCCCATGAAAATTTGTGTGTACAGTAATACCTTGGATTGGATTGCAAGTAACTTGGTTTGAGAGCGTTTTGCAAGACAAGCAAATTTTTAAATATTTATTTAAAAAAATGTTGACTTGATATACAAACAACGTCTTGCAATACAAGTACTGTAGTACAGCTTAAATTAAAAATCTCTGTACAAATTTTTTTGGGGAAATTTCATTTTGATATAAGAGTGTTTTGGATTACAAGCACGTTTCCGGAACGAATTATGCTCTCAATCCAAGGCATGACTGTATTTCATGCACATCTTTGAAAGATACACATACACATTCTTCTCCCATTGATTAAAGCATGTTTGTGTGCATTTTTCAAAAATACACATTTTTTTCTTGCAAAAATTGCAAACGTGCGCATGCTGTTTAATACATTTGTTTTAGTCCGCGAATCACATGTTCATAAATGTATGAACTTCAACGCAGATTACATTGAAGTCCATGTTCAGCCCAGAAGGTGCAAAATGAGTAAACCCTGATCAAAGATGAACTGAAACAAATTTCTCATACATCCCTAGTTTCAGAATATATGTGGTCAATCATTGCTGGATAGGATAGGATAGGATCATAGAGTTGGAAGGGGCCTACAAGGCCATCAAGTCCAAATTAGTGGTGGGGCCGAGGCTCGCTCCGGGCTCGCCCCCCCCACGAGCGGTGGTGGCCCGATCCCGCTCTTCAGAGCGGCGCAGAGTGTTGTCCGCGCCGCTCGCGCCGCTCGAGCCGCCGCTGGAGAAACCCCACCGCCGCCACCGGACCCCCCGGTCCCCCGCTGCTGCCGCCAGGACCCGCCGCCACCTACCTGGTCCTGTGTTCCTGCGCGCCGCCGCCGGAGGCCGCCGGAGCCACTGCTCCGGCGCGCTGGACCCCCACCCGCGCTCTGTTTTGGCAGGAGGAACCAGGGCAACAGGGCTTAAACAGCAGGGTCCCATCACGTCACTTCCTCCACGCCGGAAGTGACGGGACGAGACCCATCGGACAGGGAGGAAGGCTCTCCGCTTGGCGGAGAGCCCAGGTAAAGCCCGCGCTCGGGGCTGAGCAGCGCGTCTGACGCGAGCAGGCCCAGTTCGGGCCTTGCTCCTGTGTGACAGGCTGCTCGGCTACAAACTTAAGTCCAACCCCCTGCTCAATGCAGGAAACTAGAGGAGGGGTCTCCCACCCAAGTAATAACCAGGCCTGACCCTGCTTAGGTTTGCCAAGACTAAGGCTAAAGATGGATTGGTGTGCTTAGAGTCTGATCCAGTGGTACAGTTAGGAAATTTTAGACTCTGGACTTAATGGTCTGGGGTGGGGCTCCTTAGAGGGCAATGTGTATTACTTCACTTACTTAGAAATGTGGTAAGCCAACCCTGCATTGTCAGGGGCCCTCCCGCTCCTTTTGTTGAGTGGACTCCCAAATCCTATCTGATGGCACCACTGGTCTTATCTATTCACTTTGGATTTCCAGCAAGACCAGTATTTGAAATGTCCACCCATTGATCATGGCAAAGCTGCTGCTAAACACAGAGTGTAGCAACAACTATACAAGAATGATTTCTATGAAGTTCTAAGAGTATTTGAAATCAAGAGTCATTATTTGTATTAATAAAGTGTGAATGGATACTGCGATATGTTCAATTATTTGTTCTGCTTGGCCAATTATTTCTTTGATGCAATGTGCCACAAACAAGCATTTATGTAGAAAATGTAATGATGCACCTACGTATTTTAAAAGAGCTGCTCTGCTGGAGTTGTGAATTGATAATTGGTATATATACAAATAATAAGCATAACTGATGAATGTGTACACCAAGTGCAGATTACCAACCATAAAATCAGCTCTGCAGGATGCAGCTTTAATCTTTAATAGTAAAACTCTATCAGTAGACACAACATGATCTAAAATTTGGTGAGCACATTGTAACTCCTTCAGGAAATCAGTCAAAGTCCATAGATCCTGAAGCAAATCATATACACATTTAAAAACCAATGCACACAGATTATATATATTTGGACATAATCTGAAACCTGAGCAGAATTGGACCACTTCTATCTGGTTCTGTTGAGTACTGAGGCGAAGCAAGCTTCCCTCCAAAGTCAACAGAACTGAAGCCACCCCAGAAGGAGGCTTCATTACTGACTTGTGTTTCAGATACGATATGTGTCCACAGACTTTATGTCTCCAAACAGCATCGTTTGCTTTATATTCTCTAAATGTTGCAGAGGGAGGTAGCGAGTGCAATTGAGTGACTGACAGATCCACGTTTTAACCCTACATTTTTCTATGGGCTTCACTTCACTCACTGTGCTTTTCAGATGGCCAAGAATATGACTGTGAGATGGAAATTCTTCCAATGCCACGCCACCACACTTCACTATGATAAAGTTTTAAACTGGTTTTCATGCATAGTAGCTCCCTAGCCCTGCACGTTTCACTCTGAAACTTTGCAGGTTTCATGCCTGGGGACACTTCTAGAATGTGTGCCATTTTCATACAACTTGACCAAAATACCACTGGGGAGTGGGGGAAGGGGACTCACTGCCCACCCCCTCCCCCCAAAATTGGAGAACTCCCCTTCTATGTGAACTCCTACACCAATTCTTCTGAAACTTTGCAGGTTTCTTACTTAGGCACAGCTCTAGACTGCCTGTGATGTTCAGAACATAAATTGTACACAGGGAACATAGGGGAATAGGCAAGTCCTCTTTTGGAGATCTTCAAAATGTCAGCACTGCTCTTGCACAGAAAGCCCTGTGGATGTCATGATGGAATTTGGTAGGCTTGATAGGGGCAACTATCCCTGCGATTTTCATCCAATTCTGCCAAGAACCCCACTCTCCTAAACATATGACATAACTCCCATAGCAGCCAATAGCAGCTTAAAACTAGCAGCTGCTTTAAAATAAGAAATCACACAATTAAAAATTAGGAGCCATGGGATTGCACATTTTCTCCCCTCTGGGGGCGTGTTAACCAGGGATCCCTGTTGACCAAAATTTGAAACTAGAATATGAGGCTAATTTCCTAGTTAAGATGGAGTATCATTAACATTAGTATTGATGTAAACATGAAACCATTGATAAGGCTGATTGGGCAGGGGGGACTCTTGTGGGAAAGGGATGGGTGGAGAGAGTACCCAATCCCATGACCCCTAATAATCTTGTAATCATGGTAGAAATGGAGATAAAATGGAGAGGAGGAGGAGGAGGATTATGTAAGCCACCTTGGGTTCCTTGCAGGAAAAAAGGCGGGGTTTTAAATATAATAAATAAATAAATAAAATGGAGGGAGTAGCACTGTGCCCAAACCCCACCTGCCCTTTCACACCTCTTTGTTTCCCTGAAAGAAGCAGTTGTTTTTCTGCTTCTTTCATCAGGAATTTGAGAGTTTCAGAGACATTTCTCAGTGTGCAGGGCTTCAGTGCTTACCTTAATTCAAGTTGGCGGCTGACGGTAGGAGGGCTGCACTCTTTATTTTACAACCTTTGTCCCATTCTGTGCTTTGCAGCCTCCCTGGCTGCTTGTGCTTCCTAGAAAGCCCCCTAGGCATTTTTAGTTTCGTGTTGTTGTTGTTGTTGTTGTTGTTAAAGGACTTTGAACGAGAAGGAGAACAAGAACCACAAGCAAAGCACAAGCACAACAGGAACTCCTCACTCACCTTTCAGGCACTCATCAGGCAGCAGCACTGGCACTGGCAAGCCCCCAAGGGAGGAAGTCCTGGTTTAGTCCTCTAGGGGGCTTTCTGGGAAGCACAATGTGATCTCTTTTCACCCTTCTCCCCAATGAATGGTGAAAAATAAATAGATTGAAAAATTTGGCACAGTGCTAGGGGGGGAGCACTACACTTGTACTGATTCTGTAAGCCTTGTCCTTTTTAGGACATACTATTCACCTGATGTATGAGTTCGCAAAGTAAAAACTAGTGCCAGTCCAGAGCCATCCCATGGATGTTTTGCCCAAGCAGGAAAAGCCATGGTGTGCATGATGAATGCACAGCCCTTGGATTGTAGCTACAATTCTTAGCAAGGACTAATTCATAACATTGAAATAGTTTTTGTTGTGCACATAACAATTTGTATATTCCACCTTCCATTAATTTCATCTGTGATCAGCTACCTTTCATTTTAATTAGCATAATCTCATCAAGTATTGAATTCAACCATAATGACCTTGTAAATCAAGAGAGTTGCATATCCTCCTAACCAGCTTCAGCATGATCTTAATTAATTTCTTTCATTGCAGGAACAGCCAGAAGGACAAGCAGGCAAAGCTTCTTTAGGTTAAATGGGCCAAAGCTTTATTATAAGGCTTGCAATGGACAAAATTGCCAGTGAAGAAATCAAATGCTTAATGAACACATAACTCATAGCCTGCCCTGAGTGGCATCATATGCAAAGTCGGCTGGCTGTAATGGCAGATTTTAAATTGCCAGTCCTAAAGCATCCTATTAGTTTCACCAGGAATACTGAATTTAGATTGCAGGTATTATTCAAGGCATCCAAGTAGATCAAGCCAATCCCATATCCTTGTTATAGGGGTCTCACATCCAGTTTTAATAGACCAGCCTCTTTTCATGCCAACTAAGGCCTAGAAATGCTGATCCACTGCCCCCCCTTTTTATTCCAGTATAAATATTTCTTTTGTATCTTACTGCTTTATTAACTTTCACCTGACATCTCTAACTGTTCAAGGCAGCTTACAAAATTTGTAAGAATATGACAATAAAAAAGCAGTATGTTGTCTATTGTGTGCAGTTTTTGACTGGGAAATTCCATTGCAAAATGCAGAGAACTGTAAATTTTGAAGCGTAACTGAGTTTGTATTTTTACCTGATACATAGGTGCTTACTTGTTAATTGATTATCACCAGTGGTTATTAATCCATGTACTTTCTATATTTACACAATATAATTGTTTTTATGGTCCTTTGATTTATTTATTTATTTTGTGTGGCCCTATCAAGGCCAGATTGTGGGCTGAACATTGCTCAGATCCACAGTTGTATCCACATCCCATGGAGATCCACCTAGGCAGAGGCCACCTGCCAATTTAGTGCCTTTTTTCACCCCATGCAAAATTACAAATTGAAAGAATAGAACTCTATAGTATAAAATATTATTTAAAAATGCTAATAAATACTAATAAAAATAAATATAGTATGGTCCTTATTTTTTGTGTGGAGACAAAACTTGTTTAATCCTCCAGGCTAGCTAGTATAGTGGCAGACAGATTCACGCAGCACTGTAACCTCAAGTCTTCAGCATGCTCCATGGTACTGCACAGCTATTAATTAAAGGCACAATCGTATGCGTGTTTTGACAGAAAAAAGGTCTACAACTCCCAGCATGCTGTGGCTGGCAGCATGTCCCATGGCTGGCCGGGGCATGCTTGGAGCTGTAGGACTTTTTCTGTCGAAACATGCATACGATTGTGCCATACATTTTTAGGGAGTTTCAGAAACTAGGGCGCAATTTTCAACAGACAGCATGGACAGACACTTTGCTACTACTTGCTGAAATGCCCCCAGGCAATTGAGCTCTCTTTGCTTAAAGGCTACTGGTTACATGGCTGACAGATAAATAGCAGATATTCCAATGAAGAGGCAATTGCAGTCTAGAGTCACAAGTATTGATCTTTACATCAGGAGACAGGAACAGCTGTATATTATTTCCCATAAGATAAAAGGACATTTGGGAGGGCAGTTCAGAGGGAAAACAGTGAAGGAAGCTAGTCTTCCACATAGCCACATGCAATCTCTCTGTATTGTGCTGAGCTTGGATAGTCTCTTAATATAAATACATGACTCCCAAAACCATAGCTAGATATAAAAAGCTATCATCAGTAGTGCATTGCTGCAAAAAGGCTGAAAGTTCTAGCTGACCATCTGCATGAAACCTCATTACAAATCAGAATTAGGTTCTTTATGGTCTGCATTCATAGACCATGTCTGTACTTTGGGATTGTCATACTCCCTGCTTTGGCTGAAACATGAAGGATGATAGCCCCATCGACTGTTCTTCCCCATACGGGAACAACAGCCCATTCAACAGTCCTGTTCCAAATGTTTCAGAACTGTTTCCATTTCAGGCGTTGGGCGGTTTCGCACAACACCCTAAACCCCTTTGTAATTTAAGCCACGCACTGTGGCATAAATTCCCCTGTGCCCAAGAGACAATCGGGCACAGTGGGCTTAGTGTGCCACCTCCTCCCCCTCCTCCTCCTTCAGTCCTCTGAGGGGAATGGAGCAGGGATGACAGCTGCCAAAAAGTGCCCAAGTGGCACTTTTTGGCAGCTGTCAGAGGCTTGTTGCCTTTGCTCAGCATGGCCACTACTCAGCTGAGTTGCGGCCCCACTGAGCAAAGGCAAGAGGAAGCCAAGCACCATGGGGCTCATCGCCGGCTCTTTCTTGGCGTGGCCACCGCTCAGCTGAGCAGCAGCCACATGAAAAAAGATCACTTTCCCCTCTGCCTCCTCCCTGGGAGACCAGGAGGGAAGCCCCTCCTTCCCCCCCCTCCAGGCAGCACAATCACAAGGCAATCATTCTGCCTGGAAGGAGGCACGTTCTCCTGCACCTTCTGCCCTGTTACCCCTTCTCCGCTGTGGCAAGGAGGGGGGGGAATGGGGCAAGGGGTGCCACACTGCTGTGTTTGCCTTCCTCTTGAGGAAGGCAAGCAGAGTGGCTGGTTCCCGCCCGCCGACGCTACAGTTGAAATGGCTGAGGCAACGGCGGCAGGTGGGAAGGACCCACTGGGACTCTCTTCCTCTCAAGGAAATGAAGCCTAGCAGGTCCTTCCCCTGCCATGTGGTACCTCCCCAAGCCCCAAACGGGGATTGAGCGTGTGGCATGCGGCAGACCCCGATGGCTTCCTCCGTGCTCCTGATGATGCAGGGAGAGCCTGGCATCGGCAGGAGCATGGGGGAAGCTGATGACAGCCACACCAAGTGCCACTTGGGCACATTGGTGGTTCTCATCAACCAGAGCCTCTTGGCCAGAGGCTCTATAGCCTTTTGGCTTTACCATGGCTTAGTGTGCCATCTGGGTTTGGACAACACACTAAGCCACCTAGGATTTACTAAACCCTAGAACAAGCCATGACTACTTGGTGTGGTTTATAAGCCACGCCAGGATGGCTTATAAACCACCCTGCAGGAAGTGGTCCAGGTTCAGACAACACACTAAGCCACTGTGGCTTCAAAGCCACAGTGGCTTAGTGTGTGTCATATGAACCCAGTCAGTGTCTTGTCTGTCTTCCGCCATGTTTGTCATGGTTATCTGGCCTCTCCTCCAATACTGATGATGTGTCCTTGTTTAAACTAGTACTTGCTTACCTACTAGTATACTGCTGTCTGCTCACACACACACCCCAAATGCATAGAGGTGAAAAATGAAAAACTAATGAAGTTTGCTAAAGTTAGAAACAAAAGGTGTAACACAACTTTAAAAAAAGTATTTTTAACAGATGTTTACTTCTGTGGGCATGGGCTGGAAGCCCTTAAATGTCTGTATGCATATAGCATTTATATTCTGCCTTTCTTCAACAGAACTCAAGGCAGCACACAGAAAGTTCCTGGACAATTTCCCATCCAGGCACTAACCAGAGCCAATTCTGCTTTGCTTCAGAAAGACTGCATCATCATGTATTTTTACGGCCTTATGTCATTACAGTGGACCACCATTTAATATATATATATATATATATACATACATAAATCAGTATCAACCTCTATGTTCATAAGGTTGTGAAAATATGAGAAAATCTTTGTACTATGCATCATTTGATAATAAAGGGATTATAGCAAATTATCATGATTTATTCCAGTAGGATTCTTGATTACCCTGATGTTTATTCAAGTCAAATCAGCAAACGTATCTGCCTGCCTGATGGGTATCACATACAGTAATACCTTGGATTGCAAGTAACTTGGTTTGAGAGCGTTTTGCAAAACAAGTACATTTTTAAATATTTATTTAATTTTTTTTTACTTAATATACAAGCGATGTCTTGCAATACAAGTACTGTAGTACGGCTTAAATTAAAAATCTCTGTACAAATTTTTTTGGGGGGATTTCGTTTTGATATAAGAATGTTTTGGATTACAAGCACGTTTCCGGAACGAATTATGCTCTCAATCCAAGGCATGACTGTACATTGCACTGCCTATCACAAGCATTGCTGTGAAGAAGGAAAAACACACACAACTTTTCCCCACTCAGCTAGGACATGTCTCTGAACAATGGAAATGACCAGGTCCCACGCTTTGCAATAAAGCACACCTGAGGCTTGTCACCCCCACAATCCCAGCACATGACTTAGCCTTATGTTAAATAGGTAAAAACAAGAATCACCTTAGGGACATATGAACAAATCCTGTCAGATCAATCTGATCTCATTTTTTGATCAGGTAAGCTCCCTTATGGACTGTGGGAATGCTGTGGACATAATATATCTTGACTTCAGCAAAGCTTTCGACAAAGTGCCTCATGATATCCTAAAGTGGGCTAGATGGAACAACTATCAGGTGGATCCACAATTGGCTACAGAATCAGACTCAAAGAGTGCTTATCAATGGTACCTTCTCAAACTGGGGAGAGGTTACGAGTGAGTGGGGTACCACAGGGCTCGGTCCTGGGCCCAGTGTCTTCAACAATTTTATTAATGACTTGGATGGGGAGGTGCAGGTAATGCTTATCAAATTTGCAGATGACACAAAATTGGGTGGAACAGCTGGAAGACAGAAACAAAATTCAAAGCGATCTCAATAGGCTAGAGCGCTGGGCTGAAAACAACAGAATGAAATTTAATAGGGATAAATGTCAAGTGTTGCACCTAGGAAAAAGAAACCAAATGCACAGTTACAGAATGGGGGACACTTGGCTCAACCAGGGCTTTTTTTCTGGTGGAACTCACCGGAACTGAGTTCCAGCACCTTTTCTTCTATTAATTGCATTACAATTTAATCACCATCTACTCCCGAGGAAATGTAATCCAAGAGTTCCGGTACCCTTTTCTCCAGAAAAAAAGCACCGGGCTCAACAATACTACAAGTGAGAAGGATCTTGGAATTGCGGTAGATCACAAACTGAATATGAGCCAGCAATGTGATGTGGCTGCAAAAAAGGCAAATGCTATTTTGGGCTGCATTAATAGAAGTATAGCTTCCAAATCACATGAAGTGATAATTCCCCTCTAAGCACTGGTTAGGCCTCATCTTGAATACTGCATCCAGTTCTGGGCACCACACTTTAAGAAGGATGTAGACAAACTGGAAAGGGTTCAGAGGAGGGCAACAAAGATGATCAGGGGACTGGAAACAAAGCCCTATGAGGAGAGGCTGAAAGAACTGGGCATGTTTAGCCTTCAGAAGAGAAGACTGAGGGGAGATATGATAGCACTCTTCCAGTACTTGAAAGCAGCGGTGTAAACTAACCGGGGGGCGGGGTCCCGGTTCTCCGCCGCCTCGACTCTCTGCGGCGGCGCCCCCCCCCCCCGGATCGATCTTCTGAGCAGCGTGGAGCTTTCTCCGTGCTGCTTGAGCTGACCACAACTGGCTTGCTGGTCCCATCGCGTCACTTCTGTGATGCGACGGGACCAGCGTGGGCAGCGAGCCGCGGAGAGGTGAGCCGCCGCTGGAGCAAGGTAAGCCCGCGTGAGCCCCGCGCGGACATGAGCGGGGCCGATTTCGGCCCGCTATGCCCACGCAAGGCAAATGCGTACATCCGTACTTGAAAGGTGGTCACACAGAGGAGGGCCAGGATCTCTTTGCTGAGAGCCACATCACATTGCTGGCTCATATTCATATTCTCGATCATCCCAGATTGCAGGACATGGAATAATGGGATCAAGTTACAGGAAGCCAGATTCCACCTGGACATCAGGTAAAAATCCTGACTGTTAGAGCAATAAGCCAATGGAACCAACCAACTACCTAGGGAGGTAGTGGGCTCTCCAACACTGGAGGCATTCAAGGTGTAAATCTATCTCCCTGGCGTGTCTGCAGTTTGGTTGGAACCGAAAGCCTGTCCTCCTTCATTACTTGACTGATGGATTATAACTGCTTGCGAATAAAGAGGGTTTTTCTTTCACAGCGAATTTAAAACTTCAATACGGTAGGAAACATTTTTGCTTTATATGAAATATAAAGGTTAAAAACTGGATTTTAAGAAATTTGGACTCACAAGTAAAGATCAATGATAAAGTTTTGAAATGGTTTAGAAAGAGATTTCCAGATTTGTTTGTTTTAACAAGTTGTTGAAGTTGTCCTTCTAAAGAGGGTTTTGTTTTGATTTGACTGTTGGAAAAGAATGTTTAAGATAACAGATAAGATATAACGGGACTGTTGAACGATCTTAAAGGAGACAGAAATGAACACAATTAAGATTTACAATGCATTGATGCGGATGTCTAAGAAAATAGAAGATAAATTTGATGCTTTGGAAATAAAGTGGGAACAGAATTTTTCAGAGGTAATGATTTGGGAATCTAAATGGGAAGAGCTGGAAATGGAGAACTCTGCAAATAACATGGACGTTGCAAAGGATTTTAATACATCAAATGGCAGCACGGAATCTATGCCCCAGGATGAGCAAGTTACTTTAGAATCTATGACTGAGGAAGAGAAAACTATCTTGATTTATGAGTCTGGAGTTGTTTGTTCTATTAGAGAAATTACATTGGATTCATTTCGCCAGCTACTTTTTTCCAGTGGCAATGACGCAGAGGAATTTCAGTCATTTTTTGCCAGTGTATCTGGCTGTGACACAATGGAAAAAAATGTGAGGTGGAAGTTGCTTGTTGCTTTGACCAGCAGGTGGAGCTGTCTTCCCTTTGGTGTATTAGTGTTGCAAAATCAAAGCATGGTCTTTGACCGAGGCCAGGGTAATCTTGCATGGCCAGGATGGAAAAGCATTGGATGAATACTGGATCTGACAGAAATGACTATGCTTATTGGATACTGGACTAGCTGACTGGGAGACATGATTTGCTGTTCAGAGAAATACTGGAAACTGTGTGGCAGAAGGGGTTGATTTAGATGGAGAGAAGAAATAAATTTATGAATATTGCATCAGATGGAGAATTATGTTTGAATTGAGCAAAGAGTAGATATGCTAATGACTGATAATTTGTCTATTTGCTATTTATAACTGTAATCAGTGAGAGGGATTTTATGGGTTACTTATGAAAGTTTGAGAATGAATAAAGGATGGGAAAATATATTAAATTCTATAGAAATGCTTAGTAAAGTTCTCGATATTTTCATTAACATTTACAGAATAATTAACACTAAAGGTTGAATAGAAACCTCTAAATAGCTTTCTTTGTAGAAATTGAAGGTGATATGTGTTTTTTCTGTGTGTTAGTAGAGTTAGAAGAAATTTTGGCATAAGGGTAAAAAGGGAAACTTTTTTGTAATTATGGAGTATGAGAACCTATTGTTACTTATATTTGCTGTGAAGAAAATTGGAAGTCCATTTTAGTTTAGTTTTGTTGTTTGAAATGTCTGTGTATGTTTGTTTATTCTTTTATATAGTCTTTTTATTGTTCACTCCTCTGGAATCTGCTTGATGTGGAGCGGTATACAAATACTGTAAATAATAATAATAATAATAACAACAACAACAACAACCCTTGTAAATAAATAAATAACATTATAGAAAAGGCAGTGCAGTACAACCACCAAACTGAGTCCGATCAATTATGTCCAACAGTAGTCTGTCTGTATCAATTGGATTTCCAGAAACAGAGGGCCAGAGAACAGCAATGATAAAGATGTAGCAAACCAAAGGTGCCTGCCAAGTGAGGGATCAGTTTGGTTAGACACACATTACAGATAGAGTAGGGTCAACCCCTCCAAAAAACCAGATTTTGGGGGCAATCTGGTTCAGGGTGAAACACCTCCTTGTCCCTTATTCACCCATCACCCTAAAAAGTAAATGTGATTATTAAATTAACCTGAAGCATCTCGGAGATGAGTATGTTATTTGCCACAGCAATCAGCATGAAGCAAAAATATGCCAACCCTTTGCAACAGGGACTGGATATTTTATTTTTCTGCATCTGTTGTCTGGCTCCCCACAGCTAATATTTCTCTTATCATTTTTTTTTTATTTTATTTTTTGGCAGGGGGCATAATGTTCATCACCTGTTCAAGGTGATGCTACCCCAAGCTCACCATTGTTTTCTTTTCTTTTTTTCTTTCTTGAGCCTATATGGTACAATAAATCACACCTAAAGGTGGTGATTAATAATGAGACACTTCACAGAAAAAGCTCTGCAAAAAAAAAATTGTAGTAGAGGAAATTGAGCAAACAGGCAGGGTTATCTGTCACCAAATGACAAAGTTCAAGTTTAAGAAGCAGCTTGTCAAATACAATCGACTGAAGAGTGATAGATTAGATCTTAATAGCACTAAAAGTAAGCTATAAACCATTGCCTTCTCTCGCAACATAAAAGCCTCTCCTTTAAACACTTGATGATGAAATGCAGTAAAACAAAATAAAAAAAAAAATGGTACCCAGACAACTAGCGATGTTTCTTCTCTATCCGGAGAACAGGAAGAGTGTTAGCATTTTGTAATGCTTGAGTTCTGCCAAGGTCAATCTCATATTTTCCTTTGTTATGAAAAAGGGGCTGAGATCAATCTCACCGATTTACTAATTTTGAAACTGTTACAAACATTGCACGGATCTCTTTCCAATTTGCAGCTCTCGTGATAAATAGGTTTATGCCAGCCATCCCCTTTCAGGTGCTCTTCTACAAATCCTGCTGCTAATTTTTCTTTCTATCCTAAATTTATGGTGGGGTTTAAAAAAAATGTTCATGAAAAAATGGATACGTGACATATCCCTCCTAGAGTATCCCCTTTGCATTCTTGGCCTGTAGCTAGAGAAAAGGCATAGGCATTAGTCCAGGCCAGCAAGAGTACAATTTTTCCCCACTGCAGCTGGTGAAGCAAGGTGGACAAGAAGATAAGGTGGATGAGTCAGGCAGGAGGTGCAGTGGCTGGATTCTCTCTCAATGCCTTAGGATATTTAAAGTTATTGGGTTGGATCCAGACTTATTCATACTTAGAGTCAACCCATCAAAATCAATGGGACATAAGTTAGCCATTGGCAGCATTTCTAATCAAATACCCGAAAACTCCTGAGTTCACTAGGACTTGTACACAAAGCCTGTTTAATATCCCAGCACACATGAGATAAGGACAACCATTTTAAAAAGTGCCTTCAACACTTAAAGTGATCTCTTCATTAGGCTTGCTCGTGGTTGGCATACAGTGAAACAAAACAGAAAGATAAGAGGGTGTTAATCAACTTTACAGGGCAAAATACAAAGGGCAGGATCCAGACTCAGTCATACTTAGAGTAAACCAAGTGAAATCAATATGATTTAAGTTAGTCATGACTAACACAATTCCCATTGATTTGCATGAGCCTACTCTAAGCATGACTAAGTCTGGATCCTTTCCAAGAAAATCAAAGTGTAAATGGATGTGTTACTAGAGCAGCAAATACAGCAACATTCGCAGTGCTTTCAATAGCCCATCGTCACTGCCTTCTGGCAAAACTGGATCGATATATACTTCTCACTGAGCATTCAGTCCACAGACTTCACCTTTGCTTCTGAAGTCTGTTATTTGATAAGGGAAGTGCAAAGGTGCCCTTCTCCTTCCTATGATAATATCTTTCTAACATTCCACTATCAAATTTACTTCTGTCTTAAACCTGCAAAGCAGTAGTCTGCTTAAAGACTACCATGCTCTTGCACTGCTCCCATTCGTTTCAAATGGGCTTTCACAGGGGGAAAAAAAAAAAGCTCGTGCAAGAAATGGGCTTGTCTGTAGAAGCAGAGAGGAAGTGCGGAGAATGGAGAAGAAGGAATGGGCACTGCAGCCAATGGGGTTGTAGAGAAACGACACTGTCTTTTTAGTCTACAGTAGGTGCCACATTATTCAGCTTCTAGAAGATGCCACATTATTTTTCTGTGAAGAGCTCTTTGATAGTACTTCCTCTTCCCCATGGGTCTCACCTTTTTCATGTGTTCACTATAAAAATTGCAGGGTGCTATTTTGCATTGAAGAAACATGAGGCCTTATACCAGGCCAAACTAGGGATGGGTGCATCTGTTCAGGTTCTCATTTTTCCACCACCAATCTCATTCCGACTCAGGCCTGCATTGGATTACAAGCTTTATTTTTTAAAAAAAGAAAAAGAAAAATTCATCACAGAAATGTGTACATATCTCTGTGTGTATTTTTCTAAATGTACGCCTTATGTGTACAGCCATGCAATCTAAAATTGAAGTCTCTAAAATGCCTGGGAGAAAAGAAAGGTCTTCATCTGGTGCCAAAAAGATAACAATGTAGGTGCCAGGCAAGCCTGGCATTCCATAAACAGGGTGTCATAATGGAGAAAGCCCTCTCTCTTGTAGACACCTGCCTAATTTCCTTTGGTGGAGGCAACCTGAGGAGGGCCCCTGAAGAGGACCCAAGGGTCCAATCAGATACATACAAGAGGAGATATTCCTTTAGATCAGGGGAAGGCAGCTTGTAGCCCTCCAGATGTTTTGGCCTACAATTCCCATCAGCCCTAGACAGCATAGCCAATGCTGAGGGATTATGGCATTTGTAGGCCAAAACATCTGGAGGGACACAAGTTGCCCACCCTTGCTTTATATATTCTGGCCCTAAGTCATTTAGGGCTTTAAAGGTCAACACTAACACTGAATTTGGCTCAGAAATGGACTGAAAACCAATGCAGCTGATGAAGCACACAGTTTTAATCAGTCCCAGTTAGTATAGGAGCTTTATTTTGAACTAACTGATGTTTCTGAGTCATCTTCAAAGGCAAACCCATGTACTATACATTGCAGTTACCTAGCCAGGAGGTTACCAAAATGTGGATAACTGTCACTAGGCTATCTCTCTCCAGATAGAATCGCAGCTGTTATATAAACCTAAGCTTATAAAAGGTGTTCATAGCCACTGTGCCTCAAGTGACAGTGATGGATTCAGGAGCACACCTAAGCTGCACACCTGATCTTTCAGTAGGAGTGCAACCCTTTCCAGAACAGGTTGAACATTGTTCAAAGGGGCAGACAAACCACCTACAAACAGTGCCTCCATCTTGTCTGGATTGAGCTTTAGTGTATTGGCCTTCATCCAGTGTATTGACCTGCTCAGGTACTAATTCAGGGCTTCCAGAGCCTCACGCTGCTTGGATGAAAGGAGAGGGAAAACTGGGTGTCATCTGCATATTGATGACACCTCAGTCCACATTCCCCAGAGAAACTCCCCCAGCAGATTAGAATGGGGGATAAAATTGAGCCCTATGAAACCCTGTGATATAGAACAGAGCAGTAATCCCACAGCACCATCTTCTGGAAATACCTGTCTTGACCCATTATCCAGCATCAAAACGTTATGTCTAAAAAATGATGAAGGCCACTCTAAGATTTAATGGGATCACTATTTTTCCATCCATTTCTAGGCATATCCATATATAATGAATATAAATGAATACATGGTCACATACCAAATTAGAAAGTAGACTGACAGGTCACTAAGAATCAGCGGTTTCCAGTTTTGTACTGAAAATAAATGGTCATATCAGGTGTCTTAAATCATATTTTTCTTTTTTAGCTTGACCTTTTAGCATTAAAACCATGTGCATATGTTCAGAACCTATGCATTTAAGTTATTAGATATAAACATGCCAGTAATATGTTGTAGATGCTTCTGTTATCACATCTCCCTTTTCTCCATAGTCTCTCCCTCTTTTAGAAAATTACTGCATATTAGTTCAGGTGTCCATCATAACATTCTGTAAATGCAATCTTATTAGAAAAGTGAACAGGTTCCCTGTTCTTAAAATATGAATTTTCCAAGCACTGATATTTCAAGGAGCATGCTGACTCCTATTAAAGCAGTCAGCATTGTGAAGCTACAGGCAGGGTACAACCAGCCTAATGGCTTCTGTGATTGGCACTATTAATGACTTCTACTGTCTGTTCTTGCTCAGTCTAGCATGTATTGCTATGCAGCAGACTCCATGATTCCTCTTTGTTGGGGGGGGGGGGGATCTGTTGAATTGCAAAAGAAAAGAAAATCCCAAGAAAACCTACTTTTAATATGGCAAATCTCTCTAATATTGTGCCTTGCTCACACAGTAGGACTTGAATTCCCAACAAGTATGTAGGCAATGTACTGAATGAATATAAGTCCTCATTTCAATAGGTCACTACCTTGTAAAATCATATGGAAAAAAAATTATTTCACCAGATGAGAAAAAGCATAGTACTAAGGCAGTGGTTCTCAACCTTTTTTGCCCCATGTACCCTTTTCACCATATGTCAGAATGTCATTCCCCCCTTTCCAAAATTGTCTGACTTAATCTGTGCCATACAATAAGGTGTGATGTCCTGTAGATTATGTTAAATCTGTAGAATTGTAAGTTGTAGAAAGATCAGTATTCCAACAGTTTCAGTTTGTGGTCCCAATTCCACCCCTGAAACCCTTAAATTACCCCCCTGGGGGGAATTCTCCCCTGGTTGAAAACCCCTGTACATGCTATTTGAGGCATGCTTGGAGAGACTGAAGGATGCAAGTTATTGGATACTTTATAAGGCTGTGAAAAAAGAAGGAAAAGTTAGGGTTCGTTATCAACAACTGCTTTTGTTATCCAGTGACCCATTCTGTGGGCACTTGAGGCTCATTGGGAAAGCTGGTAGCATCTGATGGACTAGGCAAGGTCTAATTGAGTAGATAAAGTCAAGGCAAAAAATAACCCAGACAGATAGCAGATAAGAATAGAACCTTGGACAGCTCCAATTGAGGCCTGCTGGCTGAAGCTCTCATAGACTAGGACAACTACAGGAGGATGCCATCTCAGCAGGTAGTTAAAGCCAGCTGAAGCTTTATGTAGGCTGCAGTGTGCTTAGATTCACCCCTGGAGGATCTGACTAGACTGTTAAAGGGCCCTACCTGATTTGTAATAGTTGACTTCTGCAAAGGTGGGGAGATGGAGTTTCTGCTGAGAATCCCTCCTCTAAATCAGAAGATGGTGGCAGGGCTATGTTCTCTGGCCATGACAGTCCTGAATAAGGTACTGACGATATAACCCTTGAGGAAGCAACCTGAGACTCATCCTCATCAGAGTGATCCACCTCACACTGTAAGATCCAGGGGCTTGTGGTCAAAACATATAGCTAGCGCTTAGCAACAAGGTCAGGAAATAAGGGAAAGTGGTAAGGAAGTTAAGGGGAGGTTTGTTTGCTTTTTAAAAGGAAAAGAAGTGTTTCAGGAAAGTCTAGAAAGCAAACTGAGAGATTATACAGTGCAGGCATTCTGGAAGTTTTAGGTACAAAAAGTATCAAAGAGGAATGGGCTGGAGAAATTGAGGGCGAAAAAGATCATAAAGAAAGAGACGGTTATAGAATGCTGGTGGCAGATGAAAGAATCCAATGGAAAACTAAGGGAAGGGAAATCAAGGTAAGCATTATATGTGTGCATGGGACAGAAATCCTGTAGAGAGATCTGACAAGCAAGGATTGACATGTGGTCAATACAGTGGCAGTTTGGATAGTCAGCAAATCAACAGATAGGGAGATGAGTAATATTTTGTAGTTTCCATCTAGAAGACTTAATTCTCTAAATGCTATGCTCTGTTCATTGGTTTGAATGGTTTGAATATTAGACCCAACTGGACAGACTTTTAAAACCAGTAAGCTGCTTTCCCAGTGAGCTCTATCAAACATAGCAGCACTAGAGGGAGACAACTACTTCACTTCTCCCCCACCATTGCTGGACCCCTGACAGAAAGCCACTTTTCACATACCCAGAGTACTTTTCTTTATCAACTTCAGTCAGGGGAAATGAACTGTGATGGACAATTCAGGGAAAGTGGTTGGAGGGGCATGTGAGGCAAAGCTCACCACCTTCAGACTAATGCACTTTTGCACTTTCTGTGCTCCCCCCTCAAATAATTGTACTGGTAGAACAAAATATCTATAGGAAAGTGTCATTGGGAATGGAAAAGTGTCATTAAGTCATTACTAATTGTTTGTTTTATGATGTTTCATTCAAATCACAGCAGTCCTATGTCAGTGTCGCAGCGAGTAAGGAACCACCAGAAGGATTTCTTCCTAACATGGAGTTTTTAAGGAAACACATCACATCTGATCTAGTATCTGACATTCTGTTTCTGCAGAATCTTTGTGATCCTGTGCTTAAAGCTTTTGGGGTGGGGCTGTATCCCTTCAGATGCTTCCAATTTTCTTGAGCCATATATGTATCAGCTCTATTCCAAAATTAGCATAACTTTCTGGTGACTGAAAAAAATAATGCTTAGCATTCTGTAGCTGTCTGTGAATTGCTGATCTAAGGCCAGAATGAATCACTCTACAAAGGCTGATGTGCCAATGCCTGCTACGACACAGCAAAATTGAAGGTGAGAGTTCGAGTGCTGCAATTTCAAACTATTGATCAATGATCATTTTTTTTTGCAGCCTTGGGTTAGTCCTGTTGGCATATGGCAGGTGAAGCAAACCACTAAGGTTAAGTATGAACCATCATCATCATCAGGCGATCACTCGTGACCGAGTAAGATTGTCTTCCGGGATAAAAGGAGGAAATTCTAAAGAAGATTGTGTAGACTCTAGCGATGGGTCCGTAAGTGACTGTGGAGGCCAATTCTAGATCCACACAGCTTCCCACAGTGAGGACACAGGTTACCAGATAGAAGATGGTCCTGTAAAGGATTCATTTGACGTGCTTTTCGCTTAGCACGTTTCTCCCTTTCACCTTGCACTCGGGCTTCTTCAAAGTCCATGGAACCTTTGTGAAAGGCCAACCTCCATTTAGATCGTTCATGGGCCAGAGCTTCCCAGTTTTCGATGTTTATATTGCATTTTTTTAGATTAGCCTTATGAACATCTTTAAACCTCTTATATTGACCACCGATATTCCGCTTTCCATCCTTGAGTTGGGAGTAAAGTAACTGCTTTGGGAGACGGCAGTCAGGCATTCGAACAACATGACCGGTCCACTGAAGTTGGCGTTGAAGGATCATTTTTTCAATGCTAGTAGTCTTTGCTTCTTCCAGTACACTGACATTTGTTCGCCTATCTTCCCAAGTAATTTGCAGGATTTTCCGGAGGCAACGTTGATGAAACCTTTCAAGGAGGTGGAAGTGACGTTTATAGATAGTCCATGTTTCGCAGGCATACAATAAAGTTGGTAATACAGTGGCTTCATAAACCAGTGTTTTGGTCTTCTTACAAATATCCCGATCCTCGAACACTCTATGTTTCATTCGAGAAAATGCGGCACTTGCAGAGCTCAGACGATGCTGGATTTCACTGTCGATGTTAGCTGTAACAGAAAGATAGCTGCCAAGATAGAGGAAATGATCGACATTTTCCAGTATTGTCCCGCCAAGCTGGATAGATGGCATCACCAAAGGATTGGCTTGCACTTGCTGATGAAGCACTTTGGTTTTTTTGATGTTAAGTGAGAGACCAAGTTTTTCGTATGCTTCTGCAAAAGCATTTAGGATAGTTTGGAGATCATCCTCTGAATGTGCGGAGACCACATTATCATCAGCATACTGAAGTTCCACAACGGAGGTTGTAATTACCTTACTTTTTGCTTTCAGCCTGCTGAGATTAAAAAGCTTTCCATCTGTTCGATATATAATTCCCACACCGGTGGGAAGTTTCCCCTTGACAAGATGTAAAACCATGGCGATGAAAATGGCAAATAATGTTGGGGCGATAACACATCCCTGTTTAACACCTGATCCCACTTTAAATGGAGCACCATGAGAGCCGTTGTTGTCCAAAACCGTTGCCGTCATGTTGTCATGGAGAAGTCGCAAGATATTCACAGAAGTGGTGAGTGGGCTTGCGTGTTCCGATGAATCCTGTGAGCAATGCCGTCGGGAGCTATGTACTCACAGTAGGGTCACCCATGGCGGTAAGGTCCGGGGAGAGGAACCAGACAAAGAACGATCCAAAACATAAAGTCCTCAATGGCAGAACAGGCGGAAGATAATTAAACCTAAATTACAACGGCTGTGAAGGCGGATGAAGGCTGCAGCAGAGAATGGTTTTCCAATCGTCAGGGTAACCGTGCCATTGGATCTCTGCCGTACTCTGTCAAGTTTGTGTGGTGATTCGTTGTGCACCGATCTCCCCACATAAAACAGTTTCACGCACAGGCGTCTTCCAACCCAACCCATCCAACCCAACCCAACCCAACCCAACCAACCAAACAAACAAACAAACAAAAAAAAGTCCCATGGCGACTGGCGAATGGCAACGGGGGCAGGACTGTGAATCTGGAAGCCCCTAGTCATGGACCAGCACATGGGCGGTGGATGCAGACTCAGTCGCCCTGTTCAAGGAACGAGGTAGTCGAGCAGCTCGGCAGCTGTATCCATGACTGAGCAGCCCTATTTAGGATCCACTCTGCTCACCCCGTATGGGGAGGGGGCTAGAAAAGGTGCCCTAAACATAGTCTACCTCTTTCTCCCCTGACTGGATTACCGCGTCCAGTGGGGTCACCATTTTAGCGGTCGAAAAAGACATTTGAATTTTGGAACATGGAATATACGGACATTGCTGGATAACATAGATAGTGAACGCCCTGAGCGTAGGACTGCTATTATTGCAAGGGAGCTGAGACGGTTTAAAATTGACATAGCAGCACTTCAAGAAACTCGAAGGGCAGGAGAGGGACAGCTGAAAGAAGAAAAAGGAGGTTATACCTTCTTCTGGAAAGGACTACCTGAGCAGGACCGACGAATACATGGTGTAGGCTTTGCCATCAAAAATGAACTAGTGAACTCTTTGTCAGAAGTTCCTACTGGCATTAACGAACGCCTGATAACTCTTCGATTAAAGCTCGCCAATAACCAACAGGTAACTATTTTGAGCGCTTATGCACCAACATTAGATGCTGATGATGACATCAAGGAAAGTTTTTACAGCCAGTTGGACACTCTCCTGTCAGAGATACCCAAGGAGGATAAAATTATCCTCCTGGGCGATTTTAATGCAAGAGTCGGGCGTGACTTTGATTTATGGCCAGAAACTATTGGAAAAGACGGAGTTGGTAATAGCAACCCGAACGGACTCTTACTTTTGTCTATATGTGCAGAGCATAATCTCACTATTACAAACACGCTCTTTCGACAAAAGAATAAGTTTAAAACATCATGGCAGCACCCACGGTCAAAGCACTGGCATCTTCTGGATTATGTAATTGTCCGTGTTAGAGATCGCCGCGATGTACTTCTTACTAGGGCCATGGTGAGTGCTGACGACTGCTGGACAGACCACCGACTAATCCGGTCCACTATGGTTATCAACATTGCTCCCCAACGTAGGCTTCAAGGAAGGAAACCAAGGCGTAAAATGAACATCCACGCCCTTCAAGATCCTATTAAGCAAACTCGTCTTCAATCACTTCTTAAGGAACATCTACCTACGGAACCTCCTGACAACATTGAGGACCATTGGTCTAAGCTGAAAACCTCCATTACTGCAGTATGAACCATCAATATCAATGTGACTCTCCCACATTGCTTTTCATAGGTTGACTAACCCTTGCTCTTTCTTTCTCTCCTGTTTCCTTGCTTGCTTTTTCACAGTGAGGCATACCATCAAAATCATTGTGTACAAATTGCATCAAATGATGTTGAAATGTAAATGTTTAAAAGGCATCATGTAGCTTGTTTACAGAGTCTTGACAGTTGCATTATTACTCAACTATTTCCTCCATGCCCCCTTCTGCCCATGGAACAGGCACAGTCCTGTCATTTTGCTGGCATGGGGAATTTATTTATCTGTTTAGAATATTTGTGAATCACTCTGCTTGATGAGTGCTCAAGGCAGTACATCATCAGTACATCATGATGATGATGATGATGATGATGATTATAATAATACAAAGGATAAAATATATAAAAATGTTTTAAAAAAACTAAAACATATTTAAAAACAAAACAAAACTGGGAATTAATAATAAAAACAGAGAGCAGCAATGACTATTAAAAACTCAGCAGAACAAACTAATTTACAGCAACTGTCTAAGGAACACTAAAGAGGAGGGGAGATCCCAAACCTACTCAGACCAAAGGGTTACTATAGCAATTAATTCTGTTTCTTCTGTCTTAAAGATACAAAAGCCCAAAGAGAGTAACTGCGGTTTTGGCTAAAGGTGTACTTGAAAAATGTAGTTGTCCACTACAACATGTTATCAATGATTCGAAATTCAGCTCAGTGGCTGCAGCACATGAAATGCCACACTATGCACAGCAGGAAGCCTTAGTGTTCATGTCTTTGCATTTGCATCATGCACGTGCACTAGAGACCAACATCGTCCATTACCCACTTCTGCCTGGTGAGCAAGCTGGGCCCTGAGGAACAACCGTTCTCACAGCTCTTGTTAAAAAGACATTCCCAAAAGACAAAACAGTGCTAAATAAGGATAGTTGGAGCATATGGAAGACAGAAACCAGAGAAGAAGAGCAAACCAATAGCAACGAAAAAAAGGGGGGAGAACTAGGTTCTCAGGATGCAAACTTTATTAAATAGAGAAGCCCGACGCGTTTCGGTCTGAGCGCCCAACGGGGTAGCCGTTCAAGGAACGTCAACCCTACAATACACAGAGACAGTGTTGGGTTTTAACTTGACCGCCACTTTATTGGTTACAGCTTAGTTTGACATGGCATATGGCAGGATCCCTTGATGGGCCAGCTTGCCTGTCCACGTGCTGGGTGGCCCTTTAGCTGAGGGGGCAGTTTTCGCCAGAGCATGGGTAGGTCCTGCCTCAGCGTGTACTGTTTGCATGCTCCCCTGCTCCCCTAGGAGTGGAGCCAGCATACAGCCCCCGAGCTGGGCTGCAGCCCGGTGGCTCCACCCTCAGGCACCACCCCCATCCTTGTTAGGGAGGGGACAGATACCTGCCTCCTGCCAAACTCACTCCAGCTGCAACCAATTCAGAACTGCCCTCTGCATGCTGCGAAGTCAGATCTCCTGCCCCCTGTCCGAGACGTGCACCCCGTCGCGACGAAACAGCTCCTGCCAGTCAAAACTGATGTCCAGGTGCTGTACAGCATACCCCCCCACTCCTCCACACAGCAGCCCATGGCCTTGTTGACCTTCTTGTGCACTCCCTTGACCTTCCCTGGCTGCAGGGCACCTCGCCATGCTTGTCGCTGTAGCAGGTTGGACGGACGGACCACATGAAGCTGATGCCTGGGAGCAGCCTCTGCAACTCCATCAGAACTTGCTGTGCCATGCAGGTGAGGTTGAACCCTTTACACTGTCCCAAGTCGTTCTCCCTGAGCTGTATGATGACAAGATCAGGAGGCCTCTCCGCCTCCTGGCACAGCATTGGCCAAAGTTCATCCCACACCATTCCCTGCCTTCCCAGCCATGTGATCTTCACTTGTTTTTCCAGTCCTACATGATGCCCCACTTGCTTGTCGGGCAGTGTTTGTGGGCCCAGTAGATGATGCTGTGACCACACAAACCCATACCGTCTTGCACTCCGTACCTGTGGCTTAAAGCCATATTCTATGGCTGCACTCTCACCAGCCAGGGATTGGGCCTGCAATACTGTGCTGGTGGTTAACTAGGTGCCACCTCTGCTCAGGGTATGCTGACAGCACCCCACCCCCATTTATGTTGAGCAGCTCACCAGCCTATTGTTCAATGTCTTCTGCACTACTTCCTTCTTATCCCTTTTGCTGCCTTTCCTTTTCTTGTTTTCCACCCCCGTGCATTCCTCGGCCTCTGATTTTAGGAGGGAGAAAACAACTACATAGTACCCATCCAGAATCCTCTCCCTGATTTTGTGTGGGAGGGAGACGTATGCCTGGGGGTCTTCCTCATCTTTGTATGTGGAGGCTACAGGCCTAAGCCCTCTTGGCTGGGGGCCCAAACTTCTGCCGGGCCAGAACTGCATGAGGATGGCCTAACCCTGCTCCTTAGAGCCCATCTAGACAGGCCAGGGGTACGGGCATCGACTAACCAATAATTTTTGGCTAGCTCCTCAAACTCCCCCTCTGATGAGAAGGTCTCACCTGAGTCCTCCCTTGCCCCGTTTGTCACCTGTCTGGTGTGCCTATTTGCCTAGATCCTCCTCTTTGCTGGGCAGCCTTCCCTTACAGCAGGTTTCCCATCTTAGCTGCTCAATTCACTTCCGGGACTTGTGGAAGAGTTTTGAGCCACCTGCTATGCCCACTGCCTGCCTGTTCCTTTTGCTTGCTTTGCCCTGGTTGATCGCCACATGTTGGCTGCACTATCACTGGCCCTTAATTTTGTGGACCTTGTTGGGCCTAAGACCCCACGTGCTCTGCTACTAATGCAAGGGTGTCCAAAATGCCCTTCAGGTTAGTATGTGTGAGTGTTTCAGGGTTTTGTTCTTTGCGGCGGGTGCTCCCTGATGTTGTGCCTGGCCCAGGTGCCTTCTTGCTTGCCGCCCGCTGCCTTGTTGGTAATGCCACCCAGGAACTTCTCAGCTGGCTATCCTGGCCCCGAGTACTTCAGGGGTGGGGAGTGGCCAGGTGTTGTGCTGCACCCCTGCTCCTCCTCTTGGGAGGCATCTCTTCTTTGAGGGCCTGCGAGATTGGCCAGCTAGTTGCATTTTCCCACCCTTTACAGCTGGGTACCAGATCATGCTAGAGCCTTCTGCCTGCAAAGCATGTGCTCTCCCCCTACCCCGGGACAACCCCATTAGTTATAGCGGTCCTCCCCAGTGGACCACTACAGGCACAGGTGCTGCTGCCTGTAGGGGTATCCTTGTGGGTGCATGGCTGCACCTGCACATCTTTTTTGTGTGGGGCCTGCCGCAGCTCGGGTTGTTATTAATAAGAATAATCTTCATCGTCAATATTACTATTCTTCTTATTATTCTCTTTTGTTCTGAGTGTGTGCGCATGTGTATGTGTGTATATGTATGTATTTCCAAATGTACTTATATCTCACAGCAGGAGGGGGGGAAAGGCAGAGAACCGACAGAGGAGGGATGAACCATCCTGCTCCATGAGTCTGTTCGGGGCCACCATTGCTTGCGCTCTGCTTTGTTCTATTTTATTTGCGCACTCTATGCATGTTCATCCTCTTTTTATTTTATTTTTTAAATTCATTTTTTTGTGGTGTTGCTGTTGTTGAGGTTTTCCTTTTTAAAAATTTACTCATGGAATGTGAAGAGGTCTGCATTCCAGCACTCTGGCAGCCCCCCTTGTCCCCAAGTGACCCCCAGCCCAGCCCAGCACCGAGCCCTTCCCCCAACCGCCCCAGTCCTATCGGCCTTCATGCCGGTCAGCTGGCCCAGGGAGAGCTGCTGGGTTAGGGGACGGGGAACCAGATGCGGTGCAAGCCGGTGCCGCTTGAAGAGGAGGGAGGGGTTGTAGGGCAAGGCCTCCAGGCTGGGCTCCACAGGGGCAAAGCCTGTGTCACTACAAAAAAGGGAGCGAACCTGAGAGCCACCAGTCCCACACACCCGGCACGGCCTCACCTTGCCTTCCTTTCATCTGTGGCAAGGGTGGGAGGGGGAAGCATTGAGGCTCTGGCAGGGCCTGGCTCTGCATTGCCGGGCAGGCCCAACAAGGGCAATGGTGCACGGGCCAGGTCCCCGGGCTCTGGAGGGAGCCAGGTGCCCTGATAATGCGATGGCGGGGTGCGAAGGGAAGGAGAGAATGGTGGTATCGATCCCCCCCCATGAGCTCCCCCCCAGCCTCTTGGCAGAGGCACTCAGCTTCCCCCCCTCTTTGCTCCCAGCTCCAACCTTTTTCTTTCTTTTTCTTTTTCTCTGTTCTGCCGACGCCGCTCATGCTGCTCCTCGCCTCTGCCGGTTGGTCAATACTGCTGCTGGGATCTCATCCGGGTAAGCGCAAATCCACAGCGGCTGGTGAGGGGAGAGAGCCTGGGCCAGGGCTGCAGCCCCTTTTAAGTAGCCGTGGTGCGGACTGGAGGGAAAACCTTCCCTCAGTCCGCTCCCAGGGGCCACACACACCCCACCAGCCCACTGTGCCCCTATTGGGCTAGGGAAACTGTGCGAATGTAGCCAGAAAGCCTCCCGCCGGTGCACGCCTCCCCCACACTGTGCCGGGACCACTTCCCCTTTCCTGCCACGGCCACCCACACCACAATATAAACCAGAGCCCCCAGGGAAGCCGGGGACTCTAGCTCGTTATTGCTGCACTCTGTTTTGCTTTCATTAGTGTAGTAGCAGTAGCCTTGCTTGAACATTCATCTTAAATCAATGTTTTGCACTACATGTGGCCAACTGACCAGAAAAGAAAAGAAAAAGAATAGTCTGACCTGCTTCTGTGCTTTCAACAGCAGTTTGGTCTCCTGAGATTAGGAAACCTTGAGCTCACCAAACTTCTACAAGTTTCATCTCGGAGCTCATTCTGACTTGAGTCTGTATCAGATTGCGAGCTTTGTTCTTTTGTTTTTGAATGAAAATCCATGCATATTTTTGTGGGCATTTTTCACAGTGATTGCGCGCATCTTTGAAATGTATGCATTCTTCTCCCATTGATTAAAGTGTATTTGTGCGCATTTTTCAAAAGTATGCAAGCATTTGAAAACATGGGGGACAGCATGAATTCCATTGCAACCTCAAAAATGTATCTCAACCGGAGATTGCATCTGAGTCAATGTTCAGTCCAGAAGGTGCAAACTGGGTAAATCCTGATCAAAATGAACTGAAACAAATCTGTCATACATCCCTAGTTGAGATCCGTAGGCAGAGAGTTTCATATCATGGTGTTATTTATTTATTTATTTATTTATTAATTACATTTATACCCCACCTTTTTTCCCTGCAAGGAACCCAAGGCGGCTTACATAATCCTCCTCCTCCTCCTCCTCCTCCTCTTCATTTTATCCCCACAACAACCCTGTGAGGGTAGGTTAGGCTGAGAGTCCGTGACTGGCCCAAAGTCACCCAGTGAGTTTCATGTCCGAGCGGGGACTAGAACCCCGATCTCCCGAGTCCCAGTCCAACACTCTAACCACTACGCCACACTGGCACACTGTTAAACATTGTCACCCGGTAATGTCTGAAGATCAACCTATCAAAAGGTACAGGAGCATGGCCCCATAAAAATAAAAATTAAAAAAAGAGTTGACAACAGCGCTATTGGTATCAAAGAAGGCTATCAACATGTCAGTTCACAAACCTATTAAAATATATCAATTCAACATCAGTTCTCATACATAGCTTATGGTTTCAGATGCTTTTGAAAACATCTAGTTTCAATAGAAATCCATACAAGAGTCCTAAGTGAGAAAAGATCAGTGGTTAAGTGAACAAGTTTACTTTGGAAATTGAAAATAAACATGGAAAGCTCTGTTTATTTCACCTTAGCTGGCAGAATGTACAGCTTAGAACTACAAAGTAACACTGACAGATTTAATATAAGTATAAGAGGGCTTCTGAGCTGCAGTTTATATTTCAAAGTCCCACTGGAGGCTTCAGGGGACTTTGTTATTGTTCCAATTCTTTCTTCTTGTATTTCGTATGACATCACAGGAGAATGTTTATTAGCCAGAACTGTAAGTCAGACGTCTGCCAAAACTTTCAAGCAGAAATGAAAAGCAGAACATGTTGCCTTTACTCAGGTACCACTACCTTCACAGGGGGAAGATGGATAAACCCTTTTCACTCTATCTTAAAGTCAATACATCCACGTACATTATACTACACCAACTCCAGAGAAGTGTTTTCAGAAGAAGCCAGCTTGATATCAAACCTCATGCTGAGACTGTTCTCGGTGTTGTTTCACACAACAGGAACAAAAAAACGAAGTTCTTGAACTGGAGCACTAAACACATGCACACACATGTGCACACACATGATTTAATTTAAAGAATTAAGTTGTGCATGTCCCCCCCCCCCCCCAAACATTGTCTCTCTTCAGTACGTTCCTCTGGAAATAAACCTGGCAGATTTCTCAATAAACAATCCAAAGTGGAGATGATGATCCGGGTATCCTGCTGTAGCAGCTGCCTCCTTCCACTGTAAAGGTTGACTGATTTTCTCACCAGGGAGAGCAGTCTGCAGGTGCGCAGAAAGGAATGTTAGCTGTGCCTCTCACCTGCAGATTTCAAAACCCCTTTCATCATCTAAACTGGTTCCCTCTATTGCTACTGGATCTGACGGAAAACGCACATTGAGTCTGTCCTTCTGAATAATAGGAAACCTCTTTTCATGGGGTGTCTTTTAATTTTGTTTTTAAGTTGAGCAGAGGATATTTTATGGTATAAATACGGTCTTTGTTATAGCAAACACTAACAGTAGCCTAGTTTAAGTACCTCTTACAGTAAATCAAAGCACATCTTTTGGATTTTGTGCTCACTGCAGCCCTATTCAGGTGGTCGTATCTCTGTACAGTAAACACATGAGGAGGGGGAAGCCCTCTAGCCCTGCTGCCCTCTCCATGCATTTCCATTACTCTGTACTTATGGAGGGTGACTGAAGAGGAGAGCCTCCTGTATTCATGGAGGCTCTCCGTGTGAATGCTGGAAAATCAGCATTCTCAAGCACATGGATACAGGAGTAGGGATGTCACTGTTCGCTCTCCTCTTCAGAAAGTCGCCCTCCATGAGTACAGGGTGATGGAAACATGCAAGGAGGGGGTGGGGCTAGAGTGCTCCGCCTCCTCACACATGGCCTGTACACAGATATAGAATGTCTGAACAGGGCTTGTTTAGAACTAGCACGCATAATAATTAGTTGTGATATGTATTATATATCCATTTCTATCCATACACACACACACACACAATTAAGTTACATAAGATTATATTGAGAAAGAAGCTTCTAGGTTAGTCAAGAAATAGTTGTTATTAAAAGAAATGGGGCCTACAGTGGATACAAAGCAAATGATTGTAAGGGTCCTCTTTTTAGATAAAGCCTAGCAAAATGCTAGGACTGAATGCTTAAAAAGAAGTCATTATGGACAGTATCTAATGCGGACGCTCCACCTCTGCTGATTATGTTGTGCTCATGGGGCCCACCACTTGTGTAACAGGGCTTTTGCGCTTCCAAAAATAACCCCGAAAATGAGCAAAAATGCTCATTTCCACATTGGAGCAGGGCAGCAGGACTCCCATCTGCAAGCACTGCTGACCTGCCCTCTTCTGGAAATGAGGTTGTTCCTTGTTTCTGGTTATTTTTAACTGAAGAAGCCCTGTTGCACAAGTGGTGGGTCCTGTGAGTTTACAGGCGCAATAGGATACTACCCTATATAGCCTGAGCTCACAAATGCCATATGATGATAATATAATAACTAGTGGGCATAATCCAAACAAAATTAGGTGTGTACTGAACTCTCAATGGAACCTATATTTTCAAACGTGTTTCTTGGATCAGCAAATTTCTAGAAGCAGGAACAGTTTCCCAAAAGAGACTTGCAGCCAAATCCCATGCAAGTTTGTACAAAGTAAATCCCACTGATTTCAATGAGTTTACCCCCAGGTATATAAGACTGCCTGTCTGCTGGAGTGGAATTCCCTGGGAAGCAGCATTGGTAACAGGTGATTAGGAAGGTTCACCTCCACATAGGGTTCTTCTTACGTGAAAATGATACATGAAGACTCACTTCTTGACAGTGAACATCATCGTTGTTGTTGTTGTTGTTGTTGTTGTTGTTATTTTCATTTCTAAACCATTCAATAGCTGAAGCTCTCTGGGCAATTCACATCACATGGCTTCAAGTTAGAAAACTATACTCCCCATCCTCCTTGGCAGGAAACGATGATTTCCAACAGGGGTGTGTAAATGCTTCAGACAAGGCACAAATCCTTGTTGGAGATATTCAGATCACTTCTGATTCCATGGTGACGTGGCTGGTCCTGAGAGACTTCAGACCTTCCCTGGAGCCTCAGGGTGAGGCTATCCCAATTTGATACATCGCAAGCTCTCCATAAGGGAAAAAGAAGAATAGGCAGAGGAGGGGAGCAGAGGAGGGGGATGTAGGTTTTTTTTAAAAACTTCAATCTGATACCCATTTACCTGGGAGTAAGTCCGATTGAACTCAATGGGACTTATTTCTGTGTAGACATGTATAGGATTACACTGTTAGTCACAACTACTGATGGGTGAAGTTACCCCAACAGAAATCGTAATTTGCTTGCCAAGTTGTGAATTCCTCCGTCCAATCTCAGATGAAAGTCCTCCATTATTTTTTTCTCATTTTGTATATACAAACTGCTAAAGAAGTACAGATATCCTCCTTGCCCTTGAGCCAGCTGCACCAGACTGCATCGCTCCCCTCCCAACCTCCTCTTCCTTGAAATACTGTGTGCACGTACTCCTAGCAAGAGCCACTATCTTCAGAGATAGCATTTCAGCCTGGCACCACTTCCTGTAAAGGTCATGTGACCATGCCAGGACACATCACATGGGGAAGTCACATGACCATTTCAGGAAGTGTCTGCTGAGCTGAAAGTTTCGGGCCTAGGGATGTTGGAGAATTCCTCAATGGATTCAAATGAGTTTGGATTGCTATGAATCTGACCTGTGGATTCTACAGTGGACCGGCTTTTCCTGAGTCACATGAATTCTGCAGACTTGCAGACTGGTTTTTTTTACTGTCTGGAATTTTATGCAAATTTACTCATAGAAAGATGTGAAAAAATTTTAAAAAACCTGAAAATGTGCATTTCCCCCCAGAGGCTAAAGCATGAAAACATGCATTTGGGGGGGGGGGATTTATGCATTTGGGGGGGATTTGTGCAAACTGCAAATTTGTGCAAGTGCAAACAAATGCAAGTTTGGGAAACGGAAAAAAAATCTGATTCCGTCAATTAATGGACGACAGAACGAAAGGCACCTGACAATCAGTGAAACACAGATGGAACAGATTTAACACGATCCATACATCCCTAGCTGAAACACTATTGTTGTTTTGGAAAAGAGCAAATGTGCTGCTACAAGCATGAAAGGGGTTTTTCTAAAGTAGTAAGAACTTTAGAAAAACCATGCAGACACCCGTAATCAATCTCAATTTGAATAATGAATTTCATTGGATCACCATCCAAGCTCGGTACACAGATGAGCATTACAAACATAGCAGATTCAACTTATGAGACACTTAACTTTGAGTTCTGGCAGTATCACTGATCACAAGGAGTGCAGACACAGCACCTTGCCCACCCACTGACAGGGTTTTCTTTTAGGGGATGAACAACAGCCAAACTTACTGAAGGTAGGAAACCTCCATCCTCCGCCTTTATTCTACAGAGCAAAATGCTACACCCACCTCCCCAACCTGTGCTGTGGCCTCCACAGTCAATGTAAGTCTGCATGAGCCTAATTTTTGAAGGGGGTTTTAAGGGAAAGGACTCACACCTTGTGTTGATTTCCCATTAAGTGGGAGGAAAGAAACATAATAGATTAATCACACAGGTGGATAGCCAAGATAATAGCAATAATCTCACACTGTGGAGGCCTACTGTGAGGCTATGTTTTATTGTAGCTGTCTTACACCAGACCCTTCGGCTGTCCTGCAGGGAGCCAAACAACTTTGTCAAAATCCCAGTTTCTTGTTTTCTCACCTTCACACCAGGAAACAACTACAGTCAACCACCATCAACCATCCCTGTCTAAGGCAATCAATAAAAAGAATTCAGCCACTGGTCCTGCCTATTTGGGGGGATGGGGGTACCTACATTAATTTGATGTGCCAGAATTCCTCTGAGGTTAAAAATCACTGCTGAACACGTGGACATTGGACTCTGGAATACGTTTCATACGCTAGGCTATTTTATGGTTCCTTGTACGTTCTGGGTTGTTGTTTTACACAATATCTGTTTTTTTTCTTTCTTTCCTGAAGATGGAAACCTTTACACTGGGAGTAGTTTGGTGTGCCAGAGCTGACACCCAAGTTTCAAACAATGGCAGTAAAAGTTAATGATGCAGTAAATAAGGAGCTGTAATTTTATTGGAGATCTCGAATCATCTAACCTACCACAATAAAGACACTGTCTAACACTTAATTGTAATTATAATTCTGAAAAGTTCAAACAAACAAACAACCATTACTAGGCAATTGTACAATATTTGACATCCAGGTAACATTGCTGGAAAGGGGTATTCTTCCATAATGCAGACTAAGGTCAACTTCATACGTTATTCCCTCCCCCTACTGAAAACACTGGTCTTCTGCATAGGAAATAACATCAATGGGTGTATTTTCAATGCATATACATGATGTGTGGGAAACTCTGATTGGCAACAGCTTCCTACATGTATGCCATGGCTCAGTTCAAACATCACACCAAAGAATGGTTGAGGGAGCTTAGTGGGATGATATCTGAATTGACAAACCATCATTTGTGATTGACCAATAATTCAGAATAATGATTTTAAAAACATGGTTTGAATTGGGTTTGCCATCCATAGTTTGTGCTAACTATGTTTTGGTATGATGTATGAATTAATTAATTGTATTTTGTATCTATTTTCTTCACAGCATTTATAAGCTGCCCTGTAACAAAATGTTCTCCAGGCAGCTTACAACATAATTAACAGACTGTAGTTCCAGCAGCTGCTTTACCTCTGGGGGCTCTGAACCACAGGAACAGGAGTGCTAAGCAGATGGATAATGAGATCAAACAAGCAGCTCAGTCTAAACCATAATTTGTCTGTACACTTGAAAGATCAAACCATGGTTTTGATTCTAAACTATGGCTAGTGCAAACCATTGGTTGGTGTGATGTCTGAATTGAACCCTCATGTGCATAGAAAGAAATATAAAATCACATGGTGCTTTCACTCTGAAAAATATGTGACTTGGCACCTGACATACTCTGTAGAGACAGGAAGCATTCACCCAATGGGGTGAGATAACTGCCAAATGCAACACTGTCTCAAATGTGTTGCTTCTTTCTCAGACCACCGCATGACTCAGTACACTAGATAGAGCAGCTGCAGGCCTTTTGAAATGATTTCTCCCCAGCTCCCCCACTGCAGATCTGGTTGCTACCCACGGAGTAGATCTTTATGGTAAAAGCGCTCTCATTCTGCTCATAATCCATTCCTAATGCCAACGACTTTTTTTTTTTAAGCCTCAAATGTAAGAGTGTTTAGCAGTTTTCTTTCTCTTAATTTCCTTACAAAAATGTTTAAATAGGATGCATTAAATCAAGGTCTTTCTTGACCAGAAACCAGCTGGTCACCTATTCACTGATTCATGAAATCTATGCCAGTTTAAACTTAGTAAGGGTTGAATGTCCCAGGGGGAACCTGCCAAGCAAGTTGCATTTGGCACGGTTTTGTGAAAGCCTGCCAAGCCTGAAGTAAATAAGCAAGAAAAGTGAACAGTAATCCTGTTTTTCCCTTAAGTGCTAAATAGATTTTTTTTCCCTAGGAGAAGAAGCAATGTTGTAAATTATGAGCCCCTTATCTAGCATGTTCAAAATACACTTGCCACAAGAGATGCGTGGGTGGTCTGGCAAATACCCATTCAGTTTTCATTTGAGGGCAGTGAGAGAAAATCCTTTATTCATAAGTTTCAATAAGCTTATGGTTGGCTCTATAAATAAGCACCAAATGGATTTTGTGGGATGATTTGATTTCCATTTGATTCCATTTTCGAATGTTAGCAATGCTTGATTTTCTCATTCACACTTCCAACAAATGGTAGATACTGTGAAATGTGGACGTAGAATATTGCTGAACATAAAATGAGAAATTAGTCAAAGGTGATGCCATAGAAGCAGTTTTCTGGTCCTACGTGATTTAAAAAGCAAAAAACAAAAAACTCTGAACAACATGGTCCACTAAGGATCATTTTTGCAAAAGGGTAAAGAAGTGGCAATCTAATTTTCAATACAAATTAATGTGACAGTAAAAACATGAATTGAGGCTGTGTGAGTCAATTTACCCATGAGTAATACAATTGACTGGGGGTGGCATGGTGGAGAACATAATATATCAAGAACCTTCCCTACTCATCCAAAGAAACAAGCTGGACAAATGGTTTAATCATTCCCCAAGCACATCTTTGCACACTTCTGAGTTGCTTCTTTACTGCACTGAGGCACTGTACTGTTCAAACTGGCTGATATCCACACAATTCACTACAGAAGAGGGCAAGAAAAGGAAGGGAAATGTAAGAGTCAAAACAAAAAGAGCTTGTCAGGCTTTTTACAGGCTTTGGTTAACGTGAATGAAATTGAGATTGCTATAGAGCAGGGCTCTCCAACCTTGGGTCCCCAGATGTTGCTGGCCTACAGTTCCCAGCATACCCAGCCAGCATGGCTAATGGCAAGGGATTCTGGGAGCTGTAGTCCAGCAACATCTGGGGACCCAAGGTTGGAGAGCCCTGCTATCGAGGCTACATCACTTTAAGTGTTCAGTATGAATGATACTATAAAAATATTGATAGGTCAACACTTGGAGTCAAATCCAAGTCCCACTAAGAGTTCAGTGTGCTATGGATCATATCCTGAAGGTATTGTGACTGGCCAGATGGGCGATTAATAAATATAATAAATAAATAAATAATAAATTGTTGGCAAGCTGCTCAGCACTAGGGCATGCACAAACCAGGCAGGTAAATCTATGCCATCTTGGGCAGTCATAAGACAAGCTTTATAAGGCAAACTGTTTTATTTTCCAGAGAAATGCAGGCAGAGCCATGGAAAGAAGGTTGAGCTCAGTAATATATTTAATCGACAGATATATGTACTTAACAAGCAGCACAGGGAAAGTTGTGGGCCATTGAATTTGCCCAAGAATTATATGTTAAGGGTGAAGTGGACAAATTGCATTCCACCAATCTAAGCAGTAATTAGTGAGACAGTTGGTTCTACTGGTATGTATGCAGTCAGACCGGTAATTATTGGGCAAATTTCTTCTCATCAGT
The DNA here is from genome assembly GCA_021292165.1 of Shinisaurus crocodilurus. Taxonomy (NCBI): domain Eukaryota; kingdom Metazoa; phylum Chordata; class Lepidosauria; order Squamata; family Shinisauridae; genus Shinisaurus; species Shinisaurus crocodilurus. Next base: position 228,002,846 of record CM037879.1, read on the forward strand.
GGTATAAACATTTTAGCAGGCTCTATGGAGATATATCTCTAGGAAACAACTCTTATATTGTTCCTGAAATTGTTTGCCTGATTGGCCCCTTGTTTCAGTGTCAGAGATAAAGAAATTGATTGCAGCTCTTGCTTTGGGTAAGGTTCCAGGAGAAAATATGTTGCCACCAGAAATATTTAAATATTTTTCTGAGTGGTGGGCCCCTATATTAGCCAAAGTGTTTACTTACATTAATGAAACAGGCATAATGCCAATAGGTTGGAAACAGAGTGTGTGGTTGTCCCTATTTACAAGAAGGGTGATAGGCAAGATCCTAATAATTATCGGCCTATTAGCCTTCTAAATATTGACTCCAAACTATATAGTAAATACCTGTTAAACAAATTGGAGGATTGGGAATTTACTAATCACATTATTCATCCCGAACAGGCTAGCTTTAGGAAAGGGCAGAGCACTATTGACCACTGTCTGACTCTTTATTTTTTAGCACAACAAGGACTTGCGAGCCCTACCAAACATTTATTTGTTGCCTTTGTGGACCTAGCAGCAGCCTTTGATTCGACTGATAGAAACCTGTTGTGGTATAAACTGGCCAACACTAATATAGACAATCGCTTATTGTTTTAAATCAAGGAACTTTATTCTAATACAACTGCCAGAATAAGAGTTGGTACATCTGGTACATTAACTGACCCTATTTCCATAAACAAAGCAGTAAAACAAGGATGTCTGTTGGCACTTTTTAATTTATTTTTAAATGATATAATTCCAGCATTGTCTGGTCCAGAATTTTTTCCACCTTCTGTTGGGTCTAAGAAGATTTCTATTCTTTTATATGCTGATGACATGGTTTTAATTTCACTCACTCAGATAGGTTTGAGAAGGTTGCTTTCTAAGCTTAGTACGGTATATTTTGTTCTAATGAGAAATTAAATATTAATTATACTAAAACAAAGGTGATGGTTTTTGGAAAAAGAAAATCTTATTTTCAATGGTCAATTAATGGTCATCAGATTGAACAATGATGGGAAGTTAAGTACCTTGGCATCCATCTATTTTGCAGACAATCTTTCTTGGAAACCCCACATAGAAGCTATTAGAGCAGTGGCCCTGAGATCTATCTGAGCAATTCTTAGATTTTATAATACTGCAGTGGGACACTGGGTTGTTCCAGCTCTGAAAATATTTCAAAGTAAAGTTATTGCTCAGATTTTGTATGGTGCTGCAGTCTGGGGATGGGATAATTCTCAGGTGGAAAAAATAGAGACCCTTCAGAATACATTTCTTTAAAAAAAATATTAAATCTCCCACCTGGCACCCCTGCAGCTTTGGTTCGGGCAGAGGTAGATTTCCGTTCTATTAGATCTCGTATACATTTTATCTTATTTAATTACTGGAGAATGGTAAGGATTCTCCAGTCAGGGTATTCCCCAAGTTATGTTTTGAACAGTTATTAAACTGCAGAAGTTGGAGTTTAAGATATCATAAGTTGCTTGAATTGTACCCTGCCTTATTTGAAAACTTTTCCATCTTAAACTCAAAAGAGAAACTTTGTGAATATATATTTTTGATCACGGTGCGCAGGTGGACAGATAGGCTATTAACAATTCTAAATTTTCAATATGGTATAGGTTTTATAAGTTTGATCATCAAAGGGCTGTTTACCTTGTAAAGCTTACATCTTTAAAACTTAGGCACGCATTTACAGCTCTTCGCTTTCAAACTATTCCTACAGCTATGACTGATGGCAGATATTCTCATACTCCCCTGGCCCTACGCCAGAAATTGAGGATTTGCTGCACTATTTGTTTTTCTGTTTATTATATTTGGAACCAAGAACAAAATTTCTTGGCTCTATTTTGTCTTATTTACATTCTAATATCATTACAGAAAAGATTGTCTACCTTCTCTCTGACACTGATTCTAGGGTAACCCACAAGGTTTCTCTTTTTGCCATGGCAGCAATGAAAATTCGGGCAAGTTTTATTACTGAGATTGCAGTTGACTGTTATCGGGATGCTCTTATATGATTATTTCTCTATGTTATAGTACTTTTATAAGGTTTTAAATATTTTGTATATATTTTATATGTGAATGGCCCATGGCTGAAGCATTAATAAAATTGATTGATTGATACTTAGAAAACAGAGGATTGATTTGAAATGTAGGATGGCTATGTAGGAAATGTCAATGATTTTGAGGTAGAAGGGGTAAGAAATGGCTTATGCACAGGAGTTTAAAGTTTGACAAGTGACTTCCAACAGTTTGACAGATATTGTCAGTATTTTCCTCCATAGACTTTGCTGGGCTTAAATTTATCAGCCAATTTCTCTATCTGTACTTTGTCTTTTGGGAAACCGTTTGTTGTGTCAGGTCAGGGGAGACAGTCTGGTATGTGCTTCGCCTAGTAGTAGTATAAGATGTTCATAGTTTTAATTAAAAATACAATATTTCAGTCCATTTTATCCTTTGGGAGTTCATAAGGTCTGTTTCACATGTGCCCAGTTGACCAAGAGGGAGGGGGTATAGAATGAGTGAGTGTAGCTGGTTACTAGGGAGACAAGAGATTATGTTGAGTAGAGTAGGTAGACTCAATCCATCTATTCTACCTAGGGAAAGCTTTCAGAAGAAATCTGAAGTAACCCAGCCCCTCAGGGAAGGAGACATTTCTTGAAGATAAAGGCCAAATATAAAATAAACTCTATTCTTGTTCTTGAGAAAAGTCCAGAAGTGCACTGTTTTTCAGACAGAAGTCACAATATAGGAGGGTTTGAACATACACACACATGGAAACGTTATCATCATGATACCTCCAGAGTCAATGTCTGTACTTAACTTTAGGAAAGCTGAATTATGGAATTCCCTGCTACTAGTAAATCACTGTGTTATTGTTATACTGGGTTATCTACATATTTCTTATTCACCCTAAATATTTTGAACGGGATATTAGTAAAATAAATTTTATTCCTGCTCTTGAGAAAAGTCCAGAAGTACACTGTTTTTCAGTCAGAACCCACATTACTATAGGGTTTGAACACCAACATCCTCCAGGAAATATTGTCGTTATACTTCTGGAATCAGTATCTGTACTTAACATGAATATGTGTTCTATGTGGATGGTGTTGGTTGTCAGTTGGGTACTTGTAACATGGAATGGTAGCTTCAGTTGCATGATAGTTTCAGTTGCATAGAGTCCGTGTATCTATTCCAGTGAACAATTAAAAAAATGAGAGGGAAGGCTCCAATGTGTAACCAAAAACAATAGGAGAGAGAAGAAAAGTGCCCCAAGTACCACAAGAATTACCACATTATTATGTCTGTAACAAAAGGATGAGAGCTTCAAGCAAAGGATCTTGATGATCGCATCTCAATTGGGTTCACATGTCAGGTCCGTGGAGGGGGGAGAAGGAAAATCGAACTTAGCTCGAAGAATTTGTGAGCCAGGAAGGTCGATTTACATCCTACCTGAGAGAGAGAGAGAGAGAGCTTGAGCGAACATGGAAAACCTTAACACAATATGTTAAAGCTGAAAGGTTTTTTTGTTAATTGAATATTAATGAAGTATTACCTATGCCATAACTGAAATCTCCAGCATTGATCAAGGTTTAAGGCATGACCATGCCGGAGATCCACTTGCACCAAAAATAATACCCCACAGTAAAGTGGAAATTTAAGGACTTATTTTTTTCCTTGCACTTCTCCATGTGTCATGCTTCTGCAAACTAAAATGCCATTTGGGAGTTGTAATGGTTTCTCAGCTCTGGCAATCAATCAATGCAGACACTAACTTGCTGTCAGAGGGGAGACCCTAAAGGTTTAGCTTCCCATAGAAAAGTAAGAAGGTGGACCCTTATATGTATGTGGGTTTCTTTTATGTGTACATATGGAATCTTGGGCTAGAAGCTTTCATACCCAATTTTTTTTCCTTACATTTTCTGAAAGATAGTGCATATCATGTTTCCACAGATGGTTGTTTCGTACATTAATCAAACTCCTACTAGGGTGTGAACAACATATTGTAGTAAAATTAATTTTAGCACAAATCATTGGACTCAAACATTTGTGTCAAAAGTGAATCTTGGCAGATGTAACACCTTGTGTTACATTGTTCATTTTTCTAATTTCAGGATAGGCGGTCTGTTTTTATAAACACAAAATGGTCCATGCTATTTTTAAAAGTTCTGAATATGTACCATTAAAGTCACTGCATTCACATAGTAGAATTTACATAAATTGATTGATTGATTTGATTTATATTTATACCCCGCCTTTTTTCCTGCAAGGAACCCAAGGCAGCTTACATAGTCCTCCTCCTCCTCTCCATTTTATCCTCACAACAACCCTGTGAGGTAGGTTAGGCTGAGAGGCAGTGACTGGCCAAAGTCACCCACTGAGTTTAATGGCCGAGCGGGGACTAGAACCCGGATCTCCCGAATCCCAGTCCAACTATAAATAGCATTTATAATGAACTTTTACAGGCTGATTTTATCCTTTGGACAAACCCTCATGAGATTTAAAAGAAGATGGGCCACCAGTGTGATTGTACTGGCAAAATTCAGCTATTTGGAGTATTGCACCATTGCAGGTAAACACATATGTAATGCCAGCACATCTCTTGAGGCGTATCCTGTAAGGCGTGCCCGAATGGCTCGTGAGGTTACGATAAATCAATGGCCAAGAAAGGGTGGGGAGTAGCTTCATTGGTTGGCATTCTAACCATAGTGTTAGAATAATGATCACCACTTGCACTAATGTAATGCTGCATACCCCAAAAAGTTCGTAACACTATGCACACGATATTCAAAGCAAATCCCATTGAACCAAAACAGAGCCCCTGGGTGGAGACCTGTGTTGATGATATGACAAACAACAGGTTGGATCCAGAGTTGTGTGGAGCAGAACTCCATTAACTGGATGATCCTGCAGGTGGAAGGAGGGAGGGAATTTTTGCAACTTCCACCTCCCCCCAGCTGTAGCCCCCTGTGCTTCTGAAAGTCTGCTTGGGAGGGGGGTTGGAGGCCCCTCCAGAATGGTGTGTGAATTGGCACTGGGGGCTGCAGTGGGAAGCAGGAACCTGTGTAGCCACTGCCCTGGCCACTTACTCCATTGGGGAGGCTTTGTTGGATCCCAGTTCCCACCATCAATGGAAGGAGCTCTTCCATTCACAGGGGGACAAATCTGGATCTAAGCCATTTAGTACTACACACCACAGGGCAGATACTCCCTGGAACATGAGGTTTTTACCCCTGCTCTCAGGCAAGGGTAACATAAGGGCATGTTACATAAGACTGCTTGCAAAGTCACCAGTGACATCTTCTGTAATACGGTACTGTAACAGGTACTGTAACAGGGAAACATAGTTGACATATTTAGGGATGGGGGACAAATTCATTTGGTTCACATATTAATACAAATTTGTGTAATTTAGCACTTTTGAACCAATATGCAAACAGAAACCCAGTTTTCCTTCAAAATTTGAAGGACTTCTTTGAATTTTGCAATGGATTTCTCCAGTCAAAAATGTGTACAAAAATGCTTATCTTAGGGGAAAATGCACAGAAAAATGCATATATTAGTGAAAATAACATGTCATACCAGGAAAATTGCTTGCAAAAACTATATATTAGGCAAAATTGCATGCAAAAATGCATGTATTAGAAGAAGTGCGTACAAAAATGCATATGGATTTTTTAAGTGAAAATGTTCTTTTAAAAAATCTCAGAGTTCAGGACAAACTGAATTTAAGATTGGAAAAATGGGAAAGTGAGAGAAACCAAAAGTGCCAGATATATCCATCCCTATGGCATATCATGCAAGACTATACCACTCTGGTCATTCATCACCTTACACAAATAGAGAATAAATATGGAGAGATGCCAGTAGGAAACAGTGGGTCTAAAAAGAGTGCAACAAGAGAGGGAAGGTTTTGAAGAAATGGATAATGGGAAACACTCTAAAGAGGGCACCAAGCACATACATAGTGTTAGAGCAAGGATGGGAGAGCTCTGGTCTTTGGGCTGAATACAGCCCATGAGGAGTCCCGATCTGGCCTGCCAGCTCCACCCAAGGCCCCACCCATTTCCCTAGGCCCTGCCCCTCTCCCAGATGAAAATCTCTTATTTCTGATCAGCAGCTGTAAGAGCACAGAAAAGAGAGACCAGCGGCTGTATAACCCTGTGTTTTCAGAGTTCCCACAGGGAAGTCAAGCTCTTCAGTTGTAACTGTGTTTGCAAACCAATTCCAGAAAAGGGCTGAATATCTCTGCAGCACTGGAATACCAATGGTGGGCCCAGAAAACTAAGGAATGCAGAGGCCTCTCACACAAGGGCATCTCACATAAGGGCCTGTCACAGTGGCCAATGATATCCCTCAGGTACAATTGTTCTCCAGCCAGCAAAAGTAACTGCAAGGGACACATAAGGCAAGCATACAGTGAGCACGAAAAAAAAGGACCAAGCACCCCACAACAGCTCTTGCACCACTAAGGTAATGTTAGGAAGAACTCTTATCACTATGTAAGGTACGGTCACAAAAACTATTAGTCATGTGAAATGGATAAGAGACATCTTGCAATGACTCATATAAAAGAATAACATGAACATGTGCAGCATAATCCTATGCATGTTTATTCAGTCTTAAGTGTCTATGAGTCCAATGGTACTTACTCCCTAGTAAATATGCATATAATTACAGCCTTATGAGTGACAGAAATGAATCTCATTTACCTGTAATGAGATCAGGCAAAATTATTAGCATGATAGGTGCGACAACCATCCCTCACCCTATACCCAGGTGGGCTGTTCCTGCCTCACTTAGTGACCAAGGACACCTGTCTCTCCTCAGGATCTGCCCTGCCACCCAGGTGCACTTCCCAGATAGACAGTGCCTATCACCACACTGCTATTGGGATGGCTACCCCCGCTGGGGCTTTCATGCCACCCAGCCTGGCAAACTTAATAGAGGCTAGTTCTGTCCCACTTATTTATCCCACCTATTGTGGTTTTTCCCCTTCAGGTATGCTGCCACCAAACCCCTAAGTAGTGTGTGTCCCTTGCGAGGAACATGGGGTTAACCAAAGACTTATGTATAATTATAAATGGAAAATAGGCTGTTTTCACACAAAAAAGAACAAGATTTATTTTGGGAACACAGGTAGGAAAACAGGGCCAGGGAACATAACGGATTAAGGGGTCAAATATGGGTTTCAGGCAAATACAGGTAATTTAATATTTATCTAAATATAGCACTTTTCACACTTCTAACAGACTAATTTCTCAAGCCTTCCTATCGCCCTACCCCTTCCTCCCTTCTTCCAAGTCGAATTCTCTTACACTCTCTGACTTACTGACTAACTCCCTAACTGACTAACTGCCCTCTCTTTCCCTTTTTTAAAATCCAGTCACTCCTTCCTCAGCCAATCACAAGCAAGCTGCATCTGAACATTCCATTAACTCCACCTGTCAATCATACACCCCAGGCACACTATATACAAACCCTCAGTAGATATTTCTCTTTTAACTAGAACTAGAATGGTCACAGTAGGAATAAGAAACATACATATATTATTATTATTATTATTATTATTATTATTATCAGATACGTAGAGATGAATCCTGTGTATCATCTTTTGTTAGCACAAGAGATGTAGGAGGGAAGAGGTAATATAATCCATTTGTTCTTCCAGTACATATCTTTCAAGTTACAAATAAAGGAAGCAGCAGGACTTGTGCAAACAAATATTTACAAAGTACAGTCGCTGGAAGTGTTTATACTTTGATCTTGAATACTGCACCAAGTATATTAATAGAATAGCACATTATCCAATTTGTGTAATTTGAAAAAGGGAGAATGGATTAAGATTGAATAAGAGATACAGGAGAAAACATCCCTTTAGGGAAAAAATAACCTTGAAATTAGTATCCAATGCAATGTATTTGCTACAGCAGTGTATTTATGACCCTGGATAGAAAGCCTAATTGGACTAATCCAGCCATTTTCAGAGATAAAGAATTTCAGGATATATTATATCAAGGATCCCCAACCTTTTTGGATCAGTCAGTGGGCACATTAGACAGTCTCTAATTCTGAGAGACTGTCATGGGCATTCTCACAAAAATGGCTGCTGAGGAAATGGCTTATCCATTCACAAAATGGCTGCCATGGTGGACATGGCCTGTCACAAAACATTCATTTCCTAGAAGGCAAATTGGTGAGACTGGGAAAAAAAATAACCTGCCCAAGAACCTAAGTAGAAGGCAAAGGAGGGGTCTGAGCTCCAAAATGCAAAAACGCTCTTTTGAACCCACAGTTTTCTGTTCCAGCACCCATTTCTAAGAAGGTACACTGATGAGGCTCCCCTTACCAGCCCCATTTTTCTTCTTTAAGAAGGTCTTTGGGGGCCATATGTGGCCCCCAGAATAATTCTGGAAATAAAGATGGTCCTGGAGGCTAGCACTTCCCTTTGCAGCATGCCGGCCTCCCAGTTAAGAAAAAAAATGCAGTTTAAAAAAATATTTAAAATACAATAAAAATCAGGAGGGTCAGGGGGCCTAGCAGGCACCAGGAGAGGTGTCTAAGAGCACATTGGTGCCTGTGTGGGCACCATGTTGGAAACCCCCCCCATCCCTGTCATGCCTTTGATTTTCAAAAGCATTATTAAGGTGGCAGCCCTGACTGTGTTATTAACATAAGAAAGTTGCTTGGTTAAACAATCTTGGTTTGAACATACCATTCCACATTGTGGTACTTGAATTCCAAGCACAGTCTATTTCTTAAAAGTTATTTATTTATTTATTTATTATTTAATAAATTTATTAAATATATAACCCACCTTCCTACTAAAAGTAGTGCTCAAAATCGGCTGATCACTGAATGAGTGAACTACAGCCGGCAGCTGTACAGCCGGCAGCTGTATAACTTTACAGTCACCTGGATGGGTCTCCAAATTTAGGAATTAGCACTAGACATGGAATAATCTGAGCCAGGCTACTACCTTTTTACTTGGCTCATGTGCCAATAACAGGAACTTAGACTCACTCACACTCAGAAATTGGGCAGGTAAATGTGTTGGTTTCTTACAGAAATCTCTACACCATCCTTCAAGCACATTCCCCAGGCTGGCGTATAAAAAGAAATAATAGTGAAAAAATTAGCACAGAATAAAACAACATCCTAAAAGCAGTGGGGTGGAATCTAAGGGAGATCTTAGTGTATGGAGAAGTGCTTTAGAGACAGCTGGTCCTTCAAGTACCCAGGTCCCAAGCCATGAAGGGCTTTAGGTTAAGATCAGCACTTTGAATTGAGTGCAGGAATGGACTGGGAGCATATACCATCACTTGATCTTCATGCTCTCCAAAGCTTCACCTGTTGTTACATTTCTATGTGTCAGTCTAAACCAGGGATCTCCAACCTTGGGTCCCCAGATGTTTTTGCCTACAACTCCCAGCATGCCCCAGCCAGCATAGCTGGCTGGGGCATGCTGGGAGTTGTAGGCCAAAAACATCTGGGGACCCAAGGTTGGAGAGCCTGGTCTAGACTCACTAGGCCTAAGCCTCCGAACAATTTATTACCATTCCCTCCATTTCCAGCATTCAGGCTGCAAGTTCCCTTGCTTATGTAGCCAAAATGGCACCACCCATACACAAGAGGAAGTTCAAGCAAGCTTTTTTCCCTTTAAAGGGAACCCCCCCACACACACACATTTTTTAGGGGAACATAACAATTAAGATTGCGCATGTGCAGTGGCCATGGAATGCTGACTGACTCTTGGGAGGAAAAATAGGAAAAGTGGGGGGTAGAATGTGTGGCTGGAATCCTGAACGGCAGGATTCCACACGGCAGCATTCTGTTGCAGGAACCACTTCTGTATTATTTATTTATTTATTTATTTACAGCATTTTTACCCCGCTCTTCAGCCAAAAAAGGCTCCCAGAGTGGCTTACAAAGATTAATATTAGACATTATTATATTATGGATCTACATGGAAAGCAGATACGAAGAAGAGCAGCTCTGAGTTCATTCATTGCCTCCATCAGCTGGTTATCACTTGCACCCCACACACATCTGGGAGAAGGCTGCAAAACTTCCAGGTAACCTCGAGCCCTGGCACTTCTTAAGAAGAAATTATTACACAGGTTAATATGGCAATTAGTACTGAAGTGGGGATCATAGGATTACCATACTGCAACAATCCTGCTTGTCCCTTTCAAAGTTCCAGGTCTGTAGAAAATGTTATAGCCACTGTTCCTCCTATCCTCCTCCTCTACTCAGCGGAGCAAGCAAGCATGCAGTTAGTTTTACCTCTCAGAAGACAGGAAAGAATGACGGGTGAAGTAGACAATGGAAGAGGGAGGCAGCAGGAGGAGCACTTGCCTTAGAGCAACTCCTGCTGCCTTAGAGCTTTACAACTGCATTCACATGAACACTCACTTAATTATGAGTATTTGCTGTTTATTTTCATGGGCTTACTTATGAGTAAGGGTGTATGTGACTGCAGCCTTAAAAGAATAGGCAAGTTCTCTGGGTTTAAAATGAAGACCTAAGGTGCTATCAGATAAAACTCTAGCTATGTTGTCTTAAGAGCCCAATTAGGGATGTAAACCTTAGCGGTTAGAACAGCTCTTCTATCTGCTATAATTTTTAAAGACAGCACAAATTTATTATTATTATTATTATTATTATTATTATTATTATTATTATTATTATTGGTAATTTGTACATTGTATAAACTATTGTCTCCCAGACATAATAGCCTGGATTCTAAGAACCATGCGTGGTGTTTAGCACTCAAACCAGGCTTTTCCTGCCTGCCTTCTCACTGCCTTAGCCCCTAGCATCCCCCAAAGCCAATCCTGAGGGTCGAAGGACCCTTGAAAATGATGTAGGATATAGAGTGAGGATTGGAGGGAAGAGCTGGCAGAAATTAAAGACCTGCCTTGTGCAGGCGGAAGTGCCTTTCTGCTCGTGCTGGATTCCTTTGGATCCATGTCAATACATTACAGCAAGTTTCACTCTGTAATTCTTCCACTTCTCAGAACCAGCCAATTCCCTTAATTTCTTTGCCCTTTGATCTATACTAGCTCATGTGGGATAATCTTGTTACGATGGATGAACCCACCTACAGTCACATTGCCTATTTATGTTTGATCTTACACCCATATTTCCAATTATTATAGACAAGTACATTGTGCTGAATTGTATACATTCAAGGAATATTTAGAAAAAGCCATCGCTATTCAGATGGCACTTTCAAAGAAGCAATTTGTGGTTTGTGCTTCATGACCCAAACAAAGATTGTGTAACTTGGTAGAGTGAGAAAAAGGAAAAGTGGATTGCTAATGCTACTGAAGTATTTAAAGCAATAAACAAGCTACATAATCTAAATCTTTTTTAAGATACAGCCTTGTTAGAAATTATTTAACAGCTGGTTTTCCAAGGACTGGATTCTCCTACTGAGAAAAAAGAATTAAGAGTTCTGAACCCTGCAACTTGGAAATCAAACAGAAATGTTGTGACCTTTAAAGTCTTATTTCAATTTACTCCTGTATTAGCCTAAAATTTCCTTGTATGTTAATGTTTAATGTTTTGTTGTTGTTGTTGTTGTCATATATATTAAATGTTACTTATTTGTGATGTTGTGGTCATATCAGCTAGAAAAAAGGAAATAGGATTTTCCCTTTTAATTGAATGTCAAACTTTGATATATCCATCCACTGTATTCTAATGGTAGAATTGCCACTTTCCCACCCCCGTTTAGGGATGGATGGATCATCAATCTATTTCAGTTCATGTTACTTTCACATATGTTCATTCATAAGTCTGTTCTGTCCCATTTTTTACAGTACTCTCATTTTTTAAAAAGAGAAAAGGAAAATTAAATCAAATACATATTTAACAGAGCAATCCTATGGATGCTAGACAGCATCTAGAGGGTCACAGGATCATTCGGATTCCCATACATGTTTTATATCAAAATATGCAGTTCAAAAGCAAATTAATATTTTTTGAACCAAGAATTGCATCACCAAATTGAGAGTAAGAGTGAAATCTAAAGGATACCTATGTTCTGGTCTGAACATTCGTCCAGATGCTGTGGATCAGGACAGTTCATAATGGAAGTCACAGAGATTGAAGTCATGTGCAGGTGTTCACCACCACCCCGACTCTCATGTCCTCATTGGTCAGCTCTGAGACCCTCCACACATGGAGGGGGGGGTCTGAAGAGAGGAGTCTGCTCTGCATGGGTAGGAACCCATTTGATTTAAAAAACTGTGCTCAGAAAACTACACCTGATGGATTTCTGCTTGTCATATGATGGATAAAAGAAAGCACTTCTTCACACAATGCATGATAATGTATGGAATTCACTGCTACATGATACAGTGATGGCTACTTGGTTAAGTGCCTTTAAAAGGGGATTAGACAAAAAGTCTATCCATGGCTACTACTCATGATGGTTATATCAGTTATTTTATTTAACTGTAGATTACATTAGTAGATTTTATTGCATAACCATAGGTTCTTACAATTTTACCAGAAAAGAGACAGTCACACAGAGAGAAAAAAGATTGGCAAAGCCTATCAAACCAATTCACCATGTGCACAGCTTGCAGCAAGAGCTTTTTTATTATGATTATTTTGATTTAGGATTTTAAAATTTACAACATACAAACAACTACATATATCCCAACTCTACATACATTAATCTTACACAATACAAAAATACAAACCATTTATTATTGCCCCAGCGTATACCCCACCCCACCCCACCCTGGGACCAACTGGTATACTTCTTTCATTAACTTAACCATTCTGATTCATACACCAAAATTGTAGTAAATCTTGAGTGTATATCCCCTTTCCCTCTTACTAAAACAAAATCTGTAAATACTCCCCATATATTTTTAAAATCATTACGCTTTAGCAATCCCCTTTTTATTTTAATATTACAAGTTAACTTATCGTTTATACCTATATCCCAAACCTTCTTATACCAATCATTAAATTGGTAATCTTGCTGCATTTTCCATTTCCTAGCTATCATTAACCTCGCCGCTGTTAATAAGTTTGAAATTAACTCCTTAGTAAATTTAGAACAGTACACCTTATCCAATAATGATAGCAATGCTATTTTGGGACTCACTTCTAAATTCAAACCAGCAAGAGCTTTTAGGACCTTTGCTCTAACCCTTTTTAGCAGCCACAGTGAATAAAGTTACTTGATTGGTTACATAAAGAGCCAAAAATACAAGCAGTTTACACATTTGCTCATCCAAAGTTCTATCAGACATTCCTCCCAACACAGATACAAGGAATCTTTTCCTGGGACCAGCATACAATTCACAGAAAAATATATAATGAATAATGCCCTCTATTTGTGGGGGGGCTCTGCCTGTACAATATGGGAATATTTGCATGCCTCCTATCCAAATATGAAGAAGGCCTATTATAGGGATGTCTGAGAATTCTGTTTTGATTTGCTTTTAACTAGAATTTGTCCTGTTCACAACACCAAATGCAAACTGGGGGAGCACAGTTTTCAGGAAAAGCTCACACTTGCTCAAGCTTATGTTTGCAAAATGTGTACTTTAGAAAAATGTGCACTTTAAAAAATACACATTTTTATGTTTTAGTCCAGTGTTCTCCAACCTTGGGTCCCCAGATGTTTTTGGCCTACAACTCCCAGCATGCCCCAGCCAGCTGGCGTTGTGCACTTTCAAAAAATGTGTACCTAAATGCACATTTTTCCCATTCAAATGAAAAGAAAACAGATCACAATTTTAAAAAAATGGAAGCGAGGTAATCTGAGTTTCAAGGTGGAGTTTGGAGAATCTCAGCGAGTTCGAACATCACTGATTCTCCTAGTTGGGAAGTATAATTCTGTAAATGCCTTAGCGGAAACTGAGTCAAGGAGGTAAAATAATGAGGGAGAAATATTCACCCTCATAGAAGTGGTGCCGGATAATTTTCGTATGATACCTAAACATGGTACTAAATCCTGTTTGTTGGATAGTTTCTGCATCTTTATTAGCAACCTGTGAGTACAAACAATCTTGAATTTTAACCCTAGATTCACTTAAATGAAAGGAAGTCAGTGACAGAGAACAATGGGCCAGTCTTTCAAAACAGGGGGCGGGGGACAACCAACTTAAAGGCATGAGAGTCTTAACCAGAGGGGAGCGGGTTATGGATGATAGCAAGCATACTCTTAAGTAGGCATCTTCTTTTCCTGTGCATTCATTCATAATGAGTCTATGATCTGCAACTATTTATAGGTGTAGTTGCATTCAGCTACCAGGTCAGTACAGAGTGTCATAGCTCAGATTTGCATTTCGGGGAAGTTTTGTTTAATAGACACATCACACAAAGGAAAATGAAAAAGTGATTAAGTTGGTCATGTTCAACACAGCTCTGTGTTTTATCTTTTACACATTACCTCTAGAGCAAAAAAGATTATCCCCCGCCCCTAAATGATGCCATTACTCTAATAGCTTCCATTTACATTCTGAGTTTTCATTGTACTAGTTATCCAGTTCCATTTAAATGGTGAAATATGTGGGCCGTCTAGCTATTTTAATGTGATGCCTTTTCATACTGTAATTGAGAGAGGAGTCTCCGATGAATCAAATGAATGCTTTCAGAGGAATCTCAAGCCCCCAACAGACATCAACTAAAATGTTAAGAGTGCCTCAGAGTCCCTCTGGTGCTATATTTTTTAACCATGAAAGAAATGCCATTATTGTAAATTCCCAGCCTTTGTCTAAAAAATCTTGTACCAGATCCCTAGAGTGCCAGTTCAGTTAATTAATTCAAACAATTTCCTTTCTAATCTTTAAAACATTTTCATATTTAAAACAATAAATGGGACACTTAAGGGGGTTCACTCATTGCTAGCAATTAATATGCCAAGGAATTTGAAAAATTATAGCCAGCCTTCACTGAAATGAATAATTTCCCAATAACTCTGACCTGTGCAAGGTTAAAATTATGACCTCTCAAATGCTCTGAGCAAGCAGATCCAATAAAAGCAGATTGCCAACATGGTCTCAGATTAACATAATCTCCCCCCTCCCTTTGCTGCCCCAATTTTGGTGTTCCCTTTTCCTGATAACCAATTTGATATTTAGCTCTGTGACTTACACCACTTTGGGGGTTCACATTATTTAATGATAACATTAAAATTAGCAATTAAGATAGGAGTGGATTGATTGCATTTCCCCTGAATCAGAGCATGAGGTTAATGCAATTGGAAACTGATGGGTCTGGTAACTTTGACACTAATTGGTGATTGTGTTACATGTTGAGATAAGGAGTCAGCATGAGAGAATTCCCAAGGCACTTGTATTGAGGCATGGCTGCATATTTGCAAATCTTCCCTTCTCTGTTCAAACACTTAGCTTAACTTTGTAAAAGCTGCTTTCATACACTTCCAGTTTAACGCAATAGAATGCTTAATATCACAATGTTGAGATGAAACAAATAATTTTATTTATTCATTCATTTGCATACTTTCAGAAATGTGCATAATGTACATTGAAAAACACTCCCCCCCCACACACAGTGTTCTTAGCCTAAGAAGCTCACAATCTAAATTTCAGCAGTGCAGGAGACAATAGAGGAAGAGAAAGGAAGGGAAAGGTATCGAGGCTACTGAAGAGTGACTGGAATCATAACTCAGTGGTAAAGCTTTATATGGGAAGGATCCAGCACCAGATAGGAAGACAGTGAAGGGTTTTAAAGATAAATGTCCTGTAGGGTGGCCACTTGTGAATCACCCAAAAAGAGGAGATGCATCACCAAAAAAGAAGACGGAAGGGGACACCGGTTTGCATGAAAAATGCATATGTTAATGTGTATGTATAGATGCAAAGTTAGAAATAATTATTATAATTTAAAAAGAAATACAGGACAACTCACCATAGTGTGGAAGATTGTGAGCGGGTGACCAGTGTGCCTTGCCTAGTCTGCTGTCCAGGTGCTGTTGATCGGCAACTTCCAAGGCCCAGCTCTTCCTTCTGATGGTTCTTTAACTTTGAACTAGACTTGGACTGGACAGTCCTTCAAGTAGAGGATGCCTTCAAAATAGAGGACAGTCCTCTGGTAGCTCTCCAAATAGAGGACTGCCCTCTGAAAAGAGGACACATGGCCACCCTAGGTCTGAATGATGGGAGAAATGAATGATTTGGGCAGCAGAGTTCTGGTCCAGATGTTGCTTTGTACCCTTCAGTAGCAATTTCCATAATATTTTTAATCCAAGATATGCTTACACATATCATTTCATTCTGTTCAATGAAAATAAACTTTGCTAGGCTCTGGCCACTTGCATTGTAACATTCCATTTCTTTGCAGACTAAAATTTTGAATGTTAATTCACTGCTACTCTTTGTATTTCAGTGTTTGCCATAGTTTCTCCTCAGATCTACCTCACTAAAGGGAAGGGAAGGAGGAATGGAATTCAGTGATATAGTTAAAATGTCCTCTTGTAAGAACTGTTATGCAGAACTGAATCAATGCATGCATTGATATATCATGGGAACATATTGTAATAATAAGAATTTTTAGAAAGATAGATAATGTCATACCTGATGTTTGTCTTGGCATATCTTATTTCTTTTTGCCTAAGGGAACTTTAGATAAACCAATGAGAGGGCGAAAAGAGTACTTAACAGCATGGTGATAAGGGAATGCAATCTGACTGGTACTCACACGCTCTCTCTCTTTGCTCAGCATGTATATTTCATGATACTTTAGTTCATCTTCATAGAAGCACTTTTGCATAGTCGGTCCTCAAGGGCGACACAGTTATTCAAGTTAAAAATGACAACAGCTTCAAATGGTTCTGTTAGCTAAATAAACATAAAGGAAGAAGATAATGCTATGCATTTGTAATGATTAAGTAATGCTTCTGCAGTAACATTTATTTACATTCCTTCGGGACATTTTTGAAGTTGACCATGTACAATGACGCAAAGCAGAAAATGTGGAAAATGCAGTTTGTTGGTGGCCCATAGCAATACATCCTTTCTATATTTGGCTAATAAAGTGCTTCACATTCTATGTTTCAACAGTAATGTATAGGTCTGATTGTGATGTGAAATGAAGTAAACTGAATTTTGATTATCTTGTTTCATCATCATCTTCCTCCTCCTCCTCCTTCCTAAATAGGAATAAGGGCTTACCTGGGTTATTAGTATCCCAGCCATGGTGGTGTTGATTTAAGAAATCTTTAAATGCAGTTGATGCTGATAACATCTTGGAATTTACTATGCTATAAAACTGTGGCTGGAAGGAATTCCTACAAAAAAGACACTGGTAAAAGTCCCTGCTGTTCTTAACTCCCTTATCTGACCCACCCTTTCCCCCACCCATTCTGTAAAAGTGCCCTGCATCAGGTTTGCAGGTGAGGGTGTTTTCTGTTCTACTTTAAACAACAACAGATTCAAGAGATGAGCCTTGATACTTTTCATGAAGAGAAATAACTAATCTCTCCCTCCCTCCCTCCCTCCCTCCCTCTAGATCAGTGATGGCGAACCTTTTTGAGCCCGAGTGCCCAAACTGCAACACAAAACCAACTTATTTATTTCAAAGTGCCAACACTGCAATTAAACCTGAATACCAGGTTTTAGTTTTAGAAAAACAACTCATACAATGTCCGAACTAATTAACATCTTTTGTCCTAAAAGGAAAAACACAATAACAGAGCTTTCAATGATACAAACAGTTTTTTTGTTGAAAAAAAAATCAACTCAAAACATTATTATAGTACTACATTGTACACATCGCCTGAAGGGAATTTATACAACTTTTTAAATAATTAGGCACATGTATTTTTGGATAAGGGATTCTCAACTTGTAATAGGATTATATGCCAAACTGAAATTGTATGGGGCAAGCTTTACCACGGGTCCTTTCCCTGCTTCTACAGGTGTTGGATTGTAAAAGTAAAAGTCAACCTGTACAAGAATGAGCAAGATAAACAAGAAAACTAAACATGCTTAACACATTTTAAACACTTTATGTCTTGGACTGCAAACACTGCATTAGGTAAAAGTTTGCATTGGGCATGCTTTTGCACAATTAATGTGATTTTTGCTATTAAATGCATGCTGGTAATTTGTCAAACCTTGGCTCATACCAAGAGCAACACATGCAGTACTCAGGTCAACTGTTAGGGCTTTACATCCAAGCCATGCTCTGTGCATCATTCTTCAAAATCTTTTAAATGTGATAACAATGTAGAAAAGAATTCTGTAACAGGAATTCTAGAATAAAATCATTCTGTTCCACACTGTGAGAAAGAACAAAATCATTAGTGTTTTGCAGAAGGGGACAGTCTTTTCGCAATCTGGTGACCAATGGCTCAAGTGCCCACAGAGAGGTCCCTGCGTGCCAGCTGCGGCACCCGTGCCATAGGTTCGCCATCACTGCTCTAGATAGAAAGATAGATGCCAAAGCTAACAAGAAATGTGTAACTGAACAATGTTCTCTCTGAATTTCATTCAGGTTGACTTCATGAGGTTGACTTCATGAGAAAAGCTGTATTACAACCTTTGTGTACAGTTTTTATAGAAGCATTTTTTCTATTAGCAATCCTTTTTTCCTTGCAATTATCTACAATAAAAATATACTAGTTAGTTCTTGACATTTCATGGAGTTTTCAAGTACTAACCATTCTTTGTCAAGAACTGAGTTTATAGCTACCCAATTCCTTACTTTCAGTCAGTACATGCTGGGCTTGATTGCACACATGTCAAAACTGCTGTTGGTGGCCAAAGGGCCATAGACTTCTTTAATATATTTTCATTGGGTCTTTCCGTCCTAGTGAGCAGTTTCCCAGTGCTGGTTCTATTTCTGCCACAAATGACTCTATGAACATTTAACCAGCCAATTGATCAGATTTCATGAAAGTAATAATCAACAATTGGGGTGCTATTGATGAGTTTCTGCATTTATGAGAGGATCAATACAAAAATACAATGAAAAGTTTAGAATACCAATTACAGACTTATAATTATACATTCTTACATGCCATAAGCATTTCTGTTAATTGAATCGCAATGCTCCAAAAATGCAAATACAAAAAAATGCCTTTAGAGAGGGACGAAGACTACTGGAGGGTTAACCAATCAGCTTGTTTTTCACTTAACAGTTGCCTTCTGTTTCTGCTGCTAACCTTGTTGCTTTTCTTTCCTCCAGAACTCACTCTGTAGTTATGTGCTATAGTTCATAATCCTGGATCTAAAAACTGAATGCAAACATTCCTGAAGTCTAAGATCTGAACTGCAAAGGGGAGCATCTTACCTTCCTCCTTTGAGTTGTATCATCCTTTTAAGAAGAAAACAACTTCCCCCTTTCTTTTTAAAACTCTTTGAACCTACCGACATTGGTAGCAGCTTTGACCATATGGCCACCACCATTCTTTCTTCCCAGAGTGCCTCTGCAAAGGACACTAGCATGCCCCAGAGGCACTCTGGGAGAAAAGAAGGTGGCAATGGTGGCTGCAATGCTGGTGGCAGCATCCAAAGCCAGTGGTTTTAAATAAAGTTTTAAAAAGATGTTTAAAAAATGTAAAGGGGAGAAAAGAAGCCCCACATAATTGTAAGCCGCCACCCCAGAATCATTTCCCCAGAATCATTTTGCCTCTCCCCATTTTGGGGTTCAGCCAAAATGCTCCCCTGAAGCAAAATAAAAGAAAATCAACCCACCTGCACACATCCCATATTCAGCCAGCTTTCCCCACTCTGCTTGTTCAACAAAGGCAAGGCCGTGCCTCTTATTCCTTAAGTGAATGGTGAGGAGAAGGACTGGGTGGAGGTATGGGATGAGATATACTAGGGCTTCTTAGTAATATCCTTCCTGTAATAGCATGGCATGCTGAGTGCTCCTGCATGTGTGACAAGGTGGAAAGGGGTCACACACCAGACTTTGTTATGGGAATCCCTCCATGCAGGGGTGCAACACTCTCAGTGGACTGCATAGAACTCTGAGTAAATCTTTTTTCTCTGCTTCTCTAGTATTTTGCACTAAAGCAGTGAAAAGTCCTATTCATTGGCTTGCACAAGATAACCACCTATTTCTTAAATGAATTAATTAATTAGATTTGTACCCCGCCTTTCTCCCAAGAAAAATGGCACTGAAGGCAGCATACAGATACAAATAAAACTTGATTAAAATGATAATAAAAACAAATGATTTAAAACAGAAAACTCACAAAAAGACGCAAAACTCACCATTCATTGATATGAACAAACCATGGACAGATGAGGATCATGGCTTATGGATCCTTAAAACCACAAAACCCATGTTGCAGTGCCACTAAACATTTGAAAAATCATCAGAACCTTTACTTAAAGCAAAGTATGATCATTTTGATTGAACTGGGTTTCTTCTTAAAGTCATGCAAGACCTTAATTGGGCAGGTGTTTAGTAGTTGGGAATGTGTACTTCAAGGTTCTTTCAATATCACTTCTATTTTAAATATAATTTTAGAGATTGTCTTAAGTGTTATTACATTCCCAGATAGGGGTAATGCAGGCTGCTTATCAAGATATGTAAATAACTGGGGAAATGTGCATTCATTTTAATGAGGCTTACACAGGAGAAATTCCTAGTTGGTTTTGCACAGCACTTAGGTTGTTACCAGACATCTCCTCTAGCAGTTAAAGATGCAGTAGCATGAAACAAGAAGGAAGGTGCCTCCAGGAAGGAGGTACTAATTCACATGGGGTTTGGAGCTACCGTTTCTCTCATCTATCCATCTGGACTAGCATCAGTCAGCACTGAGACTCTTTCCCCTTACAGCTATTCTTCTCAGGTCAAATGAAGGCACGTTGCAAGGGCAGGCTCCAACCTAACCTACCTGCATTGATTTGGCCCTCAGAAGCAGGGCTTGATATGTGCATGGGTATGTGCATAGGGACCTCTCTGTGGAAATCAGGAACACTGCAATTGTGCAGAGAAATCTTTACATGCATAGCCTTGTAGTACACTTGTTGTAGGGTCACTTCTGACATTCTGGAATAACCAGAACAGATCATATAGCCAAACTCTGATAAGTCTGTAGAACTCAGGTAAGCAAGTAGTTGCCATGGCAAGATGCTTTGAGAAGGGAGTGAAGGGCAGTTGGCCATTGCTCACGCTGGCTCAGCTTGTCTGACTGATTGTGGAAAGCTAAGCAGGGTCAGGCCTGGTTATTATTTGGATGGGAGACCCCTCCTCTAGTTTCCTGCATTGAGCAGGGGGTTAGACTCAATAGCCTTGTGGGCTCCTTCCAACTCTATGATCTATGAATCTATGAAAGTGCTGGCCCTGCCATACAACAGGGTGAAGTGATGTGCTTCCTTTAGACTGGGAAGGTGGGAATTGATGAAGACAGGTATTGGTGTCTGAATGTGCAGCAAGACTTTGAAGACTTTGGCTCTAGCAGAGGGGTGAACCATGTGGGCTTTGCTTCAGGCAGCAAAATGGCTTGGACCAGCACTTCTATTACCTCCATTCCTACACTCCAAGTAGCCTGCCAGCAAGTTCCTTACTACAAATGCCATTTTTTCTTCTTCTTTTTACACATTGCTTTTATTTCCATGCTAGTAAGAACTGGGGGCTCTCAATCACATATTTCAGAGGGCTGGTTTGGCTCAAGGTCTCCAGTTGCCAATACCTACTGCAGAAGCATCCTTCTACAAATATAAGCTACAAATATAAGACAGTATATATTACACTGATAATGCCAAAAAAGTGGCTTAATGCTATGATGCAGAAGAGACAAAGTTCCCCCTATGCCACCACCTCATTTTTCACTTACGCATGAGATATCCTGTTCTTTCCATGGAACCTTGAGCTGACAGATCAAATAGGGCATGTAAGATTTTTTTTTATTTTTTTTTTTTAGAAAACCCATTAGAAAGATAATTAGCAGCTTGTTAAAACACAGTGCAGTAAAAATCCAATTTGGTTTGCAGCTTTTACTCTATAAAAGTGATATTTAAGTCACCTTAAACACATTGATTCGTATGCTATTTAGAAGCATAATAATAAAACCAAGGATTCAATTTAATAAATATCACTGGCTTTACTGGGGGGGGGGTTGTGGGGGAAGAGCAGCTAAGAGAAATGTTTCACAGAACATTTCATTTCATTTACAAGGATAACAAAACATCAATAAATGTTAATTTAAGAAATCCCAATGATATAGAATCTCATAATCATCTTATGAAATGATCTATTGATTTTTCAAGGTTCTCCAGCAGAAATGTTTAGATTTTATTTCAGGTAATGAACAACTTCTTTTTTCCTGTAGGCAAATATTTAATATATATTCATCTTTTTCTTCTGAACTGTGGAGCACTTCAGATTGTGCTGCAAATGAAACATCCTTATAGGTTGTTTACTAATATTTAATACAACCTCATGCCAAGGGGACTGATAAATTTGATGTGTAGCGCATCTAATTCCAAAATAGAAAAAGAAAAAAGAGGCTGAAGAAAACAGGAATCATTTTATTTCATTTTTAGGAATCTGTAGCCTGTGGTACTAAGGTCAGGCCTACACATTATTTCAGCTAATCTCTGTTTCCAAGCCCACTTTTGCTAACAAATGTGAATGCAGGAGTACTTGGCAGAAAAGGTCAGTTTAACTGCTTCCCCACCCACAGATTCTCCCCTGCAAACCTCACTCAGGCTGTTTTTTCTCCAAGTAGGCTTAATCCTGATCTCAGAGGCTGGCTAGGAGAAAAATAATAATAGAAACACATGAGCGTAGGTAGCCATTGGTAAGCCATAAAAATCTTAAACATTCCTCTTCCATCCGCCAGTTCTTCCCTCTACTCCTGTATTTGTATCACAAAGGAGAAACAGGACACTCAGCCCGGTGTTCCCCAGATCTATAATTTAGCCCTAAAATCCCAAATTTATGCCCTGCTACAAATTGATAGCAGAGCATAGGTTCAGATGCTAGGTTCTTGGAAACACAGTGTTCCCTTGCACTTACTAGAAGAGCTTAACTACACCATGATTTCTTCTTACAATAAGTATATCTCCCCTTTCCACTTACCAGAGAAGCAGTCAAGGCAGCTAACATTCCAAAAACAACAGTCATCAAAAATTAAACAATTCGTTAAACATCCCTCACCAAAAACAGCATGGCAGGCAATTAAAACATCAGTCAGCTTAAAATAGGTTAATAAAAAGCCCACCTGAATCAAATTCTCTTCACCTGGCAGCAGAAGCTAGAAAGGGATGACCCCAATGACACTCCCATGGAAGATATTTCCACAACAGGGGTGCAACCACAGAAAAGGCCCTCTCATGCATCCAGACCAACCTAATATCAGTCTACCTCAAAATGCAGAGAAGGGCTCTCCAGTCTATGAATCTATGATTCTCCACCAGAACTTAGGTTATAGGCAGGATGGTATGGGAGGAGGAAGTCATTTTGGTACTCTGGACCCAAGCCATATAAGAATTTATAGGTAATAACCAACTCTTTGAATTGTGCTTGCGTTGGAAGCATATTGATAACCAGTGCAGACATTCTAAAATGGGCATATGACCACACAGCCATGTTCCTATGAACACCCAGCTTCAGTCTAGACCAACTGAAGCTTCTGAAGACTCTTCAAAGGCAGCCCTACATGGTGCATATGTGTCACTCCAAACCTCCCAGAAATAGGTGCAATTGGCATACCAGCCTAAGCTGGGTAAAGACTCCCTTGGCCATGGCCACTATCTGAGCATTGAAGAGCAAGGCTGGGTCCAGGAGAACCCCCAGACTGCAACCCTTATATTCAAGGGGAGTGTTACCCCATCCAGAGATATGGAAAACAAGTCCTGTGAAGGAAGGTTGTAGGGACTGGATATGTTTAGCCTGGGGAAGAGAAGATTGAGTGGGGACCTGGATGACACTTTTTTAAATACCTGAAGGGCTTTCCACACAGAAGGGGGCAAAGACTTGTTCTCTGCTTCTCCGGAGGACAGGACAAGATCTAATGGGCTTAAGTTAGAAGCGGGAAGATTTCAGTTGAACATTAGGAGAAACTTTTAAAAAGTAAGACCAATAATGGGGGGGGGGGCCTTTCCCTCACTGGAGGTCTTCAAGCAGAGGCTGAACAGCCATCTGTTCAGGATGTTCTAGTTCTGCATTCCCTGCATTGAGCAGAGGTTCAGACTAGCTGCCCTGCTGGTGACATCAGGGGCAGGGGCCAGCCTTTCACATCAGTGGGTCCCTGGCCAAAGCGCCAGCTGAAGCTCTTCCCAGGGAGCCACCTTCGCTCATCCTTTCCCTTCTCTGTGTGGGGAGGGTGAAGGACAAGCAAGGTGTACTCAGCTGGTGCTTGCAGGAACCATTCACTCCTGCTTCTTCTTTAAAGAAAATACATTATGTGTTACTTACAATTTAATAAAAAGAAAGAAAAGAAAACTGGCTTTTCTCCTACTTTGAAGTGTTAAATAACGTAGAAACCTGTGTATAACATATATACAAACACTGGGATCTGCCAAAGTTCTGTTCTAAAATCAGATTAAATTGTGATGATCATAAACATGTTTTATTCTTGTAATCTTATTTTCATAGGTTCTGCTCTGATGAAGTAAGAAAAGAAAGATATAGCGCAGAGTAATGCATTAATGTACTCCTTGAAGGATTTCAGAGACCTCACACTCTTTGAGGTCTAGGCATTCCATTCTACAGCCCAGCCACAAAAGAACAACCTTCAAACTTAGGGGGAACTGAAATTGTATTTTTAAACTTATCAATTTTCCAGATAAGGGAGCTGAATCAAAATAGTGCTTCCCAGAAAGAGCCCTTAACAATGTTTTTAAAAATAAAATCCATATAGGACTTTCATTTCTTTCTAATTATCAAAACCCACTTTTTCAGCAAGCAGCAAACATTGTTTAAATCATGGGTGAGGAACCTGGGGACCTCCAGATGTTGGACTGCAACTCCCATCAGACGTAGCCAGCATGGCCAATGGTGAGGGATGCTGGGACTAGCAGTCCAGCAACATCTGGAGGGCTACACATCCCCCACCCCTGGTCTAAATGGTGTGACCCTGCTTCTAGTCTGTTACACACAACTCACAGAACATGCCTGGTAATGTATGATGGCTACATCTCTTTTCTAGCTTGGCTCATTTTTCCTCCTGTTCTACATAATAACGCTTACCTCTTCGTTTCTATTTCTCTAGTTATGCTTTAAGTCTAGGGATGCCAAGAATGGCAAAATTTGCCACTGAGGTTCAGATTTAAAATAAGCCATTATATAGGGACTGGGAACTTCTTCAAAACATGAAACCTGGGATTTTTATAACTAGTTTTCTTCTCATAGGGCACAGAAGAGTTGAAAGATTTTGATCTATGGGACACATGTAGTATAATATACAAGACAATTGGGAGCTGCAACAAAATCTTGCTGTGTGGAGTACAGTCAATTATGCCCTCTCTCAGGATATTCCATTCCATTCCCCCTCCCCTCAGTTTTCTATTTTCCATTAAACTGTGGTCAGTTTTCCATTACAGGCAGTACCCGAGTTAAGTACATCTGACTTACAAATGACTCATACTTAAGAACTGGACTTCCAGGTCCCCCGGCGCTACATCATTTACGCAGCGTACATAATGTAGTATACTACGCAATTTGCATAACTTACACAATTTGCGTAAATGCCGATTCCCCCCCCCCATAGAACGCTATGGTGTTCCGACTTACATACACATTCAACTTAAAGACATTCTTAGGAACGGAACTCGCTTGTAACATGGGGACTGCCTGTACTGGCCACAGCCAGTATTCTGTGGCCACTGAACATGCTCAGTCCTCACTGAGCTGTTTTAGCATTTTTCCTCCCTTAGGGTTTTTCTCCCCTAATATTTTTTATACTTCTACAAACTTTGCAGTTTCCCAGAGCCTGTTGATACCACCCTCAGCACACATAAGAGATGTGTATGGATAATGCAGTTTTGGCTACGTAAGGACTCACAGTTGGAGAATAAATTCATTTTCAGTACATAGGATTTGTGTTTGCATGTTTGTTTGTTTGTTTGTTTGTTCTTGCCATTTTCTCACCATCATTTATTTATTTATTTATTACATTGCAAATGCACCCAATAACTAATGTTTTCTGGGTGGATTACAAACAGTTAAAAAACTAAAATGCCATAGAACAGTTAAAAACGTAAAATACAATACAAATATTTCAAAGAATAAAATACAATATAATGCAAAACAATAAACATCACAGGAAACGATACAACAGCCATAATTACCTAGAACTAGGTTTATTACACAATGTTTCCCTATTCAGAAACATCTGACATCTTGTCTTATTTATTGACATCTAAATCCTAAACATTTATTTACATTCAAAGAAATGCACTTAGAAGAATACATTTATATGGAGATCTACTGGCCACTTGCAGCCTATCAGCACCCTTAGAACTGCATCACTTCAAATGGCCAACTTGGACATTTTAGGGCATGAGGCAAAGAAAGAAATATTTTGAAGCAAATATTTTGACTGGTAAAGAACTGTGTAAGTTTACAGCATCATGTAAATTCTTTTATTAATAGCAGTAATTGATAATAAATTCATTTTATCGAATAAATAATGACTCATTGGAGAGGTGATTATGGGAGATATAATGAGCAGCTGTAAGGCCCAATTTGTAATAGCAGGAGACATTAAACTGGCATAAAGACATAATGCCTCTGATGGCACATGCAGTCTTTCCCAATTGATGGCATGGAATTACACACACAAGTAGGTTACTGAAACCTGCTTCTCTCTTACACTTAACGCTTCCTAACATGAATGAACATCCAGTATTATGAAACTTGGCTAACCTGTGACTTTAAAACAGGAGTGGCCAACTTGTGGCCCTCCAGATGTTGTTGGAATGCCTCAACCTAGCCAGCACAGCCAATGGTGAGGGATGATGGGAACTGCAGCCCTGTAATATCTTGAGGTTGTTGCCCACCCCTGCTCTAAAGCTAGAACTCTGCCAATATCCACAGATACTCATAGGTAACACTGATTATGCATGTAACAATAAATGCATGTACCCTAATAGTCAAGTAGCCACCAAGAGCCATGGTGGCCTCTCAGCTTACTGAAGGCCAATTAATACATTGCCAGCAGCGGTGTGGGAGTGATTACAATCCAACTGCAGGCACACTGCTCGTGGTAATATTTGAGAGGAGGGACTATAGCCTGACTGGGAGAGCACATGTTTTACATACTGAAGGCCTTGAATTCAATTCCCTTGTTTTGAAAGGACCAGAAAGATATCTAGTTTTGAAAGGACCAGAAAGACCTCTACCGGAAATGTTAGAAAGCCACTGCCAGCCAAAGCATCCTGGACTGAATGGATAAATAGTCTGACCTAGCATAATGAAATTTCCTATGTTCCCATGAAGGAAGCACATTACTTTGGTGAGACCAGCAATGTGATTACTTGATATCTCTAGCCACACCAACACAATTCAGCTCTCAGAACTGTCAGTTCTGAAGTGAAGAAAAAATTGTCTCCCTGATTTATTGGTCTACTAAGGGTGCAATCCTATGGATGTGTAGACAGAAAAAAAAATCCTACAATTCCCAGCATCCCTCCAGCCAGAGATGCTCACTGGGGTATGCTGGGAATTGTAGGACTTCTTTCTGCCTAAACATCTATCGGGACTTTTCTACACGAGGCATTTATTTTGCACTTGAGATTCCTTACTCATGGTTGTTTACGGGCTCTTTAGACAATGTCGTGATCCTTCAGTTTCGCTTCTGTTTTTTCAGAGCGCTTTTCTGGGGTTTTCTTAGAATGGCGAGAATGAGCTGTTAAATTGCAATGGAGAAAATGGTGCTCTGTCTCCAGGCATATTTGTCCTATTCTGCTATAGCATAGCTCTAACTAGAGGTTGTGTAGCAGAAAAGCAAGAGCTCTTTGTGTAGAGCTCAGATCTCAATGCTGCAATGAAACTGAAAGTAGATACAGTGAATCAGTGATTAACAACACAATAAATGCCTCATGTAGAAAAGCCCAGGATTGACCACCCATTATTCCTTGTTATAGTGGCTTTTAATTGTTATGTTATGCTGCTCACCTCCAAGAGCTAAAGCTATTGGATGGGCTAATTTGACAAAAGAACAGCTCCTTTACTTCCATGAGTACATTTCCATGATACCTGAGGTTAGCAATGCCAAGGTGGAGAATGATGCCACCACCAGTCTTTATCAAACAGCTAGAAGGAGGTCATGCCTTCCTTAAACATCAGTATTCTGGGAGATGACTCTGCCTGCTCTCCAGAAATGGTTATGTATCAACTGAAATTGTGGCTCCTGCTCCTGCTTCTTTGTTTCAGACCCTTTGGGTACTAAAAATAAGAGATTGGTAGTATCAATTGAACAGGGAGATTACCTTCATTACTTGGGCATGATCCAGAGATTCGCATTTCCTCCCCTTTACTGGTAGAAAGAAGGTAAAACTATTTGAAATTATGATTCACACTCTGACTCTGCAACAGAAAAAGAATGTCTTCACAGTTTGTCACTGCAGCACTCTAGCGATCATAGATTTTTGCTCATGTAATGTAAGACAGAAATACTTTCATTTCAACAAGTGAGAGAAAGGAGGAAGAATAGAATAAGGAAATTAATACCCTGGGTAAGATTATTATGGAATTGTTGCTTCAAAACAAGTTATTCAGCTACTAATAGACCATTACACTTGTATATTTCCAACAGCATCAGTAGGGTTAAGCAGAGCAGACTACTTTATGGTGTTCATTGTTCTACTGGCATTTCTAATAATAATTTTTTTTTAAATGCCGAGATGTGATCTCCCTTTTTGCTACAGGCAGAAAATGGGTAATATACTGGCAAGAACTATAATTTTATTCCTTATAAGCTAAAAAAATCAAAAGGTTACTTGCAGCTATCCTGAAAATGACAGGGAATATTCATTATTCTGTACTTGGGCAATATAAATCAAACCATGCTTGATACATTCTCTTATACCATAAAATGCATATTTCTTGATAAAAAGTATCTCCCTTTTTTGCTTATGCAGATGATAATGACTTTTCCCTTGGGAAAGGATTGAATTATTAAAATGCCTTTTGACACCATTCAAGACAAATTAAATAAAACTTGAGGGAATTTAGATGTCTGTCTCTTTATAATCCCATTTTAAATAATAAACCCTGACAAGTAAGAAATTATCATCTAATATGGCCCAATTAGGAGAACTATAGGTTTTATTATTATTACTTATGACATGATTGAAGTCTCAGGCCCACTGATCCGGCATCTGTTCTAGTGCTGAGGCAAAATTTCCCCACACTCGTATGTTTGCAGGACCATTTGAAGGCCATGAAAGTTGGGGGGCATTTTTGCCTATTTCTGCAGGGGCAGGCAAAAACATCAAAGATAAACATCCATAAAACCAACCGACAATCCCAAACATCATACAATGAAATAATAAACCCATAAAAGACTAAAACCAGCAACAGTAAAGGAATAAAAGCAATAACAGTAGCAGCAAACTAAGGATGAGTAGATTCTCTCAGTTCTGCTCCATTTTCAGTCCGCCAATCTATTCATTTTTTGAATGATAGTTCAAGACCCATAGTTTTGCTCTATTATTTGTCTTCTAATGAAGATTCACAGATTTTAGAGCATGTGCTCTCCGGAGTTTTCAATTTAAATGAAATTAATAGTGTGTGTGTGTGTGTGTGTGTGTGTGTACTATCCCAAAATCACTATCAAGTTACACCCACCCCATCCTAGTGCACTGCACTGGTAGAAGGCAATTTTTTTTAGCACTGAACAGAAACTTGCCTGCTTAACCTGTGCAGCAAAAATTAAGGGAGTGAAAGCATGGGCAACCCCCATTAAAAAAAATAGGGAGTGAAAAATTCTGGTAATATTTGTAGGTGGAGCTCACTGGGGAAAGTGGCAGCAGTCCTTCCTTCTATTTTCCTCCCCAAATATAGTTTTCTTAGGAATAGAGGAACATAGGAAGCTGCCTTACACGGAGTCAGATGGACCCTTAGTCCATCTAGCCCAGTATTGTCAACACTGACTGGCAGCAGCTCTCCAGGGTTTCAGGCAGGATTCCTTCCTAGCCCTACCTGGAGATGCCAGGGATTCTTGCTGACACAAAAAGCAGCAGAGCTCCAAGCTGTGGCCTGGTGGCTGCCATTTTTCCTCATAATGTCCAGAGAAGGTTGCTAACCTAATAGAGAAGGTGCCTACCAAACTAGAGCACACTGTCCTTAGCAAGGGAAGCACTCCTGTCCAGTTCTTTTACCTACCCGCTCGGCCATGAAACTCACTGGGTGACTTTGGGCCAGTCACTGACTCTCAGCCTAACCTACCTCACAGGGTTGTTGTGAGGATAAAATGGAGAGGAGAAGGAGGAGGAGGATTATGTAAGCCACCTTGGGTTCCTTGAAGGAAAAAAGATGGGGTATAAATAGAATAAATAAATAAATAAGGGGGGAGGAGCCTTCGCTGGCTATGGAGCAGTAGCTTTTCTGCCGAGCTCCCGGAATGATTTGAAAACATCTGCAAATACACAGGAAAGACAAATCGTGAGTTTAAACTCCTTTGCTGTTTACTTTCTGGAAGGTATGCAGATATAGAGCTAATAAAGAAATAACAAGAATAGCTTTCTTTTGATGTGCTTCGCTCTGGATTGTTTATGAGCTCCAGACGGGTGAAAAAGTCCCTACCCCCTATTTGGAAACGCGATCGGGCGCATCCCTCGGATAACAGTTTGAAAAGGCTAATTAGGATCCTTGACACTAAAGATATTGAATGTTCTTATCAAACTGAGCAACTGGGTCCTGATAAGAAGATACGAGGTAGTGAAAGTTCCGAGACAGCGAGGGGGAAGGGCGGAAAAATGGCGGATTCAGCTGGCAAATTCCCTGCTGGTGCCAAGCCAAAGGCAACATCTCCAGCCAAGCTTAAAGGGGCAGCACCAGATTGGGAGAAAATTCTATTACAGTTTCAAAGCTCTATGGAAGCAGGCCAGCAGAAACAAATAGAAGCAATTGAGAAATTTCAAAATCTGCATCAAGAGGATATGAAGCACATGCGAAAGACCATAGATCAATTAGGGGTTCAAGTTAAAGAGCTGCAAGTTAGAGTGGATAAGGTGGAAAAACTCCAGGTGAAGGATGAAAAAAGTTTTGAAAAGTATGAAATGAAATTTAATGAGATGGAAATACAGATGATTAACATGCAAGACAGGCAACGTCGTTCCAACATTCGGATCAGAGGCTTCCCCATGGAGATGGGGGAGACTGGATATAAGTTAAGAGGCAGTATTTTGGAATGGATGAATGAAGCTGTCTCTGGAGAAACAATTTTTTGGGATGATATGGACATTGAGATTGTGCATAGAGTGGGAGCATTAAGGCGTGGTATGACATCCAGAGATGTTGTACTGAAATTTGCAAATTTATACAAGAAGGATGTCTTCATGAAAGAGATTAGAAAGAAAGGTCAAGTAGCTTTTAAGGGGGCTACTTTGCAAATCTACAATGATCTTTGTCAGCAAACAATAAAGTGGAGGCGAAGTGTTAAACCGTGTACAGCAGTCTTGATCAGAAAGGGATTACAATACAATTGGGGTTACCCAGTTTTTCTTACTTTTGTGTGGAACAGTAAGAGATACAAGATCTCATCATGTGATCAAGGCATGGGCCTGCTGGGAGAGTTGGGGCTTCATGATGATGCGGAGGGTCCAGAATCGATGGGTCAACTGGAAGAAGAAGGAGCCAGTGGAGGAATTGTATAAGAGGTTGTTTCAACACGAGAAGAAAAAAGAAATAGAAAATGTTTTATAAAGAAGTTATCCGGGAGGGAATGAGGGGCTGCTGTTCGGGCTGGTGATGGGTCCTTCCCCCCCCCCTGGGATAGGTGGGTAGGTTTAGGGTGGGGCAAGTTGCCCTGGCTAAGCAGGGGGGATAGTTTAGATGAATGTGGGGGTGGGTTAAGGGGTATGTTATTGTGTATTATTTTCACTTTTGGGGACCAAAAAAGAAAAAATGATGTTAATAGATGGATTATAAGTTAAGAATTTCAACTTTAAATGTTAAGGGGCTAGGTTCAGTTACTAAGAGAAGGCGAATAGAAGCACTTCTAAAGAAGGATAAGGCAGATATTATATTCTTGCAAGAAACGCACCAGGCAAGGAAAGGAGTCAATGAATTGAAATTGAGGTGGTCTAGAATATATGAGATAGCATGTGGATCATCTAAATCGCGAGGAGTAGCAATTATAATTTCAAAGAATTGTGGTTTTAATGTTTTAAAGGTGAAAAAGGATGATACAGGTAGATATATTATAATGTATGGGACCTTGGGAGGGGAAGAATATGTTATTGTTAATGTTTATGCTCCCAATCAAAATCAAGGAGAATTTTATCAACATGTGTTTAAAGAAATGGGTAATTTTCAAAATCAAAGGGTTATTATGGCTGGGGACTTTAACATGGTATTGGATAGAAGAAAAGACAAATCCAATCCGACGAGAGAAGATCAGAGAAATAATCTAACGATCTTGAATAAGTTAATTAGTAAGGAAGGGTTGCTAGATGTTTGGAGAGGGGTCAAGGGGAATGAGGAAAGATATACATTTTACTCATCAGCAAATAAGAATTATTCTAGGATAGATTTTATTTTTGTGTCCAGGACACTGTTTTCAAGGGTCCTGGGCACAGAGATAGGAGTGATAAAAGTTACAGATCATGCTTTGGTTAACATGGATTTGAAGATACATAAGGATTATAGAGAAGCGAAAAGATGGAGATTGAATTGTAATATTTTTCGTTATAAACATTTAACAGAGAAAATAGAGAAGGAATTGAGGGAAATTTGGGAATTTAATCAAACAGAAGAATGTACTGAAGCGATAATATGGGATACAATGAAGAGTGTAATGAGAGGAATAGGATTGAGAGAGGCAATAAATTTGAGGAAACAACAAGAAGTTTTTTATCAAAAGCTAGAGGGGGAGATTAGGGTTTTGGAAAAGAAGTATTTAGAGAAGAGGGATAAAAAGATTTTTGCAGAATTACAGGGTAAAAGGAAAGAATTGGAGAATAAAGAACTGGACAGGGTACAAAGGAATTTGATTTACACAAAAAGGGAGTATTTTGAGAATAGTAATAAAAACTCTAAAATGTTGGCTAGATTAGCACAAAAAAAAAAAAGAAAAAAGCTTAGTGGGGATGATTAAAGATAAGAGGGGTAAAGAACATAATCTAGTAAAGGATAAATTGAAATTTTTTCATGAATATTATACGGAGTTATATAAGGCAGGAAAATGGTCAGAAGCTGAGAGTAGAAGATATATCGAGAAAAATTTAAAAATAAAAATCCAGGATGAAGATAGAGAGAAAATGGAGCAACCATTCACAGAAATTGAAATAGAAAGTGCTATAAATAAATTAAAACAGGGGAAAACGCCAGGACTGGATGGTCTGGGGGCGGAATATTATAAAGTCTTTAAAAAAATGTTAATTCCGAAGTTAAAACGGTTGTTTAATGATATTTTACAGGGGGGAGAGATCCCCCCGTCATGGAAACAGTCCTTGACCATTTTAATCCCGAAACCAAGGAAGGATTTAGCAGAACCAGGTTCTTATAGACCAATATCATTAATTAATCAAGATGCTAAACTATTGACAGCAATTTTAGCTAGAAGAATGAATAGTTTTCTAAATAAGTATATAGGGATAGATCAATGTGGGTTATTCAAGGAAGACAAATGGCAGATTTAACAAGAAGGGTTCTGAATATAATTTATTTAATAAAGAAAAATAATTTGAAAGCGGGGGTTCTTGCATTGGATATTTTTAAAGCCTTTGATTGTGTGGAATGGCCAGCATTAAAGATGTTAATAAAAATTATGGGGTTTGGAGAAAAATTTATAGGTATTACTAACCAATTATATACTCATAATGTCACGTCGGTAATTGTAAATGATGGAATAACAGAAACTATTAGCCTAGGCCGCGGAACTAGACAGGGTTGTCCCCTTTCCCCAGTATTATTTGTGTTAGTTATGGAATTGTTAGCGAATTCGATAAGACAGGAGAAGAAATTACTGGGGATAGGAATAGAGACCAAATGTAAGATAAACCTTTTTGCAGATGATATCTTGTTAACATTAGAAAGGCCTATAGAAAATTGGGATTGGATAGAGAAACATTTAGATGAATTTAGAGAAGTAACAGGGTTAAAAGTTAATTGGGATAAATCGGAGATAATGACATTTAATTATAGTAAACTGGAGGAAAGGGGATTTAAACAAAGGGGAGTGGATATAAAGATAAAAAATATAATTAAATATTTAGGTATTGATATATTAAAAGATTTGGATAAAATAGGGGAATGTAATTTTAAAAAACTAAAAGATGAAGTTAAAAATCAAATAGAGGATTATAAAAAATTGGGATTATCGTGGTTTGGTAGGATAGCTTTGATTAAAATGAAGATTTCACCAAAGTTTAATTTTTTATTTAGAATGATACCATATAAGATATCAGAGAAAGAAATTAAAGAGTGGCAAGTAATGTTAAATAGCTATTGTAATGGGGGGAAAAATCAAGGATTACTAAGAATAGATGGTATAAAGCTCAAAAAATAGGGGGACTTGGTCTCCCTAATTTAAAATGGTATTATATAGCTAATCAACTTAGATATATCATGGATATTATTGTTAGAAAAGATTTTATGTGGTGGGAAATAGAAGCATTTGAATTGGGTAATAGGGTGGATAAATTCTTATTTACAAAACAAGGACATATTATGACAAAAAGATTAGAAAATCCCTTTTTAAAAAATATGTTAGAAATTTGGGGTAGAAATAAGGAAATATTTTTACCAGGTATATCCCCGCTTACTCCAGTGGTGGTTATGGAAGATTTTCCCGAGAATGTTAGACATTTGGAACGAATTTTTAGAGAGAAAAAGGTGATAACTTTAATGGATTGGCTGGAAAAAATGGAGACAAGACAGCAAATAATTGATAGGGTTGGGGCAGGAAGAAATTCTTGGTTAAATTTAATTCAATTAGTACAATGGGGTAAGAAATGGAAGAGGAGACATGAGCATGAAAGGGATTTCACTGCATTTGAGCAGGTGGTTATGTCTAGAGAACTTGTAGAAGGAAATGCATCAGCTAGGGGTCTTACAAAGATGTTATATAAAATGTTGCAGAAATCAGAAGAGCAAGCAGAAAATCTTAAATAGTTTGGGATACAGAGTTTGAAGAGGAAATATCAAAGGATGAGTGGAATAAGATTTGGGATAGGCGAATATTGAAAAATATGTCTATAAGAATTAAAGAGAATTTTTATAAGCTAATTTGGAGATGGTATTTGACCCCAGTGAGATTAAATAGAATAGATAATAAATGTTCTCCAATGTGTTGGCGAGGATGTCAGGAATTGGGTACATATGCTCATATGTGGTGGAGTTGTAAAAATGTAATGGATTTTTGGAAAATGATTTTTGAGGAAATATCAGAAATTGTTGGAGTTGATTTAGAGGTATGCCCTAAACTAGCTTTGCTAACAATAACGGAAAAGGTGATCGGTTCTCAAAATGTTAAAGAATTAATCATAAATTTGTTAACGGCAGGTAGACTAATGATAGCAAGGAAATGGAAAATCCAGCAATTTTTCACTATTAATGAATGGTATAAGGAAGTATGGGATATGGCTTTGAATGATATGTTGACTTGTAATATTAAATGCAAAAGGGGTCAATTAAAGAAAAATAATTTTAAGGATATTTGGGGTTTATTTTTGGAATATGTGTTTAAAAGGGGGAAAGGGAGTTTACCCTGTCAAGATTTATTGTATTTTTGGAATAATGAACAATTATAGAGTTATTGGATTGTTTGGTCCCATGGTGATGGGAGCACAATATTAGTTATGTGTGTATGTTATTTTCTTTGTATTGTTTTAAAATTTAATAAAATAAATAAAATAAAAAATAAATAAATAAATAAATAAATAAATACCCAGAACACCCTCTTCTAAATCCCTTTAAGTCAGCTGACACCATTTTAAGGCTATCTTTCCAGGCTCAACTCAGAGAGGCCTGAACAACCCATATGAGGCTGCATCAAAACAAAGGCTACTACTGGCCCTTCCTTGTTGCCAGTACTTACTCAGTTAAAATATAATATCACATGTCTCATTCCAGAGCAATCAAATCCATCACTCCAGAAACTGTTCAGCCTTATCCAGTCCCTCCTAGTGAGAGTTAATCACCTAATAAAAATAAAAGGGAGTGGCAGAGAAACCTGTGGCAAAATGTTGAAAACAATAGGAATTCATCATTTTCCCTTTAGATCCTCAAACACAAAAAGCAGGATTCGTGGATGCCCTATCTTAGAAATCTAACAAGAACACACAATCTCTAGAGATTACCATAAATCCCTATTTGAAACATAACACTCTTGTAGAAAAGAAAATAGCTACCGCACATATATTAACAATGGGATCATTAACTGCACAAGAAAACTAGCACAAACCACTCACAAACAGAAATGAAATAGTAATCTGAACAAGTTATGTAATCATAATATTTTCTCCAAATCAAAGCTTTGGTCATGTTGCATCTCATTGCTGGACATTCAATGCCGTTCATGCAATCTTAATGTTTTTATCTGAATCAAAGTGCTTGTTTGTTTTTAGCTCATGTTGCATATCATTACAGCACATTCAATGACATCCATGCAACATTGTTACTTATGATGAAGTAATGTAAATGTAATATAGTGTAATCATAAAGTGGAGTGTTTTCTATGCAGCATGACTGGGCTTGATAGCAAATCAAAGCTGTTTAACGGCTAATTGGCTGAAGCAGGAAGGAACACCTCAATCTGTTTGGTTAGCTAGCAACTTTGAATATATCCTGACTCCATGGGATTCCTCTAGGTCAGTGTTCTCCAACCTTGGGTCCCCAGATGTTTTTGGCCTACAACTCCCAGCATGCCCCAGCTATGCTGGCTGGGGCATGCTGGGAGTTGTAGGCCAAAAACATCTGGGGACCCAAGGTTGGAGAACACTGCAATAGACTTTACATCCACCTCCAAAATGGACAATGCTATGAGCATCTCAGTGCTGTCCAGAGACAGTCTTAATAGGAATACTTTTGAATTTTGCACTTCCACAACATTTGTTTAACCACAGTACTTGCTCAACCTTTAAAAAGCAGATTATTCCATCATAAGTCATCAGTGCTATCTCTCCTAAAAGAAACTAAACCTGTAAAGTTTCCATAAATTCTCCACTGTTCAAAAAAAGAGAACATGAACAAAATGGATGTGTTGGTGGTACACAGAAGCACGTGCCCTTTGTTCAGCTCCTTCAGAAATACAGTCACAATGAATTACAATGGCAGGGGGGGGGAATACTATAATTGCTACACAATGCTCAAACAACATTGCATCAATCAAAGGTTATCACAGCTTCCTCTAGGAGCAGAAGGTATTAAAATTCCCTCTAGGGGAAGACATTTACAAACCAATGTAAAGTACACTTTCAAAGGACCAGAACTGTATACATTGATCACTGAAACAAGGAGCAGCAGTTTCCTTCATCAAGATTCTCAGCAGCTTTCACAAACACACTGCTAACCTATATATGTTACAGAAATGTCTAGGCCTAATTTGCATGTAATGCTAAGCCACCATGGAGGATAGGCAGGCCACCATTCATTGGTTCTTTGGTCACCAACCCACATTACTCCCGAGAGATGATTGGCTGCATGGTGGCTTGTTTCCCTCTCAGTCCCCCTCAGTCCTGCAAACTGGTCCCTGCACGTGTCCCAGTGTCCTTTATGGCATAAACCATCTTGTCTCCTCATCCTGGACCCATCCCCACTCCGATCGCTACCTCTTTTCGGAGCACTTACTTCCTTTGTCACTTTTTTCGGTGCCTCAGAATTGGGCAAATGGGGTCATCTTTGTTTTTGGCTTGTTTTTAATTGTCCGTCTTTTGCAAATGCACGCTAGCAAAGATCCAGCTGTCCAATATGTGTAATCTTGCCTTGTCAATTTCCTTGTATGTGTCAGCTATCAAAGGGAGGAGGAAGTGGACTAGTAGGCAACGTACAAGGAAATTGATAAGATAAGACTACATATAGGCTAATTTGCACACAGTTGCGAAGGACCAGGGGAGAAATAATATTAAGAGAAAGGAGGAACTCATTAGCGCAATTCAGAAGCACTGAAAATGGGAAGAAAATCCAAGCAAAGTAAGTGCACCAAAACAGCAGGGGGGGGGGAGAGACTATATCTCCCATTTGGCAATGTACTTCTCTTGCTTTTAAGTCTTGAACTGACACTTCTCAGTGTCCTCCCCCCCTTTCAACACTTCCCTGAGTCTCCAACTAGTCCAGACATGGGAGTTATTGGCTTCTCCCACCTTTTTGGAGCAGTTGCCTACTCCACTTCAATGCTCCCTTTGACAGCTAAAACATACAAGGAAATTGGCAAGGCAAGACTACACATATCAGACAGCTGAATCTGCACTTTTGCGAACTTGCAGAAGACCAACCAGATAAAATGGGGGGGGGGGATGACCCCATTTGCACAATTCTGAGGCGATGATGATGATGATGGTGGTGGTGGTGGTGGTGAATGAGTGATCAGGGCCGGATTAAGCTAGGGGCTGTTGGAGCGGCAGTTCCAGGCCCTTAACAGAAAATAGGCCCGCAATTATAGGGACACGCGGATTTTTCCCCCTTCGGAGTTAGCTCTGATCGTTATCATTCAGCATAATTAATGATTTTTTCAAGATTAGAAAGGTGTTCTAAGCACATCTGCATTACAGGCTTGAGGCAAGACCTAGCAAGAACTGTTGTTCTCAAATTAGCATTTCACTAGCTTTGCATTTCAATCACTGTTACTACATTTCTTTGTGAGAACTTCTAGCACATGGGGGGCTTGCTAGGGTCTGTAATATTCAGATTTAGAAGGGACCTCTCTCTCCAGCCTCGAGCAAAAGATCTTTCTGATTCGCAGCTCAATTGTTCAAATGCTAGTTTAACAACAACAAAAAAACAAAGCAACAAGAACAACACAATTATTCTTGGTCAAGCAAAGCTTCCTGGCTTTTTGTTGTGGCTGCTTTTTTTTTTTTTAAATAAATAATTTGGGGGAAATTGGGAAGACCCTTACTGATGAGCTGCAGGAGTTTTTGAGTTTTTGCTCCGTCAAGCGACCCCTCTCTGCCCACCCTGCCTCCAAAATCTCCACCATGACTTCTGCTTGCTATGGGACAAACCTCTGGGATGGTCTTTACCTGCTGCTGGTCCTGATGGCCCTCCTCTGCACAGGTAAGGTTCAAAAGTTTGACTCTTTTGATCTGCAAGTTCTTCTTCTCCTTCTCCTTTTTTTCTGTAAAAGGGACTTTCCCTCTTTTGTGAGCCAAACTGAACGTAAGGGCTGTGTGTTTGTGGGTGTGGGTGTCTGCCTTTTGGGGGTGTTGATCCTCCTGCCGCCTGCAAAATGTCACCTGCTTGGCTAATACTGTGTGTGTGTGTGTGTGTGTGTGTGTGTGTGTGCACGTGCGCTTTCATGGGGAATTGTGTGGCATTTTAAGTTTTATTTTGAAAAACCCCAGAGAACAGAGTTCACCAAATATCCCTCTTGGATATTTTGGACTACAGTTCTCATTTGCCTCAGGCAGCATGGCCAGTGGCTGGGGAAGATGGGAGCTGGGGCCCCAAACATTTGGAAGGGCCCCGGTTGGGGAAGACTGCCCTAGAGGTTAAAAAACGTGGAGGTACTTATCATCAACGATATGTGATGAGTTTATTGAACTGATTGGTCAGCAAGTGCTGCAGCAAATCATAAACGAGATAAAAGAAGCCAAATATTATTCAATTTCTGTTGACTCCACCCCTGACATAGCACATTGTGATCAACTAACAATTATATTTCGCTATGTACTACCTAGTGGTCCAGTGGAGCAGTTTTACTAAATTCATTCCAATGCACGGACACACTGGTATGGAGCTAGCAAACATTATTTTGCAGTTCATGATATGAAATGGAATTTCCATCAAAGACTGCAGGGGTCAGTCTTATGATAACGGATCTAATATGAGTGGCAAATATAATGGTATGCAGGCCTTAATTTGGGGGGGGAAAAACCCACTTGCTGAATACATTCCTTGTTGTGCACATTCACTTAATCTTGTTGGACAAAATGCCTGTAAACAGCTGTCCAGTTGCAGTTTCGTTCTTTAATTTTGTGCAGCAGTTGTATTGTTTTTTTTCTGCTTCAACTCATCGATGGAATCTGTTAACAGATAGTTTCAAACTATGTGGTATACCGACATTAAAAAGGTTATCTGATACACGTTGGTCTGCTCACCATGATGCTGTGAATGCCTTACAAAAAGGCTATAGTACTATCAGAGATGTCCTTTCAAATATTATGAATGATGAATCCACAAAGGGAGAGGTCTGTTTACAAGCAAAGGGCCTAAATAATGTCATGGATCAATTGGAAACTGGAATAATGATTGTTGAAGTATGGTCTGTCATTTTACCAAGGTTTCACAGAACCAGTCAGTGTCTCCAAGATGCAAAATTAGATCTGCATATAGCAACAGACATGCTGAACTCTCTAAAGGATTTTGTGCAGTCTCTCCGTGCTAGATTCTCTGAATTTGAACAGCAGGGTAAAAATATTTCCGGCTGCGAGGAGTACCAGCTACAACGTGGAAGGAAAGTGAAAAGAAATAGGAGGTGGGACTATGGTGATGCAGAAGATGCTAATGCTGATATGACACTCTCTGAGAGGTTTAAAGTGCATACCTTTTATCCTATAATTGACCAATTGACAGAATCACTGAGGCACAGGCAAGCAGCATACAATATAATTCAAGAAAGATTTGGATTTCTATCAGAAATATGCACTCTAGCAGCTGATAGTCTACGTTCCAGAGCCACTACACTAGTGTCAAAATATCCTGAAGATCTTGAACCCCTGTTTGCAGACGAAATTGTACAGTTTTCATCTATTTTCAAAATGTACCAATCTTCCACTGCAAATCAAGACATTCATGGGAGTCAAGAAACACAAATGTACAAGTTTATGATTGCACAATCTCTAGTCGGTGCATTTCCAAATACATTTGTGACCCTCCGCATGTATTTGTGTTTAATGGTCAGCAACTGCAGTGGTGAGCGTTCATTTTCAGCATTAAAACGTGTGAAAAATGAACTAAGGTCTTCCATGGGTCAGGAGCGTTTAAATGCGCTCTCTCTGTTGTGCATTGAAAATGGTTTGCTGAACGAGCTTAATTTTGATTCTACAATTGAGGAATTTGCAAGTAAAAAAGCAAGAAAAGTTAATGTGTAATTTTATTTTAATCTACCAGCTTGATTCATTTAGTTTAAATGCAGGTTAGAGTTCAGTGAATAACCTGTTTGTGTGTTTAAAACTAGTGGTTGCTATTTATTTCAAGAGTTACTCTCTGCACCATAATCATGCCGCAGGCTGTATTGATTATGATGCTATAATAATAATAATAATAATAATAATAATAATAATAATAATACTTTAAGGAACAAATTTTTATGAGCCAAACATCATACACTTATATTTAAATTGTTTATATGGTTTATGTTTATTTAAAAATGGTTGTTGTGAATGTTCTATTTATAACGGTTTTATTGAGTTAACAAGCTTATTGTTTACAAAAAAAGAAATATTTTCAATATGTTTCTGTTTTGGCACTTTAATGGTAATTAAAATATTTAATTTGTTTTAATATAAAATTGCGTCTTCATTTTATTTATTTCCATAAAAAGGCCCACCAAAATCCTCAGCACCAGGCCCATAATGCTCTTAATCCGGCCCTGTCAGTGATGGTCCTTCCAAAGTGCCATTTGGGCATCAGTGGAGGGGCAGTCACTGGTGAGGAAGGCTAGAGGTGGCACTGGCGAGATTGCAAAGAGTGGCGTGGGCTTTTTTGTTGCTCTTGCCAAG
Organism: Shinisaurus crocodilurus; assembly: GCA_021292165.1. Lineage (NCBI taxonomy): Eukaryota > Metazoa > Chordata > Lepidosauria > Squamata > Shinisauridae > Shinisaurus > Shinisaurus crocodilurus. The sequence continues at coordinate 228,044,863 of CM037879.1, forward strand.
TGGCTCTCTAGTGGGGCCTTGCAACGATATGTTGTTTCTATGGGCAGGAGCCTTCAAAGTATTCCTCCTCAGCAGGGGAGGCTGCCCAGATTCTGATTTTGAGTGTTGTTGGTTGTGCTGCTTATGCTGAGAGAATCTGTGCAGAAAATTCAGCATAGCTCATTCCTCGAAATCATCCCTAGTTAATGACAAATGTGACTGCATTCTTCAAATGCAAGCATTGTTCAAATGATAATGCTTTATCTATTGACAATTTAAACCATATATCGCTGTGAGTACAAGGGTGGGGGATCAGTATCTAGTTAAGGGATTGAGAATAGTGACATTTTTCATGAGGTTCAATTTTTGGAACAAAAGTTGACATTTCAGAGGAGATGAAGCACCCACTGCAATGCAAACCACCCACTGCAGAACAAAACAAAACAAAACAAGAATTTTGCACTTAACAATGTGCAGCAACATGATCCCTTCCCCTCTCTTGGCAAGTGCTTTGCCTAGAGGCAAGGAATGATCTCTCTCCCTTTCTTGGCAAATAATACTATCATGAATAAATGTTCCTGTAAATGATCTATCCATGTGAGCAGTCTAAGATGGGAGAAGAGTAACTTAAAAGGTACAGTCCTATTCATGTTTAGACAGAAAAAAGGCCTAAAACTCCCAGCATGGCTGGCTGGGGAATGCTGGGAGTTGTAGGACTTTTTTCTGTCTAAACATGTGTAGGATTGCACCCTTACGCATTGCATACAAGACACAGCTGAAGCTTTCCATAAATGCAGAAACCTCTGCTCAGAAAGGTTCTCCTGCCTTTCTCTAAGTGTTCTCCCACGTTACACTATTCACACATATTGGGAAGTCATAATGATTTAAAACAGAACTTGGAAGGAGGAAACAATGTAACCTCTCTAGTTCTCACTTTTCTCTACACTGGCTCAGCGTGTCTGAGCGTGGAAAGCTAAGCAGGGTCAGGCCTGGTTATTACTTGGATGGGAGACCTCCAGTTTCCTGCATTGAGCAGGGGGTTGGACTCGATAGCCTTGTAGGCTCCTTCTAACTCTATGATCTATGAAATCTATATACCAGCCTTGCCCAACCTGGTGCCTTTCAGATGTTTTGGACTACAACTCCCATCATGGGCAATGGTCAGGGATGATGGGAGTTGTCATCCAAAACTTATGAAAGGCACCAGGTTGGGCAAGGCTGCCATATCCTATCAGTGAATTTTTGACAGTTCGTGGTGCACTCTTGCACAGCAGGAAATCTGTGTGGCAGAGACTACCCGTATTTTGCACTTGTGTGATGCTTATCAGATATCACAGGCAACCATGAATTCAGTCATGAAAAGTAAGTGTTTTCCCCATCCACCTAATTCCTATATATTTCAGGTTTGGAGTCAATATATTTCAGGAAAAGAGGCGGGGTATAAATATAATACATAAATAAATAAATAAACAATAACGTATTGCATTCATTAACTCAATAACTCATTTATGCATACATTCATCCTTCCTCACAAGCTTATGTGGTAGGGTGGGAGGAAATGGCTTGCCCAAAGCTTCATGGCTGAGCAGAGTTTTGAACCTGGGTCTTCCGAGTCTACTCTAAAATCAACATAAAATCAACCAGATGTGATAGTTCATGCAAATAATGGAATTGTCAGATAGATTGCTATCTGTTTGCTAACTGTTTGACCCAGACAGTTCTTTGTGTCTTATTTGGATCTATATATTGATAGGGAGCATTGGTAACTTGTTCAATAACAATAAAGCACCAGTCCTCGGGTCTATGCTTTTTCTCTCTAAAATGCACAATCTAATAACTGACCCAACCTTTTAATAAAAATGAATATATCATCAATATACCCAAAACATAAAATAATTTCATTGAAAAAATGTATTAATAATCCTATCCAAAATATAACATTTTTCAATATCTTACATAACTAAGGTGGCAATACTCAGGGGCAGGGCCAAATATTACCCCATAGGAATGTCCTTGATTTTGGGGACCACCCAAAAATAGGTATTTTCCAAGATTATGTCAAACAAATCAATAAGAAAATGAATAGGCAGTTGCTGGGCTGATCTGGTTTCAAGAGTATCTTGAACTGCCCTTCTGCTAAATCATGCATAGTTTGTAGTGCAAATAACAGACTTGTCGGATATCAATGTTTGACCTGGACAGTTCTTAGTGCCTTCTTGCACAGGGGGAAATCTATGGGCCAGATATTACTATCAGGATTTAGTATTAGTAATGCCTGGCAGACCTATCAAGGAACCTTGAATTCAGGCAGAGAATATCAGGAGGCAGGAGCATTGCCTCCATGTTGCTTTTTCCCATCCATCTAATTTCTCTCTCACAAGGAGCAATAAAGCAAAATGGTTGGTGAAACCTTTCAGATTATGTTCAGTTGAAATTTATCTAATTTATGGGCAAATACTCTCTATGATATTGTAAAGCTTCTTGGCCTATAAACTCAGACAGATAGAAATTAGAAAGGTGAAAACATCTTAACAATCAAAACTATGAATGCTACAGAGAGAAAGAGCATTTAGTAATCATCTCAAAGATTGCCTAAAGGCACAGCACTGCTCCCCCACCGCAACCCTGGTATAAAACCCATAAAGGGCAGCCTTTGTTTAATAGTGACACCTGACATTTACTCTACAGCTTCAGATAGATAGTATCCTGTTCAATTTATGGAGTTATCAGTATGTCATCTTTCTTTTTTAAAGAACAATTGTTGCCACTGCCATCCTAAGTAGATCTAAGTAGATCTAGGTTTTCCATATATCAAAAGCTATGTTTAAGCCACTGTTCGATGTATGTATACACTGAAAAATCCAGAAGCTTTCACATACCAATATTTCCGGCTTTGCTATCGCTGCAATGCTAGGCTTATGTATAGGAGAATGAGTGCCAGTGAACTCAGTGGAGCTTCCTTCTGTGATATCTTAGACCCTGGTCATTTAGTGCTTTAAAGGTCAAAGCCAGCCTCTTGAACTTGGCTTGACAACAAAATGGTACCCAGGGAAGATCATCAAGAATTAGTGTTATAGGAGCTCTGCTGCTAGCTCTTGATATAAGCAGAAATGCTGCAGTTTGATATTTCCAAGCTGATTTCAAGGACAACCAATGTGCAGCATATTGACAATAGTCAAATTGATAGGTGAACAGACCTTGGTCACTACAATGGGGCTCAGCCATAACTAAAAGAACACACCACTAGCAATGGCCAACTCCTGAATATCATGTAAATGAGCATTCCCAAGCTGCATATCTGCAGTGTGACCACAGAGAGAACTGGTATATCCCCCACAGCTGATTGGCCCACATGCCACCAGCATCTCCATCTTATCTGGATTGAGCTTTAGTCTATTCAAACTCATTCAGTTCATCCCCAACTTCAAGCTAGTGATGGTTACATCTCCAGGGCCTCAGTTAGGAACTGGGCTCAGTCAAGTGAGATATTTCCTTTAAAAATATCAGAATATATCTCAGTTTCCTATATGCTCAATTATGAGTCAAATCTCTCAAGCCTTTGATTTAAGGTGGTGATGGGGGTTGTTGTTGCTGCTGTTGCTTGTCAGTATAAACACTTGCTGAAACCACAATAAAAGACAGTCAGGTTGTTGTACTTCCCTTCATAGGAGAGTTTATGTTGCCTAGTTAACATATAACTGAGTGTTATCTAAAAACCAGGAGTAAGAAACTGTATCAACATGACAAAAGTACTCCACAAATATTTTATTGTATGCTACTGAGAATTCTAAAGCCATTCATAGATGGAAACCAACTTCTAGGAGGGCCTTCACAACTTTGAAAAGTGCCATTTGATGAGACTGCATGGATGCAATTCTAGCAGAGAAATGAAACATTTTTGCAGTCATTATCACCATGCTGTTAGCTGTGTTTGGTCAGATTTATTGTGAGTTTTCTTGCACTTGCACTTGCACTCTAGTCTCTAGCCCTTCTCCCTGATGCCTCTTTGCCCATAATCCCAGAAGGAGAAGCTTCCTATGACAATTGTCTGAGCTAACTTCCTGTTACAGGAATGGAGCTTCAACAGAGTAGCTGTCAGATCTGGAAACCATCTAGAACTATTAGGTATTGGAAGGAGACCCATCCTAACTAGTCCTTCCCACAACTCCACAAAAGCTATTAAGAAATGTAAGTAAAACCCTAACCAGGTGATCCACCCACAATAAAGGAGTACTTCACAGCTCCCACACACAGAGATCATTCTATCTTGTCTGGTATATATGCTACCTGCATTGAGCTTAGTAAGCTATCAACAGTTCCATGGTTGCCATGACAGCCATGAAATTCTGAGTCACACCTGTTAAAGAGGTCTTGGGGTGAATGTTGTTCTAGAAGTATAAGCCTGGGGCTTTCTCAACACCACATCACAGAGAACAGGCGAAAGGAATTTATATGGGTTTCTATAATATGACCTTCAAAAACTTATGTTGTCTTTGGTTTTGGACACTGAAACACTGTGATATGGAAGGCCACATCTGGTAAATGTGTATTTTATGCTATTCTTTAAAGTACTCAAGCCATCTTAGGGTCTGGACCTGGCAAACCTTCTGCATTTAAATGTTTCTCCTAGTCTCCTGGCCTTAGCTGTGCATTTAACAGAGTTGTCTGACATTGGATTATAAATATGTCAGAATAACTTTCATAGCATCGTTACATTCATCAAACTGTTTTACTGTGCCTGCCTCCTCAAAGAGCATGACATTGAATCTCATGATATTGTCTTGCTTACCACACAGACGTGACTCTTTGATGCAGCCTGTGTGCTAGGAAATGTGCAAATAAAAAGTACTCTAATATATGTTTTTTTAAAAAAACTTGTTCAGTTTTCTTCAGATTTTCCCTTTGCTTGTTCCTATATGCCAATGTGTTTTTTTGTTTGGGTTTTTTTTTTAGCCCTTGTGGCCTTTGTGACTAGTGATGAGCCAATACTTGCTATTGTGATACGTCAGAGTGAAATGTGGGGCATGAAATGTCCCCACCTTACCCCACCTTTCAAACCCTGCACCTTCGAATTTACTGCTTCTGTTCCTGTCCAACAACTTCACAGCCACAGAAGAAGCAAATTGCAGCACTCTATGGGAAAGGAGGAAGAGTCATCATGCAAGAAGACAAGTGTTCCCATGCTGTGCCAGGAGTACAAGTGGCACAGAAAAAGTTCAATGATGGGAGAAACACTGAAGCTTGAGCTTATCAAGATTCACCAAGTTCCACCTCAAAACTCAATTCCATCCATCCCTGAATGTGAGCTTGTTGTTGTTGTTGTTGTTCAGATGGGAAAACAGTGCACATTTGGTTGTACATTTTTTAATTAAAGCACCCACCCAAATGCATTCTTTCTCCCCATTGACTAAAGCAGGAAAACACTTCTTTCCCCCAAAATGCACATTATAAAATGCACTTTTTCCCCCCTAACAAACATTTTCTGAATGCTATGGCAAGCTCAGGAATGTTTGAGTTTTGCCAGAAAAAAAATTCACTTGCATTCAATTTTGGGGTTGTGAATGGGGCAAGTCCTGATGTTAATGAACTGCAATGAAATTAAGAAGGTATCACATGATTTTCCAACCAAAGCACTGCTAGGAGTCACAGCTAGCTGGAGGAGAACAAATTGGGATACACTCCTGCTCTCAGTACAATTGGTGAACCTAGCTCTTCTTCAAAATCACCTGCCTGAAACATTGATGAGAGGGGGTGTGACGATTTTGGTTCTATTTAAAGTCGAAACACATACTCTATTGAGTTTACCAGGTTGGGTGGCAGGAAAGCCCCAGTGGTGATAGTCATCCCAATAGTGGTGTGGTGATAGGCACTGGCTATTTGGGAGGTGCACCTGGGTGGCAGGGTGGATCCTGAATGGAGACAGGTGTCCTCGGTCACTAGGTGAGGCAGCAACACCCCCACCTGGGTATAGGGTGAGGGGTGGCCATCCCAAGAAAGCATGGTGGCAAGTGGTGGGATGCAAAAGTGTAAAAGCCTTTCCAGAAGTAAAGAAAGCTGTTTGGGGAAGAAAGTGGACACAGGGAAAGGGTTTGTGGACCTTCCCCACAATGTCCTCAGAGAGCCATAAGATCCTCAGGGAAGTCAGAAAGCAGCCTTGGTGTGTGTAAAGGGGCTGATCTACAGAGACAACTTGGGACTAGCAACTTAAACAGAAAAAAGGAAATAATCTAACAGGACCTAAAAATATTGAGGTATATTTGAAAGCACTTTTATTAAAATTCCTCCAAAGAAAGTAAAAAGAAGTACAGTGACAAGCCCAGATAGAGAAGGTAATGAAGGGGCTGATTCGAGTGAGGTCTCCCCTCAGACAGTGCAGGAGGGAGAGATGTTGGAAGAGACAGGGGACACAGAGGTCTCAGGAAGAGGAAGGGTTGTAGAAATGGAGCCAAATGTGAACTTGATGACAGCAGGAGATGCCTCACAAATTGAAGTTATGAGGATTCGGTTAGAAATTAAACATATGCAGTAGGAAAACCAAAGGGAAATTAGACAAATGGAGAATAGATAAAGAACTGAGAGAAAAAGAATTGGAGCAGGATAGAGAACAGAAAGCAAATGAATTGGAAATGAATAGAGTATTGAAGGAGAAAGAAATGTAGACTGAAATATTGAGATTAAGAGAACAATCTAAGGGGGGGGGGAATAACGTGCACATGATCTAGAAATAAGAAAAAATCCAGAGTTGCCCCAAAATATTTCATCGCCTATGTGCCAGAGGTGGTCGTCGCAGGGGGGAAGCTCCACAACCCACAAATGAGGCTGAGAAATGAGCACTGAAGGTCTGGATCAGCCCTCTTTGTGACTACAGAAAAAAGAACGTTCCAGAAGTTTGCAGTGAGATTCTCTGAAGTGTGAGGGAAGCCAAAGACTTAGGAGCAGATCATCTTTCAGAGAACTATAACTGAACAGAGATCATTTATGTGCAAAGCCTTTATCACAAGGGGAATAAAAATGCAGAGAGATTTAATTTTGATAGGTATAAATAAACTGACATTTGCATCTATTTGTTAAATCTGATTTTCCTGAGCTTCGCTGCTCTCTCTGAGCATCACTATGTGGCCCGTTCACTATCGCCACAATTCGCTGCTTCCCCCAAGCCTTGCCAAAGTACTGCTAATCTATCCCCAGTCTCCATACATGCCTCACTCTTTCCATTCGCCCAATCTTTGTCAAACTGCAGGTTGTTATATGATGACGATTGTCAACAGAGTGCTATTCTGGCTAAGCTCTCCTGTGTGACACAGCAGTGTTACAGGCAGAGTTACATAGGCATGGAGGAGAAATTAGTTGGGTTAGGGTGCTAATCCTGTGGGTTGTGCCCTTGATGCTCGTAAGCCCCCGAACTCGGAGGCTTACAAGCATCCTACACAGAGCAGGAGGAGTGGGAGAAGCGATCTCCACCGCCCTAGTCCTCCCGCTCTCCATGTAAGCTAGACGGCTGTTTTCAGCCATCCAGCTGGGGTGCTTCGGGGAGGGGAGGGAAGGAGGCTGCAGAAGGCACAGGATAGCTCGTATCCTGGCCTCTGCAGCTGCCTCCCTTCCCTGCCCCCTGGAACACCCCGTTTAACCCCTCTCTGAGGTCACTTTCCTGACCTTGGAGAGGCAGCCAACATGGTTCTTTCCACACTGGCGGAGAGCGGGGGAGGGGGGTCGAAGCCTGGATTCCAAGCTCCAGGGACGGAGCTCAGCTTCCAAACTTTGGGAATGCAAAGTATCCGGTGGCCACCAAGATGGTGTCTAGGGGGCATAGGATCACTCTCTTAATATTTGAATGTGAACTAACCTAATTTTGCACTTTTGAACTAGTTATATGTGAACCAAAATGTAGCCAGTTATGCCTTAAAATTTGCACTTTTTTTAATTTTGCAATGCAGTTCTCCAATTTAAAAATGTGTACCAAAGGTATGTATATTTGGAGAAATCACATAAAAATGCATATATTAGGCAAAAATGCTTACACATTTTCATGCAAATGTGTTTTTTTTGTTTTGTTTTGTTTTTAAGAAAATTAAAATTTAAAAAAACTGATGCAGAAACAGGATGGACTGAACTTACGACCAGAAAGATATGAAACTGAGAGAAATCAAAATGGACAGATTCATCCATCCCTAGGCAAAGACAGCCCTGTTCAGGGGGAGAAATGGAAGACTGTGTTTGCTGATACTTTTATATGCAGGTCATTCCAGTCTATGGTTCATGGGGCAGAGCTCCGTTGAAAGCAACCTCCTCCGACGCCATCTTGTCCTTCCATTCATGGGGCACAGCAGGTAGTTGGACTCCACCTGGAGCCACCAATGAGGATTTGGCTGCATCTCCCAAGCCACTGTTGCAACTGGTTCTTGTTGGTTATAGTGAAAATAAACTAACTAACAAACAAAGTAGATCCTGCAAGCCAAACATCTGCCCACCACCTTTTGAATTTCTGCCTGTCACAGTTGCAGTTACAGGCATGAATAAAATCTAATGATAGTGATGCTTCTGTAATCACCAGTCAGGCAGCTGCTAATAGCACCAGAATCAGGAAAGGGGAGTGGGGAGAGATAGCAACCCTACAGGCATCCCTTCTAAATTAACACTTATTTGTCCCTGTTTATTCTCCCTTTTCAAGGTAATTTTACTAGAAGTAGGATATAAGAGGGCTAGCTTTATAGCTCTTACTCCACCTCATGCTTATCCCAATCTCTAAGGAAAATATTAACATTTTGTAGAAAGAGAAACTACCAATTTGTTTTCCATTTGGCAAATGAAGGCTCATTCCCCTTGTGTTTAGCTGGAGATTAAAATTAAAATACAAGTTTGTGTTTAATGACAACTTCAAATTATATAGCTCCTTATGCAGAAGCATTTTTGAGTAATGATGGTTGCATGGAATGACTTCAGCACAGCTGTGGGAATGCTGTGTTGTTAGATAACCAGGAGTTATTGTGCTGCTGGTAGACACAGCAAATGCAATGGGAGCTTGAACGTGGGGGGGGGGGGGCATCACAAACATTATGACTCATTTGCCCATGATAGTTCTTTGGTTTCCTTCATTTCTCATGTCAAGACATAAGAGGTGCATAAACTTAAAATGCTCAGATTATCTTCTCATTTGGCTAGAGATTTAGCAGGTTTTGCAGAACTTGGGAGGAGGAGCAGCGTGATATAAAAAGTTATAAATTAAATCACTGTTGGGGGGGGGATAACTGCATGTTAAAAAAAAAAAAACTGCAGTAAGGCAGCTCTGTGAGTAAAAAAAAAAACCAATCCTCTCCAGGCTTTGAATGATTGTCTCTATATGTATTCATTAGTTATATTTGTAACTAATGAATTATCTGGGCAACATACAGATATAAAACCAAATAAAAACATAACATAATAATTTCAATATTAAAATCCCCCCCCAAAGCCAGAACAAAATAAAATGGTAGACAAACATGTACAGATTGTTCCAGCCATAGCAAGAGTTAAAACCACCTCAAGCTAAAATCATCCAACCAACATCAAACCACAGAGACACATAGGGTGCAATCCTATGCATGTTTAGATTTTTAAAAAAGTGTGACAACCCCCAGCATTCCAGCTGGCACCTGTAGGACTTCCTTCTGTCTAATCATGCATCGGATTGCACCCTAATAGTACTAAAAAAATCTTTACAACACAGGTGGGCAATGTGTGGCCTTCCAGATGTTATTCCATCAGCCCTAGCCAGGATTATGGGAGTTGCAGTCCAACAACATCATCCACAAATTGCCCACCCCTGCTTTACACGTACAAAAAGATACAAATAGTAAAAGAACTAGCTATATTACCATTTCACTCCTTGCTAGGTATGTATGGATTGCATTAAATCCATTCCGTCTTTTGTTCCATCATTCACTCATTGACAGAACTGGATTTTTTGTAGGAGAATTTTGTTCTACTTGCACTAACTCGCATGGGTGAACATTTACATTAACTAATGGGCATTAGCAGTAATGCACATTAGTTAATGCAAGTTTGTGCAAATCTCCCAATAAGTGAAAAACAAATTGAAAAATGCACAAATCCTGCCCCCCCCCCCCCAAATTAGCACGTTCACACTTTAGCCTATGGGGTGGAGGGAATGCACATTTTTGATTGGTGTTTTTCCCCCCCTCCATATTTTTTGTATGACTAAATTTGTGTACAGTTCTAGGAAAGTAAAAAAAATGGTCCACAAGTCCATGGAATCCACATGACTTGGAAAAAGGCAGTCCGCTACAGAATCCATGAATCAGATTCATAGATATCCAAACTCATTTGAATCTGTTGCAAATTTCTCCAACATCTCTACGGCTTGTTCTGATGGCACAGCTGAGCCAAATAATACAATTACATCAATCCAGGTTGAACACATCAGTGCAGAATGCAGCATTATGATGGTAGGGATGTGCGCGGAGCTCGATTGGGGGGGGTGGAAGCTCGGTGAACTCACCAAGCTCAGCCCCCCAAGCTCCGCTCGACCTACCTTTCCCCGGCTTGACTCGCGTTCTCACAAGCCGAGCTGGGGAAAGCGACTTCTGGCACGACCTCATTTACATAGAAAATGATGATATGATATGCCGTTTACCTAGAGTATAGCATGGTATACATTTAAAAAGGCCGCATTTATGCAAATTGTGGCCATTTTTTACGTATACTACGCTATACTCCACGTAAATGACGTAGAGTCGGGGAACCCGGAACGGAAGTCCAGCAAGCGCCTCAGCTGGCACTTGCCAGAGGCTCAGCTTGGCTCGCACGGTGGGAGCAATCACCAAGAACCCCGCAACTAGTCAGGTGCCGGGCTTGGCACCCATCCCTAAGATGAGCCAGTTGAGTGATCGTGACCCATGAGTGCAGTTTACCACATTTAATTCTAATTGACAATCCCAAGGATCAGCAAAGGTCTGGCAGCCGGGCTGGGGAATTTTTTTCTATAAAGGGCCATTGATGAACAGGAAAAATCTATCAAAGGACCAAAGCCAAAATGGGTGGAGCAGGAGGCAAAAGTGGGTGGAGCTAATCATATGATAAGAAGGAATCTGTAGAAGAGGATTGATGATGGATACATACAATGCGTCAGCTAGCTCAGTGTTCTCCAACCTTGTAGTGTTCTCCAGCGTAGCTGGCTGGGGCATGCTGGGAGTTGTAGGCCAAAAACATCTGGGGACCCAAGGTTGGAGAACACTGAGCTAGAAGACAAAGAGAAATATAAAATGGACTCATAGAATAAGCTGTAAGCTGCTCAGACACAGCTCGCCTCCCCTTTTTGTTTTCTCTTTTCCAGTTTACTTACACTTAGCATTCCTTGGCTACTGAGCATGCTCATTACTCATCAAGCTATTTTCTTAGTAGTGGGTTCCATCCGTTCGAACCAAGCACATGAAACCTGCCTCATATGGCCATGTCATCTGAAATGAAATCTCTCCCCCAGAAAACCCAATGTCTGTGGACTGGCTGCATCTACTCTGTTATGGTAAAGGGAAAGACATTATGCGTATGCACAGAGACTTGCCTTATAACAACAACAACTTCACATGTACAGTCCCAGGCCCAAGTTCCTGCTTAGTCCAAGCAGTATTTACCTGGAATGCTTACACACCTGAGAGGTGCAGGTCAGGACAGACAGGCTTTGAACACCAGTACCTCTTTGTTAAGTAATTGACGGACAGCATGAAAACGGGGGGATTTGGGTTGGAGGAGAGAGGGGGGGGGAGGAGAGAGAGAGAGAGAATAAAAATAAATATATTTATTCTTGGAAGGCGGAGTCACGGAGTGCTCCAATCTTTTCCCTCTTCACTCTTCCCACCCACTGCCTCCACCGCAAACAGCAGGCAGATGCTGGGAGCTGGCCATGCCTCCTCTCCGATGTCCCAGAACCATGTGCTGGATTCCAGGATGATGGGAGGGCTTCCTTCTGATGCTGATGCCAGTGTCAAGCATGGCCACCAGAAACCAGCAGCAGTCCCAGCAGCACCAGCAGCATCAGAGTGATGAGAGGGAGGTGTGTTGGCACGACCTACCCAGCCCCAGCCCAGATAAAGTTTATATATTAAGAAATCTGGCTGTGGGCAAGAAGAAACTGCATGGCCAGCTGAATCTAGCTCCCATTTGTAGAGAGAGAGAGAGAGAGAGGTGAGGTGAAATGTGGGGTATCAAATGAGCTCTGAGCCCAGACTCTGGCACATACATAACACAATCTACCCTTTCTTAGGGCATCACCACTATTACAGATTTTTTAAAAAATCTGATTCATTAATTATCATTGAAAGGCAGATGATTAATCAGGAAAATTTAAATTAATCTGCCTTGTAACAAAACTTCTATATCATTTCCCGTCTGAAATACTGAAAGAAATATAAGATACTGCGGTCCTGAACCTGATTGTTCCTTCCTCAAACTGCTGGGGTTTTTTTAAATTGACCTCATTTGGCTCTTAGTAAGTGTCAATTTTATATTGGCTTACTGCTGTTTTGCATTTCAAAGGTTTTATAAATAAATGAATAAATGTATGGGTTAACGTTTTTCTTCCACAATTAAAATGGGCTTCCTTCCATAGATTAATCAATTAAGGGAGCAATCCTATGGCCTCTAGAGCAGTGTTCTCCAACCTTGGGTCCCCAGATGCTTTTGGCCTACAACTCCCAGCATGCCCCAGCCAGCTATGCTGGCTGGGGCATGCTGGGAGTTGTAGGCCAAAAACATCTGGGGACCCAAGGTTGGAGAACACTGCTCTAGACAGCATCTGAGGGGCCATAGCATATTTCAGATTCCCCGATCCGAGGTCAGAGACAGCGCTCTGACCTTGGAGGGGGGAATCAGAGCTCCTAGCCAACTCCCCCTTGCAGCAAGCATGGAAAAAACTGTGCCAGCTGGCTTTTCGAGGTCAGGAATGTGACCTTGGATAGGGGTAAAAAGGAGTGTTTCAGTGGGAGGGGAGGGGAGGGGACTGGAGAAGCAAAGGTAGGAGCTATCTTGAGGCCTCTCCAGCCTCTTTCCCACCACTTCCGAAATGCTTTCACTAGACAGACAAAAAGCCCATCTAACGAAAGTGCAGGGCATGAGGATGTGGAGGCGAAGGTCACCTCTGCTGCTCCTCCCACCTTGCATAGGAGGATGCTCATAAGCCTCTGAGTTTGGGGGCTTATCAGCATCAAGGGTGCAACCCTTAGGATTGTGCCCCAAGGGGGTAATCCTATGTACGTTTAGATAGAAAAAAGTCCTACAACTCCCAGAATTCCCCAGCCAGTATGGCTGAACATGCATTGGGTTGTGCCCTAAGTGTTTCACTTGCAGATATACAAATAGGAACTTTGTAAGAAAAGAAGAATCTAGCCACTCTGGAGATGAGAAGTTTGAGAACTTCTTCATAGGACTTCTTTATTCATGCCATAGCTCAGCTCTGCCATCATTTTCCAATGCCAATCCTCAACCCTGGAATAGATGACATAAAACAGATAGCAATACCCCTGAACTGGTGCACGGTGCATTTTTCTCATCAATACAGGGCAGTCCCTGAGTTAAGAATGTCCGACTTACAGACAACCCATACTTAAGAACAGACTTCCAGGTTCCCCAGCGCTACATTGTTTACATAGAGTACATAGCGTAGTATACTATGCAATTGCGTAAATGCCGATTTTAATGTATAGAACGCTATGCTGTTCCGACTTACATACAAATTCGACTTAAAGACATTCTTAAGAACGGAACTCGTTCGTAACCTGGGGGCTGCCTGTCTAACTATAGAGAATCTCACAACGTAGGGATTATGGGCTTCCCTATCACAAAAACCTTTCCAAATTGATCTGAACCTAGGGACACGTGTACAAGCAAAACTTGAGCTCATTGACGTTCTCCCATTTCCACCTTGAAGCTTGCTCCATCTCGTGTCCATACCATATTGGAAGGGGTTTTCCCCCCCCTTTTCGCACAAAAATTCATGTATATTTTCATGAGTATTTTTCCAAATGTATGCATCAATTGTGCACATCTGTGAAATGTACACTTTCTTCTCCCATTGCATTTCCCCAAAGTATTCACTTTTCATGCCCATTTTTTAAAATGTATGCATGGTCTTGAATGCATTTTTGAGGGTCTGTGAATCACACTGGAAGCTCAGAAATGTATGGACTTCAACCACAAAATGCGTTTTGGGTCTGTGTTTAGTTCGGGAGGTATGCAGTGGGTAAATCTTGATAAAAAACCAAAACAAACTGAAATGATTTTTTCATATATCCCTACCCAAGCCGTATCTCTTTTTGCACAAATTAAACACAGAATTTTAAACTAGTTGACTTTCAGTCAGCTGGTTTACTGGAATACAGTCAATCTGAAACACAGCCCCATGTTCAGAAAAGCATTACAGGAAAGCCTAACACATCCTTCTCTAGCTAGCAACTGCTTTGTACTGCATGCGTCACACAGATGAGCTATATATTTTTCAACAATGAATATTTTATTCCAGCTTAATTGCATTAAACCTTTATGAGAATTGCAGCCTGAAACAACTTGCAGTGATTTAGCTGGAGGCAAGAGGAAATGACAGCCTCAAAATGTCTTTCTAAAATGAGTTTGAAAATGGAAATGATGAAAATAGAACTGAAATTAACTTCATTGTAATGAAAACTGACCACTGATTTTGTCCACCCTTGTGTTCAGCAATTTATATGAACCACCCCAGCAACAAAAAAGCAAAGCAAAACAAATAGGAGAAAATCAGAGTTGGAAAGAAGCTCATGTTGACAGAGAGCACTATTCTGCCTCCATTTTGTGTGTCCCCTTATGAGCACCTTGGTTACATTTTGGCCAGAGGGGTAGGTAGACTAGTAAAGGTCAAGCAAACTAAGGCAAAGTGTACTTGACGTTCCCACCAACACCTTTCACTGAAATAGACAAGGGAGTGTCCATCCCCCTTTTAACCAGTCTTCCCCAACCTTACCTGAGTCACTCTAGATATTGCCTACAAATCCCATCATCTTGGATCAGTGGCCATGGTGGCTGGGAAGGATGGGAGTTGTTGACAACAGCATCTGAACAGACCCACGTTGGGGAAGGCTGCTCTATACAATGGCATGGCACCTCCTGAAATGGTTAAATGCTCAGTCTTCCTCCAATTCCTAATATAGACAAATCAATACTTGATTACCTATCGGGCAGAATCTAACAGGGCACTTCTGCCATGACAATTCTCTTCCACCCCACCAATTCTGTCGTGCAAGCAGCCCGTACCACTTGCACAACGGCAATTTATTGTTTCCAAGGCAACCCAAAATGAGCAGAAATGCTAGTTTCTGGGAGAAGGCAAGTCTGCAGAGCTCGCATTTCCACTCATCTGGGGTCTTCCCATTGGTGAGACCCACCACTTGTGGACGGGAATCAGTGGGGCAGAACAAATCGGCAGGGATGTAAGTGCCCTGTTGATTCTGCCTTTTGATTGGCTATGAAGAGCCCTGAGATTTTGAGTGCCCTTTACAAGAAATACTTTTTCTCTAACCAAAGCCTAGACTGCACCCCTCCTTTGTTAAGCAGGAACAAGACAATCACCTTTCTTTTAGGCACCTGGAAATCAATCACCATTCCAGGACTGCCCTATGCTTCCTCTTTGCAGTGAAAGGCTGTAACTGCATCAGAATCTCTGAACTCCATGAGTCTCCTGTGAGTTCTTTTCCTAAGTAATTTCAGAAGCAGTCCTGCTGACTCTGTCCAGCTAAGTGTTTGGACCTGCTGCCTAGGTACCTGTTTCTGCACCTCCAGACCCCTGATCTCCAGATGATTCCAGAGAGTCTCGCTGTGATAAACATAGCCAGACTTAGTCTGGAACTCCAGCTATGAGTGCTCTATTTCCAGGGCCGGATTCAGAGCATTATGGGCCTGGTGCTGAGGATTCTGGTGGGCCTTTTTATGGAAATAAATAAAATGAAGACGCAATTTTTATATTAAAACAAATTAAATATTTTAATTACCATTAAAGTGCCAAAACAGAAACATATTGAAAATATTTCTTTTTTTGTAAACAATAAGCTTGTTAACTCAATAAAACCTGATGGAAGTGGGCAGTGTCCGTGAAAGCTTATGTCAGAATGAATGTGTTGGTCTTTAGGGTACCACAAGACTCTCTTGTTGTTCTTGCTGCAATAGACTAACACAGCCCACCCCTTCGGGAATTATGCAGACTGTTAGGCAACAATGTACACGAACCGAGCTCTTACTCAGCTGCCCCCCCCCCACGTGCTGTATGGAGAGAATGCTATTGACCTGCCTTACAGGGTTGATGTAAGGATTACAACAGGGGTCCTCAAACTTTTTAAACAGGGGGCCAGTTCATTGTCTCTCAGACTGTTGGGGGACCGGACTATAGTTTAAAAAAAAAAAAAAGAACGAATGGATCAAGTAAAAAAAAAGGACCTGGGTCATTTTTTTTCACTTGATAGGGGTGAATTTTTTTTTCTTAAATGGAAAGTTATTATAAATTAATTATAATGTTAACAAGTGATTAAATGGAGGATGGAATGTTATTTTGATGGCAAAAGTGGGTAGAAATTAATGATTTATTTATTTATTTATTCCATTTATACCCCGCTCTTCAGCCAGAAAAGGCTCTCAGAGTGGTTTACACAGATTACCGGTAATAAGACATTCCCTACCCTCAGGCTCACAATCTAAAAGACATGACACAAAAGGAAAAGGGATTGGGGGGGAGGAGGAAGAATGCCAAACATTATATTGGTGCCTGAGTTTGGCATTCTTCCTCCTCCCTCCCAATTCCTTTTCCTTTTGTGTCATGTCTTTTAGATTGTGAGCCTGAGGGCAGGGAATGTCTTATTATTAATCTGTGTAAGCCGCTCTGAGAGCCTTTTCTGGCTGAAGAGCGGGGTATAAATGCAATAAATAAATAAATAAATAATGATTAAATGGAGGATGGAATTTTATTTTGATGGCAAAAGTGGGTTTAAAAAATAAGAATGTACTACCTTTTTTGCTGTCTAAAATTGAAATACATTATAAAAGGCTACCTACAAATTATAAGCGTGTTTTGCTTTTGTCTGGCTGCTCTGTGTGTGTGAGTGCTTTGTGTGGGGTAAACTGAAATACATTATAAAAGAATCACTGACTCTCAGCCTAACCTACCTCACAGGGTTGTTGAGAGGATAAAGTGGAGAGAAGGAGGATTATGTAAGCTGCCTTGGGTTCCTTGAAGGAAAAAAGGAGGGGTATAAATATAATAAATAAATAAATACAAATTATAAGAGTGTTTTGCTTTTGTCTGGCTGCTCTGTGTGAGTGCTTTGTGTGGGGTAAACTGCGGGTGTTTGTGGGCTGAGTGTGTTCAAGGAGCTGTGTTGGGGGGGGAACCTGAACTTCCCAGGATCTCTTTTCAGATCGGGTCCCCCACTCACCAGACCAGTGAAGGACGCGGCTCTGCCGGACAGCTGTGTGGCGGCCGCCCGCTTCCTGCTGAGAGCAGCTCCGCCATGTTCGGCAGCCGCTCGCTTCTCCCGTTTTCACCTCCCATCCCAGCTCTGCGGGGGCGGGGGGAGGCTGCCGCTTCGTGCCTGAATCCCCGGGCCTGCCTTTTTTCTCCCGGGGTTGTGCTGGGCTGGGGCGGCTGCCGCTTCTTGAGCGGTGCTGCAGGCGTGCATGAGGGCTGACACAAGACACTTTGCTCCCCGCCCTGCCGAAGCGCGTCTCCCCACATCTCCGGCAGGAGAAGAGCGAGAAGAGGGTGGGAAATACTCAGTTACTGGACTTTCAGGGCACCCGCAATCAGCTGCCGGGGGCGACACCTCCCTCTGCCCAATGGTGGGGCCAGCCCTGGGCGGGGGTGGGGGGCACCTCATCCGCCCCCCTCGGCCCAATTGGGTTTGCTTTGGGCGGTCCCGCCAAGCCAGCCCAGAACCAGGGGAGCATCTCGGCCACGCACAGAAACCCCTCGGAGGAGCCGCGTTGGGGAGCCCGGAGCCACAGGGCCCGATGGGGGGGTGGGGGGGCAATGATTTTACCCCATGTCCAGGTGCAGAGTCCACGAACCTGCTGGATTCCTCGCAGACCTCCTTTAATCTCCCCCCCCCAAAACCAAAAGACTCTCCTGGCTTTACGGAGGAGGAGAGAAAGAAAGAAGCGCCCGAGCTTGGGGGGAAACCTCAAACGGATAAGCCTGTGGGTTGAAATGGGGGGGGTGTTCCAGCTTGCACCTTCCCCCCCCGCCATGCCCCCCTCCCCTACTATAGCCCAGGCGGCGTGTGCCTGCTGTCGCCATTCTGCCTGCTGCTGCCACGGAGATCAGCAGTTCAGGCCATGGGCCAATAGGGCGGCAGCTTGTTGAGCAGCCTGGCAGCCAGTCACACAGCTCTGCTATTCGGCAGCTGTAACGCGCGTGGCCCGGTGATCTGTTTCTTTTTATCAAAAGCGCTTTCTGAGCGGGCGGGATCGGATTGGGGTGTCCTCCCCGGACGTGCAGATGCCGAGGACTGCGCGCGTGTGGCTCTCTCTGCGGCTCTCTGCGCCGCGGCGGGTCCAGGCATTGTGGGCCTGTTTTGTGGTAGGGGGCCTGGAGCTGCAGCTCCAATAGCCCCTATCTTAATCCGGCCCTGTCTATTTCTGCACTCCCACCTTCAATGGACTCTGCGCCCAGTAAAGACTTGCCACACAAAAGAAAAGACTCTTCTTTTTATTTTATTTTTGGATTCACCTTGAAGCTAAGATTCCCCTTACCCTCTTCCTGTATTTCAGACAATGCATTAGGAAGGAAAGGCATACCTCTCCCTCACACACTCCCTCTGTCTCTTTTTCTATCCCTTATCAGCTTATCAATTCACATGGCAGTTCTGCCCCCACTTCCTTTTCCCTAGAAGCAGGAGGAATTCAACACTGAACCTCCTTGGCAAGATCACGCCTTCACCTCACCTCACCCACCTTCCCTCCCCCGTCTCTGGGACAACCTTCAAGAATTAACCATTAATTTTTCTTTTTATTATATTTTTTCAATGAAACTCAATTTCTGGAAAAGCTCTAATCATGTCTCTATTGCTCCCCTGAGTATCTTATGAGGGCATTCCGCTACCTTGAATAAACAAGAAGGGATTTGCCAATGCCATGCGGCAAAAGTGCCAACCAAGTCTCCTGGGACAGAGAAGCCCACAATTTAGGTGCAGCCACAGAGAAGATGGCCAGCCCAGAGCGACCTCAAAATGGGACTTGTTTTTTCAAACATCCACAAAAAAATATGTGAACCAAATTTTTGAGGCAGCTCTACTACTGATCCATGTTTTGTAGCGCAGAATCTCTGATTACTATGGTAAACCCTTTGGATTCTGTTGAGCTTGGCCAGCTCTGGAGGCCCCAGGAACATGGAAGACCTTCCCATCTCAGTGTATGATAACATTATATTCCTACATCATATAGTCCTGTTGTAACTTTGTCACTTGTTTTTAGGGTATACCATTTCCTATGAAATCACCCTTAGCTTGCCATTCTTTTGCTGACCCTCTAAAGGGGGAAAACCATTCTACTCCCAAACTAGAGGAGAATATCATCCTTGGTATGACAAAAGTGATTAGACCCAAGTTATCAAATTGAACCTAAAGCACAAAGGGTCAGTCTTAAACAGGAAGCATTACGGAGGTCTGACATAGCATGATGGCTGTTGTGCACCTTTCCATTCACTAACACTTCCTTTTAAACCATGGCTAGATTGGCAATTCATAAAACAAGGACCTGAGCTGTATCAGTTACCAATCCCACTCTAATGGTTATTCAAGGATCATCATCATCATCATCATCATCATCATCATCATCATCATCTAGGTTGCTTTAATAATATTAACTTCACATAATTTCACAACAGTGTAAAGAATAAATTGTCTTTTTAAAGCACTTTTAAAAGTGCAGTTCTATTTTATTTCATTTTATATAATCAACATATTTGAATATTTTAAAATGATTTTTGAGCACCCAAAATATTTAATGGGGATTTTTCGTCATGGTTACATGTTTTTCTTCCAATTATTTCTGTTTCATTTTTCAGGTAGTTTGTTCTCCCTGTGTGTGTGTGTGTGTGTGTGTGCAAGTTTAATTCCTCATCTCCATTCTTACCTTTTCCAACCTCACTACAGATAAAAAGCAGCTAAAAGCAGCCAAAGGCACAATCGTATATTTAGAAAGAAAAAAGGCCCTACAACTCCCAGCATGCCCCAGCTATCATGGCTGACTGAGGCATGCTGGGAATTTTAGGCCTTTTTTCTGTCTAAACATGCATAGGACTGCATCCTAATCATACTTTCACATTGTGTATTTCGATCTTATTTTTAAGCTGGTTTCTTAATGCATTCTTAACTGTATTTAATTTCCTCTTTAAAAAAAAAAAACTCATGCAGATGAACCTTTAAAGATCATCACATTTTTAAAGTTTTGTTTTGTATGTTTCTGGTTATTACAAGTATTACATTTTCTCATTATGGGACACTGGTTCTGTAGAGTTGTTGCATAAAATAAAATTATTAAAGTAAAGAGTATTTTTTAATGCTTTTGCTTCAACATCTAGAAATTATCACTAATTTTTATCCTGAACTTCTTTCAGGCACCATTAAGAAAATCAGTGAGAACTAAGATAGCTGTCTGCCCCCTTTTCCTATTCAGTTCAATCACTTTGAAATCACTATGACAAAATCAGTTTCACACAACACAAAATTTTATGTTGCTGAGCCATGAAGTTCCTTCAAAAGAAAGAAGGCATGATTTAAAAAATTCACCAATCATTTGTTTCATAAAAGGTGGTCAATGGGCAACAAATCAGCATGGAAGTTCTCATAACTTTGGTTTTCAATTAGTCTTTAAAATCTCAAAGAAATGTAGGGCAGAGAAACATGTTGGGAACATAAATATAAATATTAGATCCAATTTCTAGGCAGATGCAGTATCCAAACTATACTTTCAGGAAATCCTGGTAGCAATTATAGGGGCACAATTATTTTGAGGTATGTCATTAGGCAGCATTTCATTTTCCAGTTCAGGGGAAAGGTTAGTAGTGACAGGTTTTAAACTGCTGAATTGTGTATTGAAATTAATGTCAGTGCCACACAGAGGGTGCAGCTAAAGAAGTTCAGGAGTAAATACTGATTATCAATGGACCTGTCAAACTGGTATAAGACAGAGATGGGATATAGACAGCATACCCTCCAACATTTCAAACATGTGAATTTGTAAGAGGTATGGTTAAGCAAGCATGAAGGTGTGATAAAGAGGGCGTGGCCAGGCAACATGAGGGCATGGCCAAGGGTATGGCCAGGCAACCAAAGGGCATGGTCAAGTACAAAAGTTATCAGAGGAAACACACAAAATCTTATATATTATAATTATTACATTATTATATATTTTTACCTTACTTAAACCCTTAATTGTTGATATCTGGTGTTTTTCATGGGGGCGGGGGTGTCAGTGCTTGCAGGGCATTCTCTTTTTGTTTTAAAATTGTCAGGATTTGCACAAATTCAACAGGTGAAGATTACCCACCCACCCCACACCCCCAAACATGGAGCTTCAGAGAGAAGCGGAAGTTTCTTGCATTTCCTTCTGACACTGTAAATTCACCTGTTAGAGGCAAAGAGCTGTTAGGAAATAAAATCTTTAGCAATATAAAGATAGGGATCATGTGATAAATTCCCTCATTCACCTCTCCCTTGGTCCAGGCTTTCACCCAGTTAATCCCTTTCCCACAGCAACGTGCAGCAGAGGCAGCAGGCAGAGCATGTGCGCACATGCGCATGCACACACATCACCTGGCCCTCCCAGCTTAGCAGTGTCTGCTCCCTCCCTGCTTACTGCAGCTGTTCAAGCCTAAGCAGAGAGCTACTCTTAAAGGGGCCATGGGCAAAAATGTCACCTCAACCACAATTGTATTAAGGCTGCAAGGAAGCCACATTGAACTAAATGGGGCTTACTTCTGGGTACAAGTGTAGAGAATTGAAATGTAAGATGGCTTTCAGCAAACCACTACCCTTCAGTCTCCTGTCTGCAATATTGGGATCATAATGCTGGCCCAGCTTTCCGGGTCATTGTGATGGTTTACTGATATAATGAATGTGAACTGCTTTGAACATTTTAAAGTGTTATATACATGCTAATTGTGTTATTTTAGGAGTCAGGGTTTTATTCAAGTTTATTTTCAAGGCAGAAAACAAATTAACTCGACTATCATTTTGTTGCTCTTATATAACATATTTTTCTTCTTAAAGCTGAATAACTTGGCTACAGGCATATAATGAAAACAACCTCTTAAAATGCAAAACAACATAGAACACTGTTTTGCTGAATGTGGATTTTTGTTGTTATGGTAATCTTTTACAAGTTTCATATTCTAGTCCTATAAACCAGTATTTAATTTATTGTGTGAGAATATATTTTACAGGATGTTACATATATTTTTCCAGAATCTTTGAACTGAGCTGCTGTCATTTATTCCAATATTATGAACAGAATTTTGTTTTTCTTGTTATGTTATCTAGAAATCTGTCTTGCATTTATGACAGTAAATAAAGTGACTCGGTATAAAGATAAAATGGCCTTGAGGGTCCAGGGCAGATGGTGGCATACTCATCATATATGGTTAAATATTCAGTGTCCATGCTGATTTCTAAATATCATCTGCTCTGCTTGGTTTCCCAAGTTGCTTCGAAGAGAAAGAAGACCGAGTGGTGATGGCTGTTGTGGTTTTCTTTCAGGCATTAATGATACTGCAGAAGTAGATAATAACAGTCTCTTAAGACAGAACACTTGGACAGTTTGGATAACAAAGCCAGGGTTCTGCTTCAGTTAATATCGGATCCCTGCCTCTTCCTATACACACAAACACACACATATCACTTTTGCAACCTGCAATGTCCAGAAAGCACTTTCAAATAACTATTCAAGGTGAAGCAGAATCAACAGGAAGGCCTAAAAGACACAATCAATGCTGCCTTTCCATACATAGCTTTGTCAGTGCTTCCATGCATTGCAGACAAATTGGCTGTCACGGTTACGTTCTTGGCATCTGCCTGGTGTTCACAATATCTCTGTTTATTCTGGGATGACTTTAAAGGTTAATTATAAAAGCCTACAGCTCTGCGTAATTAAGGAGGTGATGTTCAACCTGCTCTCAGTGAGGTTCCATACCTACATGCATGACTACTAAAGGTTCAGGTTCACAGCTTTGGCTGCTGTTAGATCCGGTCTTAATATCATCAGCTGCAAGAGCCAAGAGATGCTTTCCATCGCCTGAGGGTGGTGCAGCATCCCTGATTTTTCCTAGACAGAGATAGCCTAGCCACAGTTATCTATGCTCCAGTAATCTCCAGATAAGACTAATTTTAGTGTATTGTACATGGGTCTGCCCTTGAAGACTACTCAGAAACTACAAATGTAGCAGAAACTACAGGTGGCAAATGTAGCAACTTGTATACTGACTGGAACTGGTAGGTTGGAATAAACCTTGCCAGATTTGAAAAAAAAAAAAAACTTCACTGGCTTCCTAATCATTTCCAAGTATAATTCAAAGTGCTGGTTTTAACCTTTAAAGCCCTAAATGTCTTGGGACATGGATACCTAATTGAACACATCCTCTCACATCGGAACTGCCGATACATTAAAATCTGCATCGGTGACTCTTCTCATAAAATGGTGTTCCCACAATCTGTGATTAAGTGAGTAGCAGCAGCAGCTGTGGCCGGGGGAAGGCCCCTTTCAGTGGTTCTACCCTGATTATGGAACACTCCCCTCAGGGCTGCTTGCCCGGTTAATCTTGCCAGGGCAAGACCTTTTCATTTGCCCTGGAATTTAAATGACTTCAGCTGCTGTTTTATGGATTGTGTGCTGCTCTGTTCTTCTTGTTTGTGTTATCTTTTGTATTTTGTTCTCATCCGCACCCCACCCCTCCCTCCTCTGTCATCATCAGACAATGGCTGCTGGATGTTTCACCCAAGTGAACCACCTCACTGCCGATTCTTAGCCTACTTCTCACAAATAGCAGGGGAGGTGGTAAACTCCTGCAGGTATTGCAGCCTGGGACTGTGAACAGGGCCGGTGCTACCATTAGGCCAACTAGGCAGCTGCCTAGGGCGCAGGGCTAAAGAGGGCGCCAGAAACACCTTGAAAAAAATACAGCGCTCTCAAGTGGGAAGGGGGGGCGCTAAATATCTGATCTTGCCTAGGGCACCAAACTGACTTGCACCGGTCCTGACTGTGAATACGTCTAGAGTTTTTAAATTTTCTGTTTCCTTTGCCATTGGTATAGGTATGAGAGGGGGGGGTTTAACTGGTGACACCATTATTATGGTATGGTTGTATTTTATTTGGCTGAGAGACTGGGTTCTAATTCTTTCCATATGTATATATGGGAAATTTTGCTATTACTAAACAACTGAAAAAGACCAATTGATGGTCAAAATGTGTTTGATTTATGTTGAGGTTATGAAATCTGTTACTTTTAGATATTATATATGTAGGCCACCGCTCTGTATACCACTCGCTGGGGAACATGTATGGTAGCATGCTGTTGCACCCAGGTCCTGACTGAGGGATTACCATAGGCATCTGGTTGACCACTGTGGGATCAGAATGCCAGGGATGGGGACTCGGACTCCAGGACTCGACTCGTGAGTCGGACTGAGTCCCCCCTCTGACTCGAGTCAGACTCGAGTTCCAATATTTTTAATGGGACTCGAGACTCAACTTGGGACTCGAGACCAAGGACTCGTGTTCCAAAATTGTGTTCCTCAAATGCAACATGGATAGGTTTTAGGAAGTACAGCAAGTTTATTTTTTAAAATCATTTTCCTAAAATGCAACCTTTCAGACATTTTGGGTTTGGCTGCCTCTGCCTGCCTGTTTGGGGTTCCCAGCCTCCTCTGCCTGCCTGGTCTCTTCTTAATCAGTTCCACAGTTTGAATTGTCCAAGACAAAGGCCTCTGCCTGCCTGTTTAGGGGTTCCCTGTCTCCTCTGCCTGTCTGGTTATTTTGGGTTTGTCTGCCTGGTCTGTTCTTGCCAAAATCAGTTGCAGAGTTTTGAAAGAAAAAGGCACACTTGTGCCTAGAATTTATTTAAGCCACACATCTGAAATAGCCTTATTTTGTTGGGGAAAACCCCGATTGATTTTAATAGGGACTCGTGGAGTCACCTTTGGGAGTGAAGCGTGACTCGTGACTCACCATTTTGGACCAAGGACTCGGACTCGAGACTCGGGTCCAAAGACTCATGACTCGACTCGTGACTCGAAACCGAGGACTCTTCAACATCCCTGCAGAATGGTGGACTAGATAGACCTTTGCTCAGATCCAGCACAGCTCTTCTAATGTTCTCATCCCTACTTGAGTGTTGATTGTTTCAGTGATACAAAGTGAAGCAGACAGATTCATTCATCCCTATTTCAAAGTGAAGGTGAGTGTCACATGACAATGGTCCTCCATACAGATAATGGTCTACACAGAAAACCTGTGTGTTTCAGTCTAGGGTTCTCCTGACATGCTAGTTTTCTGCATGTCGGATTTCCCTCCCCCAACAGGGGACTATTCCATTTAGGGTGGTCATGTGTCCTTTTTTACTGACAGTGGTTCTCTAAGAGCTGCTGGAAGACCATCCTCTGTTTGAAGGTGCCATATCCAATTATAGATAAAGAACCACAAGAACTGTGGATAAAGATAAAGAACCACAAGAACTGTTCCCAGCAACTGTTGGCACCTGGACAGCACACTAAACAGGCAAGCACACAGGTCACAATGTCCCATGCTATGGTGAGATATACTGTATTTCTGTTTAAAATTTTAAAATTATTTCTAAATTTGCATTGATACATATAAATTACCATATGCAAATTTTAGGCAAAAAGTTGTCCTCTATCGTCCTCCTTTTTGTTGATGCATTTCCTCTTCCTTTGGCAACTCACAAGTGGCCACTTAGGAATTCATTATGACTGAAACACTGCAGTCCAAACAGAGGTTCACCACGTCACACTGCAGTTTCTAAAACCTAAGCCAGGTGTCCTCAAACTACGGCCCACAGGACACATCCGTCCCAACGTGTCCTTTCATCCGGCCTGGCAGCCGATCTAGTCTAGAGGCACTCTTACCTCTAGAGGAGGAGACGCTGGCTGCGGCGCTGCTGCCCACCCTGCCGGGCTCCAGGCGGCTCGCGCCCCCCCGCCGACTCAGCCACGCCTCCTCCACCAGAGGAGACGCTGGCCGCGGCGCTGCTGGCCACGGCGCTGCTGGCCACGGCGTTGCTGGCCACGGCGCTGTTGGCCATGGCGCTGCTGCCCGCCCTGCATCACTTGTTACGACTAGCAGTGACAAATATGGAACCGGACATACTTCCTATTGAAATAATAATAAGCCTATGTTGATTAAAATTGTTCTTCATTTTAAATATTGTATTGTGTTTTTTCCTGGTTTTTTTGCACTACAAATAAATAAGATATGTGCAGTATGCAAATCAAGCCTTTCTATACCTTAGAAAATTTAATGTATTTCAATTTTAGACAGCAAATTAATTTATTATTCATTTATTATGAATTTATAATAACTTTCCATTTAATCAAGTAAAAAAAAAAGACCTGGGTCCTTTTTTTTTACTTGATCCATTCGTTCATATTTTTTTCAAAATATAGTCCGCCCCCCCCCAACAGTCTGAGGGACAATGAATCGGCCCCCTGTTTAAAAAGTTTGAGGACCCCTGACCTAAGCCCTAAAGATGTGCATTGCACTACCTCTCAAGCAAGCTAGCTGTTAGTTACTATTGAATCCTAATACTAATATTAGGATTCACTAGTAACACTGAATCCTGTTTTACAAAGGGAAATATTGTATTCTCCCACACAGAAAATTATTAGACTTTTAAAAAATGTTTTGTTTTAAGCTAAAAGAGCATAAAAATTTCTACTGATATGTCTTATCAATATCAATATTCCAATACTTGGAATAAGCGATCCTGAATAGTAAAACAGTACTGTATCACCTTTCCAGCACATCCTGGTAGTAGAAGTCCAAGAAATGTTCCTAATAATCTGACATTTATTTTTACTCAAGGTTGAACTATTTTCTGCAAGTATTGTTTCAAGAACTTTTATCTTTAATAAATATCATCCCTGTTCAATATTTCACAAGATGATGTAAAGAAAAGGCTTCAGAACATGGACATACAAAGACCAGCATTCAGTTCCAGTGGTTTGACAAGGCTTTACATCATATTCCATGATTTTTATTAGACCAGCCTTCCCCAACCTGGCATCCTCCAGATGTTTTGGACTACACTTCCCATAATCCCTGACCCCTGACCATGCTGATGGAGGAAATAGGACTTGCAGTCCAAAACATCTGGAGGGCACAGGTTGGGTTAGGCTACATTAGACCAATCTGGCAGTAGCAGGACCAATGAGAGCTTTAGATTGAGACCATTTATTAACACATATGCATGATCCAAGATGGTAAAAGACTGTGTGAGTGAAACAAACATTCAGAGGCTTATGATGAAAAATGATGAATGAGAAATTCCTTTCAGTTCATTTTTTACCAGAATTTAATCAGTTCACATCTCCCAGAACTGAACACAGACCCAAATGCAAATTGTGGTTGAACTCTGTACACTTCCAAGCTTGTGATGTGATTCATGGAACAACAACAAAAAATGTGTTCGGAAAATGCATACAGAAAAATGTGCACTTTTGAAAAATGTGCACAAACACATTTTAAACCATGGGAGAAAGTGTGCACAGTTGATGTGCACATTTAGGGCCGGTTCACATGACACAGGAACTGCGGGGGAGCAGAGGTCCCCCGCAGTTCTCGTGTCGTGCGAACACCGGCCGGAGGCGCCCCCGCAGGATGACCGCACACTGGAAGCACAGAAAGTCACCATAGGTGGTAGAGGGGTAAGCCCCTACCATGTGTGGCCACCCTGCCGTGCGAACAGCGGGCGGCCGTTCCACGGGGGCCTCCCGTGGCCGCACAGAGGTGGCAGCCCAGGGAGGCTGGAACTGTGGCCGCTTCGGCCTGTAGGGGCAAACAGCCCTGCTGGGCATCCAGAGCTGCCTCCCCCTAGGGCCAGGAGGGCCGGGCTGCGGTGCGGGGACTGCCAGCTCCACCGTGGTCTGCCCACGCGTGTGGGGAGCAGGTCATCTTTGGTGCCCCACCGGACTCCGTGGATGGCCCCGTGGTGCCTCCTCCGCTCGCCGGGTCGTATTAACCGGCCCTTAGTAAAATCCAAACAAAAATTCACATGAATTTTCATGCAAAAAGAAATCACAATCTGACATGGACATGAGTTGGAATGAGCTTCAAAGAGGAATTCAGAGAGTTTTGGCAAATTTGAGTTTTGCTGATTCGCACACCACTACTTATGAACAGACCCATCTCTATTTGAAATGATATTTGTGATAAAGGTCCTCTGAGCACTCTGTAGTTCATGGACCAACCACAGACCATGGGATGAAGAGTTTCTATCACAAGGTTAAGAATCAATGGGCAGATTCACGCATTACATCCAGGTGGCAGACTTACTTATTTTGTGCTTCCCAGTATAATGTTTGAAGCTGTCAGTCACTCATCTTTCCTAGATAAGATCCATGAGATATACCTGAATCAGAGCACACACATCTGACTCCAACTTTCTCTCCCCACATTTCGGTGTAATGTGCAAAACCATCCTAGAAACTCAAACCATACTTATCCCTCTATGTCAAAGCTTTTGCTTCATGGGTATTATGTTCTTTCACTTTCCGATTCCATTTTATATATAAATAATAGTTACCTGCCTCTCTGAGCTAATCTGTCAAAGTAGTAGGGAGAAAAACAATACTGTAATCTAACAAAAACAAAAAACGAATACATGAATTGTACAAAATGGTAGGTTGTAGCTATTACTTACAGTTACAAAACTGTACAGTTATGGGATTTGTCCAGCTTTATAAATTATACATCTATCTGTTTTTTAAATGGTCAGTTGCAAAACCTGGTCAGGCAGCAACTCACACACAGCACAAAATTAATGGTAAAGAGATACTTTCTTGCCAATACTGAATACATTTGGTATTGCTATCTGCTGTAATCCCTCAGGATGAAATCAGTTAGAATGACTGACTGATCAAACAACAAACAAACAAACAGCTTAAATAATTCCCACTCGGTTTTCAAGTAAGGATAGCTTAGCTATACCTAGAGACTGCACAATTGAAGCAGAGTACAGTTTTAATAGTTCATTACATCAAGAAAAGAACAAGCAATATCGGAATAAGACAAGAAGGCATGTTATGTCTGTAACTTGTCCCAGACTTACATATCAAGAACACTACTTGGAAGGGCTGAGGAAGACCATAAATCCTACCTAGTGTAAACTAGCTTCTCAGGGTCCCCACCACCACCTGCCAAGTGAGGTGAGGCAGGTGGCCACGTTGGAGAAGACCTTTTCAGTGGTGGCACCACAGTTGTGGAATGCTCTCTCCAGAAAGCCCTATGTTGTGGTCTTTGGAGCACCAGCTGAAGACCTTTTTATTTTCTCAGGCGGTTTATTCTTTCAGGATTTTTTTTTTTTTTAACATGTCAGTGGGTTTTAAGATCCTTGCCCGGCTGCTGGCTTTTACTTTTTTTGTTGTTGTTTTTTACTCGTTTTATTCTTTTTTAAACTTTTTAATGTTTTATACTATGTTTCCATATGCTATTGTATTTCATTGTTTTAAGTCTGGCTTTGTGAACCACCCAGAGAGTGTTGGCTATTAGGTGGTATAGAAATGTAATAAATAAATACAAATTGTTGGAAGAAGTGAAACACAGGAGAGCTTTCGCAATTTATTTCTTTTTCGTGTTATTTTTTTAATTACATGCATAGCCTGCCTCTCCTGCAAAGCATTCAAAGCAGTGTACATAGTTGTCCCCATCCGTATTATCCTCACAACAACCCTATGAAATAGGTCAAGCTGAGAGAGTGCGACTGGCCCACGGTCACTCAGAGAACTTCGTCCAAACTAAGATGCCTGAGTGGGGAGAAAGTACAACTTGTACTAGAATAGTACTACACGCAAGTAGTAAATAAAGGCTCAGTGAGCCAAGCGTTAACAGAAGCACAAGTCACATATCAGGGATGAAAGACTTCCAGTTTTGCCCTCTGTGGGAATTCACCCCTCACATACTAATTAGATCCACATGAGGGAGAAAGAGGAACTGCACTTGCTGGCCCCACACCCTCCATTGCATTCCTGTGGGATCAGAGTTCTAAAACATGCAGGGAGACTGCCCAATTTGAAATGTTACATTTCTGAAAGAGAAATAAACATACATTTCGCTCTAATGCTGCCATCCTAAATATATCTTCCCCGAAGAACTAGGTCCTTGTCACATGGGGTGCCCCCTCCATCAGGAGGATATGTTACTTCCCCTGAAGGAAGCATGTGGCAATGTCACTACAGCAACTCTAGATCTTATTAACCCTTGTTACAGAAGAGGCTCGTTCAAATTAGTAGTTGCGGGAGCAGAGTCCCTTCTTAGGATCTGAAGTAAGAAGCTGCAGGATCGGGAAGAATGCCCCTGGAGCAACACTGGTATGTAGATCAGGACCAGGATGAATGCTTATTGGGTGATATGGCTAAACCTGCAGGATCAGAAAAACATGCCTATGTAATGGTTCAAGCCATAGGTAAGTAGTTGTGGACTCAGCATGTTCTGGTACTGAGATTGCTGTGGAGGTGGGAAAGTCTTTTCTTGTCCTCTTGTTCTTGTACTTTCCTGCCTGCTGCAGTCTGTACTGGAAGGCCTTTTACTGTTCCTAGCAGCCAGTCTTCTGATTCAGCTTCTTGGCCTTCTAAGAGCTCGCCAGTCCCTTCCTGCTACCCCTTTTTGTACCTTCAGGTCTTTGTTCCTTGCCTGCTCACCCCTCTGGTGCTGTCCATGCCCACAGAGTATACTGCACATTTATTTAAAATGGCCCACATTGAAAGGGTTAATCATTTGGAAGTTACATTCTTCCAAATGATTAAAAAAAAACAAAAAAACATCATAATCACAGTGAAATCACTCTAGTTCTGCTACTTTGGAGATCTATTATAACTTAGTATTCAGTCTGGCACACAAGCTATTTGTTAAATAGCACAGCAAATTGCACATAAACCCATGATCATAAAAACAAGAGACAGAGTGAGATGATGTAAAGATTGATGTCTCCTAGGTCCATATATATATAGGTACCATGCATATATATATATGAATACCTTTTATGATATCCTAGACCAGTGTTCTCCAACCTTGGGTCCCCAGATGTTTTTGGCCTACAACTCCCAGCATGCCCCAGCCAAAAACATCTGGGGACCCAAGGTTGGAGAACATTGTCCTAGACAAATACAGCAGGGCTCAAGTGACAGACAAGGCTCATCAAATCATACAAACTCCCTGAATCCAAAAATTGCAGATCAGATTTTAGATCTGATGAACTTCAAAGAGGACCAAAACCGAATAAGGGAATATGGGAATATAATTCCCTCCAGCCTATAGCTGGGGAGCTGGGTTTGCCCCTTCCTGCCTTCACAGGGTGTGGCTACTTCTCAAGGCAGGAAGGGACAACCAATGGGAGTCAGCCAGCTAGAGGACCTAAAATCTCAGGCCGCTCCCACATGTGGCCCGGGCGTTCCTCCAAGTGACAATCCACCTGCACAGAAGGCCCGGTTGCCAATTTGGGGGCACCAATTTTGCGGGGGCTAAGTAGGATTTTGGGGGCATCCTCACAACTGGCAACTTGAGAGCACCTTTTTTGCCTACTTCGTGCTGCCCTGCAGGTAGTGGGGGGAGATACACAGTTATATCCTTTGGTTGATTAGCTTTAATTCAGGCACAACAGGCAGATACAGTGCAGGGGGCTGGGAGGGGCTTAAACCTAGGCTACACTGGTGGGCACCCGGAGGCATCTGCACAGTGAAGGGGAAGTCATCTGACTGACCCCACACAGCTGGCTGGTGTGAGAGGATAGGGGATGGCAGCTGGCCTTGGGCTATGGCATTCACATCACATCTAGAGGATTTACAGTCATGGTGGCATGGGCCCCCCAGGGCTTCCTCGGTGCACCTTCTTCACATGCAGGCAAGGACAAGCAGACAACAGTCTGATTCGCACTCAGAGGCAGGGGTAGCCACCCTTTACAGCAGTGTTCTCCAATCTTGGGTCCCCAGATGTTTCTGGCCTACAACTACTCTGGCTGGGGCATGCTGGGAGTTGTAGGCCAAAAACATAGGATGACAGCGGGAGAACCACCTCCTCCCAGCTCTCACCTGGAGAAGCTAGGGATGGGATCTTAGCCTGGTATACTGATTTCCTCATTGCAGATTCTGTTAAAGTTGTGCCCAATTAGCCCCTCAGCAGGTCTACTGTCTTCATTACAGCAGGAGTGGGGGTGGAGTGGGGCAATATATTTTGAAATACCTCAAAGTGCTGCACTTTCAAGCTTTGACATACTTTCAAATATAATCCGTTTACTACAGTTACCGTTACTACAGGGTGGCTGGGTGACTGACCAGATGGGCGATTAATTTTATATATATATATATATATATATATATATATATATATATAATTTATTTTTCAACACAAATTATAACAAAAATATATATATAACAAAATACAAGATTATCACACAAATATAACATAATCAACATACAATAAATCGTGAAGTGCTCCCCCCCCCCTCCAAGGGACCAATTAATATACTTCTATCCTCTTGATCAAATAAATTCTAAATTCCAAAAATATAACATATCCTGACAAGGCATGTTACCCTTCCCCTTTATTAATACATAGTCTCGTAATTGACTCCATATCTCCATAAAATTATTCTTCTTTAGCAATCCTTTTTTGCATTTGATACTACTAGTTAGTTTATCATTTAGGGCTATGTCCCAAACTTCTTTATACCAGTCTGTTATTAGGAAAACATGTTGTACTTTCCAATTTCTCGCTATCATTAGCCTGGCCGCAGTTAACAAGTTTACAATTAACTCCTTCGTATTTTTATCACAAATAAGCTTCTCAGTTATTGATAACAATGCTAATTTTGGACAGACCTCTTTAGTACCAATAATTTTCGATATTTCTATAAAAAAACCTCTCGCCAAAACACCAATACATTTTTACAACTCCACCACATATGAGCATATGTCCCTTTTTCCTGACATCCTCTCCAACATAATGCAGAACAATTATTATCTATTCTATTTAATCTTACTGGAGTTAAATACCATCTCCAAATTAGTTTATAAAAATTTTCCTTTATCCTAATTGACATCATTTTCACAATCCGTCTATCCCATATATTGTTCCACCCCACCTTCGAGGTCACCTCTTCAAATCCATTATCCCATACTGCCTTAAGCTGATCCTCTTGTTCTTTTGCTTTTTGAATCAATCTATATAAATCCCTTGTTATACCTCTTGTTGATGCATTACCTGGTAGGCCGTCACTAGACATGACCATCTTTTCAAAATTAGTTAAATCTCTCTCGTACTCAGTTTTCCTTTTCCATTTCTTCGACCACTGTTCTAACTGTAATAAATTTAACCACGATAATCTTCTTCTCCCAACAATTTCCATTATTTGATCTCTAGTCCCCATCTTTTCCACCCAATTGGACAATCTAATAACCCTTTCTTCTCTTAGTTTACCCTCTTAGTTTACCCTCCAGCTCTGATCTTAAGTTTTCGGGAAAATCCTTAAGAGCTACCACCGGAGTTAATGGAGATATCCCTGGTATAAATAAGCTCTTTCCTCAGTAAAGTTTGTTAAATTCGATCCCCCACCATATGTCCTTTACTCAGGAATGCCCCCTGGAGAAAGCTCCATATATTTCTGAATTTGGTGCCTGCCCTAGCTATCATTCAGATATTCTGATCTTGTCTGGACCTATGCATTCTTGAGCTTGGCCCTACAAGTAACAGCTACTTTGCTGCACCATGAGACAACCAAATGTACATGCGGCTCTGCAGAGAGTCACTTCTCCAAAGAAGGTGCAAGTCCCCGATGGAATTCCAGGTCACCTGTACACTGGTACAATTGCTTGGCAACCTGGATGGATTTTAAATTCCTATTTTGTGGGTTATCTAAATTTTCCTTATGCTAACTCCCTCCTCCTCCCCCTCCCCAACCTGTGCAATCTCCAGACACACCATCAGCTTCCTCCTAACCTAAGATTTCAGCCATCACGTTCTTGTCACCAGTCATAGCCCCAGAATTGTAATTACCATAAAATGCCCTTTCTAATAAGATATATGCTATTTCAGCAACAAAGTTAAACACGAGGGATGCTGCTTGATTGAAGCTGGAATTTCATTGACATTTTGCAAGATCACACCAACTCCACTAATTAGCGTGGACAAATTTGTCCATCCCCAATCAAGCCTAGTGGATGTGGTTGTCACTTGCTCACTGGCTCCCTCCCTCCCTCTGTCTCTCTCTCTCTCTCTCTAATGAGACTTTTAAAAACTTTATAAGGATGTATGAAAATTTCATTTCAGTTCACAAATCATTCAAAAATGCCCCATTTGCAGTCCCGAATGCGAAAGAGCACACAAATTCTAAACTGTGCCTTTTTGTCCACAAAATGTGTACTTGAAAAATGTGTAACTTTCTTAAAATGTGCAACTTTCTCAACATCCACAACTGTCCCAAGATGTGCACATTTTGAATCACCCATGCTTTGGGCTATGGGGGAGATTTGTGCAATTTTTGAAATTTGCACAAATGTGGAATGTTCATGTTCAATAGCCTTTTGTTTTGTGCAGTTTTCCCATTCTCACAAAATGAACAGCGATTGCAAAAAATGGCACAAATGGAAGAGAGATGAGCAGTGAGCTAATGTTTGGAGAATCTTGCTGAGCACAAACATCACTCTTTCCCCCTAGCTAGCTGTATACCAAGCAACAATCCAGCAGCTGATGCTTTTTCCCCCTTTTTTCTGTTTTGCTCTCCTCCTGCATGAAGATCCATTGATGGGCAAGGTCTCTGTCAGCCTTCCCCTCTGCCTCCACCTTGTCCTTCCCACCACCTCCTGTCACCACCTCCACAAGTGGCTTAAAAAATCCACACTCTCTTAATCTCCTCCGCTGCCACCAACCCCTTCAGGGTAACTTATTCAGACCACTCCTTTTCAGTTTTAAAAATGAAACAAGTTTATTTAATTACAATTAAGGGTAGGGAAATAGATAATGTTAAGAGATTCTAAACCTTGAAAACTCCCTCCCTCCCTCCCTCCCTCTCTCTCTCTCTCTCTCTCTCTCAGACTGCACTCTCCAATTCTCCAAGACAAGACTCCCGCTCCCCACTGCACTCAAGACTTCTCAACCCTTTCACAAAATCCCACTCGTCTCTTTCCCCTCCTCCCCTTGAACAGCACCGCCCACATATTTTATAACACAGGCTTCACACACACCCTTCTCACTCTCTCAGCAGACATCTCAACATTCCACACTCCTCTCACACTCCCTCCTCCCCCACATACTTATTTATTTATTTATTTCATTTCATTTCTATACCGCCCAACAGCCGAAGCTCTCTGGGCGGTTTACAGCAATTAACAAGACAGTCCCTGCCTGCAAGCTTACAATCTAAAAAGACACGACACACAAGGAAAAAGGAATGGGGAGGGAAGAAGGGGAAATATTAATGAATACCCCTGGCAGGGCTGGTGGAATGGCCCTGCGCTCCCTCTCTTCTCCCTCCTCTCAGCCTGCTGGAATGGCTGCTGCTGGTGGCAAGTTGAGGGAGGAGGAGCCTTCCGGAGGGCGGCCTTTCAGCAGGCTGACGTATACTTACTGCTATAATGCTTTGCCCATGGGCAGGGGACATGACAGTCTGCTTTCTGAATTTACTGCTGGGCAGGGCAGGGGAAACAGCTGCTGCCACTACCAGAACAAGAGCCAGAGCTGCTACTGGTGGTGATGTTTCCCACCGTTGCATTGCCAGTGCCAGACCCACATGTGTCAATCCATAATGCAAAGCAATGGAAAACCATGCGTGCAAATGCACCATCATCAGGACTACATTTCACCAGTAGCCACATACTTGAGAGTGGAGGCGATGGGATGCCACACTATGAACTTTACACATCTGCAAGTTTCTGCAATCGATGGATATTTTAGGATGGGGGAGGTGTGGAAGAGGATTGAAGTGGGATAGGAAAACAAATAGAAGAATGAAGGTGTGAGGGTGTCGAGGCCATACTTCCCCTCCTCCTTCCAAGAAGACCCAAACAATGGCTTCTTTACCTGGCGGTTGGTCTTCTTCAGGGCTTGCCTCAGCAAAAAAGCCCTACTCCCACAAAAGCGTGCAGACAACAACAAAACCTAACAAGCCGCAGCAGCAGTTATGCTTCCCCACCCTACCCCTCCTTCCCGTTAGCTTGGCTGTCTTTGGACAATCAAGATGAACTTCATTGGGATAGGTTGGAGAGGGGTGGTCTTTGATCATGACTATAGTGCTTGGGCCGCATTGCATGCAAATCGCTGTGGCACCGTCCATCAAAGACATTGGGAGGACTCTGAGGCGGTCAGAAGCCATCAGAGAGTCTAACTATTTCCATTTTGCATTTCCCACGCACCCAGCTGGGATTATACTTTTTTACACATGCTGGATGGGTGTTGTGTGTGTGTGTGAGGTTTGCAGGAACACTCTGACGCCTTTTTCTTACATTTAATATTTAATATTCATATTCATTAATGTTTTTAATTATTGATTATTTATCTTGTTCTATATTGTTTTATATTGTATTTTAATGTGAACCACTTAGGGATTTTAATATATTAAGCAGTATAAAAGTATTATAAATAAACAAATACTACCCTCCGAGCACTTTTCTTCCCAGCTGAGCCCAGAAGTGAGCTAAACAGGGCAAAGGGGGCAAAGGGCTCGAAGAGAGGGGCTAGTAAGCTATTAAGTGCCAGTAAGAGCCAGTGTGGCATAGTGGTGAGAGTGTTGGACTGGGACTCAGGAGATCCGGGTTCTAGTCCTCCCTCGCCATGAAACTCACTGGGTGACTTTGGGCCAGTCACTGCCTCTCAGCCTAACCTACCTCACAGGGTTGTTGTGAGGATAAAATGGAGAGGAGGAGGAGGATTATGTACGCCGCCTTGAGTTCCTTGCAGGAAAAAAGGCGGGGTATAAATGTAATAAATAAATAAATAAATAAATTCTATCTAAAAAGCTTTATTAGAAAAATGCAAGCCAAGCAAACTGGCTTAAAAGGACCAATGAAATGGATTGCAGAAATCAATCACAAAAGAAAGAAGCTTAGTTTGAATACTAGCCATTAAGGAAGAATGACCTATTATTGAGAAGTTGATTCCAAACTAGAAACTTCTCCTCCCTTCCAGACTCAAATTACCCACACCCCGAAGGTGGTTCCTTATTCTTAAGGGCCAATCTCTTGGAGTACCTGACACTTCTCAGCTGGTCCGCCCTCCTTAGCTGACATCTGACCCTGGGGCTAGTGATGCTTGATTTGCCCTCCTCCTGTTCAGAGAGCTCAGATTGCTTTGCTTTCCCACAGAATTTGACACTGATTGATTCTCACTGACCATTTGGCTTATCTCTAAGTTTGCTCGCTAGCCTTGGCAAACCAGCTGCAGGTTCCCTCCCCTCCATCTCCTCTTCCTCCATGTCAGAGACTCAGAATCTGTTCCCAGCTCCTCCTTTGTAGGAACAGTAGGCCCAATCCCTACAGGTGGGAGAACAGAATGGGAGCAAAGAGTTTCTAGAGATTGTGACGCAAAACTGTTGCTTGGGAAAGTAACGTTATGCCTTCCATGTTTTTCATTCTTTCCTATTTGTCCTTTCAGTTACAGAGTGAGATTCTAGTAACCCCTTCAATTCTCTCTTGTAAAAAGATGGCATTCAGCCATCTAGAAAGTTAAATTTTAAAAGCCATTACACATAAAGTTAAAATGAGAGTGAAGATTCATGGGACTTCAAACACAGGTGTAAAAATTATGTATGCACTTAGGTGCACAGATGGACCTGAACCTAAAGCAATTCTTTAATAAGTAAAAGGGGGGGGAAACCATTTCATCTAATAACTATCTGGCTGCAGAATGATTTAAAAAAATTGAAAAGGGGGCAGACTCATTTCACTTTGCTGAAATAAGACCAATGTAGCTATACTCAGGGAGGCTGATGACTCCTGTGTCAGTGGGGCTCTTTATCCATTGCAGCTTTTATTCTGAGCTTTATAAGAGCTATCCATGGTGCTCCATGGTGGTAAACCTATTTTGGGGGTGGAGTACAGCACCATGGATAGAGCCTCACTGACATAGGGGTCACCAGCCTCCCCTGGCTATACTGTCTGTACATCAGCCTTCCCCAAACTGATCCCCTCCAGATGTATTGAACTACAACTCCCATCATCCTAAGACAACAGGCCCATTGCCCATGCTGGCTGACTGATGGGAGTTGTAATCCAACACATCTGGAGGGTATCAGGTTGGGGAAGGCTGGTACAGATAAGAAGATGACATGAGACAAGACACAAAAACTGCTGCATCTATCACTTACAATTGCATGGGAGTGATTGGAAACTCATCACTTTATCTCTTGCTTTCATACAAAATTAACAAGTCAAGTCTTAATGAGTGAACAGTCATTGTATGCTAGTCATTTATTCCATTAATTTTATTCAAATGAGTCACAGCCCTCATCCTGTATGATTGCATATGGGCCAGAATGAAATAATGCTCGTTAGATAACATTTGACAAGATTATTAAAAAGCTGAGCATTTTATGATGCCTGTTGCCAATGTATCTATCCTTAACCCTGAGCAATAAATGTGAGGTTCTGGGTTTTAATAATGCAAATGGCTGAAGGCTCAAGATGGCGATGAAGGGGATTCTGACCTTAGATAAAAATTTAAAAAGTAACTTTTTCAACATGAGGGTAAAGCTTTCATCAGAGTCCAACTGCTGTTTAATTAGGACATAGCATAGTTAATATTCTTTCCCTTGCCCTTTTGATTTACAGGCAAGCTGTTAAAACCAGTTTAGTACATTTATGTAGTTGCAGCTCAGTGGGTGGCAAACAGATTGCACAGATTAACACTCTTTACCAAGCAAAGCATAGTTCAATGCATACCAGAGTGCTTTTTTTGTTTTGTATATTTCAATAGAATATGTATTCCCACCAAAACAACCCCTGCACCTGCCTGAGCGGGAAAGGCATTCTAGGGCAAGAAGTCCAGAAAGGGATAACTTGGACTGGGACAAGGAGGGCAGATCAAACCACATTTTAGGAGACTCATGATGATTCCCTCCATAGGAAGTGCCACCAGACAGAGCTGATAACTAACAGTACCAAAGAATTTAGAGATTTGAGTCATGTCCTGGTTGGGCACACCTTTTCCAGCCATCCAGCCTGATAACAAGGAGCTGTAGGTGGACTGAATGGGAGACAACTAGGCATTGGTTCTTTCTTTCCTTATCCCTCAATATATCCTATATCTGCCTTCTCCAAATTGGTGCCTTCCAGATGTTTTGGACTTCAACTCCCATCAGCCCCAGGCAGCATGGCCAATGGTCAGGAATCCTGGGAGTTGTGGTCCAAAGCATCTGGAGGGCAGCAGGTTGGGGAAGGCTGTTGCCCTGGTAACAATTTTACTAAAAGCCAGAGACAACTGATGAGGTGGTGCAGAGGGTAGGAAAAGGCCGCCACTCTTGAATGGTGACTAAGGGGAAGGACTATGTTATACCTTTACCAGCAGAACTCACAAAATGGCAGTGGAGAGAGCGGGTAGCCATGTAAGTACTGTGCAGGTGTGCTTCTAGTGTCTGGTCAAAAGTGGGCCTCGGCCAATGTCATCATCAGGGACCCGCCAGGAGCCATCACCTTGCACAGTGCTGATATAGCCACTTCCTGCCCCTGCTGCTATCTCAGGATACCCACCGATATCGATATGTAAATGGAAGCATTCCCTCCACCCTGTT
This sequence comes from Shinisaurus crocodilurus, assembly GCA_021292165.1. Lineage (NCBI taxonomy): Eukaryota > Metazoa > Chordata > Lepidosauria > Squamata > Shinisauridae > Shinisaurus > Shinisaurus crocodilurus. Next base: position 228,084,845 of record CM037879.1, read on the forward strand.
GTCATCACTCAGTGGCAGCAGCTTCATCTGCTGGATGCACCACCACACCTGTTCTCTCCCAACGAAAGCATCCAGATGCCACAGCCAAGGAAGCCAAGCTACACTCCACTGGGAAAGATGAAAATTTCCCTGACATTGCTCAACATTTCCTTAACACATTCTTCCAATATTTAAAATATGACTAAGTGAGCACCATTTCAGACTAGCATCAATACAACATAAGCTTTAATAGGTTATGTAAATCTAAAATTTTAGATCCTCAAGAAACTTTACAATTCCGTTATTGTTTTTAGCCTCGAAGAGATTTTATGAATGGTGGTAAATGAATGGTGGAAGCAGGAGATTAATGTGTATCCCATAACATCTATTAGATGTCAGATTTATCCTCAGGGCAAATCCCCTCAGCCTGGCCCAAGCATTCAGGCCTACAATACACACAAGATGTCATGTGCATCATGCCAGCCATGCATACCCTGATGCCTGTCTGAGGGGGAGAAATTCATTCAGTTCACCTTTTAGCACAAACCTATCTAATTCCACATTTTCAAACCATTATGCAAAGCAAAGCAAAATTCAGCAATCCTTCAAAATTCACACCTTGAATTTTGCAGTGGAATTCTCCAAACAACGTGTACAAAAATGTGTATATTAGGGGAAATAACATTAAAAGGTGCATTATATTAGGAAAATGGCTTGCAAAAAATGTATATATTAGGCCAAATGTATATAAAAACATGGATTAGGAGAAATGTGCTTATGAATTTTAATGCTAACTTTAAAAAAAAAACACCTCAAAATGCAGGGTGAACTAAAGTGAAAACTAGAGCAATTCTCAAAATTTGATATGAACCAAATCTAAGATTGGAAAAATGAGAAACTGAGAGAAACAGAAATTGCTATGTTTATCCATCCTTACCCCAACCATGCAAAAGGCATTACTGTAGGTCCAAATGCCTGAACCAAGTCTTTGCAATGCTTCCATCAGCCACTTTCTTCCAATAGCTCTTCAGACATTCTTTCATTTGTCCGCAGAATTTTGCTTTTGAGTATGTGTTTGCCTATAGGACCATGTGATTATCAAATTTAAAAACATATGTGACTGCTACACCTACCTGAGTATCTCTATCAGCTTCTTTCTATAAGCTACCCTCCTCCATACTTCCCCCCCCCATGGGTGCACTGGTCCCCTATAATGACTCCTCACTGTGATTTCACAGTACTTAGACAGTACTCAGCACCACTACAAAACATGGAACACACCCCTTTTAGGACCTTCAGTTGCAAATAAGCAACTGCAGCTTTTGTCACAAATGCAGTGTTTGAAATTTACGGCTCCTTCCCATCAGATGTGAAAGACACTGTTGAACAATGACATTTTGTATGAAATCAGTACATTTCTGAAGAGCGATGGGATAAATTTAGGTTAAATGGGATGGCCAAGAGTTAAGAAAGATTACATTAATGCCACAGCTTTTGGGGGGTTCCAGTGGAAGAGAGAATTTATTTCTAAAAATCATGTATGCATCCCCCTTATATCTGACTTCAGTTGGCTTGTCAAAGGGCTTTTTAGTGGGATACTTAAAACATCCAAATGACTGTAGTTTTAATTAAAGTTCAATATCAAACTTTACTGTCTGGACATAATTTAAATCTCTCTTTATACTAGTGAGCTTTGATGCCATTTTAAATTGGTTCGTAGACATTTGAGGAAATCCGATGTCCTTTCTGTTATTCCATGCACCGTGGCGCTGGCTCAAGATGATAACTGCACATGGGGGCACATGGAGTTTTTATTTCCTGTTGCAGAATGGCAACACTTGATGCAGGGAACTTACATATTAGATCCAGTAATCTGAAAGCCCTACATATACATCTGCTCTGCTCAGCTTTTGCTGTCATTCTGAGAGCCCTTATACAAGTGTGTGTGTGTGTGTGTGTGTGTACACACACAGAGAGAGTGATATATCCACGTTTGAAAGATTCAATATTTAACATGTTCTAGAGTATTATGAAGATGTTACCTGGTATTGGACTACATCAGATTAGGCATCTGTAGCTGACATTAGCCCTGTTCAGGCATTCTAACCCCTTAGAGTCACGTGAGCAAGAATGGGGTCAGACATACCCTTGTATACTTTTGAATGGGCATCTAAATACATACCCAAGCATGCACCAAAGTGCTTTGCAATTTTCACATGAAAAAGAAGGTGGGGGAGGACTCACAATCTGATATTGACACAAGTTGGACCGAGGTGGAACTTCTAGGTGGAACTCTGAGAACTCCAATGAGCACTAGTTTTGCTGATGTCCACATCCCTATAAATTACCAGCACCCTTGAATTGGGCTCAGAAACAAATGCTAAGCCAGTGAAGCTATTTCAAGACTGGTGTTATATAAGATGCACACCAGACAGAAGTCTAGCTGACACACTTTTCACAAGCTTTCATTTCTGAACACTTTTCAAGGACAGCCCTGCACAGAGTGCATTACAGAAATGAAAACGTGAGGTGATTGTGACTGAGGCATAGACCACTGTGGCCAGATCCACCTTCACCAAGAACAGATGCAGCTGGCACAACAGCCAAAGTTGGGCAAAATACTGCTGGCCATTGGCACCACCTGACCTGAGCATCCAGGAGCAGCAGCACTAGATCCAGGATCCTAGAGCATGACCAAGCTGTGTACTTGATCCTTCGGAGTGAGTGCAACCCCATCTGGAGTAGGTTGTACGCCTAATCCAGGATTGTTGCATCTGGCCATAAAAACCCAAGGAAATCCCCCACCTGATATGATATCTGAAATGATATCTCCCCATTTCACCCACCTGAAATGATATCTCCAAGAAGGGGCAAGTCTACTTTCACAAAAGGATGTGTATGTACTGCCCTTTCCCATGAAGTAAACATAGAATTTGACTTGGGCAGCAGCTCTGTATGCACAATGGAGCACTTATGGGACTCTGGGTGTAATGATAGTATGCAACAAGTGAATTACAGGTGAATTTCTAGTATGATGCCTTTTATGTGTTTGTGTTGTTACCACTTTATGCCTGTTGCCTGGGTTTAAGTAGGCCTAGGAGAAGGGTGTAAGTACCGTGGTGGATGGTGCACACTTCCATGTGTGAGCATGCATGTCCCAGATTCATATATGCATTTCAATAAAGATATTTACACAATGGCAAGTATTATTTTTGAGTTATTGCCTGCATTACACGGTTTCAACCAGATTGGAAACTGTTAGGGAAAAGCTTTGATCATTGTTCTAAATAAGCATTCACTATTAACTGGTGCTCAGCATTCAGTAGAAGCCATTGACAAATAATGTTTGGATGTGGAAAGAATTGAATAGAGCATAATTAAAACAAATGCGCCAATTAAATAAATAATTAGCAACCATACGCAATGTCTGGCCAGCCATGCTCTCTTAAATGCAAAATAGAACAGCAGAAATAGAAATAATTGAAAGAGAAGGGAAGGAAACACTTCCCCAAAGCTTGCAGTATTGAGGCATAGAGGGATGTGCATATATAAAGAACAGACTCTTTGGTGAGCCCTTCCCAAGTATGGGGCTGGCATCCTCATCTTTTCACTTACAGGACTTCCTAGTCCAATTTCAACATACTAATAACTTGAATTAATTAACAGCCAGTTCACAGAAACCTCAAAGCAGGCTAGAATATGGGCTAAGGGAAATGGGGCTGGGTAGTGTCACACATGTGATGCTGTCATGTCTAGGCATGTGCAGATCAGTAAAACACAAGCTCATCGAGTTTCTCCAAATTCATCTCAATGCTCATTCCAACTCGTGTCTGTGTCAGATTGCGAGCCTTGTTTTTTCTTTTTCTTTTTGCATGAAAAAAACTCATGAGTATTTTTTTGCACATGTTCCCGGATCTACCCATCAGCTGTGTGCATTTCTTAATGTATGCATTTTTCTCCCATTGATCAAAGCATATTTGTGTGCATTTTTCAAAAGTACACATTTTTTCACACGTATTTTTCAAATGTATGCTTTTCTTTTTTTTGTTCCGCGTATCACATTGCAAGCTCAAAAATGTGTGGACGTCAATTGCAGTTTGTATTTGGTTTCATGTTTGGTTCTGGGAGGTACAAACTGGTAACCTCTGGTCAAAAATGAACTGAATTTATCATATATCCCTAGTTGTGCCATTGCTCCACCACATGCCCACGTTTGAATTATTCGGTGTGGGCTGACATTTTTTCATGCTGCCATTGACCATCCTTCACATGTCTTTGTTCTCATGGAAAACTCAGCACGTGGGCACACAGTGGAGTGATTGGACACATGCTTCACTGTAGCTCTATTGTTCTGTAAACTGTCCAGAGAGCTTCAACTATTGGGTGGTATAGAAATGTAATAAATAAAATAATAAAATTTAGGCATTCAACATTTTATTTACCTAATCATGCAAGTGGGGAATGGGGCCATGCCATGTAGCCGCACCCCTTGTGGCATTTGTGCATGTGGTATGAACATCTGTAGAAGGGAAGCCTATGTGTGTACTTGATGAGGTAAATAAAATTTAGAATGCCCAAATACATAGGTCTTGTGTATCAAAACTTAACCAACATTCCCTTGACACACATCTCAGTCCAGTTTCGAAGGGTGAATACTGGAACCCATAAGCCAAGTGCTATGTTACTGTGGTGGACATACAATGATATAGAAAGGCAGTCATGTCTAGGATTCACCAATGGGATGAGGAACATTTTTACTATGCTCCTGCTTCTATGGATTTCTCATCAGGCACAGATGAGAAATCTGTTAAATTCTAATCACCATGTGGGCAGACATTACTCATAACCATTCCCTTGTGGTTGTATGTTCACAGTTATTTTGTAAATTGTCATCTGTATTCAGATGTATTCACAGTTATTTTGTAAATTGTCATCTGTATGCACTGTTATAATTGCCATTTCACCAAAAGCAGAGGTAGGAAACCTGTGGCCCTCCCAGATATTGTTGGTCAATGTGAAGAAACTGATTTTTGTGAGGTAAACATTTAATCTACATTTTGCTATAAGGACTGGAGATGAAGCAGTTAACTACGCAAGGAAAAATGAGTCTTTTTGACTCAAGGCTTTTGCCAGAGGAGTGAAATATTGTAAAAACAATGTGCTGGTGAAGTGGCTGTTACTGTTACCATAAGAGGGGAATATGAAACCAGGTTTCTGGCTTATATATAGTATGGTCAGGGCCGGTGCTACCATTAGGCCAACTAGGCAGCTGCCTAGGGCGCCGGGCTAAAGGGGGCGCCAGAAACACCTTGGAAAAAAAATACAGTGCTAAAGAGTTGGAAATTGAACCCACTTTTGAAGCAAATCGATCGAGACAAAGGAGAAAGAGAAGGCAGTTGATAATGTCGTAGTCCCCCCCCCCCCGTGACGTGGCAGGAGAGGAGAAAAGAGAGGCAGCTGGGTGGGGAAACAAAGTTTGATGTGAGCATGCAGGCAGCGTGGAGATAGGTGGCAGGCTGCGAAGCTGGCAAAGAGCTGGAAGAGAAGCGACGGGGACAGCAGCAAAGAAGAGATCCGCTGCACGTGAGAGGAGTGGTGGCGGCAGCCGACGGGGGCCGCTAAATGAAGCCCGGTGAAAGAACTTACACAGAAGTAAACCCCCTTGATCTCGATGGAGCTGGAAACAACATGTTTAGGACTGGAGAGGAAGGGTGTGTGTGTGAGAGAGAATACGGATCATACATAATGGGCATAGGGCTGGAGGGAGGGCTCAAGTGGGAAGGGGGGGCGCTAAATATCTGATCTTGCCTAGGGCACCAAACTGCCTTGCACCGGCCCTGAGTATGGTTGGGTCAAAATTGGTACCATCTGATTGAAAGATAGTGAAACATTCTAAAGTTGTGTATTGGTCCTGAGTTTGAGCTGAGGTGGTGTGACAATCTTGGCCACAACAAACATGATTAGCTGGAGGATTCTGAATGGAACATATATAAGGAGCTGTTGAAAGGCATCTGAGAGAGTTTGTCTGGGGGAGAAGAGTATCTTCAGCAGAGGCCAAGAGTCTGGAGAAGTCAGCAGCAGCAGCAGCTGGACTGGGAAACCAAGCTAGAAGCGGGCAAGGCAGGATCAGAAGAAGGCTAGCAAGCATGGAGCGGAAGACTCCAGGAACTGCCTTCAGGTATAACTGAGGCCTGGCAACAGCTGATGGTGGAGGTCTGAAGCCAGTTAGCCAGAGCAGCTGCTGGACCAAAATGAAAACTTTAAGGGAAGTCTGGGAAACTGCATTAATAGAACATAAGAAGAGCCATGCTGGATCAGATGAAAGGTTCAGCTAGTCCAGCATTCTGTTCACACAGTGGCCAACCAGCTGCCTGTGAGAGGGCCACAAACAGGACTCGAGTGCAACGGCACCGTTCCACTCATGTTTCCCAGCAACTGGTGTGCATAGGCATGTTGCCTCTGATACTGAAGGTAGCATATAGCATATACTGAAGGTAGCATCAAGACTAGTAGCCACTGATAGCCTTATCCTCCATGAATTCATCTAATCCCCTTGTAAAGCCATCCAAGGTCCCAGGTGGTAGTCAGACCTTACCAGAAGGGAGACTACAATTCTAGCCCTCAATACACAGCCTGTGATTTAATTGGGGCTTAATAGGGGAATTGGTTTAGGGTCGGTTAGGAACTGTAGCTTCTATAACCTGATTGGTGGTAACAGTAACAACATAAACACCTTGTTTCAAAGTAACAGTAACTATGTTAATGAGCTTTCTTATTAATTTCTTATTTTATTTCTTTTTAATAAAATGTCTCTCTTTTTTTTTTTGTTTACTATACCTGTACCTCTGAACTGTTTGACTCAATCCTAATGACCAGCTACCTTAGATAAAAAGGGTATGTTTCACACTTCTCCCACCAGTTGTAGAAAAACACCACCATTCCCTTCACTAGGGTATCTCACCACTACTAACCTCAAAATGTGGAAGACACCTCATGTAGGTTATCCCACCATTCACTTCTGCTGCCATTATAAATCTACATCCCCTTTCTTAACATACCGTTTTTACCTAAGTGAAATTGCATGGTGAATCTAGAGATTCCTGCTTGGACAAAATATCCAACATATTTCAAGGAGAAAAACATCAGAAAAATAGATGTAATAGCAAAAGAGTTGGAATAAGGCTAGCAAGATTGCCATGAAGCCCATGCATCCTTAAGGGCGCAATCCTATGCATGTTTAGACAGCAAAAAGCCCCACAACTCCCAGCATTCTCCAGCCAGCACTGGCTGGAGAATGCTGGGAATTGTTGGACTTCTTTCTGTCTAAACATACATAGGAGTGCACCTTACTGTACATTGGCTATTGCATTCCAGCTACTTCAGGGGAAGCAAAAAAAGTGCTTTGGATGAGGACTAGTGAAATGTCCAAGCAGTTCCACACATCCCTGCTCAGTATCATGAAGACTGGACCCAATGCTTGGATTTGTAAAGGTTTATAGAATGTAGCAGCTGTTAATATTGGTCACAAATTGAATGTAAACTCCAAAAGTAACTCTGTAATATATCATACAGCTTCTGTTGTTTGTTGTTCAGAGGTTACATTCATTTTAGGCTTTTAAAAAAGGAACACAAAGAAAGCAAGATACCTAAGAAAGCAAATTCATATATATATATATATATATATATATATATTACATGCAGGTATTTTTTACGCGGAGGTATATATTTTCAAAGAATGGAAAGGAAGGCACATACTCAAAATCTGTTCATGTGTAACAGGATTTGTTTTAATACCTCCTACTGCACCACTTTGAAAATTTACCCCTCTCTGCTTTTAATAGCTCATGTAACCTATTAAAGGGTTGCGACTTGGGAGAGGCTGACATTTCTAAAACAAAGATATGTTTAAGAAAACAACAAGCCTGAATTTAAAGTAAAAGATATAGAGCAGTAATGCTATAACAGTTTTCACATAGCAGGGGAACAGATGACTACAAGCTGTGAAACTCAGCACTTCAAAAAGATGACTGAAAATTATAACTCTTTTTTTACAAATGGAAAGCCAGTATGAAACCGTAACCTTTGGCATCCTGAGTTTGTACAGTAAATACCTTCCAGAAATCAAAATAACTATATAAATGTTATGTAGGGTGCACCAGATATTTTCCAGTTTCAATGTTTGCCTTGAAATTAGCACATTTAATGCAACTGAACAAATCCCACAGGGTAGGGGTAGAAACCTTGCTCACAGCACAATCCTATACATGTCTACCCAAAACTAAGCACTTATAGGAGTGCAGCCTCATTCACTGAACCAAGTGCTTCAATGCTCACTGGCATCCTTCTTTTCTCCTGGCTGTGGTGTTTCTCTGTGCTCATTTTCTTTCTCCCTGTTCTTTGCCCTGACTGTCCTCATCTCATTTGTGCTCAGAGCTGTTCACTCATGTGATTTCATTTATGGGCAACATCTTCACTTCAGTATAGCATTTTGATATCATCAGTAAAATCACATGGGTTACCACCAGGGCCAGCCCTACCATCAGGCAGAGTGAAGCAGCTACCTCAGGCAGCAGATGCTGAGGGTGGGGAGCAGTGTATCCTGAGCCGGTAGCTAGAGTAAAAACAACTCTATGGGAGCTGTTAACCCAGAAAAAGTCTGAGAAAGCCTGTGTGCTTGTATGTTGTCTGTCTGTCCCTGATTCACCAGTTGTAGTTAGGTTTTCCTTCTTATATGCTGGCTGTCCCCTGATTCACCAGTGGCAGCTGCCTCATCAGTGGCCTCAGCTAGGCCTTCTTCCTCATGAGTAGACCCTTCCTCACAAGTGTATGCTGGGTGAAAGGCAGTCACACCTGTGATGGCTCTCAGCCCCCCACCTGGTCCTTTGCAACCTGTGCTGTGATGATCCATAGGTGGATGTAGGAGAGCCTGGGGCCACAAGTGGGCTTGGAACAAGGTTCTTGTGGATCTCAAGTGAGACATCCCTGTCACAGGACCCCTCAGGTTGCCCCAGGACTAGTAGGTGAGGGCAATGCTGGTGAATCAGATTCCTCCTCCTCCAAAGAGGTATCCCCGGGACTTGGGTCAGCAGAACTTGACAGACAGCAATGTGTGTGAGGATAGAGTTGTGCGTGCCAAGCATGGCCTGTCCTGTGCCTCCTAAGCTAGTCTGCTGCACTGGAGGACCTGTCTCATCATCACCAATGTTGACTTCCTTACTTGGAATGGGGGGGGGCATCATCTTTGCCTCAGGCAGCAAAATATATTGGGCCAGCCCTGATTATGGCAGCCAAAACAGATTAAATGGGGGTGAGGGCAATCTGCCTAAAGACAGTTGCAGCAAAGATGAAGAAAAGTAACACCAAGAAGAAGAGGACTGGAACAATGGAAACATGTTTATAAAGTACTTTTCTGCATTCATGAACATAAACATGAAACAAGATAAGGAGTCTATTTTAGTTTTATTCCACTAACATTACAATCCTATGCACACATATTTGAAAATAAGTCCCATTGGACCCAATAGATTATAGCTAATGTTAGTCTAACCATTCATTTCAATGGGTCTACTCTAAGCAGGACTAACATTGGATACAACCCAGTGGGACTTACTTCTGACTAAACATGTATAGGATTGCAGTGCACATGCCGCTTATCAACATTTAAGTAGAGGTTTAAAATACATATGATTACATTTTTAAAATGTCATATGAAATCCCAAAACATGTACAGTCATGCCTTGGATTGAGAGCATAATTCGTTCTGGAAACGTGCTTGTAATCCAAAACACTCTTACATCAAAACGAAATCCCCCCAAAAAATTTGTACAGAGATTTTTAATTTAAGTCGTACTACAGTACTTGTATTGCAAGACGTCGCTTGTATATCAAGTAAAAAAAAAATTAAATAAATATTTAAAAATTTGCTTGCCTTGCAAAACGCTCTCAAACCAAGTTACGCTCTCAAACCAAGTTGCAATCCAAGGTATTACTGTATTTAAAAATATAATGTTTTCCAATAACGTTCTTCAATATTATTTTCTGGCCTGCATGTGTGTTAATGTGGCCAGTTAAATTAATGTACTTCTCATATAAAAGAAAGGGGGGATCCTATAGAATAGAATTTACACAGATATATTTCATACCACACTTTTCACAGTTGAAAACCCATGACTGGAGCTTCAGGAGGAATTCTGGTCAGAAGTAAATGATTCTTAAAATCTAAAAAGAAAGCTTGAAATGAGGGAGGTCAAATAACACGGAGTATTAATTGGCTACAGATTAAAGTGGGGCACACATAAAATTCTGCTAATTACCTACAGCAAGATTTCAGAAATCAAACGGAGTTGTCATTGGAGGAAAAACAAAGAAACACTTGTACAACACCTTCAGCTCTCAATACCACCTCTTACATTATTGGACAGTAAATGCCTGCAATTTTTGTGCACCCTACCAACGGTGTAAAGCGAATTAATCACTCCATTGTCCTCATCAGTTAAGCATTGTCCTTTGTTGTAGCACAACTGATTTTTATCCTGTTCTTATTTTCTTTTTCTTTTTTAAAGGAGTTACCCAAATGAAGTTTTAAAAATGACTGCAAAACTTGCTTATTATGAATCATTGGCTCAGGAGCATTACACAGCACTGAATAAAAACAACTACACTTGAAGTACAGTTTAAATCTGCGTCAATTTCCAAGACTAAGATATTGGCAAAGCTATGAAGATTATTGTCCCAGGCCCAAAGAAATACAGGCCTGCGGCTTACGCTGGCTCAGCTAGTCTGAGCGTGGAAAGCTAAGCCGGGTCAGGCCTGGTTATTACTTGGATGGGAGACCCCTCCTCTAGTTCCTGCATTGAGCAGGGGGTTGGACTTGATAGCCTTGTAGGCCCCTTCCAACTCTATGATCTATGAAATCTATGCACACAGTGCAGCTAGACCTACAAGTCTGGAACCCTTTCAAAATAGGTTAGGTTCCCGCTTATCAGCTGCATGGCTGGGGAAAGGGAGTGATAGTATCAGGGCCTGATCATGGACAGAAATCTGAAGTGAGACAGGACTGGAAACTGGGAATTTGTTCATTACATTTATATCCCTTCCTTTCCTCCAAGGACCCCGAGGTGGCGGACATGACCCTCCTCCTTTCCATTTCATGCTCACAACAACTCTGTGAGGTACAGGTAGGCTAGGAAATGACTGGCCCAAAGTCACCCAGTGAGCTTCGTGGCCAAGTGGGGACTAGAACCCGGGTCTCCCCAGGCCTAGTCTAACACTTGAACCACTATGCACACTGGCTCAGGACTGAATCAGAAGAACCAAAGAGCAATCTGGCAAACCAGAGGGCATAACCAAAGAACAAGCTGGGACTAAGGACCAAAGAACAAGACCAAAACAAGAAGACTTCAAACTTTAAAAAGGCCAAATGGCAGAGTCCATAAAAGCCCCAACAGCCCCGTAGGGATGTGTGAATCAGCAAAACCCGTGTTTGCCAAAGTTCTCCAAATTCCACCTCAAAGTTTCTTCCGACTCAAGTCCGTATCGGAATGCGAGCTTTGCTGTTGTTTTTTCTGCATGCAAATCCATGCATATTTTTGCGCATATTTTTCCAAATGTACACATCAATTGTGTGCATCTTTGAGACGTGCACATTCTCCCATTGACTGAAGCATATTTGTACATTTTTCAAAAGTACACTTTTTTTTTCATGCACATTTTTCAAATGTACACATGCTGCTGAATGCTTCATTTTGGTCCGCAAATCACATTAGAAGCTCAAAAATGTACGGACTTCAACCACAGATTGTGTCCAAATCCATGTTCAGTCCAGAAGCTGCTAACTGGGTGAATCCTGATCAAAAATGAACTGAAATGAATTTCTCATACATCCCTACCTGAGGCCTCTAAAAGAAGGTCTTCAGAGAACATTTCTCTGGCACTAAAAAAATAGTACAGAGTAGTTGACAGGTGAGACTCTCTGTGGAAGAGATTCCACAACCAGGGTGCTGTCACAGAGAAGGCCCTCTCCTTAGTAGCCAACTACCCACCAGATCTTATTTGGGGGAGGTACCTCTGATGAGGACCTCAAGGCCTGGGTAGATACATATGGGGGAGGTGATACTTCAGGTGACCTAGTGTCAAGCCATTTAGAGCTTTAAAGGTTAAAACCAGCCCTTTGAATTGGGCCTGAACATGGACTGGAAGTCAGTACAGTTCACAAAGCACTGGTATAATATGTTCGAATCATCCAGTCTCAATTAACAAAGACTTGTTTATACTATGTGGGGCTTACATTTTGTGGAAGTCATTTTGTTCCACAGAAGTCTAAAACTAGACCCCCCAGTACTACACAATGAAATCCCTGCTCCCCCCTCCGGGTCCACACAATGAAATCACTGTTCCCCCCCCCCCCAGACTACACAATGAAATCCTTGCTTCCCCCCCCCCCCCGGGACTACACAATGGTGTTGCACGGGTTGTCATTTTCCTATAGGCACTGTTTGTTCAAAATCCCTCCTCCCCCCTCCCCGGGTAGGCCCCAGCTGCAGTTCATATAAACATTCTGTTTGGACGTAGGAGAAATTTGCATATTCGCTCCTGATTGGGCCCCTGTGGCAGTGCATACCAACATTCTAAATGCCTTTGGAGCAATTTGCATAACCACTTCTGAATGGCCCCTGCGAACATTCCAAGTGACGCCATTGGCTCTCATCTATTTTGGGCCGTACAGGTGCGGCGAGGGCGTTTTTGGAGATTTGAACCCACCAGTCTTTGTCCTTGGGTGATGGAGAGTATGCGTGCCATGTTTGGGGCGGATCCGTCCAACCGTATGTAGGGATGTGTGAATCAGCAAAACCCGTGTTTGCCAAAGTTCTCCAAATTCCACCTCAAAGTTTCTTCCGACTCAAGTCCGTATCGGAATGCGAGCTTTGCTGTTGTTTTTTCTGCATGCAAATCCATGCATATTTTTGCGCATATTTTTCCAAATGTACACATCAATTGTGTGCATCTTTGAGACGTGCACATTCTCCCATTGACTGAAGCATATTTGTACATTTTTCAAAAGTACACTTTTTTTTTCATGCACATTTTTCAAATGTACACATGCTGCTGAATGCTTCATTTTGGTCCGCAAATCACATTAGAAGCTCAAAAATGTACGGACTTCAACCACAGATTGTGTCCAAATCCATGTTCAGTCCAGAAGCTGCTAACTGGGTGAATCCTGATCAAAAATGAACTGAAATGAATTTCTCATACATCCCTACCTGAGGCCTCTAAAAGAAGGTCTTCAGAGAACATTTCTCTGGCACTAAAAAAATAGTACAGAGTAGTTGACAGGTGAGACTCTCTGTGGAAGAGATTCCACAACCAGGGTGCTGTCACAGAGAAGGCCCTCTCCTTAGTAGCCAACTACCCACCAGATCTTATTTGGGGGAGGTACCTCTGATGAGGACCTCAAGGCCTGGGTAGATACATATGGGGGAGGTGATACTTCAGGTGACCTAGTGTCAAGCCATTTAGAGCTTTAAAGGTTAAAACCAGCCCTTTGAATTGGGCCTGAACATGGACTGGAAGTCAGTACAGTTCACAAAGCACTGGTATAATATGTTCGAATCATCCAGTCTCAATTAACAAAGACTTGTTTATACTATGTGGGGCTTACATTTTGTGGAAGTCATTTTGTTCCACAGAAGTCTAAAACTAGACCCCCCAGTACTACACAATGAAATCCCTGCTCCCCCCCTCCGGGTCCACACAATGAAATCACTGTTCCCCCCCCCCCAGACTACACAATGAAATCCTTGCTCCCCCCCCCCGGGACTACACAATGGTGTTGCACGGGTTGTCATTTTCCTATAGGCACTGTTTGTTCAAAATCCCTCCTCCCCCCTCCCCGGGTAGGCCCCAGCTGCAGTTCATATGAACATTCTGTTTGGACGTAGGAGAAATTTGCATATTCGCTCCTGATTGGGCCCCTGATTGAATGTTGCATACCAACATTCTAAATGCCTTTGGAACAATTTGCATAACCACTTCTGAATGGCCCCTGCGAACATTCCAAGTGACGCCATTGGCTCTCATCTATTTTGGGCCGTACAGGTGCGGCGAGGGCGTTTTTGGAGATTTGAACCCACCAGTCTTTGTCCTTGGGTGATGGAGAGTATGCGTGCCATGTTTGGGGCGGATCCGTCCAACCGTATAGGAGCCAATGCGAGGCACGCAAGCCGTGCGGACATACGTACAAACGTACAAACTTTCACATTTATATAGTAGATAATAATATCAGGTACAGGCCTGTGGCTTATGCTGGCTCAGCTTGTCTGAGCGTGGAAAGCTAAGCAGGGTCAAGCCTGGTTATTACTTGGATGGGAGACCCCTCCTCTAGTTTCCTGCACTGAGCAGGGGGTTGGACTCGATAGCCTTGTGGGCTCCTTCCAACTCTATGATCTATGATCTATGAGGTCTATTGTATCAGGTATAAAGCAGGGGTGGAGAATTTATCTTGGGTGATAGGATAACTCCTGTGGATGGCATCAGGGGGCAAGACCATGTCCCTGACATCAGGGGTGGTGCCATGTCACCTATCATGCAGTCCCTGGCTTTGCTGGGGAAAGCCTGCATGCAGCGAAGCCTCCCCCAAATGAGACACCAGTTGGAGGAGAGCTTCTCCACCCCACGCCTCAGATAGGGAACCTTGAAGTACTTGGCATGACATTTTAGGGTGCAATCCTATGCATGTTTAGACAGAAAGAAAGTCCTACAATTCCCAGCATGCCCCAGGCAGCCATGCTGGCTGGGGAATACTGGGAGCTTTTTACTGTCTAAATGTCTATAGGATTGTACCATTACCCTCCCAATTAGGACAGCGAGTGGTGCACTAAGAGGAATCCCAGAATCCCTGCTGATCTTTGATCAGTGATCTCCTTAGTGTGCCCCTCCCCCTCCCCATTGGAATGGGGACCAGGGATTTCCCCCACAACTAGTCACCAGGGGGGCTTAGGAAGGTAGCCAGATTGGGACAAAGACTGTTTGGGGAATCTCCATGGGCTAGATTCAGCATGCAGTCTGGATGTTCCTCACCCCTGGTCTAAAGTCTCAATAGAGTATACTGTACTTAGAGGAGCAAGGGCTCACAGCTTAGTAAATTTCAGAACTACTTCATCTAACACTACTTTCTTGTGTACAGTTTGGAGCAAACTTCATATAACTGGTACCTAGATATCATGTGCGTTCTACACTGATTCAAAACACCACCTTGAATAAACTGTTTGAGAGATTAGTCCATTATGCCAAAACATACTGGCTTCATATCAGAAAATGCACTGAAGTACTAGTATGTGTATACACAAACATTCTTTTTCATTGTAGAAAAGAGGAATGACTTCAGACCCTGTGCTTGTTACACTTTCAGCATCTAAGACTCATCACTTGTTTATGTTGAGCAATGACTAGAGCTTGCCTTAGGGAACTATTAAAGTAATTCTTCTAATAAAATGTCTATTTTTTTCTTAAAAAAAAAAAGCAATACACATTTTAAACCCTTTTTGTTGTTAAGTTAATAAAGCTTTTATGCTCAGATCAGTTGTAAACTCAACCAAGCCTATATTTTCCTTCAGGACAAAAGCTCTAGATGTTTTACGCTTCCCTTTTATTTTCTGCACATTCGTTGTTTTATTTCTCCTGCTGTCTTATACACTCATCTATCTGGCAGTGTATTATTTTCAGTGTCCTGCCGAAACTTTACAGGTGCTACATTCTGCATCCCTAGCACTCTTCCCCAAATCACTCTTTGCTGTGGTTTTGCGTAGCAAATCAATCCTGTGGAGTTTCTTTCCATTGTTGTTTTGTTGTGAATATTTTGCTAACATGCATGTTGTATGAAACTGTATAGATATATACATATACTTATCCATAATAGGTGTCAGGGAAGGGCAAACTTACCCTCATCCCTCTAGACCTCACTGGGCAAGATGAAGCAGATGCTAGGTAGGGGTGTAGGAGAAATCCGCAACGGATACAAATGGGTTTGGATTTCTATGAATCCAACCTGCAGATTCTACAGTGGACTGGCTTTTTCTGAGTTGTGCAGATTCCGCAGATTTGGCAACCATTGGGGGGGGGGGGTTGCCCTAATGCACATTGGCGCAAGTGGAACTAAGTTCTTGTACATCCCTTAAAAAACCCAATTCCATCAATGAGCAGACGACAGAACAAAAGATGCCTGGCCATCTGCAAAACACAGATGGGATGGATTTAACAAAATCCACACATCCCTAGTGGCAGTGTCAGGAATACTATAAAGTCACATCTGAAGTAAAAACTGAGAGCAACCAGATGAATTGCTGCTGAAAAGGTCTAAAGACATGAGAATAGCCCCTGCATTCTGCTTTGTTCTCTTCTGCAGCTCCCGCACCCCACCCATGCAACCACAAACATACCCGCTCCAAATTAATAATAATAATAATAATAATAATAATAATAATAATAATAATAATAATAATATCCCACCTTTTTTTCCTGCAATGAACCCAAGGTGGCTTATATTATCGTCCTCTCCATTTTATCCCTCGCAGCAATCCTGTGAGGTAGGTTAGGCTGAGAGTCAGTGACTGGCCCAAAGTCACACAGTGAGCTTCATGGCTGAGTGGGGACTTGAACCCGGGTCTCTCGAGTCCCAGTCCAACACTACACCACACTGGCTCTCAAATCAGAGCTAGCCCCAACCAGAATCTGAAATGGACATAATTGGCCTAATTCAAGATAAGCAACCCAGGGGATTTTCTCTTTCCTACAAGGAAATGAATCTACTAAGAGAGCTTTGGCTATTGGGTAATACAGAAATGTAATTAATAAAAAATAAACAATAAATGAAATATCCCATAGGAACGTAAGAAGAGCCCTGCTGGATCAGACCAAAGGCCTATCTAGTCCAGCATTCTGTTTGCACAGATGGCTGTGGGAAGCCCACAAGCAGGACATGAGTGGAATAGCACCCTCCCTGCTTTTCCCCTAGTAACTGGTATTGGGAGGCATACTGCCTCTGGTACTAGAGGTCATATATAGCTATCATGACTAGTAGCCATTGATATCCCCCATGAATTTGCCATATCCCATTTTAAAGCTTTCCAAGTCTTGGTGGCCATCCCTCATAACAAGATACCATGAGTATTTCCCAAGAGGCACTCGCTTGCCTAAAAGCAGCAGGTGAAGATGCTGCTTCTCAATTGGCCAGCAGGCATGTGAGTTGGGGCTCACGCCCTTTGCAAGGGAGATGGAGTTGCTCCATCTCACTCCCTTCCTGCCTGCCTGCCCCTGCATTTCAAGGCATCCAAACATTGTAGCACTTCAGCAGGTAAACATGTTTGAGTTACACAGGATACCTGGTTGTACAGTCATATGTTCTTGGCCTGTAGCAACTTAACTGGTGTCTTCCCTCCATTGCATCCCCAACCCTGGTCCTTGCCAGCTTTGGAGTGATGCATTCATGGCTCTATCCTTTTGGTATTCTGCACACCCCACCCCACTCTCCTCTGCGAGATGGTTCCAGACACCCTTAGGGCAAGGACCTGCTTTGCCCTCCCTCTTCATTTCCCAGCTACACATAAGCTCCTTTATTTATTTATTTATTTATTTATTACATTTTGTGTTATAGCTGAACTGCAGTTAATGCCAGTGAGGTTCCCTTTTAACTATGGAAACAGCCTCAAATCCTGGATTCAGATCCTGGTTAAGAGGAAACTCTGGCTAACGATGGCAGGAGAAATTGGAGCCAAGGAGAGGGAGGAGCATGTCATTCCATGCAGCCGTTCCGATCTTTTATTATGTTATTTTTTCTTTTAAAGTGGCTGCTTGTTTTTAACTGTTGCTTGTTTTGTTTGTAAGTCTCTTTTCTTTTTAGCTTGTATTTTGCTTGCTTTTATTGTTGACTTTTGATCTTATTTTGTACCGGATTGATTTTGTACAAGCCACCTTTGTAGAAAGGTGGGGCCTAAATTCAGCAATAATGACAACAGAGATGGGGAGCAGCTGTCTAGGAAAATTGGTGAAGCGAGAGCAGGTTTCCTTTCAACTCTGTGCTGAAAGGAAACACTGCTGAAGCAAGGAGGCTTCTCGGTAGCAGCCTCCTAGTTATAGAATTCCCTTGCCAGGGACTCAGGTTGGACTATTTCATTTGCCTTCAGACAGCTAGTAAAAACTATATTGTTCTGCTGAGCTTTTACTAATTAATGTCACTCTCTGATTTTAGAGAGCTCCCCTGTTTTACTGTAATGCATGCATTTCATCAATTTTGTTCTAGTGGTTTGTTTTTTTTTTGAGAGGGTTGTATTTATTTATTTTTAAATGATTTGATTGTAAATTGCCTCAAGCAATTTTTGGAGACACACCTTCTGCCTTTCTGAAGCCTGAATTACAAATGAAGCCTCACGCAGGGTCCAGCTTCAGATCTGGTCACTTTGGAGGGAAGCCAGCTTTGCCTCAGGAAGCACCAGAAACAGTCTAAAGGGGCCCAATTCGGCTCAGGCTTTGATTGAATGTGATTCACTCTGTAGAGGGTTTTTATGGATTTATTCAATCTACATCTCCTGGAACTGAACATGGAACCGAATGCAATTTGCAGTTGGAAATCCATGCCTTTTCAGAGTTCCACAAAAGAAATGCAGCTGACAACATGCGCACATTTGAAAAATGGGGCGGGGGGGCAGGGAAACCCCATTGTACATTTCTAAAATGTGCACAAACACATTTTAGTCAATGGGGGCATGCATACAAAAATGCGCACATTTGAAAAATGCACACCCAAAATATGTTGGGCAATTCCCCTGAAGTGATGTACAAACAGCATTGTCCCACTCTGCCCTGGCAGGCTACACAGGGCAGAGAAGGGCATCCACAGACAAGTGTGAGCAGTCTTAACAACATTATTTCTTTTACACTTCAGTCTGTTTTCCTTACTAGCACAGAGTTTTGATAAATTGCTGCTTTTCTTATTTCAAGTCTGATATGTTCCAAGATATCATCAAGTTGACAGTAGAGCCCAATGAATTGTGAATAACAAGGAATCACAATTTGCCCAAACCGTTCTTTCTCTTAGAACTACTTAATCTAAATTGTGGCAGTCATGTAGATCTGTACTTAAGCGTGCCAGAGCATATGGCAAAATCCCCAAAGGTATCAGTTAAACATTTTGGCTCACAACAAGCTTTTCTTGAGTCAGTATTCAGAGATAAGCATGACGGCGGATATGACAGTATCATTTTGCTTTAAGACATGATGTTCTATTTCTTCTCAAATTTTCTAAGGAGGATTATGATAATATGCTTAATGTAATTTAGGAACATGAGTTGACAGTGCTACAGTCTGGTTTTATGGCAAAGATTTGCATTGCTTCCACTATCAGCTTTGTATATCTGCTTAGCTAGTAGGTTCCCTGATTTTTTCTGAGTCCTTTAAGGTTTGTTTGTTTTTTTAATCTTCGCTGCTCTCTATCTGATCTCTAACTTGTTCCTAAATTGTTTGACTTTGAACAATTGCTCAAATCTGTGATTGAGAAAATTGCACATTGCTGTTTTTGTTGTATGCTTTCCTAGATTCTCTAGTGCAAAATGATACCGCCAGTGAGAGGAGAGCTGCCCAATCACAATTATGAATAAAGGATGTTAGTTCCTATTGGATAACATTAATTTTAACCTGGAAGCTTTCACTATATTGGCCAGTCAATCCATGAACAGATAATAGCACACCAACACTTAAGGACAGTGTCTCATCATTATCTGGGTTAGGGAGGGACAAATCTATGAATTTCAGTTTCTCTTTTTTCATATTTTATGTTCGGTTCATCCCAAACTTTGAGAATTTTAATGCATTTTTCTAATACATAAATGTTTGTATGCAAATTTTCCTGATATACACATTTTTTTGCAAGTAATTTTCTTAATATAATGCATTTTATTGGAGAATTTCATTGTTAATTTCAGAGAAGTGCAAATTTTGAAGGATAATTGAGTTTCTGTTTATAAATTAGTTTAATAGTGCAAAATGAGGTACGTCCACACCAAAATGCGAACCAGAAGAATTTCTCCCCCAGCCCTAATTTCTGGGTGAATGACGAGGATTCCATGTCAATTATAGTCTCAAGTCATGACTGCCCATAATGAGCAAGACAGGAAAGCAAGGTAAAGAAAATAATGCTGGAGGCAACGAGCAAGGTTTCCATTTCAATCTTGCGTTCAAGATGGAAACTGTAATATGGGCAAACAATTTCCTGTGAGCCCCTGGCCAATCAGAGATAGAGTCTATTGCAGTCAATCAGACATATCAGAGAAGCCATTATCCAATCGGGTCTACAGTCTACTGTACTACTGGCTGAGCACAATCCAGCTGTTTTGTGTCAGCTGAATAAAAAAACCTAGGTGAACATAGGTGAGACTCTGCTGGCCCTGCTGATACTAACTTTTCTATATTATATCCCTGAAGTAAAACTTCATGCCCTTGCTAGTTTTAGTTCAGAATACTTTAAAAAAAAATGCACAGATAGAAATCTAGGGATGTTGCAAAAATTGAAGGGAGGTGGAAATGGGGACGAACTCGCCCCGTTTGATTCCCCCGAGCCCCGCTGAATTTACCTTTCCCCGGCTCACCACATCTCCCCAGAGAGGAGCCGGGGAGAGGTTCTTCCGGGTCCCTGGAGCTGCGCTTTTTACATAAGTTCCATAGAAAACCAGCTTAAAACAGCTGTGATTTCCTATTCGCAGCTGTTTTACGCTGGTTTTCTATGGTATTTATGTGAAAAATGCAGCACCGGGGACCTGGAAGTGACGCGACGGGACCCCATGTGCTGCGTTTTTCACATAAGTACCATAGAAAACCAGCGTAAAGCAGCCATGAATAGCTAATCGCGGCTGTTTTAAGCTGGGTTTCTATGGAACTTACATGAAAAACGCAGTGCCGGGGACCCGTCGTGTCACTTCCGGGTCCCTGGAACGTCCGCTGGGAGCCTCCATGTTACAAAAATTGTCGACCGGCATGGAGGCTCCTGGCAGACTGGTGGTGAAGGAGGTAAGGGGTTCTCATATGTCCCTAGAAATAACTCTGTGTAAATATAGAACTGGAGGCAAGCTTAGACTTCCTCATAACACATCTTTAATAGGAAGCTTCCAGAACAGAACTGAACAAACACAAAACAAATGCTTGCCTGGAAGGAACCGCCTGTTGGCAGCCCCGAGCAAACAAACAGGAGCAATGGATAGCAGGCAAGCCAATCAATCAGCAACCATAGCCCATACACTACAAACTCCACAATGGAAATAATAGAAAAATCCAACACTGATTATATCCCGCATTATTATGAATTTTCTTGATTTCAACTGGCAATGTTGATAAAGTTCAAAATTACGAGGTTTTGGAATACAAATTTATCCAGCTCATCATGCTCAGCTGTTGGTCAAATTGATTATCATTTCCCCCATGGGTTCTTCTCTGGCTTGGAATGTCAAAGAAGATTCTGCACACAAGTGTTCAGCTTGACCAGACTGCTTTGCAGGCTCAGGTGCATTAAATTCCATAACCCTTTATATCATTCTCTTATTGGTTGCTGTGAACTACATGATCAGAACACAATACTCAGCCAAACAGTCTTTTTTGCCTACATTTTGTCCTTGTGGTGGACACTGATTAGTAGTACATCTCAGAGTTGTACAAAAGCTCCCAGTAGCTGATCCTTAAGGCTCCAAGAAGGGAGCTTGCCCATCACTAAATTTTCAACCACTTTCCCAAAACCACATATAGCAGCATTCATATCAACTGAAGTGTCAGGACTTCCCTTCAGGTTTGGTCCATTTTTATTCATTTGCTTGAAGTTTGTTCTAACCCTCATTGAGGTGATGCATTTAAGCATCAACCATGTTGACATGAATATCAATATTCCTTTCAATACAATACAGCTTCATAAGTGTAATATTTGAGCATTTCTAAAATATCCATTGATGTCATGGCTGTCAAATCTTTTGATTATTACCCATTTTAATTTTATGGATGTTTGGAAGAACACCCAGAGGCCTCAAGTATTCCATTTGCATTGATTTACAAACATAATGTTGATGGATGGTATGTTTCTAAATGTAACCCACCTTGGCACTGAGGGTGACATGCAGGATAAAGGCAGTCTTGTGAGGCAGGATTTCTGCTAGTGTACAATTTGAACTTGGGAGAGAAAGAGTTTATTTAGTCATTTGGACATTCATTGATTTTTACAACAATATTAGCCCAACTTGTCCTCAAAACTGATGATGTTTCTGCAGAAGCTGTAAACTCTATGAGTGCATTCCCAACCCAACTGTGCTCAGAATACTGCTTTTTAACCATGCCATTATAATACAACATGCAATCTACGTTTTTATCTGCCAAAATGTGCAGCCATTTCTGGTTTCCATAATCCATTCAGTTGTCACTTCTTGCATCTATCTGGGACTGAATGAAGTCCCAGAATATTAATTTGCACAATTCATACATGACAGTCAGTGTGGTGTTGTGGTCACCTGGGACTTGGGAGATCTGGGTTCTTGTCCCCCGTTAGGCTAGAAAGCTCACTGGGTGAATTTGGGCCAGTCACTGACTCTCAGCCCAACCTACCTCACAAAGTTGTTGTGCAAATAAAATGGAGAGGAGGAGGACCATGTAAGCTGCCTTGGGCTCATTGCAAAAGGAAAAAAGGTGGGATATCAATCCAATAATAACAATAAAATTTTAAAAATGATCACAATACAGTTCCTAATCTTGCCACCAAATTGTACAAATATTTGAAACCTGGCATGATCTAACAAATCTAGTTATTTATTTGTTTTATTTATTTATTTATTCTATTTTTGAATCGCCCATCTGGCCAGTCATCTGGCCACTCTGAGCGATGTACAGTCTAATTAAATACAAAAAACAACAAAAAACAGAGCGTCAGTTAGCCCTGAGGGGAGGGCAGTCCAAATGGAGCAGGCCCTGATGTTCCCTCTGCCTGCTCCTGCCGCCTTCACTCCTTCCTTATTGGCACAACCTGGTGTTTTTCAGCAAAGTGAAAGTGATCCCTCTGAGGTTAAGTAGTTTCATTTCAAACGCTGTTTGAAATTCCACCATAGCCCTATTCCCTAGGCATAAATGCACGGGTAGGAAAATGCAGGATCATTCCTTCCTGCTGGCCCTGCTTGGCAAACTGGGTCCACACCTTCATTTAAACAGAGCCAATGTGCATAATACAAGGTTATACACATATAAGTTCTGCAAACATGATTGGAAACTCTGCAAAATGGGGAAAGACTATTTCCCTGATTTTTATATATAGGGAAAGACTGTAGCTCGGTGGTAGACCTCAAGCTTTGCATGCAGAAGGTCCCACCTTTGACCCCTGGCATCTCCAGGTAGGGCTGGGAATATTCCTGCCTAAAACCCTGGAGAGCCATTTTTGCCAGTCATTGTCGACAGTACTGGGCTAGATGGACCAAGGGTCTGACTCAGTGTAAAGCAGCATCCTATGTTCCTATGTGAGGTCCTTACTCATTCAGAGATCACCTACGCACCATTTGTATGTGCATGTATAGACTGTGTTCAGAGCTTCTGCAGAAAATGTGGAGATCGGGAACAAGGATAACATGTGCAGTCCAATCATCTCTGTCTATGTATTCATATCCATGGGGATGTTGTATCCATGGAGATCATATCCAACACCAGGAAGTTTTTTTAAAAAAAAACACCTTAAGAGAACACCTTTAGTGGTTACCTGTAGGTCACAGTTAAGGGTGCTGCAACACATTATCAGAGATCTACAGCCCATCCTGAAAGGTGAACCCACTCTAAGAAACAAAATAGTAGGCACCCCTAAGCTAGCTTATAGGTAGCCACCTAACCTGAAGCAATTGTTGACCAGGGACAAAACCTCATCACTGGACACAGAGCAAGGTACGAGACCTTGAAATAAACCTAAATGCCAACTGTGTTCATTAATAAACACCAGTGATAATGTAAGTGGAACCAATGGGTCTATCCACCACATCCAGGGCAAATATACCTGTGCATCATTGAATGTTGTGTATTTGATCTCCTGCATCAGGTGCCCTAAAACCACTTACATCAACCAAACAGGACTATCTTTAAGACAAAAATTAAATGGGAAGAAATCAGACATCAAGCTTAAGAACATCAGTAAACCTATCCGTGAACACTAACCTCCCTAGATATACTATCAAGGACCTCAGGGTGGCAGTTCTAAAGAAATTGAAATCAGGGGCTCGCTTGGAACGTGAGATTGCGGAACAAGAGATGATAAAGAACTTTGATTGTGTTAATGAGGGACTCAATAGGGACTATGGTTTATATGCACATTATAACGACTCTTAGGGCACAAATGGACATGCCCATAAGCCTCTGAACTCAGAGGATTATGGATATCCTATGGAGGGCAGGAGGTGCACACAGGCAAAGATCGCCTCTGTGCTCCTCCCACCCTGCAATTCAGCTAGATAGCCAATTTTGGCCATCAAGCTGAGGCGCTTCGCGTAGGAAGGGAAGGAGGCTGGAGCACCACAAGGATAGATCATATCCTGGTAACCCTGGTATCCTCCCCCCTCCTTGTCCTCTTCACTCTGTCTCCAAGATCACGCTTTATGACCTCGGAGATGCAGCCTCACAGTTCTTTCCTCACTAGCTGCAAGGGGGGGGGAAGGTTAGGGTTAGTTTTCTGACCTCAGAGCAGGGCTCTGAAAAATCCTGTGGCCCTCTAGATGCTGTCTAGGGGCCATAGGATTGCTCTGTTAGTGCACCTTGTGGTTTATAACTGTTGTTTTAACGCAGGGCTCTCCAACCTTGGGTCCCCAGATGTTGCTGGACTACAGCCAGGGATGTTGAAGAGTCCTTGGTTTCGAGTCACGAGTCGAGTCACGAGTCCTTGGACCCGAGTCTCGAGTCCGAGTCCTTGGTCCAAAATGGTGACTCCCGAGTCCCGTGTCACTCCCAAAGCTGACTCCACGAGTCCCTATTAAAATCAATGGGGTTTCCCCCCAGCAAAATAAGGCTACTTCAGATGTGTGGCTTAAATAAATTCTAGGCACAAGTGTGCCTTTTTATTTCAAAACTCTGCAACTGATTTTGACAAGAACAGACCAGGCAGACAAACCCAAAATAACCAGACAGGCAGAGGAGGCAGGGAACCCCAAAGCAGGCAGGCAGAGGTCTTTGTCTTGGACAATTCAAACTGTGGAACTGGTTAAGAAGAGACCAGGCAGGCAGAGGAGGCGGAACCCCAAACAGGCAGGCAGAGGCAGCCAAACCCAAAATGTCTGAAAGGTTGCATTTTAGGAAAATGATTTAAAAAAATAAACTTGCTGTACTTCCTAAAATTAACCATGTTGCATTTGAGGAACATGATTTTTTCTAAATGTTTGCCCCCCATTCTGGAACGGTGAGGTCTCATCACAATTTCACCCTCACTCTTCACCGGCGATCGCACTCCTCTCCACTCCTTGTGGCACAGCCTAGGGATGTTGAAGAGTCCTTGGTCTCGAGTCCCGAGTCGAGTCTCGAGTCCCATTAAAAATATTGGGACTCGAGTCCAAGTCGAGTCAGAGGGGGGACTCAGTCCAACTCACGAGTTGAGTCCTGGAGTCCGAGTCCCCATCCCTGACTACAGCTCCCAGAATCCTTTGCCATTAGCCATGCTGGTTGGGTATGCTGGGAGCTGTAGGCCAGCAACATCTGGGGACCCAAGGTTGGAGAGCCCTGCTGTAAGGGCATTGGAATGCTTGCTGCAGATCTACCTGTTCAACTGTCTTTTCAGACTGAAAGCCTTCAGTTCCACTTACAGCATCTGGTGAAGTGGGTTGTAACCATGAAAGCTCATGCTAATTTATTAAAATATCTGAACAACTAAAACAGTCCGTCTATATTTGTGCTACACTTAACCCTTGAACATGGATATGTTGTGTGTGTGAATGGTGCTCATGACTATCAAGTATAGTGTTATTTTTTTCTATAAGGTCAGCTTTACATCTCTAGGAGAAGTAGAGCTGGGTTGTTAGTGGTCTTTCACAGACTGAAAAATTGGAAGTTTGATCTACAAACCAGCTAAAGCGGACATCCAAAGCAAATGGAAATCAATGGGACAAACTTCCAATCCAGCAATCCAGCCCATTAGGTTGTGTTGATTTCAATAGGACTTAAGCAAGTAAAGCCCCCTGCCCTGCTATGTAGCTCACAGCTGAATACACTTGCAGTCCATTCCTGGTCATATGTACTCAGAAGTAAACCAAAATTAATTTCACACACACCCTGACATCATTTGGCCTGTGGAGGGGTTGAGGGAGAATCCGACCCCTGACCCCTCTGAAGGCCCCTGCCTCACAAATTGCTACTGGGTCATGATCCAGAAGATGCAGAATTCTGGCAGTTCCAGAGTCTGAGCCAAGGCTGGGGTTATGCCACACACCGATATCCTGAGGGGACAAGCTTCCCTCTAAATATGTTGCTATGTCCCATACTGTTAATCCCATGAGCTACTTCTTCTGTGCAAAGGCTAAACCAGATCAGGTATATTGTTAGATTTATAACAGAAAGGATGCAGAAAATAATACCATTGGATACCATCACCATAAGTAGACTGAGACAACTGGGCAATCAGCAGCAGGGAAGAGTCGTTTCAACTAATTTAGCTTGTTTGGCCTGCCAATCAGGTGTCAGTTACTCAATCCTCTGTGCTCAGAGAGGTGAACCAGACATCCTGCTTTCACATCTATTTTACTTGTTTCCGAAGTCAATTAATATGGTTACAGGATGAACTACTCTCCCTGCTATGCAGTACGGCTTATGCTTTGAAAGCATCATAGGCACTGAGTTGCCAAATTTTTGTCAAGAAATTTCATCCCAATTAGGAATAGCTTCACCCAGAGAGATTGTATTTCCCTTGTGAGTCCAAACTGTAAGTGAGGAAAGGCATTTACCGTAAATTGCTCCTAGTCTGGGCTTGAATCTCTAAAGAAAAAAACACTTACTACAAAATGATTAGATGCATCATTTAAGATATATGGCCTCCTGTATCAACACTGTCATAGATTTCATAGATCATAGAGTTGGAAGGAGCCTACAAGGCTATCGAGTCCAACCCCTTGCTCAATGCAGGAAACTAGAGGAGGGGTCTCCCATCTAAGTAATAACCAGGCCTGACCCTGCTTAGCTTTCCACGTTCAGACAAGCTGAGCCAGCATGAGCCACAGGCCTGTCTCTATTTTTCACTTCATATAGGAACAAATGAGAGCTGTTTCTATGCTAGAGTTGTATAATGGAGCCTCGCCGGGGCAGAACGGGGCCAAAATTGGCCCCGCTCACGCCCCGGCGAGGCCTTACCTTTTCTTCGGGGTGGCTCGCCCACTCCGCGCTGCCCGTTCTGTCCCGTCGCGTCACTTCCGGGACTGGAAATGACACGACAGAACCCTGTTCAGGCACGCTGGACCCCTATGGTGCATTCTGCTGCCTGCACAGGGTCCATTTCCGGGCCCGAAAGCGTCGAGCGGGGTAAGAAGATCGTTCTTCTTAAACGAGACGGGCCGGGGCGCGCCCAGGAAATTCGGGTCGGGGGCGCGCCCCGGTTTAGATACACCGTTATTTCTATCAGTAATCCAAGGAAGTTTCAGGAAGTGATATAGATATAGATATATACATATACATGTAGATACAGATATGGATACAGATATCAAATATAGAATGGCCCAGGGGTGTGGGGCAGGGTAGATGCCTACTCACTTGTGAGTAAATAAAAAGCCATGCTTAAGACAAAAACATTGACCATCTTTCCTTCTCCTCTGTTGAAAGATGGGGACTAACCAAATCCAATCCAGCTAGTTTGAAGTATTTTGGTGAAGTATTGTGAATAATTGAAGCAGTATATCTAAATCCTGGCACTTCCATATAACATGGATGTGGATTTGGCTCCTTGACTTTTTTTTCATACTGTTAACTTTACAAAAGGGTTTCAGAGACTCATACACTCTGGACAATTGGACTATTTTTCATTATGGCTTGTTCCATGTGAGAGCTTTACGGAAGAGGTAAATATACCTTTAATGGAGTCAACAGGGAGTGCATTAAATAAAATGGAGGGAATATTTATGAATAAACTTCTTGAGGCTACCAATTCATCACTTTGCTTTCTTGCTCCAAAATCCACCAAAGAGTGTGGCAATTTACGAGCCAGGGAGTAATTTATTTATTGTTGACAGCTCGACCCTGAACAAAGAGCCAGGCCAAATAACAACTCTAACCAGCACTAAATAAAGATTACCGGGATATTATGTCTTCTTTCAGGATGTTTCAGGGTGACTAGTCACAAAACTGACTTGTATTAATGTTTTGTATGGGAAGAACCTGCCAGGGACATGGAGCATAATGAGTTTCCTAAGGGTTCTAACGTAGCCTTGACTTTTTGACAAGAAATAACAGGCATTACTTGTGTTGTTGTTGGTTTTTAACATATAAACCTGTGGTAGCTGGCAGGAGGCAAATGACTCTGGGAAGCGGGAGAAAAATGTCAGCAAGGTTGACACAATTAGAGCACAATGGAGAGTTAGCCTACATTGAAGAAACTGAAAAATGCATCTAATGGCATTAAAAAATATTTTCTCCTTCCACCACACAACAGCTATGAGACGCTCCTGAAATTTAAAACATGCTTCTCATATAAGAAGGTCAAGTCTCATTGTCAATGACCCTGAAGGAGACTTGGCAATGAGGCCTAAATCACATTCTCCTGTTTGGAACAAAGCATCTGACAGGAAAACTTTTCAGGAGGAAAACAGAATCAGAAGTAGTAAGAGAGGATGGGTTCTGCATATATTATGGAAGAGGTAAAAAGGAAAATACTTTCCCACCACTCTCTACCATCAGCATGCTTTCTGCATTTGCTGCTTCCTGTCCATCAGACACTTCCCTCTTTTATTCAATTTTCTCTTCATATGCCTCTTCTCAACATAGAACAGTGGTTTTTTAAAACTGTGTCCTAGGACGCTAACAATGCAATCCTTAAAAGTTAACAAGCTCCAATCAAATATATATGATTTGACTACATAACGTACCCAGGGGTAGCCAACCTAATGCCTTCCAGATATTTGGACTACACCTCCCACCAGCCCCAGCCATCATGACCAATGGTAAGGAATTATGGGAGTTGTAGTCCAAAATATCTGGAGGGCACTAAGTTGAATGTGACTTACACATTCAAAGTTTCTCAGTAGTTAATGAGCTTTTCCTTAGGTGGTTTTATGTATTTGTTTCACAAGCTTATCCATGAAATACGAGGGGCTGTCATCAGTGAGTTTCCTATTTCCCTTTTGTTGTATTGTTATGTGTGTTCCTCCTTTTTGTTCCCTATATATTTTTAACTCTATATCAAAATAAAATTTCATGATTAAAAAAAAAAAAGTTCAGCAAGTATTCTTTGGGGACTAAACCAGTAAGGGCAAGTAAGCTTCCTTGCAATGGTTTACTTACCACTACTGCTATCCACAGTAATGTAAAGATGCAGGGCATTGTGGGGTGTATTCTATCTAGACCATGTTCTCACTTCACATAGTTCAATAGTGAAGTCCAGGTGTGTCTACCCTAAGACTCTCCACATTCTAAAAAGACTCAGTGGCAAAGAAGCTAATATGGAAGGTGGTCTGTGAAAGCAGAATTTTATTTATTTATTTATTTTAAAGAAAGAAAAAGTGGTGACCTAGGGGATCCACTCTAGAACTGACTCAAAATTTCATGAATGTATGTTTTTTGTGTCGAAGGGAAAGGCTTCTCTCAAACAGCTAAACACATCTAATGAAAATGAAAAGTGCCTCTCCGAATTTCCTCTCAGTCTACTGATCACTAATTATAGTTATTTAAAAGCTGAAAGGCTCCCAAGGAGCAAACGCTCCCAGGGCTTGAGAGCTTTTCTGAGCTATGTCTTTTGAGATAGCTCAGAGACTGCACACAGTTCCCTAGAGCCTTACAAACCAGCTATGGAGGGCTTTTGCACAATTCTGAGCTGTGATTAGTGTCCAGAAATGCAGAATTTCAAGGATGAAAATGAAGGCAAACCTAAAAATAGAAGTGCTACAATAACTGCTTCAGCTAATTTCTATCCCACATACTCATGGATTAGTCAAAGGGGCCTCGTTTACATTCTCAGTGAGCTGCTCCACCACGGTGGCTCTCACAACACGGCACACCAGTAATGACTAAAGTTTCCACCCACATGGTTCCAGGAGATCACATGGTTATATACCAGGCCCATGATGTCCAGTGATTCTAGGTGCTATGTACATATTACCTGATGAGTGTGGAAGCAGAATCCACACTCTTCAGGTAATATGTACATAGAATAATGATACTTAACCATGGCCAAAGGGTGAGCTACAAATCCTGGGAGGCATTCAGAATATTGGAGAGGGAGAATGGGGGTATTTGGGATTTTGTGCTGCCCCTTCTCCCCTCTTGCAATGTCTTCTGACAGCCAACAGTGATGGGCGATTGTACATGGCTCACCCCACCCTGAGGAATTCTAGATTTCTCCTCCAGGCCCTTAAAAAAGTGGCAAATCCTGATCTGAGTGGCAAGAAAAGAGGACTGCTGGAGAACCATGGTTTTGAGGAGCTCAAGTTGCCGTCAATCAAACCTAGCATTAAGGAGCTGGCTGATGGCCATCAGGCACAAGGGTTTTATTCAATGTATATCTGAGATCCATTTATTTATTTATTATATTTATACCCCACCTTTTTTCCTGCAAGGAACCCAAGGTGGCTTACATAGTCCTCCTCCTCCTCTCCACTTTATTCTCACAACAACCCTGTGAGGTAAGTTAGGCTGAGAGTCAGTGACTGGCCCAAAGTCACCCAGTGAGCTTCATGGCTGAGCGGGGACTAGAACCCGGATCTCCTGAGCCCCAGTCCAACACTCTCACCACTACGCCACACTGGCACTGGCACACTGGCTCTATATTGTATTGTATATATAATACAATATATTATATTGTATTAATATATCATAAATATACCCATATTGTCCGCAGTGCTGCTTTTATGCCCTATTTTTTTCCTCGTGGCTTTTGTGGGTGGGCATTCCAGCCCTGGCATGAGCTCTGCCACCACCTGAGGTGGGAAAGCACACGTACTGCTGCTGTGTCGTACCCCCACACCCTCACTTTTACTGCATCATGTCACCTTCCCTTTACCACAGGGCTGGGAAACATGCAGCCTCTGGGACACATGCAGCTCCCACCTACCCCCAAAATCCAGTGGGACCTACCCCCCCAAAAATGTATGCAATCAGAATGGCACCCGGAGCTACTAGAGCAGTGTTCTCCAACCTTGGGTCCCTAGATGTTTTTGGCCTACAACTCCCAGCATGCCCCAGCCAGCTATGCTGGCTGGGGTATGCTGGGAGTTGTAGGCCAAAAACATTTGGGGACCCATGGTTAGAGAACACTGTACTAGAGACGAGAGTACCAAAAGGGTCAAATTAGCTTGTTTGTATGCATCTTTTTTTTAACCATTTGGGCACTCCATAGCCACTCCAGATGCCATTTAAAATAAAAATAAAAAACCCACCCCCTTTTTTGGCACCCACATGGGTGGATGCAGCCAGCAGGGGCAGGTAGCCCCCCGCCCCCGCAGACCACCCAAAGTTGCCCACCCTGCTTTACCATATCACGTCACCTCTTCCCTTTACCATTGCATGCCCCCATCTCCTTCCAACATTGTGCATCCGACCCCCTCACCTTTACCTTTACCACCACCGTAGTATTGGCTCTCTGGAGAGCCACACCTCCAACAAAGCTCTAACGTGGCACTCCAGAGAGCCCTGCCAGCCCCTCTCTCACGGTGGCATTTTCCCCAGCAGGGCCCTCTGGAGCACCTGCCAGCATCACTGAGTGGGCAGCTGCTACAGAGGGCACCGTTGGCACCACTCCGCCATTGCGGAAAATGCCACAGCAGGAGAGCAGCTGGTGGGGCTCCCCGGAGCACCTGCTGGAGGTGGCAGCAGTGGGCCTTCCTGGGGGGGACGGGACTTATACAATTCACTGCTCTTCCCACTCCACCCTCTGAGGCAGGGGCTTTACTTTGATAATGTTTTGTACTTGGTGCGCAGTAGTGGATCAAAGGTTAAGAACCACTGGCATAGATCATGTTCGACCAGACCTCCATGATTTGCACTGGTTTTTCCATGCCACCCATCCATAATTCAAATGAGTGGTTTTGAGCTATACGGCCCCAAATGGTTGGGTGCTGAACAGCTATGAAAAAATCTTCTGTCTTTCACTTCAGGCTCTAAAATAAACTGACAATTCCACTTTTCATGGTCCAGCTTTTAACCTGGCCTCATCTTTAGGCACAGGTGCATTTACAATTTACCTAGTGACACTGAAGAATTG
The DNA here is from genome assembly GCA_021292165.1 of Shinisaurus crocodilurus. NCBI lineage: Eukaryota > Metazoa > Chordata > Lepidosauria > Squamata > Shinisauridae > Shinisaurus > Shinisaurus crocodilurus. Next base: position 228,117,252 of record CM037879.1, read on the forward strand.
CCCACACACTGACCCCCCAAACCCTATGGTTTGCAAAATAGCTTGATATCAGTGTATCTGACCCTGAAAACTCATTTCAAACTTGACACAGCAGGCATGTCTAAAGCCATTTTCCGAAATTGCTGTTGGACGAGCAAGCCCACATTCTCATCGGTGCTGCTCCACACACATATAATGCCTTCTAAAAAGGAGTACCTTTAGCACAATACATTGGCCACCTCCAATGTGAGAAAGAAAGATGGTGAATGGTGATATTGAACAGCATCAAGGTCACACTCTGAATGAGCCACTATAAGGCTAAAGGTTTATAATACATGTTAGAAAAATAGACTCTTATCTATTTAAAAATCTTATTCCTCCCACTCTATAAATCTTCTTTGAGAAATGCCATGTGATGAGCTCTGCAAGGGTAGATTTGTAGCTGTCTCTTAGCTAGATAATTAAAAGTTAATTCTAAAAGGCTAACAATATTTGTTTGCTTTGGAATGCTCAGATACTTAATTTCCAGTTATCTTATCTGACTTCTCCTGGTCGGCCATGCAACCATTCCTCTTTTAAATACATTCTTAACAATGGAATGTGCAGCATTATCACCAGCAAGAACACTTAGGAGAGCAAGGATACTTTTTACTCAATATAAAGTTTTCTCCTGCTTCTGGTGATTTTCAACATCAAAAACTTCTAGCAGAATTATTGTATTATACTGCACTGTTTGTACAAATACTGAGCGATACAAAAAATGTAAATATTATGTCCTAAAGTAATTGAGAGTAGAGAGGGATGCATTTGGTTCAGGTTTTGAAAAGAACTTACCAAAATTCACAAATGTCTTCATCAATGGGATGGGCAGAATTTGGGATTTTAAAAAATGGGAATCAGGGAGAAACCGAAACTGACATCTTAATCCATCCAGGCTTAGAGTTCTGAGTGCTTAGCTCTTAAAAGTCTGGGTTTGAATCCCATGCTGTTCAACTATGTATGTCATACTGAATTAGGGTTGACACCACTTTTTTCTGACAGGCTCCTCATCTTTAACACCTATGTGGCAGGCAGGAATAACATGGTCCTCTCCATGCTGGGAATAGCTGTACCTATTGAATTTTGCCAGTGCAGATGGGTGAGGATTTTGTTCCAGTTCATTTTTTAATGAGCATTTACCAAAAGTCACAGATTTCTTAATAGTCGGGATGGAAGCGAATGCAGGAAAAAGCAAAAGCTCTGTCTATTCCTAACTGAGGCATTCTGGATAAGGTGCGATGTTCAACCTTCTTCCCCAGGACTGTTTTCTCATCATCATCTGCCACAGGGCCAGCAGCTGGCATCCATGAGCACTGCTAATGTCTGCCCTGCCCCCTCTTCTTATTTTATTTTTTTTCCTGGCCTGTCACTACAACTGCCAGGCAGTTAAATCTAGCCACTCTTAACACTTTCCACAATGCCCCTAACCTACCATCCCTCTGGGTCATTATAGGAAATTTTAAGGGTAGCTAGACCCAGCTGCCCAGCGGTGCTTCGGGCACTGCCACCACAGCTAGGTCAGCCTGCCAAGGCCCAGGTATAGAAGAGAAGCCCACCAGAAGACCCTCGGACCAGGGCCCCTCAAACTTGGAGCCAGCCCAGGCTTGCTAATGCCCCAGACTCAGCAGCAGATTCAGCAGGTTTCAAAAGGCTTTTCAGACCATATATGTGCAGAACCAGAGGGAAAACATGGGGGAATGTTGGGTAATTTGTAACACATCCAAACATTATGAGCTGGAAAAGCTCCTAATATTCTGAAACAGTAATTATGGACTTGGTTGACATCACTACTCTCCACCCTTCTTCTTTTTTTACCTTGTTTTTGGACGTCGCTGTCTCTCTCTCTCTGTCTCTCTCTGTCTCTCACTCATAACCATTCGGAGAACCGCATCCCTCCTGATTCCTCTGTTAATTGCCAAAATGAGACAATGAGGACCCATGAATCATAACAACCAACATTCTATGTTTTGTTGTAATTTTATTCTTTAATTGTTTTGTGCCTGATGTTTAATGTGTTGTTGTGTTCATTTACAATACTTAATAAACTTAAAGAGAGAGAGGGTGGGAGGGAGGGAGATGCATTGTGACTTAATTATGGCTTGTGAAAGAAGCTGACAGAAATTGTCACTGGATTTTTGAATCCTAAGAGCTTCCACTGCATTATGTTTCCATTTCACAATCATGTACCACATGCATCATAAAGTGATGGGGCTCCATTTTGTGCATGCACCATCTGTCAGGAACCTAACTGGAGTACTATGATTAATTGTTTGATACTGAAATAGCATTATCTCACTGCTACTACACTTGCAATGCACAAACCTGCTGCTATGTGCCCTTTTTTTTTCTGTACTGTAACAATTTCTACATTAAATTAGAATGTTATCAAGTAAAGTAGATGGAGCACTTATTTCATTATAATTCCTGTAATACAGATACATTTGAAAAGCAAACAATATAAAGTGCCCTTTAATTATACAAAAATTGCCTTACAGTGCAACTAAACCAAATCAGACCATTAATAAATTAAACCCAAGCCTTGAACTCCTCACAGAAGACCCAATCTTAAAGTCATTACTTCCATGAAAAATATAGCATCGGTATTATTGGAAATTATATGCTATTGAGAACTATAGGATCTGCATTAAGTATAAACACTTTATTGTTCAAATGCTAGTGAACTCCATTCCAGCGATTAATAAATATAATAAATAAATAAATAAATGTATAAGACTGATAGGTGTCACTTGAGGATTGCACAAATGAGTCCATTCTCAGCAGTTCTCCTTGTTCCAGGAGTAAGTGGAATCACAGAGTTGGCAAACAACGGTAGCCTACGTTTATACATTCCCACAAGCTTGAATCCATGTGTTCAAGTCTCCCTCTACCATTGTCTGGCCTTGAGAACATCACTAATTCACCCCCAGTCCATTATCTGAAAAATGGACATCATAAGCCCTTTTCATATGTTCAATGAAGCCTACCTGCTCACATGTAGGGCAAAAGCGGAGACGGGGATGTGGGCATGCGTGTAAGCCCAGCCCCCAACGTGCCTATAGCACCTGGCTGCCAGTTAGACCACCACACACTGTTGAGCACGAAGGTCTGAAAAGGGCCCTGCAAGCATGTTCAGCTGGACACACACTTACAGAGCTCCCATGAGCTTGAACCGGCCTTATCAGAATTTCATTTCACTGCATTCTTTATAAGAATTTACCAAAATTTGCAAAGTTCTTCATTTTGGGGAGAGAAAGTAGAATCATAGAAAAGTAGAGTTGGAAGGGGCCTACAAGGCCATCGAGTCCAACCCCCTGCTCAATGCAGGAATCCAGGTCAAAGCATCCCTGACAGATGGCTGTCCAGCTGCACCTTGAATGCCTCTAGTGTGGGAGAGCCCACCACCTCCCTAGGTAGTTGGTTCCATTGGCGTATTGCTCTAACAGCCAGGAAATTTTTCCTGATGTTTAGGTGGAATCTGGGTTCCTGTAACTTGAGCCCATTATTCCATGTCCTGCAAACTGGGATGATTGAGAAGAGATCCTGGCCCTCCTCTTTGTGACAACCCTTCAAGTACTGAAAGAGTGCTATCATATCTCCCCTCAGTCTCCTCTTCTGAAGGCTAAACATCCCCAGTTCTTTCAGTCTCTCCGCATAGGGCCATGTTTCCAGTCCCTTTATCATCCTTGTTGCCCTCCTCTGAACCCTCTCCAGTTTGTCCATCCTTCTTAAAGTGTGGTGCCCAGAACTGGATGTAGTACTCAAGATGAGGCCTAAGCAGTGCTGAGTAAAGGGGAATTATCACTTCACGCAATTTGGAAGCTATACTTCTATTAATGCAGCCCAAAATAGCATTTGCCTTCTTTGTAGCCACATCACATTGCTGGCTCATATTCAGCTTGTGATCTACCACAATTCCAAGATCCTTCTCACTTGTAGTATTGTTGAGCCAAGTGTCCCCCATTCTGTAACTCTGCATTTGGTTTCCTTTCCCTAGGTGCAGCACTTGGCATTTTTCCCTATTAAATTTCATTCTGTTGTTTTCAGCCCAGCGCTCCAGTACATGAAATGTAAAGAGCTTGAATGTGAGAGAAAGTGACACTAACAGATTTGCCCACGCCTAGTCTTATTATTGAGCTACTTACTTCCCATTGAGTCTTTTCATCCCACCAAAGTGGTCTAATTCCAATGTTATTTGGCTGCAACTGGAAGTGTGTGTGGGTGGGGGAAGTGTTTCTTCTCATAACTCTCAACTCAGAAATGAAAGATACTCCAAAATTAATAAGATCTCTATAATATAAAGTCTATACAAGTGCTAGAGGTGGGGTTTTGCTGTTCTTGTTGTTGTTGTTGTTGTTGTTGTAATGCTTTATTGATGCCTTTCTCTGACATCTAACAGGTCTTTTGACTTTACAGTTGTAATTAAATGTAATGATTGCAGATTTTATTTTTATTTTCAAAAGCCGTCTGCATGAACAATAACATTTGATTTAATTGACTGAACTTCATTACAATGGACCGTGGAGGCCCCAATATATATACAGCAAACATTGTAATTAGACATCAAAACTGGCACAAATCAAAGAAATCAGATCAATGGAGCATCAAAATAATACTGACTTGAGCATCTGTTGTGAGGAAAAAACAACTAAAGCATTCATGAGAGATCTATCAGAGTTATCATATGAGCCTGGAAGTCACTTAAAACTAGAGTCGTTCACATTCATCCTATATTAATCCTTGGGCAGGACGATCCTATGGGCAGCTACGAGGTGGTGGTGGGACTCTGCGGTGCTGCAACCTTGGAAGGGATTTCTGAGGTCGCAGCACCTTCCAGGCCCAATCCTATGTCCCCCCGGATAAGGTCAGAGGGACATAGGATTGCACCCACCTCACACAGTTGTTTCTAATGTAGATTTGACATTGGAATTGAAACTGCCTCCAATGCAGAAGGATAGAACTATGGTGGCTCATCTTGTGAATTCTCCAATGTGTTTAAACCACATGTCAAGATCACACCTTAGCTTTTTCTTGTTTCCTCTCATGTTTTTTTAATGATTTCCTAGGAAATTAATGCATGTTCTCAACATACATTAGAAAAGTACAAGTAGACCTGCAACAAAACTTTGCAGTGTGGAATACTGCTATTCAGTGTTACAGTTAGCCAGCTCTCATGCTTTCATTCTGGATACAGTTTCTATTCCACTACCCCTTCCACCAGGTTTTCTGTTTTCCCTCCCAACAGTCAGTCAGTATTGCATGGCCACTAAGCATTCTCAATTCTCATTGGGCTGCTTTGGGAATTGCGTCCCTTTGGTGGAGGCTTCCCCCCCCCCTATAGATTTTTGTACCTCTGCGATCGGACAGGCTCAAATTACAGGCCGCCTGCCCGACAGAAGGAAGGCAGTAGCCACCGCAGGTGCAATTAGAGCCTAACAGATGGTCCGTACCCTAATCAGGCCTCGTACTGCCACCTGCATGCAGCATCGGGACAGCTCATTCCCACGTGCCCACCAGGCGCCAGGAGCAGCCGAGGCTGGGGGAGGCCTCAGGCACGCTATTGGAACGGCAAGGCATCGGGACTTCAGCTTACAATGAACACCAGGCCAAACATGTGGCCTAGCCCGACCACCAGTAAGCCGGAGGGCGGGCCCACAGAGCGAGGCAAAAAGTGGTGGTTATAAGGCATGCCCATGCCACCACACTCAACCGCGAAAACCGGGAACACCTCCGGGGGGGCATACAGGTCCCAACAATAGACTGCTCCCTGACCAGGTGACCGACAGACCTACTCCACCAGAAACGTGGACTGTCCAAGGCCAAGAGAAGCCACTCTTGGAGCGGCTGGCACTGGGGAATGGACCCGTGGCCGCTTGCACCTGAGCAACACACCGAGCCACAATAGGGCCTACGTAAGGCCAGAGAATGGCAGGGGCCCAGTGATTAGGCTGCTCCTAGTCAGACGTCAGAGGGGCAGCCTTGTACGGCGGTGAGCAGAACATTCCCCCCACCCTATGAGCAACGGAGGGCAGCCAAGGCTGGGGCCCGGGGGGAATGAAGGGGCTGGGCGCTGAAAGACAGCATACTAAAGAACAGTCCCGGGTTGACCCGGACACACCACCCACCAGCCCCTGCATGTATCCGGGGGAGGCCGCCCGTCGAGCAGGCTGGTGCAGGACACAGCCATGCCACCCAGCCTTGCCCCAGGCAAAAAGCTAATCATGGGCCCAATGACCCGGGAAGGGAGGGGCGGCCGCAGCCACGGTAGAGAAAAATTGTCTCCACTCGCAAGCAAACCCAAGAGCCGTCTCCCAAGGAAGGCATCCAAATAGGGCCACATGGCAGTGAGAAACGACCTCAAGGATCCGCTCTCCTTCCTCTTTTCTCTGCAGCCACAAAAGAAAGAGGCCAAGGGTGGGGGGGCCGGGTCTAATATCGACCTCGGTGCCCCGCCCTCCTTAAGCCTCATTGGAGGGTGAGATCACCCCATAGTGGTCTCACTCTCCTTCCCCCCCACACACAAAATTCTCCCCACCCACAGCTATGCATGGTTGGGGGAAGGGAATTCTGCCCATATGTTCTGACTGAGGAAAGGTAAGAAGCTAATATAATTTTAAGGATATAGTCCAACACATTTCCCGTATATGTTGTTTGTGAAATATGTTCTGAAATAGAAGAGAAGGGGAGAAGTAGAAATGCAGCAGCTTTGTGGTTACACATTTGGCGGTGTATGTCACAGCAATCTGAGAAAGCTTAGTCTTTCCATCCTTTGTGATATTTGTACAGCATCAGTTACTCTGGTGGGCACTAGAATATTGATATATATTTTTTCCAGGGGTATGTCAAAAGTTAAAAACAGCCCAACATCATTTTTTTTAAAGGAACTGACTTCACTTATCAAACAGCAAAACATGAAATGTTTATGGCACCTGAAATCATTTAATGCATTTACAGCAGCAATAAAATCACTTCAGGTCCTCTGAAGCAACAGTTTTGAAAGTTCTGGTGGGGAGAAGATCCATCAAAAATAAATCAAACCTAGTTTTCCTCCTGCTACAGGAAGTGTGCTTAATGGAAAGTTATTAAGACCCAAGCCATGTGCAGGCATTGCCTCAGAACTATGTCCCTCTATTCACCTATTCCCCAATCAATCAACTGTCAGTCTTACTTCTTCTTGTAGACACAGGTCTTTCATTGGACTGCTGATTACAACTGGGAAATTGTTTAAGATCTTGGCTTTTCCAATATTGGTATTATTTTTCTATTCCGATCAACTTTTCAGAAAAACTTGAAGTTGTTTTTTAAAAATACTCTTATGCTTTGGAAGCAAAACATCTGGAGGTGGCTTTAGAAGTTTCTACATAAACTTCTAAGGCCTGGTTCACATACTTTGCTGGGTCAGCACCTTCCATTTCATGTACTGGGGCAACAGGTGCATGGCCCTCCATTCTATCATACACATTACAATATATGTGCAGGTGTTCTCCTCCTTTCCACATTGTCTCTGTCCATCATAATAAGGATCATATCCTTTCTCACTCAAAAGCAGAACAAGGAGAACTCTGAGATATATCTTCATATTCCATTTTTAACTTATGGGTTGGGGGCATGGGGAAGGGGATAGATCTCACATATATAAAATGTGTCTAATCCATGTAGAAGAATTATGACATGACTCTCTTGATAAGCCATACAGAAGGTGCAACATCATTTGCCTGTGTTCATAGCACAACCAAAATCTTCCCTTTTATATGATAGCATGGTCAAAGACTTCCTACAGGTAAGGCAACTGAAGGTGTATCCAAACAAGCCAAGTATGTGAGGTGGGTGAGTGATATGGTTGCATCTCATCTGGCCATTTAAAATTCATATCCTGGTGGTGTTCTCTCCCTTCACTGGGAATTTAATGTAAGGACATTGGATAGGCAGACCCAGCGTCAACATCCAGCATGGTCAGGCAAATTCTGGGGCCCAGGAAGGCCCACTACTAGGGCTGATGCTGGTTGCTGACATCTTTCTTTCTTTCTTTCACACTTTTACTAGGGCAATGGGCATGCTATGTCATGACCTAGACACATTCAATGTAAAATGTGCTAGAAAGAAAGAAAGAAGGCAGGAATGAAGGAAAGAAAGGAAAAGAGTGAAGTAAAGACAAAGAAAGAAAGAAAGAAAGAAAGACTCCTGTCCACCACTACTTGGGGGATGATGGCCATTAGCGGTGGTGTAGGAGGTCCAGCAGATTCTGGAGGGCACCTAGGCGGCCAGAGACTGCTCAAACCTGGTACCGGGCTGTGTACAGGAATATTTTTCTGGTCTCTCTTGCTTTGAGATGTAAGTTTTTTACACCATCCTATTTTTTTATAAGTCCACCTGGTCCAAACATTTTCAGTGTTGTCTCCATCAGATAAAAACATTCCTGTGCATAAGGAGATCTGTCTACAGATTCCAGATATACGTATTTTATTGAACACAGCAAGCTCTTCACTAGTGGAAATAAAAAATAAATAACTGTAAACTATAAGAGCAATAGTCAGAGTTCATCAGAGACAACCTGCAATGAACACAGCCCCACTGGTGTACGATGTGCGTGGAGGACTGTTCAGATAAATCGGTAATAGTCAGACTCTGTGGGAGACTTTGGGGGGGGAAATAAAGGAGGCTTGTTAAAGGATTTTCAGTGTCTCTATTTGAAATGCATCAGAAGTTCATGTCAGCCACTCAGCAGATCCTTATTTAGAGGCAGGCCTGCCAGCTCGGGCACAGTGTGTCAGGGTGCATCAATGTGCTCAGAAAAGTGATTTATTGTGGCAGAACGAAGTCTAATTATGTGCATAGCTTACCGTTTTTCAGCAGAGAAGAGCCCCATTGACTGAAAGGCTGAAAGGAGATTTATTTCTTGTTACTGGTGTTTACTTACATGTTCCCTTTGTTTCTTCTTAAGCTACCGTTTTTTTTTTAACTGTTCCACCTGCCTTAACATAGCCAAAAGATGAGCATTGTATTACAAAGGTCTTGCATCACTGCAGACCCCACCCCAATAAAAAAAATGTAGTGCTCCAGACCTCGAACAAAAGGTATGTTTTATGCATACCAATACTGTAAGCTAAAGCTTCCGTGGACTCACAGCTCCCCTCTACACACACACACACACACACACAGGCACTTTTCTCACAGATGCACTCACTTCCCATGCCAAATGGGAGAAAAATGAGTTTGGGCAAATGGGGAGGTAAGTCAAGAGATGGTCCAGCTCCTCTTATCCAAGAGAGCCTTTTGCTTTTAAAAATCTGAGGTGCCTATGCATGTATGCACACACATAATTTTATATTTAATTGGGGCAGACCAGGGTTTAAACAAACAGCATGTTTACTTTGATCCTGTGGAACACATTACTTGGAGGTAGATCCTGTTTAGAAGTACTGGTAATTTGTTAATGTATCTGGTTGTGGTGCTGTACGGGTTCAATAGGAGAACATTCAAAGCTAGGCCAGATCTCTCCCTGCCCTTATTCACATGAGGCATTTTGCGTTCCCATATGACTAGGAGTTTCTCCTCTGAAGGATCATAGCCAGCATTTCTGTCTATAATAGGTAAAGGAAGATGTTTGCTCTGTTTATGGTTTTAGTTCAGCCAGGTATCCATCTATCGGAGGAAATTTGGTTCTGCTTTGACTCTCCCAGAAGAAATCCACATGGAGTTTAGTCATCCCGAAGCATGAAACAAATTTCCTCCAGAATGTGGAGGATCTGCCTTGGAATCAGAGGCGTAGCGTGGGGGGTGCAGGGGGGGCCGGCCGCACCGGGCGCAACATCTGGGGGGGGCGCGCTCGCACTCGCAGCTCTCTGCCCCTGCCTGGCTCACTCACTCTCTCTGCAGTGCTAGCTGTGCGAATCCGATCCGAGCCGCCGGGTCGCCGCCCACAAAACCTAATTTCCCCTCCCACGTAGACCCAAGCGGAAGCGATCTCTCCTTCTCTCCGGGGTCGTCGATCCTTTAACAAAAGGAAGGGATTTCCCTTTGAATCTGCTTCCTAGAGCTGCTGCCTAGAGCGAGAGCCCATACAGAACCCAGGTTTATTGATCTTGCAGGGCTTCTCCACCGGGCCAGAAGGAAAAGCCCTGTAAAGGCTCGCGACTACTCCTTCTTCTTCCTCTTCCTCTTCTCAATCTTTCCGCAGAGGAAACGCTGCCCACCCTTCCTAGCTTGGTTGGGAAGGAAAGAGAATCTCTACTGTAGCTGCAGTCTGCCTTCCTCTCTCTAGTCTCCAAATATTTCTCTTACATCTGGCTTGCATTGCCCTGTAATGATCAGCCTTCTCATTGTGATCAAGTGAACTTTTACTAATCTCTCCCCCCCCCCCCTTATTGTTTAGGGGAAATTGATGCTGCGTTTCATCAATGGGGGTGGAGGGGGGGGGCAATCAGGCAGCCACAGCAGAGGGGCTCCGAGTAGCTTAAGTCAACTGTAAAGAGTTCAGGGAGAGTCTAATTACAGAGGAAGGCAAAACGGCTTACTTCAACATCATCCAGGATCTCTCCTCCGTCTGTCTGTCTTTTTCCTCCTCCTCCTCCTCCTTTTTTTTGCTTGCAAATTCACCCTTCTCTCCGCCCCTCCCCCGCCCCCACTCCCTCTCAAAAAGCCACAGAGGTCAAGAAGTAGCAGCCACTCCACCCTCAGCGAACTTTAGCAGCTCCAAGCCTGCTAGGTGAGTGCTTGCAGCCAAGCAGTGCAATCCACGGGGGGCGAAGAGAGAGAGAAAAGATTGATTGCATCTTGGCCCTGCCATTAAATGAGCCATTATCAGGAGAAGCTGCAATAATGCATACAGTCACTTGAAAAGGAAAGCAGGCTTCCTTGGCGAAATACACCTATTATTTCAGCGGTACTCCAGGAGTGTTTCAATAGTGTCCAGGTTTGTTGCTTATTTGAAATACATTTGAATTGAATACATAGACACCGAGGCTTAAAGGGAGGAGAAAGAAGGGGGGGGGGGATAAGAAAGGAAACGAAAAGGAGGAGGAGGAGGGAGAGGAAAAAAAAGCCAGTGCCACATTTTTGCTTGAGATATGCCTGAAGTTCTCATTAAACTTACCATTTGGAAAGGACAGATTAAAGGGAAATGGCTTTTTGAGAAAAATAGACCTGGAAATGATTTTGGCCCCTTTTGACCTAGCGAAGGCAGATTTTGACAGCTACACAAAGCTGTGTACAAAGCTACACTACGCCAGTGTGGCGTAGTGGTGAGAGTGTTGGACTGGGACTTGGGAGATCCGGGTTCTAGTCCCCGCTCGGCCATGAAACCCACTGCACATCTACCATGGAATGCCTGCACATGGCACAGGATTCTGGGAAATGTTGTGGGGTTCATGCAGGGCACCGCTTAGCCTCACCACTGCTATGATGAACTGAAAGTGTGCTAGAAAACACCTAACATTCATGTGTGGCTAGCAAATGTACAAATCTACTACATTTGTAGATTTGTATTCATAGACCTGCTGAAAATGCGGAGAATGTGTAATGCATGTTCGCACTCAATAAAGTGTTTGAAAATAAACTTGTATTTAGATGCATTTTACTTTAATTACATCAGTATTTTCATAACAAACAATACATGTGCTTAGGGGGTAAGGGTTTCTTTAACTAATCTAGTGGAAGAGTCTCGAGTGCTAAAATCCACGGGTTAGGGGGCGCAAATTACTTGCCTTGCCCCGGGTGCTGACAACCCACACTACGCCACTGCTTGGAATCCAGTGGATCCATACATGGATCCATATATTTGGAGTACACGTTCAAAATATGAATGTGTCTTGGCACAAACAATGACACTGGAGGATTTGATCTGAATATAGGAGATGGTTGGAGCAAAAAGATTAACACTGTATGGCTGCATCATATTCATTGATGTAAGTAAGGCAAATGAGCACATTTGAAAGCATGACATATTCTCCCCTAACTCCAGCATTTTCAGAGCAAAGTTCTTAATTACTAGAACCTTTTTTATTATTGTTACATTGATATCCCACCTTTCTTCCATTGTGGAACTCAAGGTGGCTACATGGGATTCCCAGGTGTCCTCCCTTCCAGGCACTGACCAAACCCAGACCTGATTGGCTTCAGCAAGGTGGCTGTCTCATGTGCCTTCAGACCATGCCCCGAGAGCACCTGAATTGCATCTGAATTTCAATTTGAATTCCATATTACACCTGAATTCCACTTTGTATATGCAGGCTGAGCTGAGAAGGAGAGCAGGACGGTTCCACCAGCCCTGCTAAAATGATTATTTTTCCCTCTTCCCTCCCCATTCTTTTTTCCTTGTGTGTCATGTCTTTTTGGATTGTATGCCTGTGGGCAGGGACTGTCTTTTTTTTTGTTATATGTAAGGCTGCTGTGGGAGCCTTTTTGGCTGAGGAATGGCATAAAAAATACTTCAAATAAATAAATAATAAATACATCCTGACAGAAGCTCTACTCTTCTTGAAGGACCTTTCTCAAAAAGCAATTTGCCCAGAACTCCTGGGCTATTTCCAAACACTTTTAAGTTATCTGCTTACTTAGCATTTTTCTTAGATTGATGACGCTGCACTTTTTGCTCCTATGCCATGGATTAAGCTCACTGATGGTATCATTGCAAGAACTAATCCTAGAGTAATTATGCTATGCACAACACAGATTTTAGAATGAACTCCATGGGGCTTTCTTCTGATTAGACATGTATAGGTTTCCATTTTACCTTTGGTAGTTTCTGTCAGAGCCTGGAGATGTGGTATAATGTCTTGATTTCAACCAGAGCTTATTTCCCAAGACCAACATTTCTGTTCCTTCATGTTAGGCATGAGTACTTAGAAGTTAAGTCCCATGAGTCCAATAGGACTTACCAAGAAAGTGTGCATAGGACTGCAGCCTCACTTGCCTTCTGGCAGAATATTTTCCCATTCCCAGAGTTCTCCACTCAGCTGCAATATGTTCTAGGCCTTATTGACAACAAGTATCCACCATAACAGATGATCGGTGGTGAAAGAAGGTAAGAGAAGACTCGAAGGACATTATAAAATTGACTGGAGTCATAATTCTCTCTGAAACTTTGAAAGATGCGAAGATGCAATGGCTATCATGCAGCAGATAAGCAGAAAGTCAGAACCTTTTCATTAGCTGTGCTTGCCCTCATCTCAAACATCCAACCAATCACTTTTGCAGAGCCAGCCCTGCCCTGAAGTTCCCAAAGCAATGACTGTGGCCTGCCAGAAATACAAGTAATGGCCATGTGAGCTACTGTCCCAATCAAGCACCTGGCTGCGGAAGAGAGAGGGGAAGCATTGCTTGCTCCTCAGTCCTCAGCTGGGGGGAGGTTGATATCTCCCCCACCCACTGCATGCCTGTAGCTGCCTTTGGGAGGGGACTAGACTCCACTAGAAGGCAGTATAACCTCTGCCTATGGGGGTCCTGTGGGATTTAAGTGGAATAAAACTTGCAGAGTTGTACGAACTTGCTTTAGTTAGAACCCCGTTTATACACAAAACAATATGGCAACTGCCCACATATAGCTAAATGAACAAGTAGTCTGGTAACACAAGAACAATGCAGCCAATAGTCCCTCTTGGTCCAAGAGAAATATGTAATTTTTTCTTACAAAACTTTGTCATCAGCTAGTTCAAACATTCCTCTACTTCATCAAAGTGTTGGATTCTTCAGCGTTTATTCTCTGCCATTTCTCCCCTACTCTCTGACACTTGCTGTTGTTGTCCCGTTGCTTTGGAACTAAAGTTGTCTTCAGGGGAGGATTCATTGCGAATGTAAAGGTGGAAATAAAGAGTTGCAACAACAAGATCGGGTTTAAAATGGGCCATGTTTATTGATACTCAAGGACCTGCAAAGGGATGGAGTACAGGTTACCCTAATACAGCCCTGGCCAGTACTGCTGTGCATTGGGTGATGCATCCAAAAATCGGAAGGGTGGCACTGCATCTTGCCACTGCCCCATTTTACACCATCACAGTGTTGGGAGGCCTTCGCAGTGTCGCCTCCTCTCGGAGTCGCATGACAACAAGCTGGTGATGTACGAAGGCCTCACAGGTGGTCCTGATCCCCAACAGACCAAGTCTAAGGACCCAGCAATGTGAAGCCTCAGATACCACCTGTCACCTAAAAGGTGCCATGGATGCTCACCAAACCCTATCTATTCCCTAACCCGCACTTACATGCATCAGCAAGACAAGCCAGGTAGATCTCTACAGGTGCAAAAGGACAAAGAAGCTGTGGGTGGGGCCGTCCGGACCTAATATCGGCCTGTGCCGCCCTGCCCCTTATACTTGTATTGGCCCCTGTGTGATCAGGTGAGTCTCTCCTCTATTCCCTCTGCTCACAAAATTCTCCCCGCCCACAGCTGCGCATGTTTCAGGGGAAGAGGAAACTGGACTGAACTTCACAAAGAATATGCCAAGCACACAAGTCCAAAACAGACATTACTTTAAATCTGTGCATAGCAGATACAGGCTTTTTTGTTTTGTTTTGTTTTTCATATTTACTCTAAAGTAGACACAGGGCCCCAATCTAGATGTGGAACCTAGGACTTCTGAGATCCAGATCTGATCTTAAAACACAGAACGTTCATAGAGATCAGTCAAACTGTTTACTAATACATATATCTCTAAACTACAAACTGCAAATAATTAAGTACAAGAAAATGGGCAAGAGATGGACTTTGGAAACACTATGTAGAATAGTTTGAAAATGCTTAAAGGAACTAAAATAGGAAACTGAGAGGAACCTAAAAACATCACCAAGGAAAAATGATTCACACCATTAAAAGTACCCCCTTCATTTCCCTATTTTATAATTTTCCACAAGCCCCTCTCTTTGCCACTGTGACTGAAGGGTTTTGTATGGAAAGAAGGCCTATCAGAATGTTGGATACTTTTGCTAAGATGTGTCTGAGTTGAAGACTGGACAGTTTAATACCAATATCCCTTTCCCTGCTTTCTCCTCCTCTTCCCAGTAATTTCCATCTGAATTATTCTGGCTCCTGGGTGGGGGGGAGTTTCACATGAGTAAAGAATGAATATATGGCATTTGGAACTCATTCATGTCTTTGGCATTTGTTTCTTTACTAGTAACAAATGAAACTACTGGACTCCATTTCAATTTTTCATTCATTACAAATGAATGCACACACCTAATAGAATGTCGGAAACTGGCTATTACATAGATCACTCAAATGTCTCCGACATAGTAGCCTCTTGGATAGCAAGGCTCTTGCAATCATCATTTATAGTTTGGTGACCTCAACAATGACTACTACAATATACTCAACATGAAGCTGCCCTTGAAGACTGTTAACGTACGTTGATAGTCAAAGGAGTGCACAGGAAAGTAATGCTGAAACCTCTCCCCTCCCACAGCATTCAGTCCATTACTCCAAGTACTTTTTTCCATTTCTGGCTCATTTCCAGTATTGGTGGAAGGAAGCAAGAAGAGTGGTTGGAGCAATCAGCTATGTGTGGGTGTGGGAGAGAGCTGTACTCACTGTTAAAGTAAGACCTCACCCCTCACTTTGTCTACAAATGGGGCAGCAGATGCATGAATAAATGAATGGCCTAGGCACATCTGGTTTGGCCCTTAGAAATGGATTTTGATTTTTCAGTATGGGCTGCAAAATCATTCAGATCCCAAAGTTCTACTGATAATTAAAAAATACATGGAAGTAGGCTGAGTAAGCAAGACAACTTCGGCAGTATCCAACGTAGCCTGAGTGCTAGCAGCACCCGCCACAAGTGCAACAGGAAGCTAGCAGATCCTTAAGCAAATAAAACAAGCCGAAACGCCATTTTCCAGAGCTCGCAGAAGGGAGCTTTGCTGACCTGTCCCATCTGGGAAATGAGCATTTCTGCTTGTTTCTGGGGTTGCCTTTAGAAGCACTAGCTTCCTATTGCACTAGCAGAAGGTTCTGCTGGCACAACAGAAATGGTAGGAGTCACAGCAGCAGTATAGGATACTGCCCATTAACTATAACTAATATATAAACTAAGCCATTTGGCAGAGCTGTGCAAGTTCACAAATAATCAGTAAAACAAGTCAGGAAAAATAAATTCTGTAACCAAACCACCTTACGTACACTCAGTCACAATGTACCTCCGGAAAACTGCTCCAGCTCATGATCGACATGATTATAATGTAGCACAGTTGGATTACAATTGCTTTGACATTATTGCAAATATGTACTTTCATTTCCTGCAGAAAATTTGAGTGCTTGTTTTCTTCACTAAGCAGTAGAATAGTTATTCGATTGCTATCACAGAAGCTCTAGTAGATATGAATAAGATGGTTCTCAATAGACCCCTAGTGTCAAGAGTTCTCAATTTTTCAGCAATAGCAAATCCTATTGTTCATGTGGCCTGTATTTCTTTCTCTGTCTACTTTTTATCTTTATTATTTTCTCTCTTTTTTCTGAGTCTGCTTTTTCTTTTACAGTTTCTATTTTTATGTTTATTGTTTGGATATCCCACTCTTTCTTTGTTTGTTTGTCTATTCCATTTTTTTCACTTCCTTTTATTTGTTTATTTTGCTAATTTTGGTCTTTGGCCAGTTTTGCTTTTGTGCTCACCACCCCCACCTCTAAATTTGTGTTACCCACCCCCCACCCCCAACTCTAAATATTTTCTCTGGTTTCACTGTTGCTTTTTCCTCTTTTTGTTTTCCATGCATGTGAGGTTGGTGTTAGACCTTTAAAGGTGTGACTGCTAGAGAATTTCTGTTTCAGCTCCGCTTACAAGATCTGTGTGATATTATGATGTGTGATGTTAGGTGAGTCTAACATACTGTGGCAGATCTCTGTGACATTAAGCATGATGCTTCATCGGCAGCAGAACTAGCATTATCCAGTTAAAGGTTTCACTATACAGAAATGAGGTTACAGTCTGCATTTTCTTAGCTTTAGCTACAAAAAAGGAGAAATTTTCTTTCCTAGCCTACTGATAAAAGCACAAACAACAACAACAACACACATTTTAAAGGAATAAAATGGAGAGGCAGGGAAGAGAGGGAGATATTATACTTTCCATCCATGTGTAAGACAATATATGCCATACTACCATTTCAACTGTCATAGCTTTATATAAATTATGGTAGTAACCATACAAGCTGTTGAGTCAGTTAAGGCCACAATCCTATGGCCCCCGGACAGCATCTGAGTGCCATAGGATACTGGAGATTCCCCTCCCACCCCCGAGGCCTGATAGACAGGGGGCAGAATCCAACACTGTCCTTGTGTGTACAGCCAGCCCTGCTCTCACCACTTAAGGAACAGCAATTTAGTGCTTCTGGGTCAACCCAAAATGAGCAGAAACACTCATTTCTGGAAGGCAGCAGGTCTGCGCAGCTTGCTTAAGGGTACTCCGCTGACCTGCCCCCTTCCAGAAACAAGCAATTCAGGACTTGCCCCCAGAAGCACTAAATCGTCATTCCACAAGTGATAGGGGCCGCTTGTGGAATGGAATTGGCAGGGCCAGCCATGCACAGACCAAAATCAGTGACCAACTCCACTAGCAGATGGGCAGCATTGGATTCTATCCATAGTTACAACTTCAGAGGGGGAAACCTAAGTGGGGGATCTTCCCCCAACGCCACCCTGCCCAGCTGTCATGGAAAACTCTTCAACGGCTCCCTCTCTGAGGTCTGAGCTCCAAACTAAGGGAAAAGTAGGGGGAAGGATGGGACCATACTGGTGGGCAGGGAGGGAAGAGGCTGTGGATCCACTGGAACCAAAGGCCTCTTAGCCACTGTCCCCACCCCCAGTAAGGTGAATACACCAGATGGGCTCAGAGGCCTGTCTAATGAAAAAAGGCTTTTTGGAGGATGGAGAGTCTGAAAAAGCCTCTGCTGCCCCCCCCCCCAGTCCTGCCAGAGGAATCCTGCTGAGATCCACCATATAGGTATCTATTTGTAGGACTAGGCCCTAAAATGTCTCAGCTTAAGCAACTTGGCTTGAGTGTGAATTATTTTTTTTTTTATTTTTTAAACCAAAATCTCAAAACCTGACAAATTAAGAAGTGATATGAATTTTTAAAAGCCTTCTAGAAATAATAATAATAATAATAAAATAGATCTACCCAGTTCTGTTTTTAGATTTAACATTGTAGATTAAATAGCTACAGCCTTCCTTAAATTATGGATTATACTCTTCACTGACAGGTCCAGCCTTTGTTGCGTTAAGAAAGCAAAGTTGCAAACCATGGAGAAGAGTGATCCCCTGCATAAAAAAGTAAAGGGAATTATATAGTAAAGGATTTTATGAAACTCAATCAGTTTGTAAATACATTTCCAGTGATTTCTTATTTTATTGTCCCTTATTTTGACCAATCCAACCCAGAAAATCTATGTAAATGTATTTTGTGAAACAATAAACAGGATTACAGGAGCCAACAGTTCAGGCTGTACTTTGATTTGTAGGATCTATTCACATATTAGTGGAAAATCTTGTTAGTATTTATGACCTCTATTAAAATAATGCAAACATTTATCATGAGCCTAGCCATTTGTGCAACATCTCATCTGGTTAGCAAGCAAACATTCTAAAGGCAAATCATTCATATTTTGTACATAAACATACAGCTAGGGGGAAAGGGGTCATAATCATAACCCAACTGTTATGAGAGTGGAAATAAGGCACACCACCCCAAGATGATTAGGGCCTATTGATAAAATTTGAGACTTGGATGCTTTTGCAAGTGACATTAGGAACAGTTTTCTATCTGTAACATTATGTGTTTGTGTGCATACGCTTGCACATGTGTGTTTAGGGTAATGCCTCATGGAGAATGTGCACAAAAAGTCAGTATGCATAATCTCTCAGAGCATTATCCATAATCTTCAACAGGCCTTGAGGAATGTGCATATCATTTACACTCTATTTTGCACATTCTCCAGGTAATAGGCATAATCTCCTACATAGAAGAATGTGTATTTATGTGTATGCAGTGGCAAAATTGTGTACTGCTGCCTGGTTAATAGGCACATTCTCCAGTCAATACATGTAGTCTCCCACAAACATACCCTTGGTTTCTTTTCCAAGCTTCAGGTTGATGAAGGCAAGTCGAAAATATTTCCAGCTAGAAACGCAGGCTATACAGGTAGTCTCTGAAGCAATGTCAAAGAATGTGAATTATTCTTCCAATCAACATGAGAACATTTCTAAAATTCCATAAACTTTCATTTTAAAACAGGAAAATAAAAAAGGGCAAGCATTATAGTCTTATTGTTTAAAGCCTTAAGTACATTATGAAACACTCTAACAACACAGTAACAAATAATTGTTGTTTAGATATTAGTGGTGCTGAGAACATATGCAGCTGTGAAACATGGGTGATGAGTTTGCTAGACTGAAAATTTGAGTTCAGATTTTCCTAAATTATGGGTGCAATCCTATGCAGGTTTAGACAGAAATAAGTCCTACAACTCCCAGCATTCCCCAGCCAGCATAGCTGGGAGTTGTAGGACTTTTTTCTGTCTAAACCTGCATAAGATTGCACCCTAAATCAGTTAAACTTTCTGATTATATGGAGCAATGGGCATATTGCCAGATGTTGCCAAGGTATCATATTAATATGAAAAATCTATGCTTTAAGCAACAGAAAAAGCAAACTCTTGAGGAATTCACTTTTGCTCTGGTTATTCCTAAGTATAATTATGAATATATTTACTCTGAAAAAATAAACAGCCAAAAATAAAATGACAAGAAACAAAAGACAACTAACAGTGCAATCCTATACATGTCTACTCAGATGTCAGTCCCATTGATTTCAGTGGGGCTTACTCCCAGTAGGATTGTAGAGACTGTTTAATCCATTCCATCTGTGCTTCACAAATTGTCAAGTGTCTTTCATTCCATAGTCCATTAATTGATGGAACTGGATTTTCCCCCTTCTTCAGAAAAGTCCACAAAAAAGTCCATCACAATTTACCTAACTTTTGCTGTCGTATAACATTTTCCTTATTTTTCTTAGCTCAGCATACCATCAGTGAGCACAGTACACACACAAAAGAATGCTACACAACTGAGGCTGAAGAGAGATCATAACTGTATAAAACATGTGCGTTTTTTAAAATGGTGTAAATATTAGCGTATTTTCCAGTAACTTTCAAACTTTTGTATGACTAAATTTGTTTAGGATGCCAGAAAGTTAAAAAAAAAACAAGTCCGCAAGTCCACAGAATCCACATGACTTGGAAGATGCCGGTCCACTGCAGAATCTGCAGGTTGGATTCATAGAAATCTGAAGTCACTGGAATCCATTTTGGATTTCTCTAACATCCCTAAGGTAAGTGAATTGCTCCTAAGGGCACAAACCTCACCCCCAGAACCACTGGCTGGAAGGGCTTAGGGTGGCTCACAAGTGCTCCTCTGCCTGCAGAGCTGAACTCCACTGGTAGAGGAGGCCATCCACTACCAGCAGTCTTCCTGCTGGCAGTAGCCAGTGGTAGACACCAAAACAGGTCATTGCAGAGGCAGGGCAGAGCCATGTTTGGATCTGCTGGATCCAAAGCCTCTCCATTCCCCTTGTGTCCCCAGGATTGGGCTCATATACTTCAGCCTGAGGCTCAGGTAAGTATTTTCAGTCACATTGATTCCAATGGTGGTGGGAATTATTATAAACTGGAACAGCCTGGAGGAAAACTGTTGAAGAACCTCACCCCACACCTCCCACCGAAGCCTCTCACTTGTGTTCCAACAGGGCTTCGGATGCTGTGTTAATTCTGTGGTGGATCTCCCCACTGGGATGACTTGGGATTGCTCTGCCTGGCTGCAATCCTCAACATAGATTTCATAGATCATAGAGTTGGAAGGAGCCTACAAAGCTATCGAGTCCAACCCCCTGCTCAATGCAGGAAACTAGAGGAGGGGTCTCCCATCCAAGTAATAACCAGGCCTGACCCTGCTTAGCTTTCCACACTCAGACAAGCTGAGCCAGCGTAAGCCACATGATTACTAGGAAGTCATCCTGACTGAACACAGCAGGACTTACTTCTAAATAAATATGTATGTCCTTACCAGTGAAATATGGATCAGAGGACTCACATTTTGGACCATTTTTGTGGTGGCACCCTCCCTTTGAAACTGCCTCATCAGACTACGGGTGAGTGAATCTGTCAATTTTGATTTTGCTCAGTTTCTCAGTTCTGCTTATTTTGGTCAATTTCCACATCAGTTTGTGAATTTGCCCTCCTCTAAAAAAGTGTACACAAGAATTCATATTCAATTTTGTGCACATTTCTCCTAATATATGCATTTTTGCTGCACTTATCCTAGTCTGCACCCTTTTTTACAAGAGATTTCTCTCTAATATAAGGTATTTTCCCCATAAATATGTATTTTTGGCTTAAATCCAACTTCACATGAGCAGATATTTCCCCTTGTTCTCCTGTCCCCTGCAGTCGCTACCCTGCAAGCCTCCAGAGGGTTCCCCAACCCTCTAGAGCAAATTTGGGGGGCACACAGGGGTTTTCAGGGGTGAGGGTAATAAAACCATTCCTTCAGTGGTTTCCATCTACTGGCAGATAATCAGGGTTGAATACAACCCCTTTGTGTGCAGTTTCTTTTAATATATAAATTTGTGTGTGTGCATTTTTTTTGAGTTAATATGAATTGCATCACAAAATTCTGAAAAGTAGTGGATATGGGCATGCAAGTATGTTCCAGTTCATCTGCAGGTTGGGAAGGTGCAAACTGTGTAAGCACATCTAAAAATTCAGACCAAATGAGTTTCTCCTGCATCCCTGCATCAGAGAAACCCCCCTGGGGAGGTCTCTTATGAGTTTTCCAAGGGTAATTAAATCTTCCTTTTTAGAAAGGCATTTGGGTTTGTTGAATAGCTGGTTGTATTATTGTTTTTATCTGTCTGCTCTTAATTGTTCTTACTTTTTTTTTTTTTTTTGCACTGTCATGAAGTTTTGATGTGTTTTTATATGTTTATTTTAAAGTGTTTCTACATCCTAAGCCACTACATATATGGTTAAAAAATGTTAAAATAAATATATAAATACATTTGGAGACAGTCTAAGCCAATAATAACAGATATTTAACTTAATTCCCAGTAATATAAATTATATAACACAGGCTTCATTCTTCATTAAATGCATCAAAAATAGGGAGTACTATTCCAGAAGATCAGGGCCTCTTAGATTTCATAGATCGTAGAGTTAGAAGGGGCCTGCAAGGCTATTGAGTCCAACCCCCTGCTCAGTGCAGGAAACTAGAGGAGGGGTCTCCCATCCAAGTAATAACCAGGCTTGACCCTGCTTAGCTTCCACACTCAGACAAGCTGAGCCAGCATGAACCACAGGCCTCATACACACAAGGTGCCCACTGAAGCCATTCTAGGCTTCACATACAGCATGAAATGCTAAATGGGACACAGACACACACAAAATGATTATGTACTCCAAGGGCAGTGACAGCTATAGTGCCTCCATGTTTCTGAAAAGCTATCTTTTGTATTATCCTGAGAATCCTCTTTGAGTGCGATATTTTGGTAGAAAGGTGGAGTACAAATTAAATAAATAAATAAATAAGAATCCATGTAAAGTGTGCCTGACATCATCATCATCATCAGGCGATCACTCGTGACCGAGTAAGATTGTCTTCCGGGATAAAAGGAGGAAATTCTAAAGAAGATTGTGTAGACTCTAGCGATGGGTCCGTAAGTGACTGTGGAGGCCAATTCTAGATCCACACAGCTTCCCACAGTGAGGACACAGGTTACCAGATAGAAGATGGTCCTGTAAAGGATTCATTTGACGTGCTTTTCGCTTAGCACGTTTCTCCCTTTCACCTTGCACTCGGGCCTCTTCAAAGTCCATGGAACCTTTGTGAAAGGCCAACCTCCATTTAGATCGTTCATGGGCCAGAGCTTCCCAGTTTTCGATGTTTATATTGCATTTTTTTAGATTAGCCTTATGAACATCTTTAAACCTCTTATATTGACCACCGATATTCCGCTTTCCATCCTTGAGTTGTGAGTAAAGTAACTGCTTTGGGAGACGGCAGTCAGGCATTCGAACAACATGACCGGTCCACTGAAGTTGGCGTTGAAGGATCATTTTTTCAATGCTAGTAGTCTTTGCTTCTTCCAGTACACTGACATTTGTTCGCCTATCTTCCCAAGTAATTTGCAGGATTTTCCGGAGGCAACGTTGATGAAACCTTTCAAGGAGGTGGAAGTGACGTTTATAGATAGTCCATGTTTCGCAGGCATACAATAAAGTTGGTAATACAATGGCTTCATAAACCAGTGTTTTGGTCTTCTTACAAATATCCCGATCCTCGAACACTCTATGTTTCATTCGAGAAAATGCTGGCACTTGCGGAGCTCAGACGATGCTGGATTTCACTGTCGATGTTAGCTGTAACAGAAAGATAGCTGCCAAGATAGAGAAAATGATCGACATTTTCCAGTATTGTCCCGCCAAGCTGGATAGATGGCATCACCAAAGGATTGGCTTGCACTTGCTGATGAAGCACTTTGGTTTTTTTGATGTTAAGTGAGAGACCAAGTTTTTCGTATGCTTCTGCAAAAGCATTTAGGATAGTTTGGAGATCATCCTCTGAATGTGCGGAGACCACATTATCATCAGCATACTGAAGTTCCACAACGGAGGTTGTAATTACCTTACTTTTTGCTTTCAGCCTGCTGAGATTAAAAAGCTTTCCATCTGTTCGATATATAATTCCCACACCGGTGGGAAGTTTCCCCTTGACAAGATGTAAAACCATGGCGATGAAAATGGCAAATAATGTTGGGGCGATAACACATCCCTGTTTAACACCTGATCCTACTTTAAATGGAGCACCATGAGAGCCGTTGTTGTCCAAAACCGTTGCCGTCATGTTGTCATGGAGAAGTCGCAAGATATTCACAAATTTATTGGGGCATCCAATTTTCATAAGGATAGTCCAGAGAGCTGTACGGTCTACAGTATCAAAGGCCTTAGCCAAATCGATAAATGCCATATAAAGGGGTTGATTTTGCTCCCGGCATTTTTCTTGGAGCTGACGTGCAGTAAAAATCATGTCTACTGTCCCTCTAGAGGGGCGGAAACCATATTGAGTTTCAGGGAGGATCTCTTCTGAAATAGATAGAAGACGGTTTGCGAGAATCCTAGCAAATATTTTACCTGCGGTTGCTAAGAGAGAAATGCCCCGATAGTTTCCACAGTCTGTTCTATCACCCTTCTTAAAGAGGGTGATAATTATGGCATCCCTGAAGTCTTCTGGGATCTCTTCTCTTATCCAGATTTTTTCGATGAGTTTATGAAGATGTTGTACAAGTTCGGGGCCCCCCTTCTTTAAAGATTTCAGCAGGAATCCCATCTGGTCCACTAGCTTTGTTGTTCTTCATTTGATTAATGGCTTTTTTTACTTCATCGGAACACGCAAGCCCACTCACCACTTCAAGGTGACGATCCGGCGAGTGGGGTGCCTGACAATCGGAATGTCCATAATATGGCTTAAGGCACAATTTGGCACAGTGTCTTCTGGCACTCAGAAATGCTTAAAGTGGTGGGGGCATAACTCCCCCCCTCCAGCCAAAATGTGAATTCTGAGGTGCAGCTTCTCACACTAATCCTCCAATGTAGCTGAATGGAGTCATGGGACAAACCACCACAGGCTAAAGCTTACTAGATGCACACCTGATCCCCTTTACCACTGCTGTACAAACATACTCCTAGTACTTTATCTATAATGGAGAGTTGTGTGATGAGTTTGGGAACAAACAGAAGCTCAGATTGCTTCTTCTTTCTTTCTTTCTTTTACGCATAGTCAGGGCCGGCGCTACCGCTAGGCAAACTAGGTGGTTGCCTAGGGCGCCTGGCTGAAGAGGGCGCAGAAATGCTGCGCTCCTCTTTGCTGCTGCCGCCCCCCCCCACCGCCACCGGGATGCCCCTCCCCCGCCGCCGCTGGTCCGCCCCCCCTGCCGCCGCCGACCCCCCGACCCCCCGCCACCTACCTTCTCCGCGCCGCTTCCGGAGCCCCACCCGCGTTGTTTTGGCGGGAGGAACCAGGGCAACAGGGCTTAAACAGCCCTGTTGCCCTGGTTTCCCCGGCCAAAAACAGAGCACAGGGGTCCCGTCGCGTCACTTCCTCCTTGGAGGAGGAGGCGGCCATGGCAGGGGGAAGGTAGGTGGCAGCGGGGGGGTGGCGGGGGTGGCGGTGGGGGGGTGGCAGCAGGGGGAAGGTAGGTGGCGGGGGATGGCGGGGGGAAGGTAGGTGGCGGGGGGGCGGCTGCGGGGGGGTTGCAGAGCAGGGCTGCTTTGCTCCAGAGCCCCCCCCCACTGGCACGAGAGGGGGGCGCTAAATATAATTTCGCCTAGGGCGCCAAACTGCCCTGCACCGGTCCTGCGCATAGTCCTGCTGCCTATCAAGGACTAAGCAGGCAAGAGCGGCAGACATAATTCCACCTGATCTGGCATTTTATAATAAAACGATTCACAGAACGATCCTATGGCCCCTTGACAGCATCTAGGGGGCCACAGAATTGTTCAGATTCCCAGCTCTGAGTTCAGAAAACCATTCCGACCTCAGCTGGAGATTCACACTCCGATCCCCCCCCCTTGCAGCCAGAGCAGAAAGAACCACACTGGCTGCTTCTCCGAGTTCGCAAGGTGACCTCGGAGAAGGGGTTTAGTGGGCGTTCCTGGGGGCAGGAAGAGGAGGAGACTGGAACCACCAAGATATGACGTATCCTGGCGGTGCCTCAGCCTCCTTCTGTCCCCCTCCAAAGTGCTGCAGTTAGACAGCCAAAATCAGCTGTCTGGCTGTTCTGCAGGGTGGGAGGAGTGCAGAAGTGACCTTCACTTCCACACTCCTTCCACTAGTCTGCACAGGATGCCCATAATCCTCCAAGTTCGGAGGGATACAGGCAATTCCCATAGGATTGCTCCTAACACACTACCATTAACTAGGAATTACAAGAATTTTGTTGAAGTTCACAAATGCTGAGCTTGCACCACTCACAATTCCAAAGGCAAACGGGAGCATGTTGTTGTTGTTTTCCCCAGGGGAAAGCCTGCTAATTCTCAAATTTCCAATAGTGTTCAAAAATGCATATTTTGAAAAATGTGTACTTTAAAATGCAATCCCCCCCCACAAAATACACATGTTCACTCTCAGGCAATGGGGAGGGAAGTGCATTTGAAAAAATGCACACAAAAATCCACACGACACACGTTCCCATTTGAAAATGCACACTTTTCCCGTTCAGGCGAAAAGAAAAACAGCTGGCAAATGAGAGCAGGAGCGAGACTAGCCGAGCTGTGATGTGGGGTTCAGAGAATCTCAGTGACCTGAAGCATCACTGGTTCTGCCATCCTTTCCATTAACTAAACTAGCATAAATGTTTTCATATGGCATCTCCCATTGTCTGCGTGCAAATGTTACCATGGTAAAGGCACTTAAGATGATAAGTACAGTAGCTACAAAATAGCTCTTAAATTCTCTGGATTTACTATATGATCAGTTTCTATTGGGGGGGGATATAGTTAGGAGTATCATTTCTCAGCAACTTTCTTCTCTTGTTAGATTGGCCCAAAGACAGGAAGGAAGAAACACACTTTTTTTCTTTTCTTTTCTTTTCTTTTTTTTACAAAGATTCACAAAATAAGGAAGCGTATAATGACTGACCTCATTTTTTTGCCTGGCCTCATTTTTCTGCAAGTCACAGCAAGGTGAGTCAGCTTGGTCGCATTCAGATATTTTATGTATTCATGTATTGAAATATATTGTAAACTTGTACCAAAACACCGGGAAAGGGAAGAGTTCTTCATTTCTAATTGCTTTTTTTTAAAAAGAATAACTGCAAAATAACAATGCAGCAGAGGAAAGAACTGAAATTTCAGAAGCTATAGTGACACTTGATGACCTTTTAATCCTTATAGGAAAATACTTGAATTTCCGAAAGCTTTTTTTTTTTTAAATGCACAAACATTTATTGTTAAATAAATGTGTTTGTTTTGCGCATGCACACACACACACACACACACACACAAACTTCTCTAAGGGAGTCCAAACTATTCTGGCTAAGGGTCAAACAACATTTTACTTTAAAGGCATAAAGAGCCATCGTATCTTTATTTTTTTTACACTGGGGAGGATCCCAAAATCTTTCAGCACACCCCATGCACAGCTACGGGACTTAGAAAAGCCCCCCATAGCCATGTGGGAAGTGATTATCAGTAAAACCGCTGTGGTGAGGGAAGATTTAAACTTCCCTTCCCTGCAAGGGTGTGGGGGATCCTAATAAAATGCAGGCTTGAATCTTAATCTTTCTATAACAGAATTGGTGATAGTACACTGCACCAACTGGTCCAGTTGACACGAAAGGTGACATGTTTTGGAGAACTTCAAGGATTGTATTGAGAGGGTGAAAGTGAATAGTAAGTAGGGTAATACAATCCTATAAATGTGTTTGTTGGTGGGGGGTTTGCTTGCCTGCCTGCGGGTCCCAGGAACTTCCATGCTCCAATATGTTCTGCTCTCAGGTCAGCACACAACAGACACAGGTAGGATGATAAACAGATTCCTCTTTATTAAGAACAGCACATGGAAACATAAACTTTGGGTAGCAAAGCTTATGCAGAGTTCCACATGCTCTAGCACAAGGGTGGGCAGAAAGTAGATCTCCAGATGTTTTGGACTTCAACTCCCAGCATTCCTTACCATTGGCCATGCTGGCAGGGGTTGAATTCCAAAACAACTGGAAATCTACCTCTGCACCTGTTCTTACATATACACACAGCCAAACCACACATTACACTAATTGTGTTGTGTGCAGCTGAAGGTTAGCTTTTTATTTATTCTAGAGTAAGCATGCATGGCCCTAGTTTGGATTGGGGCTGTTGTGCTCTGGGAGTGGAGGGTTAAACCTTGCCCACTTTTCCCTCCAAAATCACCCCATGGGGGGCTAACACCCCCCCCACACACACACACAGGGGGGATTCCAGGGGGAAATGGGAAGAAGAGTTAATCCTCAGTGCTCACATTCCAAATCAGGCTCATGTGCACTTACACTAGAGTAAATAAAAAGCTAACCCTCAGCTATACACTACTCAGTGTGTGGTTTGGCTCACAGAGGCAGAACAAACAAGAGCCATGCCCCATGGGACTAAACCACACTATGCAAGTATCAGAGGAGAAACGGGACTGTTCCAGTACAGGCACCTTAAAGATACATTCAGTATACCACAAATCCCACATAATTACTGTCTCTTCTGGGATGGAGTTTAGGCAAAGGGATTTGTCAATTTGGGATGCCCATCTCTGCCCTATAGATGCTGCTGGACAACATCTCTCATCAACATTGGTCATTAGCCATGCTGCCTGGGGCTGATGGGGGTTCAAATCCAACAACATCTGGAAGGTCACAGGTTCTCCACTCCTGAGTTAAAAGGATCAGCTGGAAGACCTTTGCCTGAGGGCCACTGCTAGTCAAAGTAGACAATGTTGAGCTAGATGGACAAATGGACCTGGTGCAAGGGAGATCCCTACATTCCTTACTCTATCAATTAAGCCTAACAAAATTTGAACAAGGCATTCCCAAGCAGAAAATAAAGCAGGGGAGGGGCAAAAATAGGAGAGTGATTTATTAAGGAAAGGTATCAGAAAGCATGAATTGTCCCTGATAAATAGGGGTGGTTAAAGCATATGGGGCTGTGATTAGCTTCTGTGGCCCAGGACCAGCCTAACCATAAGACAGAGTAAAGTGGTCACCTCAGGTGGCAGATGCTGGGAGGTGGCATCAAGGTGTTGGAGGTGAGAGCTGTGTGCCAAGTGGTGTACTGGAGGATGCTGTCCCATTGTCAGTACTGAAGAAAGATCCAACTGCCAATCCACTTGGCTTTTGTACATGGAATGGGAGAGGGCACCATCTTGTCCTTTGCCTCAGGCAGCAAAATGTTTTGGGGTGGCCCTGCAGAGGCTAGAACTTGTCTTGTGCAGGCCTCTTTAAATAAATTCATTCCGGATGACTCTGTACAACTCTGATCTGAAGCTGTTTGGCAACACTTCAGTATTACGCCTTGTCGCCTTGTCAGTATTTTATTTTTAAAAAACATCTAAACTTGCATGATTTGAAATGGGGGAAAAATACACTTTGTACATTACTAAATTCAGAAATGTGACTTGTTTTCCCCCCTCTGCTAGTACAACATGGAAGATACAGATGCAGAAAATGATCTAGAATTATATTTCCTTTAGCAATAGAAAGAAAGATAGCACTTCATAGCAGGGTCAACAATCTGCCATAGGCATCTACTTTGCCGGAAAGAAAATAACTTCCCTTGTAGAATTCTATTAACCCCTTTACTGAGATGCCAACGATTTAATCCTTCTTCTATCTACCGTTGCCCATTTATAAGCTGTTTTGTAGATTTGGTTCTATGCCAATTAAATGCAACACTTCAGTTAGTATCGAAAATCTAAATATTATTGCAACACTTATTGCATATGGAACACTGCAATAAGATTCCATTATAACTAAGGCTTCAATCCTATACACCCTTACTTAGGCGTAAGACCCATTGAACTCAGTGGGGCATACTTCTGAGTAAACATGCATAGGATTAGGATTGTGCTGAAAATGACTGACATGTTGACATGTAGACAATTGCACTGTAAAAGAATGTGCTATAGAAACTTAAACATATTTGGCTACGTATATATAAAAATGCCATAAAGAAGACACCAGAATTCAAGTATAATGTATAATCAGATCTAATATTCTTTTCCTTGAGTGTAGGATTCTTGCTTGTTAATTTTATCCTGGCGGGCCCTGTCTCTCTCATCCCCACCCCCTGGAAAAAACCCCTTAACCCCTCTGTCGGATGTTGATTTCCTGACCTCGGAGAGGCACCCGGCAAGCTGGTGAAGGGGGATCGGAGCGTGGATGGATCCCCATCCACAAGGTCAGAGCACTGTCTCCATCCTTGGATCTGCGAATCTTAATTATCCTTTGCCCTCCCCCCCCACCTCAGATGCTGTCTAGGGGCCATAGGAGCGCTCCCTTAGCCGTTTAAGTTATTACATATGGTATGTTAAAGTTTTTATATTATGTTTTGTAATTTTTGTCTCTCGCCTATTAAGCCTGCTATTTTAGATATGCACATGTTTTATTATATATAACTACATGTGCAAATGAGTAATGACCAGGTGAGCCAGAAATATTTTGTTTATGCCAATGGAAGTTGCATAAAAGTCTCTCAAGTATCTTCTTATATCTGCCTCTTGAAGAGGTATCAGATAAGTCACCTCCTAACTTCCAGTTCAAAAAAACCCCTCCTCACTTGCCCCGCTGATGAATACTGGACAGTTTCTATTGACTCCCTCAAGCGATGTATCTCCCCTGAGGCTAATACAGTTTCTGTCAGGTGGTAGTAGCACCTGCACATGGACTTAAATGCATCCTTTTCCAACCCAATCCTACAAGTTGCCTTGGCCGATAAAGCCTCTCTATACAAAGGCACTTCACAGTGTCACCCCCCAAAATCTGCAAAGGTGGGTTTTGGCAGGTAAGTAGGAAAGAAATCATTGTTCTGAACCATCTTGACCGCGTAAATCACATACAGCATGTGCCGTGCCTGCCCACCTGAAGGCACCAGTTCATGCAATCAGTGCCATGAGCCTACAAGAGACCCCTCAATGAAATTATCTCTAGGCAGGGTGGGGGGTCCATTCACTTTGCATTTTAATGTGAGCTTAGCTTAATGTTACACTTCCGGGTCAATATGTGAACCAAAACTCCGCTATCCTTCGAAATTCACACTTCTCCAGATTTTGCAATGGAGTTCTCCAATCAAAAGATGTGTACGTAAATGCATACAGTAAGAGAAACCGCACGTAAAAAATTGAATATTCGTGAAAACAACATTCAAAAATGCCTTATACTGAGAAAATTGCTTTTTAAAATGTGCATATTAGGCCAAATTCCCCCCCCCAAAAAAAATTGTATAGGGGGGATTGGTTTTTTGTTTGTTAATTAGTTTGCTTGTTTGCTTGTTTGTTTGTTTTATCGGGTCCTAATATGTTTTATTAGAACCCAGCATCTCATTGTAACTGTTTTTAGGGTGCAACCCTATTGATTACACCCTTGATGGTCGTAAGCCCCCAAACTCAGAGGCTTACAAGCATCCAGCGCAGAGCGGGAGGAGCAGTAGAGGCAATTTCTGCATTTCAGCTAGGCAGCCGAAATCGAGGTGCTTTGGAGAATGAGGGAAGGAGGCCGGAGCACCGCCAGGATACATCATATCCTGGCGGGCCCTGTCTCTCTCATCCCCACCCCCTGGAAAAAACCCCTTAACCCCTCTGTCGGATGTTGATTTCCTGACCTCGGAGAGGCACCCGGCAAGCTGGTGAAGGGGGATCGGAGCGTGGATGGATCCCCATCCACAAGGTCAGAGCACTGTCTCCATCCTTGGATCTGCGAATCTTAATTATCCTTTCCCCCCCCCCCACCTCAGATGCTGTCTAGGGGCCATAGGAGCGCTCCCTTAGCCGTTTAAGTTATTACATATGGTATGTTAAAGTTTTTATATTATGTTTTGTAATTTTTGTGAACTGCCCAGAGAGCTTTGGCTATTGGGTGGTACAGATTATTATTATTATTATTTTAAATGCATGTATTAGGAGAAATGTGCACAAATGTTCATGCAAACTTAAAAAAAATAATAATCTCAAGAACTGGATAAATGGAAAACAGAGAGGACCTGGAATTGGCAGATTCATCCATCCCTAATTTGATATCCCAAAAAAGCTCACCCACAAACCACTGCAGTTGCAGTATGTAGTCTAAAATAACTTTAAAGGGCTTGAATACTTGTTAATAAAATGATGAAGTACATTGCATGGTTCTGTTTATGACTTATATCCATTCTTCTAGTAGAGTTGGAAAGTTTGCCGAATCTATCCTGTGTTGATTTCCTTCTTGCCCACTAGCTAAAGACTAAACTTTCATGGCTTAATTGCTCTTCAGCTGGGTGAAGCTAATGCTGCATCCTCATAATGCTGCATCCTCATCATAGGCAAAGTCCTGGCTCTTTTACATCTCCGTTGATTCTGTTGCCTCTTTGCTTTTGTTTTCCTATATAGCTTATTCCCTATTCTTCGGACGATTGCCAGTTTTCAAGGTTCCATCAAATGAGATTATTGCCTATCTATGTCATGGTATATGTTCAGTTTTTATTTAGTATGCTGATTTTTTATTGTTTCATTGATTATGTTATTAGCCACATTGAGTTATTTGTAAGATAAACAAGGATGGATTTTTTTTTTTAAAGTAATCGTTAAAATAAGATACATAGTCTTAAGCCTACTTCAGGAAAGGAAGAAGGTAACTCATATGTCAGTGTTCTCCAACCTTGGGTCCCCAGATGTTTTTGGCCTACAACTCCCAGCATGCCCCAGCCAGCATAGCTGGCTGGGGCATGCTGGGAGTTGTAGGCCAAAAACATCTGGGGACCCAAGGTTGGAGAACACTGTCATATGTCCTCTGTTGCAACTCAGAAGAGCAAGACAACCATTCACATTTTCACCACCTGTCTCCTTTCCCCTTTTGAAATAGGTCTCATATCTAGGGCCAGCATCAAGGGTAGGCATGGTTGGGCACCTGCTGAGGGCCCACTGACAAGAACCCTCTGGAGTTGCTCCTCCACCATAGCAACGCGCTTGTTCACCTGCCTCTCATTCTGGCCCAGACAACGGTAGTAGGGAAATGGAGGAGCAGTAGAAGGCACTGCCTACTTGTAGGTCACTGACTCCGCCTCTCAAGCAAGCAAATGGTCATAATGATGAGGAAGTGGACAAAGAGCAACTGCAGTTAGTGAGAATGGTGGTGTGTAGGTAGACTCACTGAGGGAGGGGGCTCAATGAGGGTTTCTTGCCCAACAGCTGTCAGATGTTCATAGGGGCATAGATTGGCATTGCAATTTTTGGTCTAGATTGGGATGCCAGTCACTGGCTTAGCCCTTAGCAGCCAAATCTTAAGACTTGCTGAACTAGCAAATAAATACTTAGAATGATCTTATGCCACCAGGGCCATTAAATGGAATAGGTATTTGGGGCTGGACTGGAATGTACACTGTCTCTCTCTCTCTCTCTCTCTCTCTCTTTATATGCCCCATATAAATGCCCCATAGTACAAGGCGCAGTTTACTTCTACAGAATCATTTGCAACGAAAAGCAAGGCAGGAAAACCTACTTTTTTAAAAATGCTGTCATATACCACTATGAATACTAACCATAGTCAAATCAATCCTCCCAAATTACTGCCTTATTAGACAACCCTTTCTTGTTTTAAAGGATTATGCTCATAACATTTTAATGTTTTAAGGAACACTTAGGTCTGAACATATGCAAACATAAAAGTCTCTGTATGTTTCCGGGGGGGAAGTAATCTACAGTAGGGACCAGTGAAAAGTAGTTTAGTATCTAATTGAACCTATGCGTGATAATCACTCACAAATTCCAGTGTAGTTAAGGGAAATGGAGAATGTAGTTGCTTAGACACAGCTTTTGATACAGGGTATTCAGCAACTTGTATTTGGTTGAATTCTTGTTTTTAGAATGCAAGATCCTCTCCTGGTATAAGGGTTCCTTGTATCTTTTTAGTCATAGAGTGCTTCTACCTTTAACGGCACAATCCTATGGCCACTAGACAGCATCTAGATGACCATAAGATATTTTGGAGTCCCAGCTCTGACCTCAGAAGCTCACTCCAAGGTCGGAGCTGGGACACCGAGCTCGGAGAGCCTTCCCCCTCATCACCTCACATCTGGCATGGAAAGAACAGTGCCTGCTGCTTCTTCGAGATTGCAAATGCAAGCTCAGAGAATGGGTTTTGTGGGCAGGGAGGGGGTGGGGATGGGAGGAGACAAGCGCCGCCACAATAGGAAGTATCCTGGTGGTGCCTCAGCCTCCTTCCCTCGTACTCCAAGGCGCAACACTTAGACAGCCAAAATTGTCTAAGTGTTTTGCAGCTGGGCAGAAGGAGCATGCAGGCAACCTTCACCTCCACGCTCCTTCCGCCCTGCATAGGATTCTCATAATCCTCCGAGTTCAGAGGGTTACGCGGGCATCCCAATTGGTTTGCGCCCTAATTATTCAAAACACTCGGGATACAGGCTGGCTGCTGCACCTCTCTGATACCACCTACCCAGCTTCCTGCTGTGGTCAGCAGGGCTTTTCTTTTGCCCCATAGAAGTGGCAGAAGAGTTTGGGCAAGGCGGATCAGCAGAGAAATGGAACTGGAGGTACAGGACTGTATCAGGCTGAGGACCAGTCAACCCTACTTGTATGATATTTAGGACTTAAGGATGGATGAATCAGTCTATTGCCAGTTCATGTTAGTTTGGCATTTATTCATAAGTCCATTCCATCCAACTTCTGCATCCATCTGCAATTTTATTTATTTATTTCTTATATTTATTAATCGCCCATCTGGCCGGTCATCCAGCCACCCTGGGCGATGTACAATTAAAATACAATAAAACAATACAATAAAATATAATAATTAAAACAATATTAAAAATTCTTTTAAAAACCTAGCCTACCCCATATTCCCGCCTGAACAGCCATGTTTTTAATGCACGGCGGAAGCTCATCACAGAGGGGGCATGGCGAAGGTCACTAGGGAGGGAGTTCCATAATGTGGGGGCCACCACAGAGAAGGCCCTCTTCCTAGTCCCCACCAGCCTGGCTGCTCTGGCTGATGGGATAAGGAGAAGGCCGTCCGTGGCAGACCTTGTTGAGCAGCCTACTTGATGTTGCCGGAGGCACTCCTTGAGATAAACTGGGCCGGAGCCGTGTAGGGTTTTAAAGGTCAAAACCAACACCTTGAATTTGGCTCGGCAAGCAACTGGTAGCCAGTGCAACTCATTAAGCACTGGCGTGATGTGATCACGCCGGCGGCTGCCCTTAATCAGGCGAGCCGCCGCGTTCTATACCAGCTGAAGCTTCCGAACCATCTTCAAGGGTAACCCCACGTAGAGCGCATTACAGTAGTCTAGGCGAGAGGAGACCAAGGCATGAACCACTGATGGAAGCAGGTGATTAGGAAGGTAGGGGCGCAGCTGCCGTATCAGATGGAGTTGATACAGTGCCGCCCGGCTCACAGCTGCCACCTGAGCCTCCATGGACAGCTGGGAGTCTAGAATGACCCCCAAGCTGCAGACCTGGTCCTTCAGGGGTAGATGTACCCCATTCAGCACCAGGTCAACATCCCCTAACCTCCCCTTGTCCCCCACCAGAAGTACCTCGGTCTTGTCGGGGTTCAGTTTCAGCATGTTCCTTCCCATCCAGCCAGCCACTGACTCCAGGCACTTGGACAGGGTCTCAACGGCCAACCTTGGTGAGGACTTAAAACAGAGGTAGAGCTGCGTGTCATCCGCATACTGATGACACTGCACCCCAAATCTCCTGATGATAGCTCCCAGCGGCTTGAGGTAGTTGAATAACATCGGGGAGAGGATGGAACCCTGCAGCACTCCACAAGTGAGCAGCCGAGGGTCCGAAGCCTCCTCCCCGAGAACTACCCTGTGATACCTTCCAGAGAGGAAGGACCAGAACCACTGCAATACAGTGCCTCCCAAGCCCAAGCCCTCCAGACGGTCCAGGAGGATACCGTGGTCAACGGTATCAAAAGCCGCCAAGAGGAGGACTAGAAAGGAGCATTCGCCCCTATCCAAAGCCCTCCTCATATCATCCACCAAGGCGACCAAGGCCATCTCCGTCCCATGTCCAGACCTGAAGCCCTACTGGCACGGATCTAAATAATCGGCTTCATCCAAGTGTGCCTTCAACTGAGCACCCACCACCCGCTCGATCACCTTGCCCAGAAATGGTAAATTGGAGACTGTTGTTTAAATCCTGGGGATCCAAGGAGGGCTTCTTTAGAAGCAATCTTATTACTGCCTCCTTGAGGGCTGATGGCATCACTCCCTCCTCGAGGGAGGCATTCACCACCGCCTTGATCCCCTCACCCAGTCTCTCCCTACAGCTCATGATGAGCCAGGACGGGCAAGGATCAAGCAAGCAAGTGGTCGGCCTCACAGATGAAAGCACCTTGTCCACTTTATCAGAAGGAAGAAGCCGGAACCGATCCCACAAAACCGGTCTGCCATTGGCCTCCTCCCGCTCACTCCCTGTGTCCACGACGTACGATATCCCACTCCTAATCCGATCGATTTTATCTGCGAAGTGCTTCGCTAAAGCCTCACAGGAGGCTTTTGACTGTTCCAGTGGGTCTGGAGCGACTGGACCGACCAGACTCCAGACCACTTGGAACAGCCTCCTGGGTTGCATGTGAGTGCAAAAGCAAACACAAAAATTCACATGTATTTTTGTATGAAATTTCCCGTAACATATGAATTTTGTATACAGTTTCCCCTAATAGACGCATTTTTGTATGGGACTTTTCCTAATATACACATTATTGTACACTATCTTTGAGCCAAGAACTGCATAGCAACATTTGGAGAGGGGCACAATTTGAAAGATAACTGTGTTCCGATCCACATATTAGTCTCAGTCATGTGAATTAGGAGATTCACATAAAAATGAGGGTCCAACTAAACTCTCCCCCATTCCTACTTCTACTCTGTGTTGAGACAGTAAAGAAGCAGTCACTGACACTTAACATACATTAATTATTATCTGTCCCTATCAAATTTGTATCATTTGAGCTGAGACAAGAAGGCTAATAGAGCAGGTACAGGAGATGAAATAAATCAAAGTCAGTACAGATGAAGCAGCCTAGCTTTATGCTCATTAATAAACACCAGATGAAACTAGAAAATACAGTAGGCAACAGCATAATTAGTGCAGGGATCTGATTGTTGATCACAGTGTGACCACTGCATTCTCTTTTGATTAAGCGGGGTGGAATTATATCATACAGAAAGAAGATGAAAGCAAACAATACTTTCAGCACAGGGTGAATAAAAGCAACCAAGGAACAATGCAAAGGGATGGCTTCAACTATGCCTGAATAAACTGCTATGTCTGACAGCTGAGCTTCCCATATCTCCCTGGTGGTCTGGCTTCAGAGGTTGTAGTAGCTTGTTGCTATGTGAACCAAAAGAAGAGCAATGAGCTTCCCAAATGCTGTCTTCTGCTCCCCAGTGTCTTTATTGACTCTTTGGGGATTGTGCGTGGTACCCCTTGCTTTAATACAGGTAACGTCCAGATCGGAACAACAAGGTTGGCGGCAGATGAGCTCCACTTGGAATAAAAGCAAAACATTTATTAGTAGTCCTATCCCCCACCGTTAGAGTCCTTTCATATGAAATAAAAGAAGAAATCTGTGTTTTGATCAGGCCTTTTCAAAACAACAACTGAGCAGTGGTTGTTGCTTTTTTTTCCTGTGGCTCCTCAAGTGCTTGTTTTGAATGAAAACTGGCACACACACATGCTCTAAGGGACATGAAGCAGCTATCCCTTAAAATCATAATAATACAGAGACTTTCCAAAGCAAACCAAGCTGATATTTGCCCATGGTAATGACATCACTGATAGCATGCAAATTAAAATTTAATTCAGTTTAAAACCACTTCTGTTTCATCCTGAGTAAGATGAGTAAAAAGAAAAAGAAAGAAAGAAAGAAAGAAAGAAAAGAAAAGCAGGGGGAGGAAAAATACACCTTTGGAAATATAATTTGTATTTACATACTGAGAAGGCAGCTTCCTTTGTAATCCACAGAGAGGGCTGCTTTCTGAATAATGCTAGCTAGTTTCTGCAGAATGCCGAACCATTTAAAAGTAAAATTAAATACAGATGGAATGTAACTACAATAAAATGCATTATGCACCATACTCTTTTAAGAGGTCTCTAAGGGAGAACATGACACGACTGATTTAAATGCCATCGTCATGATTCAAAGACTCGTAACATCTCAGCAGAAGACTGTGCAACCTGAACAATTGAACCTGGAGAGTAGAAACGTCTCACCAGCTCCATCAGGTAGGACCTGAGGGGGGGGGGGGCGTGCAGAAGGTGCCTAGGTTCAGAATGGGTGCCTCCTTTACTTGATTACTTACTTATCCTCCAGGAAAGTCAGAGTGGCTTACATGTAGTTCTGGGGCAATCTGACAATGCCAGACTTGCTTTTCACACGTTACTCACATGAAAGCAGCATTGTGCAATTACTGAGTGGTGCCATGCTTCTGGTCCTCACTCTGGCATCAGGCATGCTGCCTGACATCCATACTCACATGCATCCACACATCAGTGTGGTCATCTTCAGCAATGGTATAGTGGCAAATTTTGAAGTGCAGGTGCTCTTCATGACAGTCTTCATCTCCATGCCGCCAATGAGAATCCCAAGGAGAGCTACATGGCTCGGGACCACAATACCTGATGGAGTGCCTCTCCTGGCAAGAGTGTCCCCATATACTATGATCATCATCGAAGGCCCTCCAGGTGCCTCCTCCAAGGGAGGACTAGAAGTTGGGAATGAGGGAGAGGGCCTTCTCAGTGGTGGCCCCCCAATTATGGAATTATCTCCCCAGTAAGGCCTGCCTGGTGCCAACATTGTTATATTTTCGGCTCCAGGTTCCTCTTTTCTCAGGCATTTGGCAGTTTTTAATCAGGTCTTGAATTTTTCTTGTTGATTGTTTTAAAATTGTTTTTAGATATATGTGTATGTGTATGTGTGTTGTATGTTTATATGTTTGTACATACCGTATATGGTTTTTATAATGTAGTTTAAAGGTTTTAATCTTTGAAGATTAAAGAGAGCTTCCCAAAGAGCTTCAGCTATTTGGACAGTTTAGAAATCGAATAAATGAAATAACGAAATGAAATTAAAATTCAGGCATCCATATCAACAAACCAATTCTATTACCGGTAATTTTCATCTCCAGGTCTTTTGTAAAGCGAATGGATCTTAATTGCTTATTCAAGACCACGCCACCCTAACATAGTTTGCATTAGAACAAGGGACAATAAACTGTTGCTGGGAAAATGGATTTTGGACGGCTGCTTGAGCTTTCTGGAAAGCCACCTAGAGGATTTAGCCAGGATTTTCCTCCTCGGGGCTTTCCAAAACTGCTGCCTGCTGAGCACCTGAAAGCTGAGTGAGGCATTTTTGGTTTGGGGTTGTTGTTGTTAAAAGTTCTTTTAACAAGAAGGAAGAAAAAGAACTTCTCACTCAGCTTTCAGGCACTCAGCAGGCAGCAGTTTTGGAAAGCCCTAGCGGAGGAAGTCCTGGTTAAGTCTTCTAGGGGCTTTCCAGAAGCTCAAGCAGGCAGCAGGCAGCCAGAGAGGCTGCAGGGGCAGAATAGGGGGAAATGCTAAAATAAAGAGCACACACCAAATCCTCAGCCACCTCCTTACAGTAAGGTAAGCACTGAAGCCCTGCACCCTGAAAAAAATCTCCAAAATTCTCATCCCTTTCCACAGTTTTCAGGTGCAATTTCTTTTGGCCGATCCCCAACAAATGGTCAAAAATAAATAGATTGGAAAATTCGGCACAGTGTTACTTCTCTTGCCCATAGTTTTTCCCCAGCAACTCCTCTACCCCCCCAACCCCGGTTTTGTCTTGTTTGTTTTTGTTTTTGTTTTTGTTTTGCACAGGCTACAGACTCGTGCTTTATCCCAGGAAACACCCATCTGTGACCTCTGCTGTAGGGACAGTATCTGAAGAAAGGTAAGACACACTTCTCCTTGCCTCCACCGCTTCTCCACTTCAGAGTACACCTTCTCGGTGCACATTTGCAAAGGAGAAACTTAAGCCCCATTGATTTCAGTGGATCCCCTCTAAGTCTGGACCAACCCACTGTTTCAATGAGGTAACTGTTTCTCCAGTGCTTTTGCCCTTTAGCTCCTTTGGCATTATCTAGCCAAAGATTGATCATTCCCAGATCCTTTAGATTTCAATGGGAATATTTTAGGTTTGTGCTTAACTTTCCCGCTGAAATCAATTGGACAAATGTGCTTGGACAAATTGTGCCCCTTGATCCTGAGCATTCAGCTTGGCATATCTGCCTGAAATGATAGTGTGATATGCATGTGACATGGTTGATTGCACTGTACTGGCCTGCTAGTTGGCGATACACACCATACTAAGCACGTATATTCTGATAGATCACACCTGAGGAGAGTACTTAGATTTCTGATCTTTATTCAACCTTGAAACTCAAACCAAAGGAAGATTTCCTGTTGTAAAGCAGCAGCTGAGATTGAGCAAGAATGCAATATCCTATGAATACATGAAATACACACACAGAACTGCTCATGCAGCTAAATTTTACCCATCTGTGCCTAATTCATTCACTTGCTCACAGCCAATCTGTCAATTTCTGATATCCTGTAAAATGAGGTGCAGTCATGTTTGTCCATTACAGTGTATGGACTTAAGTGAACAAGATCAGGCAGCTACTAACCTTAGCAATTTCTAGACCTTATCTTCAATCATATATTTATTTTTAGGGAAATTGGAGTTTTTCATATGTATCTCAGACTTGAAAAGCTGCATTGCCAATCATTTCTGTCCCTGCCTGTTCAGAAGACATCCAAGAAAACTGAATCTAATTTTGTGCCATCAACCTGACATATATTTTTTTTCATTTAAGTTCCCTTGTTGTCATTCTTGTTGTTGTTTTAAGACAGCCCTCGGCATAATGCTTTGGAATGCTTCTGCTTTGATAGTCATTAGCTGCACATCTGGTCAAAACATTTTCCACATGTTGGCGGTTGGAGTGAAATTTTGCAAGAACCCGTGACTCAACGGAATATTAGTAAAATGTTTCAGTCATTCGCTGCCATTTAAAATGTCCATGCGGACTTGTCAGTGCAGCTTTTGAAATGTAACAAATTAATATCCTTACTTTGTTTTAATTTGTGGACAGATGGTATGAATAGGGCTGAGTGATGCACAGTGCTGTCCCTTGGCTTGTCAAGACTTATTTACAACACAGGAGCTGTCCTCTGATGGCTGATTATCTGCTTCATTTAGTAGGAGGGAAATTAACCTCTGGTTTCCATGCTGATGACTCAGCAGGTAGTGTACCACTAATGCTAAAAAATAGGACCAGGAAGGCATTGGTCTTCAACCCTAACAAGGCCCATTAAAGAGCCAAATTGCTTTATTAAACCCAGGAGATAGAAGCAATCATTTCAAGCCAGTAGCTGGAAATAATAAAGTTTGAAAAAGATGAGGGAAATGAGTTTTGCCACTGTGCATAACCCAAAAAATATGCATTATTTCAGGTGCCTTTTAATTTTAAACATTCCAGCAAATGAATATAGTTGAAACTGACATGCCTACTCAGTTTGAAAAAGGAATCAGAAGAGATACAGGAGATTATATGTTTCTGCAGCTCTATTGCTTTCTGCTTTCTCATATGGCTCCGTGTAAATACAATATGAAATACAATATGAAAATACAATTCAGTCTCCATCATCTTTGTAAAACAGCTTGATGCTAAGTATACTGGATGTACAACTCCTGATACTGGGTAATAATACCAAAGCAGTAATCCTCTGACCAGTGCAGCAGATTAAATCCTCACTAAAGAGAACCCCTTTCTAATGATAATGTTTGGGAATGCTCCATGAAGAGTCAGGAGAAACACTATGGGAGTGTTGTCTCACCCATATTTAACTCAGCTAAGCAGAAAATAAA
Source organism: Shinisaurus crocodilurus (assembly GCA_021292165.1). Taxonomy (NCBI): domain Eukaryota; kingdom Metazoa; phylum Chordata; class Lepidosauria; order Squamata; family Shinisauridae; genus Shinisaurus; species Shinisaurus crocodilurus. The sequence continues at coordinate 228,158,921 of CM037879.1, forward strand.
GAATAAGAGCTAGTCTAAGAGATAGTTTACATTACAATGCAGGTTACCTCATTTCTAGTTTACAGAAAATTTTCATGCTTCACCTTCCTCCCAAACTGGACCTTCTTTCCTTGTCCATTGCAGGGATATAAGTGGGTAACTGGGCTGGCTTACATCCATAGGTTGGGCATGCTTACCTGTCACCAACCTTACTAGGATTGTCCATGTTCATTCACTTTTTAAATATCTATTGTGGAATTTAATTATTTTGGGAATTGCATGATGTTTACAAGGGCAGGACTCTGTTTTCCACTGCCTAGTAAGTTCCTGTCCCTGTTTTATCCTAATGTTTGCCTTTTGGTGATACCTTTTAAAATGTCCATTAGTGTACTATGCTAGAGTTGTCAATCTCCAGTGTTCGGCCTGAGGGTCTCTAGAACTTACATTTCTGAGTAGGAGATGAATACATCTTGCCTATGAAAATGCATATAAATGCACACACATGAACACTAACCATGAAATATTGCCAATAATACAGTGAATAATACTTAGTTCTAGCATATAGTTAACCATGATTTAGCATATTTTTAACCAAAAGAACAACAGCCTTCTTCATTTTTAACTCACTTCACTTTTAAAATTCTAAAATTCAATGGAATAAAATGCTGTGGAATTAAATGGAAAAAAATTCAATGAAATTTTAATTCAATAATTCTATTTAATGGCTAAGTGAATACAGCAGCTGGCACAGAAGAAGCTTCAGTACTGTGTAACTATTGGAGCAGGCAAGCTCAAGCAGAGAACCAGGCTATTAGAATAGGAGCGTTACAAGCATCTTATCTGTGAAATGCTGCCTGCCGGGTACGGAACTGGCATTACACACTGCCCATGTGTGCCTGGGTGCACAACCTGCAGCCCTCGGCCACTCCCTGTGTGACCCCCAAAGCTGGCAAGACCCCACCCACTTTTCCCCACAGCTCAGCTGATAAACTGGGTTGTGGTTGGGGGGAACTGCTGTTCCCTGTAAGGTGGCCACTTATGAATTGCCAAAAAGAGGACAAAAGAAGATACAATTTCCATACAATTTGCATATATATATATATATATATATATGGATGCAAATTAATCACTATAATTTGAATATAAAATACATCTCACAATTGTGGAGAAGGCAATGGCCAGGTGACCTGTGCACCTGCTCAGTCTGCTGTCTAGGTGCTCAACATTGATGAACAGCTCCAAAGAAGGCCCCTGGGCTCTCCCTTCTTTGGGTTCTTAATCTTTAAACCAGACTTGGACTGGCCAGCCTTTCAAATGTCTTCAAATAGAGGACTGTCCTCTAACAGCCCTTTAATAGAGGACAGTCTTCTGTAAAGTGGGACACATACCACCCTAGTCTCCTGGCTTCTGAGATCACTGTTTTCCTGCTGCAACCAGGCAAAGAAAGAAACAAGAGGCTTGTTGGTGATCACTGGGGGATTGCAGAGGCTTTCACCTGCACACACACACACCAGTCCCCAGATTTCAGCAGACAGGGCTGGGAGTCCCCATCCCTGCATGCTGAGGGGGTGGAAGTGTGTGTGTGTGCGCGCATGTGTGGCTCCCAGGCAACACGCCCCTTGGGGCTGAAAAGGTTGTGCACTTTTTGTGCTTAGAGCCTCAGCCCACATTGCTCCCTTTCACCGATTCTGTCCACATGGGTGATGGGATGACAGGGATGACCAGGGAAGACTGTGTCACCTGCAGGTCCCTAGATTCAGAGTTGGGATGTCCTGGAGAAAAAGAATCTAGTTTTTCTAGGAACACACCCTGGAAAGTGTGGAGGGGGGGAAGCTTCTGTGTGGACACCCTTGCAGATCTGAACTGCAATGTATTCGAGTTTTGCAATGCAATGCACTGCATTGCAATGCAGTGCAATGGCACACAGTCCAGCTATATATGTCACAACAGCTTAAGGCAGAACCCCAAATTATTGCATCATGGGTGGTAAGTAGACTCATATGGATATGCCTCCAATATCTTGTGCCATACATAGTGTGCAGAGAGAAATATATGGGTGGGCATAAAGGCAGAGGCTCAACCCACATAGGATGGCTCTGATGGCTTAAATCAGGGTTGGGCAACTTGTGGCCCTCTAGATGTTTTGGCCTATAACTCCCATGATCCCTCACCATTGGCTAGGGTGCTTAGGGCTGATGGGAGTTGTAAGCTAAAACATCTTGAGGGCCATAAGTTCCCCACGCCAGGCTAGCGTGGTTAGTGCAGGATTCCTTTCTCTGCCATTCTCTCATCCTTCCACATTTTATTTGCCACTCTTCAAATAGCTGCAATTTGAACTATACAGTAGCACAATTTTCTTGCTGTGCATACACAGGTTCCCAGATATCTTGTGCTTACACGCTGTGGGTCAGATGTCATTAAAACAACTCATGGGTAATCTGCAATGAGCACTAGCATACATACTCACAGGCAACCCCAAGAATAATACAAGAAATCTAGCCCTCGACTTCTCTCCATTTTTCTTCAAGAAAAGATATCAATATCCCATTAGAAATGTTATCAGCATTTATATATGATGCTGGCATACTGCATAGGTGTTGGATGCCATTCACATGATGTGTTATTGTAAGGCAACAAGAGGCTCCTGAAGCATCAACAAAAAACCCTCTCTACTGATCATGTACAATCTTTTAAGGTGTGGGGGGGAAAGTACCTGATTACTCCTGTGTGGTTTTGGAGAGATGTAGCACTCTGAATGCCTGTTTTTCTTTAGAAAAGTGAATGTTGGAAGAAGAAGAAAAAAGCATGTTAGTAAACACCAGATGGGAGTTTTCAACTAAGTTCTAAAGATTGTCTTGAGGAATTTTTAAAATGTAGGAAGCTCAGGGATTCTTGTTATGAAAACAGCTTAAGGGTGTTTGTTCTCCAAAGGCTTTCAGTCATTATACCAAAGATATATTTTTTAACCTATGCTGTTCTTTGAAATCAAAAGTGTTGTTCAAAGGGTATGCAAATCTTTTGTGGTGTGTGTGCATGCCCGCTTGCACAGATGAGAACTGTTTATTCAGTTCTCTCCCACAGATACCTCAGAGCATAGATTGCATTAAAAGCACCTCAAAAGAGGAAACCTTGGTTAATCGGATCACTTGATCCTTAACACATATCATTCAAAAGGTTGCAATGCAAGTTCTTTGCTTCCAGTGTTTTAGGGCCAAACTAAACATTCATTAAAGCACAAATAGTGGAGCTCTACATGCTAAATTCCTCTAGTCTCCTGAAAGCACACTTGGCCCCAATTCAGATAGGGACTATAGCACTCTGGGGAGGAGGATTTAAGCTACACACACACACACACACACACGCACACCTATAGAGAAGTTTAAAAAAAGAAAAAAGTCACCACTGGAATCAGTGGAGGCCTATTTTATTTTACTTTTTTTTAAAAAACCCTCCGCAGGGAGTTGCAATTTCACACGAAAAGAAAGGCGGGGGGAGAAGCGTTAATCCTCCTGTCCTGGAGCACCACAGTCCCAGTCCAAATTGGGGCCACATGCACTTACAGGAGAGTAAATAAAGCTAACACACATAGTTTCCATTATGCATGCTTTAACAAACGTTTGGCTATTAGTTCCCCTAGGACAGGAGCTAAAACCTGGTGCCCTCTAGATGTTTTAGACTACAACTCCCATTAGCCCTAGCCAGTATGTCCAATCATCAAGGATTATGAGAGTTGTAGTCCAAAACATCTGGAGGGTACCAGGTTGCCTACCCCTGCCCTAGAAGATTTCTCAGCAGCCTTGTAAAATTCCGAGGTCTTTTCTTCATTGATTTGACTGATGCCTCAGATTCAACAGCTCATGCTGGATATTACGGCTCTCAGGAGTAAAGCAGGTTCTGGAAAAAGTCCATTAGAGACATGAGAGATGCAGGAATGTGGGTGCCCAGAGGGGAGGAAAAAGCAAGAAATGTTTTTTTCTAGATTGATGGAGCAGCCCATGTGAAGCCTTTTCCTGCTCCCATCAGGATCCAACAAGAACTGTTCTGCCTCACCTTATTCCACCCCCTTCTGCTCCTTTCTTTTCCAGATTTATCTTCCCACTAGATCAGCGCTTGTCTTCACAAGAGATTTAAACCTTCCCACAGAACATCTGTGCTAAAACCACAGCTACACTTTAGGCATTCAAATTAAAATGTGTGTTATTTTGGGGAAGTTGAAAGAGTTATAAAGCACCAACATAATTGGTGAGTGAGCAGCAGCAAACTGTTTGAAGACAAAGTTGTGTATGCCATGCAACCTACCCTGCCCCCACCCTAAGCTAACCTGCTCCCTTCAGATGCAGTAGAAGAGTTGAAGTAAGATTCAACTCCTGTCCAGTTGGCTTCTGTAGGTGGAATGGCAGGCAGAGGCACTATCTTGTCCTTTGACTCAGGCAGCAAAATGTCTTGGACCAGCCTTGGACATCTTTCTAGCATTTGCTTAGTTTACAGATATATAAGCAGAGCATAAGAGGGGGCCAAGAGGCACTGCTATAAGGCAGCAGATTCACTGACTCCACCTTTCACCCTGAGCTGCTTCACCTTCAGCCAACTCCTTCTCTTTCTTGTGCCCCTTTCCAGGGATGTTGAAGAGTCCATGGTCTCGAGTCACGAGTCGAGTCACGAGTCTTTGGACCCAAGTCCGAGTCCGAGTCCTTGGTCCAAAATGGTGACTCACGAGTCACGAGTCACAAGTCACTCCCAAAGCTGACTCCACGAGTCCCTATTAAAATCAATGGGGGTTTTTCCCAACAAAATAAGGCTACTTCAGATGTGTGGTTCAAACAAATTCTAGGCACAAGTGTGCCTTTTTATTTCAAAACTCTGCAACTGATTTTGGCAAGAACAGACCAGGCAGACAAACCCAAAATAACCAGGCAGGCAGAGGAGGCAGGGAACCCCAAAGCAGGCAGGCAGAGGCCTTTGTCTTGGACAATTCAACTGTTGAACTGGTCAAGAAGAGACCAGGCAGGCAGAGGAGGCTGGGAACCCCAGACAGGCAGGCAGAGGCAGCCAAACCCAAAATGTCTGAAAGGTTGCATTTTAGAAAAATGATTAAAAAAAATAAACTTGCTGTACTTCCTAAAACTTATCCATGTTGCATTTGAGGAACATGATTTTTTCTAAATGTTTGGCCCCCATTCTGGAACAGTGAGATCTCATCACAATTCCACCCTCACTGAACACCTGCTCCACTGGTGATGAACTTGCTGGAACCAGAAACACACTCAGAGCAGCCACACAGAGTAATCTCAGGTCCTTCTTCTGCCTCTCCCAAGTACGCAACACATCAATCAAAATAAATCTTAACACACTGTTGGGGCTGCACTCCTGGTAGCCATAGTGGCCGAGCAGCGGCACACCTCGCTTCCATGCGCTCTTCGCCGGCAATCACGCTCCTCTCCACTCCTTCTGGCACAGCCCAGGGATGTTGAAGAGTCCTTGGTCTCGAGTCCCGAGTCGAGTCTCGAGTCCCATTAAAAATATTGGGACTCGAGTCCGAGTCGAGTCAGAGGGGGGACTCAGTCCGACTCACGAGTCGAGTCCTCGAGTCCGAGTCCCCATCCCTGCCCCTTTCCTCTCTCTCCTTCTTCCTTCCCTGCCCAACGGTGCCCATGGGCTGCCAGGAAAGGGACAGATCACTCTTGCCAGAGGTCAGAACTGATTGTATGCAGAGCTCTTCCAAACTTAGGCTGAGGGCTGCAGGTTGCCCACCCCTGCCTTAGGGGGTTACTTACCTGGAACTAGAGATGCAGTATGTAGCACAGCAGCATAACACAGCCACAATTCCCTCCAAGGGGATATGCTTTTGTATTTTACTATAGACCAGGGGTGGGGAACCCTTTTTTTCTATGAAGGGTTGCTAACCCAAGGGAAAAGTCAATCGAGGGCAGGAGTCAATGTTGGTTTGAGCAAGAGCTGTTGGTAGACAGAGACAGAGCCAAAATTGGGTGGAGTTCACAGCATTGCAAGGCTGCATACATAGCTTTCTGTGTGTGTGTGTATGTGCGCGCGCGCGCGTGCGCGCGCGCGCGTGTGCGCACGCACACCTCTCTCTCTCTCTCTCTCAGTCTCAGTCTCAGTCTCTTTCAAAGCTGTCAACTCTTGTTTCTTCACACACAAACACCTTACACCCACCCCTTCCCCCAAGCTCTGATGGTTCTCTCATTCAAATACAGATTTCCTGCCTATCAGAAAACCACTTCCTAAAGATTAACTCCCATGGAACATCCATCAAACAAGTTGGACTATTACAAAGCACTCTGCCTAACAAAGGCTAACCAGTTGTCAGAGTCTAGGGACCATAATAGCTGGAGTCATAGATCATAGAGTTGGAAGGGGCCTACAAGGCCATCTGAGTCCAACCCCCTGCTCGATGCAGGAAACTAGAGGAGGGGTCTCCCATCCAAGTAATAACCAGGCCTGACCCTGCTTAGCTTTCCACACTCAGACAAGCTGAGCCAGCGTGAGCAGTATAATCAGCGTGTAACCCTTTCATGTAGCACCAGTGGCCATAATTACACCAGTAGTTTATGGTCATGTATGTAGAGATATAGAGCCCAAAAACAATTCAAACACTCATCTTCCATAAGAACTTTACTATCCTAACAAATTGGCCATTGTGACATATCTTCTTGTGGACTCATCACAACAAAATGCAATTAAAAATGCCAGTCAAAATCCGAAGTGCTGACTGAGAGACTGAAAGGCAAATTTAGTAAATATACAAGATTTTTAATGTTATTATTAAATGGAGAAGATTATTTTACCTCAGTTTCTCATCATCCTAGCTAGTAACAGCAAAGAAATTAGGTCTTTGTAATCATTATGCAATACAGTTTCTTCTAGGTCTCCCCAAGAGGAATATCTGTCATTCCAATTTAATATATGTTTTAGCAATACATTGACAAATTATCCCTGTGCCATTTGCCAGGAGGACTACTAGCAATCTGAATATCACATCCACACATATATGGGAAAGATCCTAATTAGTCACAGCATGTCCTTTAAATAACCACCACCGCTTTTTTAAAAAAAATAATTCCTGTCAAGGAGAGCTTTGAATAGAAAGCTTTGACCTCAACTCTTACATAGGAAATAGTATACTTTTTGAAGGTCAACTTCATAAGAAAAAATGGTATAAGGGCTGATAATTTAACTATACATGCCCACAAAATATGGCTTTGCTACAGTGTAAAATCTGTATTTTGCCAGTTGACAATTTGGTTCATATTTCCCGAGTCTGAACTGTAACGTGTGTGTGTGTGTGTGTGTGTGTGTCTCCAAAATGGTTTCATCTTGATCACCTATTTTCTCATGTAACTGAGACGGGGGGGGGGGGGGGTCAGGGAATCCAACTATGCTTGGGAATGGACTTTCACCAGGCCTTTCGTAATAATTTAATTTTAAATTAGAAATAAAAATAGCATTTAGAATTTAACCTTCTTAAAATAATCACTGGTATCCATGCCTCTTCCTCAGCAAACTCAATTGTCTTCAAGAAGCCCAGCATCTAGACTAGTGGTTTTCAAACATGTTCTAAAGAATCTTACTTATTATATTGGGGTTTATCAATGGCAATGCAATGAATCGGTAATGGCAGATAAGGTAAACCAAATTACAGCTTGTCCACCACTACCGATCTTCCCCCATAGTATGCTCATGCAAGGGAATGTTAGGAGTGGAGAGCACACATTGAGTTCATTCAAGGCAATGGTGAAGCCCCACTGCAATATGCAAACTCACAGTGCACCCCGGAACATGTCTCAGAAACTTCAAAATACTTTAGAGGTTCCATAGCAGATATACACAGTGACTTCAGCAGGCCAACCGATATGACAATTAATCCCTGAAGTTGGACAATGGCCCACAGAGTAGCATAAAGTTATTTCTGGGTGCATACCAGGGCTTGCTTTCTTATTCCACCCTTTCTTTTCCATTGGAACCCATATTTGAAATCCATATGCACAAGAGAACCCATATGATATTGGGTTGAAAATGTGGGTTGTTCATGGTTAACAAACCATGGTTTATTAGTGCAACTGGATTCACACACAACACATCACAACAACCCATGGTTCAATGACAACCCGCAGTTCAACCCACACACAACCTTGTGTGAACCCAGTCAATGATAGGAAAGTCCAAGAATGCAAATTCTACTAATTGGCTTTCTTTCTTTCTTTCTTTCTTTCATTCATTCATTTATATAAAAATATAAACACTTTCAATATAAAAAGTGTAAAAACAATAAATACTTTAAAACATTACAACAAGACAATAATAAAATGGAGCGCTTTACGCTCTCTCAAACAATGCCTGGGGGGGGGTATTCCAGAGGGTGGGTGTCACTACTGAGAAGGGCAGCTTTCATGCAGTTACTTGGTGACATTCTGTTGCTCACAGAATGACCAATAAGGAATCCTTGGAAGATGCTGGGTCGACTGGTGTATATAGGGGGAGGTGTTCAGCTAGGGATCCCTGTCCCAAGTTGTCAGAGCTTTGTATACCAACAACAAAACCTCAAACATGGCTCAGTGGCCAATAGGCAGCCAGTGCAGTTCTTTTAACACGGGTGTATTAGGCGTATAGTTCGGTGCTCCACTGAGCATCCTAGCTGCTGCATTCAGCACTAGCTGCAGCTTCCACAACAGGTGGAAGGGCAACCCCACATAGAGCATATTACAGTAGTCTAATTGTAAGGATACCAGTGTACAGATGACAGTGGCTATCCCTATCCAGGAGCAGATGTAGTTGGCGCACCAACTGGAGTTGGTAATGGGCCACTGAGATTACTCTTTTTCTTTGAAGCTGTAGAATTACAGAAGGAAAGTGTGACAGTTCTCACCACCATCACCACTACAGATTTGAGAGTGGCTGAAGTGAATAATTTAATATTCTAAAGTATCTCTGCACACAGCTATTTTTCAATAGGCAATATCTTTCCACATCCTCTTTTCTGTAGCACTCTGTTGGATATATTGGACTTTTTAGCTCTTACCTATTATAGAGATGTGCTCTAAATAATCCTCCAGGTGAGACAAATTACTTAGTGCCTTTAAAATCTCAAAAGATGTTTTGCACAAACAGACTCACTCAAAGTGGAATTTCATAAAATGTGAAAGCACTTCCGCCATTTATGCAGCAAATCATATACTTCTTGATAGTAAAAGAAGATGCAGTTGAGCGTTTTTTAAAAAGTATCAAAGTACAGTTCTGCCCTGAAAATATAAATGTTCCCCTCAGTTGAGATTTGTTTTTGTATGGTTGATAGGGATGTCGGAGAAATCCGCAACGGATTCAGTTGAGTTTAGATTTCTGTGAAGCCGACCCATGGATTCTGCAGCAGATTGGCTTTTCCCAAGTCGCATGGATTCTGTGGACTACCAGAACATTTATTTATTTATTTATTTATTTATTATTCATTCATTCATTCATTCATTCAATTTATATCCTACCTATACACAAGTACCCTAGGAAGGAGAGAGAGAGAGAGAGAGAGAGAGAGAGAGAGCTGGTGTGCCCTACCATGCCATTTTACTTTTCGTAATTGTACACAAATGCAGTCGTAGAAAAATACGAAAAATTTAAAAAAACCACCAACCCAAAATGTGCATTTCCCCCCATAGACTAAAGCATGAAAATGCACATTTTGGGTGGATTTGCACATTTTGAGGGGGTTTGCACATGTTTTGAACTGCAAATTTGTGCAAGTGTGAATTTGCACAAGTGTGTACGAACGCATTTGTGCACAATCCAATTCCTTCAGTGAGTGGACCACAGAATAAAAGATGCCTGACAATCTGTGAAACACAGACGGAACAGATTTAACAAAGGTCATACATCCCTAGTTGCAATCATATCCCCACTTACCTAGGAGTAAGCCCCATAGAACTCAATGGGACATACTTCTGAGTAGACATGCCCTTCTTGTCGCTATTAGCCCTGTAAAATGAACCAGAATGTATGTTCCATATTAAATGTTACAAATTTGTTTTCTTTCTAGCAGTGGTTCTAAATAGTGGAGCCCACAGGCATTGTGGGGAAATGAAGATGGTGGGTGGCTGCAGCCTTGGTCAGTGCTTTGCTTTCCAGTGTATTCTCTGCCCTAGGAGAGAGAGAGAGAGAGAGAGAGAGATGCTGGTGACCAGCATCAGCCCTGGTGTGCCCTCCATTTGCCCTACCATGCCAGAAACTGACTGCCATGATCTGATTGTTGACTTGATCTTGATCATGACTTGGTCTTTAACAGCATGATCCTATGTGTGTCTACTCAGAAGTATGTCCCATTAAGTTCCATAAGGCTTACTCCTAGGAAAGTATCTCTGTTCAAGTTTCAGAAGCTTCTTGGGAAGAAATACAGAACTTCCAGTGGGTGGGAGCTAGGGTTTCCATGCTCTGCAGATACATGAAGTGTAGCTCTGCAACTAGCAGAATATTGCTCACTACATATAATTTATTCAGGGCACAACATTTGGATTTTTGTAGCATGGGATATGTGGAGCCCTGCATGCCACTCAAGATTTAACTTCTCTTTGTCCTCCTCATACCATCTCTTTGCTCTCATTGACTAGGAGAGAACTGGGCCCACCTGTAACATTTCTGATGTATTATTTTCCAACACCAGCCCTAAAGAGGTCCTCCTGTGTTCTTTTGACACAAACAACATTGAGAGGCTTGCTATTCTGATTTTTCATCTGAAGCACCAAAGCAGCACTGCTTTGGCTCCCTTCTGGTCTTATCTGAAGCCAAATGCATTGCCTACATACAATGCCCTTAGGCAAAAGAGGAATTTGATTCTGCTGCAACACAAAGCTGCCACTTTCTGGGACTGCAGTGGCACGTTCAACCATCTCGCTTTTTAAACGGCCTATTGGTAGATACACAACAGAATTTATTCTGTGAAGCATCTACCGTACCTCTTTATCCCAAAATGCCTTCAATAATTAAACAATACAAGACAGGAGACACTGTACACTCTCCTAGAGCCAGACATGTACTGGAGGGCAGACAGGCATATTCAACTGGGAGTGAGAAGTGTCAGTTTAGAAGAATAAGACATGTACAGCTAAACTAAGGATACAATGGCATTGGCAGGTAGGTTTTCACCTCTGGAATCTCTGAGGCACATAAGCACTAGAACGTCAGGAGGCCATTATTGAGAGAGAAGGTTGCAATGATATTGACCTTGACGCCTAGCCCTGGTAAGTGGCCAGAGGCTAGTTCTTTGTGGTTGTGTTCAGGCTGCTATTCTCCACACGTATTTACAAGAAAATGTTGAAGAAGGTTGAAGAACTGGACTTGAAAGTAGTAGCGTAGGCCACCAGGTAAGCAGCAGAGAGCTCTTCCTATAATCATGCCCTACCAACCAAGGCTTCAAAAGAGGTTGCTTCATTCATTGTCAATCTTCCAAGCCCTTGGCCTTGTTACCAGAATGTGTTCTGTTTCATGATGAAGGACTACAAAGAATGGTGGCAAGAACAAGCTAACAAAAGCAGAGGATAGCATGAATATGGTTCATCGTTCAGTTCAGAGGTTCACTTTTTCTTGTATAAGTGCCATTCTATCAAGTTCTCCCAGTTGTTTCTTTATCTGTGAGCTAATGTTTCTTGGTCTCTCCTTGAAGTAATACTTCACTGCTAAAAGTGAGAGACGTGTCCCAGGAGATGACATATTTATGTCCCCTTAGAACAGGGGTAGGGAATCTTGAGTGGCATGCAGGGCTCTGCATATCCCATGCTACAAAAATCCAAATGTTGTGCCCTTCAGACCTGGCTCTTTTTCTCCCTCTTTGCCATTCTGCTAAGGGCCTTCTTTCCCTGGGTCAATATCCCTGTATGTCAGGTAAGTAGCTGTCTAGGGTGGCAAGATGTAAGCTCTTGGGGGGTTGCTCAGTAAGCAGGGCTATATCTGTAGACTCTCAAGCTTTCCCCATCCAAAGGCCCAGCAAACACTGCCCAGGGGGGATCTTCCTGAAGGTTTCTACCCTCCCAGAAGGAGTCACGCTAGATCAGAGCTCTCCAACCTTGGGTCCCCAGATGTTGCTGGACTACTGCTCCCAGAGTCCCTTGCCATTAGCCATGCTGACTGGGTATGCTGGGAGCTGTAGAACAGCAACATCTGGGGACCCAAGGTTGGAGAGCGCTGAGGATAGATGGACCTTACTTGGCTCCCAGTGAAGATGCAACTCTGCAAGTATTGGATGCCCAGCTCTTGGCTGTGGAGGACTCCTAAAAGGGGCCCACGGTAACCTTCTGATGCCTCTGGAGATTGTGCTGCCCCACCAGACAGTTCCTCCTCTTTCTCCTTAGCCCACCTACTCTGCCTCCCCACCTTCTTCCCCTTCCTTTTTCAGGGCTGACAGAATCCTTTCCTCCCCTTTCTCTCCCTTCTTGACCCCGCTTGTTTCCTCCCTCTTGCTCGTTCCGCCTCTTTCTCTCTCTCCACCCTCCTTTGCCGCTGCTTGGGGCTCCTCGTGGGTTTTCCTTACAGGTTCTCCTTCCTATTCTGCCCTCCCCACACAGGCGGCCACAGCCGCTGCTTGTTTTCCCCTTCAGACCAGCTGATGAGCAAGTGGTGATCCAGTATGACATCATGGTCTGGGACCATGTCTTGCAGCCACCCCGATTGGGTACTGTCCACATTGGGGAGGGGATGACCTTTGCTGGTGAGCCCTAACGCACCTCCACAGTAACTAGCTGCATTTTGTTATGCTTTTCCCATTATCAGCAGCTCTCCACAGCACAAAGGGCTGAGCTTGTGGGCGGGCTGCATGCACTGCATTGCATTTGCAGTATAATGTATGAAACTGTGTGATATACATAAGCAATGCGACAGAATATGACTATGCATGTAGTGAACATCAAGCTACTTAAAATGCAAGCAACTTCTACCAGTAAGACTGTGTAATCAACCTGTTCCCATGCACAGTTGCTGCTCCATTAAATGTCAGTGTCCATTTTCGATTTCAGTCTGTATTCTCAGCCTCCGTGGGCCGGTATTTCACATGCTGCCGTATTGTCTTGAACTGGAGAATACCCTGTGGAGTAAGTCACGAGAAAAGTGTTGACATTGTTATTTGTGACCAACAGTCACTTCTTAAATGGCAAATTCTGAGATGTAAAACATACAAAGGGACTATGGGTTCAAGGTGGATCACAACAACACATGTCAAGTTGCTACTGCAATTTCGGGGATGTTGTTAACAATAAGAAATTGGCAGTTTAAAAAAACACACAAAAAACCTTGAAATGTAAAGGCAAAATTAAAGTCAATTTAGGCTTTGGATATCTTCAAGCCACTTATTCAGCATAAGTCTGATGCGCTTTTGTGGAATTATGTCAAAGTAAGCTGCTTTGGGACTGTAGCCCTAACATATATAAGAAAGCAAAATAAGACAAAGGTAAGATGCTGGCTGTCAACAAACAAGTGACAGACAATCTGAAGGTGAGAAAGAAGTTATTTACAGTACAGTGATTGGGAAGGGCAGTCTAGTAACATGAGTGCAACATTTTGAAAAAGGAAACTTCAACTTTACATTACAAATGTGGGGGGAAACATATCTGGGATGCAATCCTATACACATTTACCTAGGAGTAAGACCCACTGAGTTCAATGGGGTATAGTTCTGAGTAGAGATGTCTAGGGTTGCACTGTCAGTTATAAGAACAAAGGATCTGTCAGAGAAATTAATTAAAGCCTTATTAAAGGAAAACATTCAGTCCCATCTTTGGGAACACAAATGAAGAATTCTGCTCTTTATAGACCCATGGATTAGATAACATCCACATATGTTTCCAGACCCATTAGCTCTTACTGTTTTTTAAACCCTCCTCCAATCAGGTGGGGTAACAAACCTACCCCAAATGCACTTTACATTGCAGAATGTACACAGAAGTAAGCCTACAACATAGTTCTCCTGTGACATTGTTGGGTACTGTCACCTGCACAATGTCCCAAATTTTCAGCCATTTACCATTTTCTTTCTGGAAACAAAAACACACCCGGGACATAAAATATCGCAGTAATCTATTGATTTTGCCATTACGGGCATATTTATGTCCCAAACACAAGCAACATACTGGGGTGTAAAAATGTTCCCAGGCTTTCTTCAAAGAAAACTAGTATAGGGAAGCAAACTTGAGTACTCTGGGTGCCAGTAGGTTGGTGCAAGCTATGGGATTTCATTGGGGAAATATTTACTTCACCTGGGTACAAATTTCTTATGGGGTTTAAAAAACATGCCACACAACCAAACAACACCAGCTTTTAGTAATAATAAAGTGTTGCCTAAAGTTTTGCCTCAACAGTTTGATACTTTTCTAATATTTCTAATATGTTAAGTTTAAAACATATTTCTTCTGACACTACAGACACATTTGAGATTGTGGGGTATTTTGCCACCCTAGGATACATTGGAAAATGGCTTGGGATAGTAATATGATCCCAAAACACATTTGTATATAGTTTTTAGGGTTGTTGGAGTAACAACCCAGCAGTACTGTTTCCATATATCTCACATGGCTGACAAATTGATAAAATAGGTGTTTGATAGCACTAGCAGCAAATCTCACATCTTCCTTTCCACATTCTATGTGTTGGAAATGTGAGCTCAAAGTGGAACTATGTATTGAAATGACCCTGCCACTGAAAATGGCATCCTCATATCAGTTTCTTTCTCAAAATCTATACAATCACTCACCCCATGTTGCAGTGTCTTCACATTATGCATTTCACCAGGGATGGGGACTCGGACTCGAGGACTTGACTCGTGAGTCGGACTGAGTCCCCCCTCTGACTCGACTTGGACTCGAGTCCCAATATTTTTAATGGGACTCGAGACTCGACTCGGGACTCGAGACCAAGGACTCTTCAACATCCCTGGGCTGTGCCAGAGGGAGTGGAGAGGAGCGTGGTTGCCGGCGAAGAGCGCATGGAAGCGAGGTGTGCCGCTGCTCGGCCACTATGGACGGCTACCAGGAGTGCAGCCCCAACAGTGTGTCAAGATTTATTTTGATTGATGTGTTGTGTACTTGGGAGAGGCAGAAGAAGGACCTGAGATTACTCTGTGTGGCTGCTCTGAGTGTGTTTCTGGCTCCAGCAAGTTCATCACCAGTGGAGCGGGTGTTCAGTGAGGGTGGAATTGTTATGAGATCTCACCATTCCAGAATGGGGGCCAAACATTTAGAAAAAATCATGTTCCTCAAATGCAACATGGATAAGTTTTAGGAAGTACAGCAAGTTTATTTTTTTTAATCATTTTTCTAAAATGCAACCTTTCAGACATTTTGGGTTTGGCTACCTCTGCCTGCCTGTCTGGGGTTCCCAGCCTCCTCTGCCTGCCTGGTCTCTTCTTGACCAGTTCAACAGTTGAATTGTCCAAGACAAAGGCCTCTGCCTGCCTGCTTTGGGGTTCCCTGCCTCCTCTGCCTGCCTGGTTATTTTGGATTTTTCTGCCTGGTCTGTTCTTGCCTAAATCAGTTGCAGAGTTTTGAAATCTGAAGTAGCCCTATTTTGTGGGGGAAAGACCCCATTGATTTTAATAGGGACTCGTGGAGTCAGCTTTGGGAGTGACTTGTGACTCGTGAGTCACCATTTTGGACCAAGGACTGAGACTCGGACTCAAGACTCGGGTCCAAAGACTCGTGACTCGACTCGTGACTCGGGACCAAGGACTCTTCAACATCCCTGCATTTCACCTCCACTCTTCCAAATCATATGAAGTGGAGATAGCAGAGCAAGCCTAGAATTGTACTTTGAGTTCAGAGTATGGAACCTGGCAGGGATGTTGAAGAGTCCTTGGTCTTGAGTCACGAGTCGAGTCACAAGTCTTTGGAGCCAAGTCTTGAGTCCAAGTCCGAGTCCTTGGTCCAAAATGGTGACTCCCGAGTCCCTCCCAAAGCTGACTCCACGAGTCCCTATTAAAATCAATGGGTTTTTTCCCCAACAAAATAAGGCTACTTCAGATGTGTGGCTTAAATAAATTCTAGGCACAAGTGTGCCTTTTTATTTCAAAACTCTGCCACTGATTTTGACCAGAACAGACCAGGCAGACAAACCCAAAATAACCAGGCAGGCAGAGGAGGCAGGGAACCACAAAGCAGACAGGCAGAGACGTTTGTCTTGGACAATTCAAACTGTGGAACTGGTTAAGAGGAGACCAGGCAGGCAGAAGAGGCTGGGAACCCCAAACAGGCAGGCAGAGGCAGCCAAACCCAAAATGTCTGAAAGGTTGCATTTTAGGAAAATGATTTTAAAAAATAAAATCTTCGCTGGCAATCGCACTTCTCTCCACTCCTCCTGGCACAGCCCAGGGATGTTGAAGAGTCCTTGGTCTCGAATCCTGAGTCAAGTCTTGAGTCCCATTAAAAATATTGGGACTCGAGTGGGACTCGAGTCAGAGGGGAGACTCAGTCCGACTCATGAGTCGAGTCCTAGTCCCCATCCCTGGAACCTGGCATGTTGACCCATACTGAATATGGTTTTATAGTTTCCTAATAAGCAATGCCACGTCAGCGTGGGGTGAGGGGGGAAGAAGAAAATGACATATGTATTACTCTGTCTTTTAGTCCACAAGCCAGGATAACAGTTTTGTGTAGGGGCATGCTTCAGATCCATGTGAATCCTGAACCAAATTGAGCTGATTCGTAAAGATTCAGGACATGTCAGAATCAAAGCAAGATTCCTCTGAAGTGGACTGAATAGAAATCTGAACCCTCCCAAAGCAATTCAGATTTGGGGGGACACACACAGCGTGTCTTCAAAAACTGATACATTTCTCCCCAAGCTTTCCATATAAGGAAAACACTAGGGTGGCAAGAGGAGAGGTGTAGTTTACTGACCAGTCTCATGTCTAACCAAGTGAATCATTTTACAAGGGTTCTCCAATCCCAGTGCTTTGAGGCAGGGATGCTGAAGTAATATATTGCAGAACTATTGTGCTCTTTGCTAGTTCTCTCTCCCAGGAACAGGAATGTTAAAAGAGGTTTGATGGGGTCCATGGACCTGGGAGGGTGTAGCACTGGGTGCTTGCTTGGAAAATGCTGGATGTTCAAGTCCTTCTGACTCTCTGCCACTGTATGCTCCACATCACCATACACCCTGGTCTTATTGCATTTCCTGTGACTTTGGTACCAATAGAGCAGAAAACATTTCTTGCCCAGGGACACTTCTATGATGCATGCCATTTTCATATAAATTGCCAAAATACACACAAAGGGACAGGGGAGGGGAAACAAATCACTCCCTTCCCTGAAAAATTGAAGACACCCTTTCTACAAAAACTGCCACACCTAGTCTTCCAAAATTTTGCAGGTTTCTTAGCTAGGACCACCTCTATTAACTGTATCATTTTCATAACAATTACCTACCAATAACATAGAGAGATAACTGCATAAACTATACCTCCAAATTTCATCCAATCTTGAGAAGAAATAAAAATGTTATCGGCATGTACTATGCCTGCAAATTTCATTTAATTCTGTCAAATAGCAAAAATAGTCATTTGTTGGTTTCCAATGATAGTCAATGGGCGGCATGAAGCAAGCATCAGATTTCCAAACTGAGATTCATATTTGGGCCCCCGAGTAGAACTGAGCAGCCTCCACATCAGTTCGAGACAAATCAGGCTGTTTTACAAATCACCCAGTCAGAGGCCAAACCAAATTTTGTGGTCGATGCACACCCCATATGTGATGAATAATGTTAAATGTAATTCTTAACAAGGTCTGCACATCCAGGGGGCCGAAAATAGGTGGTAGTCCTGCAGCAATCATGCACACTCACAATTTATATATCATGCATACTCACCATTCATACAAACCTTACCCAGTGCAGCTTTGCCATGTGGCAAGGTCAAGCAACCTGCTTAAGGTAGCACCAACAGGAATGGAATACAAGCCCCAGAGTGCTTTCACCCACACCTCCAGTACAAGGTCCTCACTGAGTTGCCACCGCACTGCTTCTGGTCCAATGCTTTGTTTGTGTGCCAGACACTGTCAAGTGTATGGCCACGATGCCAGTCATAGCAAAAATATGCTTACATGAAGAAGTCACTGGGTGAGGTGCACTTCAGACTAAGGTTTGGGACACCCCGATTCATACAACCAAACCTCAGGGAGATTGGCCTCTATGAGATACCACAGCCTCACATCCAGCCCAATGCTTTGTTGGGGCATAAGGCACTATCAAGCATGGCACCTTCATGCTAATAACGGCCAATTTATGTAGAAATTAATATGGAACTGGAGGTGCACACCCCACAATATAAGCACAAATTATTATTATTACATTATATTTAATTACTTTATATCTGAAAATATGGTGTGAACATATATTGCATATGGAGAATGATGAGGCATGCATGGTGTAAGCTGCAGCCATTCTCCCTCCTCAGAGAAGTGGTCGCCAGGAACACGCTGCAGCCTTCCTCTTGGGAACTGTGCCTGGATTAAAACTAAATTGTTTTGACAATGTTTATTACTGATTTACCTTCCTAATCATCTTATGCAAATAGGGTTATTTGGGAGAGAGCAAACTGAACTGCTGCATGCTATCCAAGGCCATCATCATCATAAGGTACATTTTCTCATTTCTCTGTAAGGTAAAGAAGTGTTGTATTATTTGTCCTTGTTCAATAGGAAGCATAAAGAGTACAGTCAACAGACCATTCATGGCAAGTTCACACCAAATGAACAGACAGAGTTTCTTAATACAACCCCTCCCTGATCTGCCAACATCCATACATAACATTCTGGTGGGTATCTGTGCATATGTATATGTACAAATGTATGTGGAATTGATTCATGTTTTAGTTCCGATACAAAAATAACGTTGTGTCCTTTGATAATTACAATTCTGATAGTACTTCTTCTCAGTATGCAAAGTGCTCAAACACATTTGTCCTCAGTGTTCACAGTGATTAACACAGTTGTCCTCATACATTGTATATAATAATAACCCTGTGATACAAGTTAGGGAAATGGTAACTTACCCCCAAATATCTAATGGCCATTATGATAGAGAAGGGATTTACGTAAACCTGGATATCTTAAAATCAACATTCTAGCCACTCCACCACACCCATTCAAACGGCCAATTTACAAGTCCAGGAAAGGCCTACAGTACTGCTAGATTGGGAATGTACCATTTCAAAATCCTGTTAAAGATCACAGTGTGCCCACACTTCAAAAACTATTGTTTCTGCTCTTGAAAAGGTAATGCCATAGGCTAAAACTCTTGTCCCTTGCAAGCTAGCTTTCCACAGACATCATATTGTCGATGTATGTGGGGGGCAGAAGACGTTAAGACTTGTGATTCCCTCTGAAGAATGCAAGTCACACCAACACTAGAATTTCCTCCATTGATGCCTTCCCCTCTCCCAATTGTCTGATTCCTGACTTGACTGAAAAGAGAAAGACTCACTGCCCAGCTCCGATCACAGAGAAAGCAAATTCATTTCTGCCTTGTCTCCTTCTTCTGTCATCACTATGTGGGGATGTGGTCAACAGAGAGAGTCTGGGAGGCACCGAAAAGGCCAGCTCGCAGTGTGTTCTCCAACCTTGGGTCCTCAGATGTTTTTGGCCTACAACTCCCAGCATGCCCCAGTCAGCTACGCTGGCTGGGGCATGCTGGGAGTTGTAGGCCAAAAACATCTGGGGACCCGAGGTTGGAGAACACTGAGATAGAGGAAAGAGATCTTTGTAGAAGGCACATGTGGGGCTCACCAAGATAAAGGGAACATTTAACCTTTTATAATTGGCGAGTTCACACAACATAGCAACCCACCCTGGCAATAAGCCACAGTGGCTTGGTTGTTGTGCGAACAACCCATTGTGTGCCCAACAGACCATTAAGCTCACCACGGTTGTTCGCCCTTTCCCTCCCCCTCCTTCCCCCTTGGTCCTCCCAAGGGAATCCCAGGGGACCCCATGGCCGGACCATCTTGTCTCCCCCTCCCTGCCATGTTTGTGAGCCGTTTTTGGGTTGCCACAGCTTCCTTGTCCCTTTATGCATGACCTCCAACTTGACAGCTGGCTTTCGCAATCCCCATTTTGACAGCCACTGACAGTCCCTTCAAAAATGCCCAGCACTTTGGAGGGGCTGTCCATGTTTGCAAACCAATGGGCGGGTTTTTTGATGCAAATATTTTCATACCTTTTTTTCATACAGTAATACCTTGGATTGCAAGCATAATTCGTTCCAGAACCGTGCTTGTAATCCAAAACACTCTTATATCAAAGCGAGTCTCTGGCGGGCATGAGCGGGGCTGATTTGGCCTGCTACGCCCGCTCGAGGCAAGCGGTTACATCCCTACACTATTTGTCTTGCAAGACCGTGCTCGTTTATCAAGTAAAAAAATTTTTTTTTTAATTGCTTGTCTTGCAAAACGCTCTCAGACCAAGTTACTTGCAAGGTATTACTGTATTTGTTTTCCATCTTTCACAAGTGTGCATGTGTGGACTTACAGAGGTGTGCACCACAGTTTATGCAATACAATACAATACAAAATACAAATACAATAAAAACAACATAAAATTTCAATACAAAATTTAAAACAGTATTTAAAACCGTTTGAGCAGCTAAACAATTTCAGGCATCTCTCCCCTGAAGCATTGCCTCGCAAAGTCAAGTGCAGCTCCAGCCTTGCTTATAGGATCTCTGGTGATGGGGAACAAGTGGAATAGCTCACCCTTGGTGGAACAGTGTCTCTCCCCGAAAGCAGTGCCTCCCTTCTGCTGCTCCCGCCTTCCTTATAAGGTCTCTGGGATGGGGGGCATGTGGAATGTGTGTGTTGCTGGGGCACCATCTTATCCTTTGCCTCAGGCAAAGCTGGCCTTGACAAGTAGCCTCTGTAATGTATACAGCCTTTACAAGGAGCAGCACCACTGGATCTGTAAATGGGAGAGGTCTAATGAGACATCCTGTTGCAAAAGCATGCTAGATCCTAATGTACCCAGTTCAAATCATGCACATTAGGAAGGAGAGAAAGACTGGCAGTGGTCCAACAGATTTATTCTTGAGAATTGGAGATACAGGAGTATATAACACTTCAAAGCTGTATCTCAACATGGAGGCTGAAACCGTATCAATTTATACAGTATCTTCTGACGCAATCCCACGCATGTGCCGTACTAACAGGAATTTCTAGCTGAGAAAGGGGAAAATACAGAAAGGTAAACAAAATCTTAAACATGCATACTAAGCAACTGGAACAGAGGTAAGTCAGGTCATACTAACTCCTTCAGTCCCCTTTCACCCACTGTCTTTAGCTAGCTCAAGGAAAAGAAGATAGCAGGACAGCAACATTCCTCAGTCTCACAGTCTAAACATCAGTCTAAGCAACAGGCAGAAAGGAGAGAGAAGCATTTCATTAATTTTAACGCATTAGTTACTGAATTTTTACAACAATCCCATGGACAGTAATGACTAGGTGATTTTTTTCTGATACATTTCTTGACCCTGGAGCATAAACAGAAAAAGTTTGCTCACCCCCCCTCTCTTAAAGAAACCAACTCTGAAAACCCTCAGTTGATTAATGTGTATCTTTTTAATTGCAACAGGTTCCTAGAATAGATCTTGCTGTGGGGACGGAGTGGGGAACAGAGATCTTACTATCAACAAGAAAAGCCATCAGTGAGAGTTCAAACCTCAATATCATAGAAATTGCAAGCATCTGTTCTCTGTAGACATTAGGGATAACTTTACAAAAATGTTAGAACAAGACAAGCATTAGAAGGAAGATTCTCCTATTGGTAGTCCTAGCAGTATTCCAAGCTCCCAGACGTCTTACACACTTCATGCTAGGAAAGAACCTGGGAGGAACTGCAGTTTATTCTGTAGCAAAGACGATTCTGAAAAATGCGACTGAATGCATTCTCCTGGGGCTCCACTAATTCCTATGGCTGTGATCAATTTCAGCGCAAACAACCAGGCATGTGGGAGTAATCACTGGAACTGGTTGGGATTTGAAAATAGTTTGGCTAAAAATTGAGAAGCTGTGAGAAAATATCTCGTTTAGCGTTCTATTCTTAAGATCACTCTGTCAAAAACCACTTGTACACTTTGAACATTATAGGTATCGTCTGTTGTCCACAAGGGAGGGAAGATTCATAGAATCATAGAGTTGAAAGGTAACGGAGGTCATCTAGTCCAGCCTTCCCCAACCTGGTTCTCCCCAGATGTTTTAGACTACAATTCTTAGCACTACTGACCATAGGCTATGCTGGCTGTAGCTCATGGGAGATCAAGTCCAAAACATCTGGAGGGCACTAGTCCAAACCCCTGTGCAGTTATCTTGTCCAGCCCCCAGTTAGAAGCAGTATCTGCAGTGCTGGATGCAACTAAAGCATCCCTGACAGATGGCAGTCCAGCCTCTGCTTAAATAGCTCCATCACTTGTTCATCATAATCTATTTTTCCCCACAGAAAAAGGCCAAAAAAACCAAAGGTTTCCATGTCATATAGATCTTTTCAGCCCTTAACCTTCATCCTGAGTTCGTATGCAACCTAGAGTTCCTTGTGTTTAGGAGCATTCTACACAGTAAAAGTATTATTAACACAAAAATAAATATCAAATAAGATATATAATCCCATGAGAAACTCATGACATAGTCAAACTTGAAGAATCTACATTGTGGCTACAACTTCCTGATTTGTGTGTGTGTGTGTGTGTGTGTACGTGTAGAAAATGAGCCCATGCAACTTGCCTATATATTAATATTTTCAGATTAGGCATGTGTTATATTGTCTGATTAGAAGACAGTCTGTTGAGAACTCACTCCTTCTGGGGAAAAAATGATAACATCTGGTGCTAACAAAGGTCTAATTGGTAAAATATATAAGCTTCTTATCTAACAGGACAAAAGAAGTCTTGCCTTGTCAGAAAAAAATGGGATAAAGATTTGGCATTCCAATCGCATATTAGGTCTGCAGATGGCTAGGTAGTAACCAGGGCCGGTGCAAGGCAGTTTGGTGCAGTTTGGTGCCCTAGGCAAGATCACATATTTAGCGCGCCCCCTTCCCACTTGAATCCTCCCTCCCTATTTCTGGCGCCCCCTTTAGCCCTGCGCCCTAGACAGCTGCCTAGTTAGCCTAATGGTAGCATCGGCCCTGGTAGTAGCACTCTCAATAACTGGGCTTGCATGACATGACAACCAACCTAACTGATAACAGTCAACAGTTGGTTGTTGTGTCATGTGAATCTAGCATGTGGTTACCCACCATGGGTAGTTTTTTTTCAAACTACCCACGATGAGAACCCATGGACTGTTCTAGTGTTTGTTTTCTGCACAGTGGGTTGTAATGTCATCCAAACCCAGATGACATGACTCAAGCCAAGCCAAGCCAAGCCACTAGCGAGCCACGCAGCAAGAGCAACAAGAAACCCCTTGCTGCTCTTCCTGAGCTATGCTGGCCTCTGCCAGTGCCAGCCACCCCACAAGTGCCCAAGCAGCACTTGGGGGCAGCTGGCACTACTAGCTTCCCACCCCACTGCCACGATGCAGAGCCATTTTCAGCTCCCTGTAGCTTTTCTGTCCTTTGAAATTTTATATAGTTTTTGGAGATCAGGATAGCTAGCTTGAGAGCCAGCTTCCCCATCTCCATTTTGATGGCCATCAGCTCCCCCTTCAAAGTGTCACAACAACACCTTTTAGGGGCTGCCTAGTATTTATTGTTGTTGTTGTTGTTGTTGTGCACCCAGAAATATATGCAGAAATATTTTTTTACTCCCATTTTTTTACTCCCTGATAGTGATGTTATAAATACATGCTCTAATAGTTATTTGCTTTTAAAGGTAGTGTTTCTATAAGAAAGTTATTTTCTTAGACTCATTCACTTACCTATTAAATATAATTGCCAATTACCCTTTTTCCTACCTCCACTCCAGTTAGTTCTCTCAGAATGACTCAGAGGTCTAGACTTGATGTTCTCCTTCTTCCTCTGTTCCAGAACTCCTTAGAAGGGTACAGGGTTAAATAAAGTCTGTCAGTTGTCTCTCCATGGATTTATAGTTTCTTGAGATCATCTTTAACTGGCAGGCCTGCTTCAGCATTCCGTGAGGATGAGGACACAGCGAAGAAGAAGTCACTCAGTTGCCTCCCCTGAAATCTTCTTGCTTCCTGAGGCCAACTAACTTCTGAACAGATGCTTTCCTGGAGAATTGCCTCTGGAATCTTCCTCTCCACTTGCTCTCACAGATTTTGCCTCCAGTGATTGTAGCTCCTGCAGTTTTTCTCTGCCTGAACTGACCTACTTGTTCCAACAGACCCAACTCCCCAGACCGACTCAGCTGGAACTGTCTCTTTTATACTCTCTCAGCCCCCCCTGACCAATGACTATCAACCCCATGGATAGCTGCTAGTCCATTGGCCTATATTTATAATGTCAATACAATGTTTGTTAAGTGGCCCATCACTAGGTGACTTCTTTTATTCTCCTGTCCAGTATATAGACTGAAAGGATTAACTGTGAACCACTAAGGTTCATAACTGCTTTCTTGTAGCAACAGTAACAACTTTACTGGCAGTTGGCAGGCTGCCACAGTAGGCCTCAGTTACAAAGTAACTATTAGGCGTCAGTTACTGATAACATTTTCACCTGTCACTGGTAAACACAATCATTACAATATTACATTCTACAACATACCTATTTATAAATGTTGTACAACATTTAATAATGTTTACCTCAGAATTACACAGGCTCAAACCCTTATCTGCAGGGAACCCAAGAGTATGTGGCTATAGACACATGTTTCTTGCCTCTGGTTCACTGTACCACAGTGGTCTCTGCTAGAGAGGGTGCTGTGGATATCTTTGTGGCTGGTTAGGCTGACAACGTGGGATTAATATTGTGGCATTAATGCATAGCAGTGGCAAGACAGTCTTTCATGCCTGACAATAATACTCTGACATTAGCAGTGTGCAACACCATGACTGATGTGTGGCAACAGAGTTGCCATGGACACTGTGGACATATCTATAAGTATTGCTATGTTACCTCTTATGTATACTATGAGTGTTTTGCTTTCTTCTTTGCTTCTAGGAGTGCATTGGATCATGACTATGTTATGTTGCAATTATCAGAGCAGCCACCCCACATAGCAGGGCCGTTGGATTAGGCTGCCTGTTAATCACTGTTATTTGGATTAGAGAAGGTTGACAAATAGGCAATCATTTTACAAGAAAAAAGGTCTATATTGAGTACCATCTGGAACAAGAAATTTCATGGTAATATATGTCAATGTACATTGTTTTCTTTAAATGTGATATAATTAAATAAAATTAAATATACAGTAATACCTTGGATTGCAAGTAACTTGGTCTGAGAGCGTTTTGCAAGACAAGCAAAAAAAAAATATTAAAATTTTGACTTGATAAACGAGCAAGGTCTTGCAAGTCTGATAGGGATGTAACCGCTCGCCTCGAAATTGGCCCTGCTCACGCCCGCCAGAGACTCACTTTGAGATAAGAGTGTTTTGGATTACAAGCACGGTTCCAGAACGAATTATGCTTGCAATCCAAGGTATTACTGTATATTATTTTATTATTGCCCTATTGTATTGCTGGGGAGATTGTCTATGAAATATATCAGCATGTGCATAAATACAGAACATGGAAAAGGGGTGTTTATTCTGTTACTAACCCTCAAATATTTAGGATGGCTTTTTTCAAGAGTATCATCTATCAAGTCTGACATAATGAACTCCAGCAAAGGTCAAATGTAAAGGATAAATGCTGCAAGAAACTATGATGCCACTATAATCCTGTTATCCTCCTACTCCTTTAATTTAATTCCATTGCATTTAACAGCAGAAAGGTGAAAGAGCAACTACTTGTTTTTTCTGGCACCCCTGTGTCTGCAGTCCCCTGAGCATAGCTTTCTGTTTCCATTGTGCCATAATTGCATTAGTAATGAAAATGTATTGTAAAAAAAAATAATTATTGCCTACTTTGTATTTTGTTAGCATCAGCAAAAGTTGCTTGAGAAAGAAAAAACATTTAATTAGCTCTTCCTCACTTAGGCTTGGCTTTTCCCTTCTAGAGTCTGTGCTTAAAAATGCAAATGTTTAATGATTAGATGCATACTTCCATACTGGAATAAGAGTACATTATACATTGCTGATGCAACTACCAGAAAATAACATGGGAATGACATGTTCCAAAAAGCTAAAATATATTTCAAAATAAAGATGTATTGTTTCCCCTTCTAAACATCAATGCATGGGTTTAAACAGAAAATTGCACTCTTCCCAATGCATTGCTTAAAATACTGCAACAGCATAGATAGATGGATAGATAGATATGTCATTGGTTTTGACTATTCTAAAGGCATTTCTAGTTGTTTTTAGAAAGCAGTGCATGATCCAACCAAAGACAACTACTTCTGAAACCCACAAATTTCATTGGGAGAAATTTAAGCAATTGTTTACCTCTCCCATCAAAATCAATGGTTGGATGGTTTGGTTTTGGCTGGACTGGTGCTCAGATCAGGAAAAGGAGAAGATAGTGGTTGATGGCTCCACATTGCCAACATTCTGTTCATATGGATATTGTATATCAGCGTTCTCCAACCTTGGGTCCCCAGATGTTTTTGGCATTGGCCTACAAGTCCCAGCATGCCCCAGCCAGCTTGGAGTTGTAGGCCAAA
The DNA here is from genome assembly GCA_021292165.1 of Shinisaurus crocodilurus. Lineage (NCBI taxonomy): Eukaryota > Metazoa > Chordata > Lepidosauria > Squamata > Shinisauridae > Shinisaurus > Shinisaurus crocodilurus. Next base: position 228,185,581 of record CM037879.1, read on the forward strand.
AACATCTGGGGACCCAAGGTTGGAGAACACTGTTATACATAAACTGAGACTGAATCCAGACAAGACAGAGATATTGTTCTTCATCAGTTTGTTCACTCAGGTGAATGATGTTTAGCCTATTCTAAATGGGTTCACAGGATCAGGTTCGCAGTCTGGAGGTGCTAATTGATCCAGTATTGTCATTAGAGGTTCAAGTGACCTCTGTAGTTTGAAGTGCCTTTTACCAGCTTCAGCTGATATGTCAGCTGCAACCTTACCTGGATGGGGATAGCTTGGCCATAACCTCCCATGCTCCAGTAACCTCCCATTTAGATTATTGCCATATGTTATACATGGGTCTTTCATAGGCTTTTGTTTTATTTTAGGTTTTTTTGGGGGGGTTGTGTGGGTTTTTGTTTGTTTGTTTGTTTGTTTGGTGTTTGAATCTCAGCCAAAGAACTGCTGGTAGTTAGATGGAAAAATGAATTCCTTCATATTCTGAACCACCTCCCCACCACCAAAACAATCCCAAATATGTGGAAAAACTACACTGGCAAAGTATATCTAGAGGTGTGCAAGATTCTGATATGCAATCCAATGCAGGACAATATCCATTATGCTTTAAGTGCCGGTTAGATATCCATAGATGGAAGCCATAATTTGAAATTGTATTGATTTTTTTTCTTCCTATGATCTCTCCCATGCAATCTACAGAAATTATAAAAAATTTCTATCACTTCAATTAAAAACTTGCTCTTAAAAACACAAGTACCTTCTGTCAGACATACGTAGATTTGAACACTAAATTGTTCATTCACATGTCTATGTCGTACAGATGAGAAGCATCTGAGCAAATGTTTAAAAAATTCACTACAATCCTACACACACTTACTAGGGAGTAAGACCCATAGTTCTCAGTGGGACTTACTCCTGAGTAAACCTGTTAAATAGTAAACAGCAGCTTATATCCTATACACCAAATGCAAATGGAATTGATTTACAGTCACCCAGTATCCGTCATAGTCTGCTGATCTATTGCAGAACCACAGAGACGGCTACTGCCATATTTTTACTGTTCTTTGCAACTTCCCTCATTTTCAAACCCCATCAAGATGGAAGATTCAATTTACATTTTCTGTCAAGTTCTCCCTGGGTGCAACTCATGCAGGCTGCAACCCATACACAATGGAAGTAAGCCCCATTGAAGTCAACAGGACTTACATCTCACTAGACAGGTATAGGATTGCAGTGTAAGTTCTCCCTGCATTTAACATTCACATCACAACCCTTAAACCTCCACTGTGTGTAACATTAACAACCCTCACACCTATGCATTATCCAATATCCATACAGTCACAGATAATGATTATATGATAAGCTAGAAAAGAATAATGGCTTCAATAATTTTAGATACTTAAAAAAATAGATACTTACTCCTATTTTATACTGTAGTTTTTATACTGTATTTTATGTTGTATTTTGTGGTTTTAATTGTTGTGAACTGCCCGGAGAGCTTTGGCTGTTTGGCGGTATAGAAATGTAATAGATAGATAGATAGATAGACTTAGAAATAGTTTGTAATATTTAATGGAAACATTGTTGGCATTCCTAATTTGTTATTTCTTTTAAAAAATAAAACAACAAAATAATATAAAAGGCTATAAAATAATTTAATGGTTGTTCCCTAAGTTGTGCCTGAAATGTCTCAAGCCATATACAGAACTACTACTTCCATTCTTCAATAAAATCTTGAGAGATATCACAATTGGTGTGAAGGTGACAGGGCTTGTTTTATGTAACAGTTGTAGAGCCACTGTGTACTCTCTAACTCAGGCTGGCTTTACTGTACATGGGGAAAAAAATTCTGACAGAAAATATATCTGGAGAAGCAGAAGCAGGAAACACAATGAAATGTCATTCTCCACCCCCACCTCCACAGAACAGAATGCAGTTTAAGGTTCAATTCTTTTCCAGCACCGTTGCCAATTGGATAAAATATTTAATGGCACTGTATTCTGAACTATATATTTTTGACAATACATTTCATGCCTTGTATGGCACTGAAGTTATGAGATTGGAGTGAATAATGTAAGAGAAACTCAACATTCTTCACAGCGCAAGGCTCAGATTTCTTATTTTTCACTGCTGTGCCACTAGCTAAATCAAGTCTCGATAATACACAACTGGTACTTACTTTGTAGGAATTATATTAAAATATAAGAAGGTCTCAACCTTCTGTCTTTTTCAATGCAATATTAAAATCACATTAATATTTAAAGTGTCAGTATCCATTGAGCAGAATAAAAATTTAAAGAGCATGTACAAATCAGGGCCGTCGAAATTTAAAAGCTTTTTCCCCCCCAGACCAATGTTATCTATCCATAAAACAACCCTATCAACAAAGCTAGAATAGCAGCACTAGGAGAATATAATGCTTTTGTTGTGTTTATCACAGGGGGTTGCAGGAACCCTGTCATTTTCAAAAACAAGGAAATCCTAGAAATGCACACTTGGCCATGGCACTAGAAAGTGGTTTATGCAAGCAATGCAGGGATATCCAGGGGAAAACTTTCCTGAACAGGCCATTTTGAAATGGCTAGAAACTGTATCAGATGCCCTTGAATTGTTCCCAGACATTTCAAAGGGGGTTACTCAGAAGAGGGGAAAGGGAGGCGTAGGCTGAGTCAGCATAAGACTAAGGTGGCACTCCAAGAAATGGCTCCACAAGTCTGATGAGATTAGTCCACTTTGCCCACCGCTGACTGCATCAAGCAGTGCATGACACTGGTGACTCGGTGCTTTGTGGAGCTTCCTCCTGCTGGCTGTGTGCATGTGAGAGAGTGCATTTGTATGAGTCATATGTGTGAGTGTACCCATGTGTGGGTCTGGGAGTGAGTGGGGGGGGGACAAGTGCAGCAGGAAGGGAAGCCAGCAGTGGGGTAGCCCCACCCCACCCACTGCTGGCATGTGTCCCCCAACATGCTTGTTCAGAGCCAGTTTGGCCCTCGGGCCACAAGCTAGGCATAAGTCATCAGTGCCATTCAGTGGCTAAAAAGGCTAATGCTATTCTAGATTGCATCAAGAGAAGAACGGTAGTCTTCAGATCATGAGAAGTAACAGTTCCACTCTATGAAGATGAAGATGGTGAGTGGTCTGGAGAGCAAGTCCTGTGAGTAAAGGTTGAAAGTGGTTGGTATGTTTAGTCTGGAGAAGAGGAAATATGTGGCAATATGATAGCTATCTTCAAATATTCATAGGGCTGTCATGTAGATGATGGAGCACATATGTTTTCTCTTGCTCCAGAGAGTAGGATCAGAACCAATGAGTTCAAATTACAAGGGGTGGGGGAAACAATTTAAACATTAGGAAGAATTTCCCACTGGAGTTGTTTGACAATGGAACAATTTGTCTTGGAGGGTGGTGAACTCTCTTCCATTAATTTCAATGTTGCAGTTTGCCACCCAATTTTGGCAGCACAGTTTGCCACTGAATTGCGAGTGTATGGGTGAGATAAAGAAGAGTCAGACACAGAGTATATGGTTTCAAATCAGGGCCACATTTATTGAATTGAAGATCTGTGAAGGGCGAAGGGCGGTACTAACCTAGCCCGGCCATTGGCCGGGAAAAAACCAATATTTGGGCGAATACATCCGCACTGCACCGGAGGCAGGTTGGTCTGCCCCCGGCCAGTTGCCCTCCATGTGGAGCTGGAGGGCTTTACCATCGTCGCCTTACCTTGACGCCTCCAGGCACCCAATGTAGGCGAGAAAGGCAAAACCCCAAAGACGTCCCAATCTCCCTCCTGGCAAGCCTCAGGGCATTAGCGAGGGCAGCCTTGGGTAAACGTCAGTCACCTTGAAAGGTGCCACTGGATGATCACCATAAGCTTAAGCCATACTGCCTAATCCCGCACTTCCCGCAAATGCGACCAATTTAGCTATGATCCCCCTGGTGGGATCAAGATCAAATTCAAAAATTTCCCTACCCTGATTCACAGTGTAGAGTAGGCGAAACCCGCCCATTGCCCCGGCCAATTGAGACAATGAGCCAAAATTCCTACTCTGCCCCCGTTAATGGGCGACCAGAGGAGCCTACACTGCTAACAGGGCGGGATGGGAGGGAGCCGGAAAACAGCAGCAAAAGAGGCCATGGGCGGGAACCCAGGTGCCTAGATAAGCCCTTTCCTGTGTCCCCGCCCTAGTTGAGCCATTGGCTCAGTATCTGTGACCAACCTGACCTGTTACCTGACTCCCCTTTCCTCCTCCACTCGCAAATCTTCTCCCCAGCCCCAGATGAGGGGCCAGTGGAAGTCTGTTTCGGTGGCAAATTTCCCCTTTTCCACTTTGCCTTGCAAGCATTAATGATGTTGCACCAGCATTGGTTTATGCTAGTGCAACACCATTAGTACTAGTATTGTGCCAGCATTTGATACTGTCCAAGAATTCATAAACAATAAAGCCTAGGCCAAGACCATCTATTACTATAATGAAAGAGAAGATAACTTTTCTCATCCATTCATCAACACAAATTAGGGCACAATCCTATGCATGCTTAGACAGAAAAAAGCCCTACAACTCCCAGCCTGCCCCAGTCAGTCATGCTGGGAGTTATAGGACTTTTTTCTGTCTAAGCATGCATAGGACTGCACCTTTAATTGCTTCATAAAAGCCCTCAACCTACTCTCAACTTTTTATGCATATTTCTTTACACAAATTCAGTTTGTCCTATGAAGCTTTTTGCTGAGTCCTTTTGCTGACTTCCGTATATGAAGCTTTTGAGTGACTATGACTAATTGTGAGGAACATGCACTGATACGGAGGGAGATGGTGGATAATTCCCCTGACCAAGCTGCCTTATGCACATAATTAATCAAGTGGCAGCTGACATTGATCCAAACTTGTTAGTCTGCTGAGATGGAGTCATTAACAGATATTGCAGCACCATGTGAATTAGAGAGTGTTTAGCTTTGCACACCAGTCTATCTTTCAAGTTTAATCCTCAACCACTCCAGCCAAACACCTGGGCAGATGATGCATCATAATGCATATGCATTTCCAAAAGTCATGGCACTAAGCAGTGATAACCAACAACAAAATAAGGCCACATAGAATTAAGATGATGGTGATGATGATTATTTCTTTGATGCCTTAAAAAAAAAAAAAAAAGACACAAGGCAGCTTATAACAAAAACATGTTACTATTTGTAAAACACTGGATTGAATCCAACTGTGTCCCTTCTGTCAAGGAAGACCTCTTCAGTCCATTGGAAATTCCATGAAAATATAGAGGGAAAGGCAATTTTCACTCAGCTCTCTTTCCCTTTTCCCTTTCCCTTCCAAAGGTAGGGAACTCTTTGGAACAGTGTGGAGGGGACTTCAGGAGAAAGGGGAATTTGCAAAAGTTTTCTCCCTTTCCCTTCCATTCACAAAAGCCTACCACTGGAGCAAATAGACTTCTGTGAGTGAAGGGACACAACTGGATATAACCCACTATCCTTTCTAGAAGTTGATGGTAGTTTGGGGGTTCTGATTATGAATCCTAAAATAGGATGTGTAAGGGAAAATATGTTTACTTGTCCAACTAATTCACCCACCTGACTCACTGGTGACAGCCTTTACTACTTGCCTTTTAATGTATTTGCTTGGACTTCAAGACACGGTCTGCCTTGGCACTTGAATATACTGCGTCACACCAACTTAGTAATAGGAAAGAATGCTTTTAATGATCAGAAAAATGATCTCACATACCAGTCAAACTTAGAACAGAAATAGAAAAGACATAAACTTACGGTATTTTGCCAGCAAAGTCTCTGCTCTCACTGGAAGATCTTTCAAATGGAACTGAAGAAAGCACCAAGCCCTCCAAGGTAAAGCAGAACCCAGAGCCTTGGGTGGGGGGGCTTTTCTTTTATACCCTTGTACTGTGTCTACACCCATTGCCATAAATGGAAACTAATGCTTTAATTATAACCAATCAGTGATTGGTTATAATAGGGTGATCTAGCTTTCTCAGAGACCCTTCCTCATGACCAGAGTGCCACCTTCTTGCCTAAGTGACGACTGTCTCATCTTGTTTACTGCTCAGTTCTGCAGAAACTCACAAGTTTCCCAGTTTGTTCTTTGCAGTGTCATTTCTTTCTGAAGTTATTCCCCTAGTGGGCAAGAACCCACAGCCTGTTTTCTGCTTTCACCAAGTTCCCCCTTTCTTCCAAGGCCAAGTTGACCTTGCATGCTGGTAGATTTTGGCCAAAAAGCAAACTTTGGTTCAACAAGCATTTTAAGCAGCCTTTTTAAAGCTAGGCCTCTTGGTGGGCCTAAGATAAACTTTGCCTTAATAAGCTTTTTTGTATTGCATTAAAAAAAACACCTTACAAATGTACTCATAAAAACTTAAGAGGCCTCTAGTATCAGAGCAGCAGCTCATTTAGTCCAGCATCCTGATTCCCACAGGCTAAACCGATGCCTTACAAGTAGGACATGAAGGCAATAGCCCTCTCCCATTGTTGCTTCCAAGCAATGTCATATGTCTCTGAACCTGGAGGTTCCATCTAGCCATATGACCAGTAGCCACTGATACTTATCCAGGGATGGGGAAGAAATTGATTCACTTCACATTTTAATGCAAACTTACCTCATTTTGTACTTTTGAATCACTCTGCAAATTGAAATTCAGTTATCCTCCAGAATTCACTTTTCCTAATTTTGGAGTGGAATTCTCCAATCAAAAATGTGTTTATTAGAAGAAAATAATGTACAAATGGGGTTTATTTGTGTATATATAAAATTGTGTATATAAAAATGTGTATATTAGGCAAAAATGCAAACAAAAATGCATGTATTAGGAAAATGTGGACGAATTGCTTATGAATTTTCATGGAAACGCAATATACAGTATGTATGTTTGTGTGTGTGTGTGTGTGTGTGTGTGTATGTGTATATATATTCATTCTCAAAGCTTGGGACAAACAAAACCTAGGACTGGAGAAACTCTCAAAGTTCAAGATGAACCAAATTTAAGATTAGAAAAATTAGAAACTGAGAGAAACCAAAATTGACAAATTCATCCATCCCTATCAATGAATTTTGAAAAGCCGTGTAAAGGTCTATCACCACCTCTCATGGCAGCAAATGACTAAACGAGCCTTCCCCAACTTAGTACCATCCAGATGTTTGGGACTACAATTCCCAGCCTTCCTGACCATTGATCATGCTGGCTGGGGCTGATGGGATTTGAAGTCCAAACATCTAGAGTGCACAGGCTGGAGAATTCTGTGACTTAAACTATGTGAAGAGGTAATTATTTCCTGAAAGGTAATTTCCCTTTAAGTCACAATACCACAAGGAGAGCAATAAACCACAGAATGTGGTACCAGGCACACAATTGCTAATATTTTGTTTGTTTGTTTGTAATACTTATAGACCACTTAATATAATAAAATCCCTAAGCAGTTCCCTGTTATACTGGCATCCTGAGAATCTAGGGTTTCAGGTTTTTATATTTTATTTAAATACTTTTTATGTAAAATATGTTTTATGTAAATACATCTGGCTATATTATTATTATTATTTTACTCTCCTTGAGGGCATTGCTATGGGAATGGTCATGATGCATACTTGCACTTCAAAATTTACCACTACACCACTGGTTCCTAGGTTGATCTAATCCAGATTACAGAACTGTTTCAGCTTTATTATGTCCATAGCATAACTGTTTTGTAAACTTGGCCAAACATCTTACATGATAGATTACAATGGGAAAGAGCATTCTCAGTTCTTTACAACTTCTTTAAAACTGTGTTTTCTTAAAAACCCATGAAAGTTTCGCAAAACAATTTTCAATATGTGATAACTTTAAGCACATTCAAACTAATAAGAATCGTTTTCTTTCAACACCTAATGATAGCACATATTGTGTCTTATTTACATAAAGTGTGAAGATGAATTGGGTCTAAAATATGCCTACAGCAACTGTTTGGTATACAGAGGCTATTTTAAACTGTATGTAACACTGTGGGGTGTTAAAATCCACCCATAGAGATGTTCTGACTTTGAGAGACTTGTGTGGACGGTATGTAGAGATGCAGCTGAAATCTGGACTTGGGATGGGAAGGAAGTCAGAAAGGAAACTCCCAGTTTACAAGAAGTTAAGCAATTATGAGTTTGTCCCAAATCCTCCTGATTTTCCAACCCTGCTCTGAGTAGCTCTCAGTGGTACCAGCACTCCATGCCTCCAGGCAAACCCCCCCTTGCTGCTGGTGTCCCCTCCTTCCTAAAACCTGTCCTGGCAAATGGCAGTGGCAGCAGAGACTGGGCTTGTGGTAGTATCCAGGCTTCATTTTAAAGACCTAGAACTGAGTGGTTTCTTCTTACCATGGGCAAACTGCCAGATGGGAGTCTGGAAAATAAAGCTCCCAGTCCCTCTCATCTTAATGGGTTGAAATTAAATAACTGGGGACTCTGTTTCTCAAGTGGCAAACTGAATTCACCTAAAAGATTGGCACAAACCCTTCGCATTAGCCTTCTCAACCATCACAACTCTTTGCCATGGTATGTTTTGAGAAAGTGAGGGGACTGGTGGGAAGAGCTGGACGCTGGAGGCAACTCTCCAGGACTTGGTCTTTGCAAGCTTTCTCATAAAAAGCTGTAGAAGAATCAAAGTGGTTTTTTTCTGATACTTTTTTTGATGACTCAGAATAGCTGAACCAAATGTGAAGTGAAGGGCAGGGGTGTCGTCACCAATAATTCACAATATGCTTTAGAAGTAACCTAAGCTTATGGATTCTCTTCTTTCAGTATATCATGACTTAGAATAATTTGTGGATGGATAGATAGAGCAGGTAAATATAATGAGAACTATTTCAATTTCAGCAAACTACCAAGGAACCATCTATCTATGCTAAAGAGAAAATCCAAAACAGAGGAAGTGATAGTGAAGGGATGGTAATGCAGTGTTCAACTATGATATCCCCCATACTGTCACTTCATATTCTTTAGAAGAGCTGCATTATACTTGGATTCATGGAGCGTTGCATAGCTGGTGCCTTTTATTGTGGCAGGTCATAAACAGTGTCATCCTGTGTCATGCTTCACAGGGGTTTGAGAGTAATTGTGTGTGGCTTTAAAACATATCAGTAGCCATGACCCCATGCCCTCTGAAATCAACAGAAAAGTACCAACAAAAAAAGAGTCCATTTTTATTCCATAATCATAACAGAGAAGGGCAGACCAAAACTCCTTGATGGATGAATATACCCGACAGAGGCTTAGGCCCAATTCACACAGGGCCCAAACTGGGGTAGGGGTCGAGGTACATTTTACCAGGGCTCAGACATCCAGGAGAACCCAGCCTAGGCTGCCATTACCAAAACAGAAAAAAAATATGAAACTAAATTGTAAAACATGCTTGAGGATTTTTATGGAAATTATTTCAGGAAAACTATTTCTCTGTCTCTGTGTACAGTACCTATTGTCCAGATCTTGTGAGATTTGCTGGAACTACTCAGAAGTAGCATTAGAACAGAACAAGCAACATTCTGAATAGTAAGTTGCTGTCCCAGGCCCTAGAATGACGGGATTATTCATCTCAACTAGGGGCTGTAGTTTGAGAGACAAAGAGATGTGACCTGCTGTCAAGAGCTACCAGTCCCAGAGTTCACTGTGCATAGGCAGGAGGGACAGACAGCTGGTGGGAAGGACAAGGCACCATAATGATCAGAGTCATTGATCCCAGGGTCAGCAGGAGTCAGCACTCTTGGTAGGATTTACAGGCCTAAAATACACACTTTCACACACACACGCACACACACCACCCATATTGCCATGTCTGGCTAATAAATACAAACCAGGTAGCCTTGTGAAATGTTGCATTTGAAAAAAAAATATCTTCAAGTCTACTTTTGGAAAAGGGTATGACATACCCCATTTATTTTTATTTGCATGAAATTTACAAAACAAAAACAAAGACAAACACAGCAACTAATTTCCATGAAGTGTGCATAGCCTATGGAAGTTTTGCACACTGCCCTGACTGTGGCAGAACCTGAAATAAGTTTCAGCAAACTGGGATTAATCAAAGACTGCAGACATTCTACTATGGGGCAAGAACAATTATGGACGCAATCCCTAGACATTGTCTGAAGGGCCATAGGATACTGAGGCTTTTCACATTTGAGGCTATAGACCAGTGTTCTCCAACCTTGGGTCCCCAGATGGCCTACAACTGGCTGGGGCATGCTGGGAGTTGTAGGCCAAAAACATCTGGGGACCCAAGGTTGGAGAACACTGCTGTAGACGAAGCTAAGACCTTGGAGGTGAAAATCCCCACTCAGATCTTCACCCCCACCGCCCTCCTAGCCACTGCAGAAATCTCTGTGATGGTGGCTCCTCTTCCAAGATTGGTGTCATGACCTCAGGTGAGGATGGGGAGAGGAAAAAAGGTATGTGCTGGTGTGCAGGGAAGAGAGAGAAACCAGGGTGCACCATATCATGTGGCCTCTCCAGCCTTGGCCCACCCCCACCAGTGCTACTCCACTAGGCAAGTGGAGTAAAATAGAAACTCTTCATGATTCATGAGATTGTATGTTTATATGGGTTGTGGTTATGTGTGTGAAAGGGGGCCATGTTACAGGTTCATGCTTGGTGCAAAAAATGATGCTAGAGCCCTGATTTCACATATGTAAACTGACCACTTGTTTCTCTACCCAGTCTTTTCTGACCATTCCCAGGGTCTGGGATGGGTGGAGAAACGTTCATTTGAACAGAGTTGTACATGGATACAGCCAGCAGTGACGATTAGCACTTGACACAACCTCTGGAGCACTTTTCAACCACCAGCCTCAGGGGAATATGACACCTGTGTTTATGTATAGCAGGGGAGAGCAACCACTGGCCCATGGGCTAATTCAACCCATGGAGGTTGCCCATCTGGTCCTTGGAAGCTTAGGCTCCCTCTGTGGACCCCGCCCACTCCCCTCTCCAAGCCTCACCCCTACCAAGGCAGGGAGAGGAATCCCCTTCTTATCTCAGATCTGTGATCAAAGATAGCTAGGAGATTCCCCAGCAGGCCACTCCCCCTCCCAGTGGTTAACAAGGGGATTGGGGGAGTTTGCCTGCCCTGTGTCCTCTCCCCAATTGGAGGAGGCATGGGGCAGGCAAAGCTGCTTCAGTGTGTGCAGGTCTTCTCAGATGGGAGAAGCCCCACACACAGTGAAGCCCATTCCCAGCAGACACACCAGGAGGATCATCCTCTTGATGTGCCTGCTGGGTAAAAAAATGATGTAAAGGAGCGTGGCCACACCATGGACAAGTCATTTGGTCTGCAGAGTGCTGGGTGAGGGTCATCCAGACTGCCACCCCAATTTGGTTGCCCATCCCTGATGTAGAGTTAGTTCTTAGTGGATTTGAATAGACAGAAAACAGCATTTTTCCAAAATGAAGGAAGCATTCTCATCTCCTTTTATGTCACTAATAAAGCTTAACGTTTTCATCTGATACGAGAAACAGTAAAAAGAAAGCTAAATTCGGCACACTGTACTATCACCATACTAGGTAAGACTCCAAGGCTAGGTAAGACATCTATCACATAAGGGCCAGTGACAAGAAAAGGTATATCCTCAAAACCAACCCAAGAATTTTCATTCTCTCCGTGGCTCTAGAAATATTGTGAAACCATGAAACTCAAGACAGCCTTCCTTTTAGAAGGAATCAGCCACACTTTAAAAAAAACTTACAAAAGAATACCTGTCTTATTTCCTCAATCCATTTAATTCTAATCAGGGTTAGCATTCATTTTGTTTGTTAAACACACACAGCCCCGCACAACTTATTTTCACAACTAACATTTTCAGAAGATGATATGTGTCAGATCTTACTGTGCCAAATTTGAGGACTGCTGATTTTATCAAGAATAATTTTGACTGCAGTACAAACACACCTTTTCAGGTTTTTCTCACAACAGGGAGACCTGTCGGATAATTCTCTCAAGTGCCTAAACCAGCGAGGAAAGCAAAAAGAAGAATTACAGTGACAATTCTGCATCAGAAATGTTAGCAGGGGCCAGGGGACTCCAGTTGTTACTGTGAATAACAGTATCATTTACCCTAATCTTGGAGCTAGGAAGAAGACAGATGGAGCCCAAGTAAAAATGCAAGATGGCAGAAAGGGGAATTATAACAATGTTCTTAAGCCTGGTATCTTTATGCATTCTATGTTCCCAGAGCTAGTTTATTACATCCGATTGGCTTAAAAAATATAAGACCAAGGCAGATTTAATACACACTCTCTCTCTCTTTCTAGTCTTTCTAAATTGTTCTGGAAACACAAGGTATTAAGTGATTAAAAAGCTCAAAGGTTACTTTCAATCATTTCTCCATCCTAAATGAACATAAAGAGCAAACTCTGCTGAGGATTGGTTTGGCACATTTTGTAGCATTAATTATTCCTTCAGTTGCTTCTTGTGCTTCTGTGTGCCCTTGATATGCTAAGAGAACTAATGTACAAGCCATGTGCTACATCATGCCTTTTCCAGGTATTAATTCCCTGTGTAGAATGAATGCACCTAGGGTAGCAGGCTCTGCCCCTAACCTACATATGTTGAATGGCTGAGTACAATTGTACATTCAAGAGATTGCATGTAAGTACATGACATTTAGATCTTCAAATGAAAGTGTATCGGTCAGGCAAAGGAGCCTGCTCCTCTGGGTTGTGTGCATTCTACACCAGGCCTGAATACCTGAAAGGTGATAAAGGGTCATGCCTGGTCCAGCTTTATTTTTTCTAGACTTCAGGAAGTACAGCTTCATTTGTCCAAATGGGACCTAGACACCATCAAGAGGACAGCAATTAGTCAGGAGAGGTCAAAGGGGAAGGCAGAACAAGCAAAGATTTTTTAAAAATTAAGGGGAAATAAAATGGGCAAGAGGGGTGGAAATGAGGCAAGAAGAGCGACAAGATGAGCAAAAAATACTACGGAACAGTGACATGGGCACTGAGTAGATGGAAGGAATAAGACAAGTATAATTTGATGGGGACCTTTACTCACTACTTCAGCAATCCCTTGCTGCAGAGGCACCTATGCAAGTAATGCAACCACATGGGGGAAATTTCATGGATCTTTTCATTGGAAATGGAACCCCAACTTAGCAACTTCCAACTTAGCATGTGTATATCAATCATTAGCAGGACTCTTACACATTTCAAAAATGTATGCCTTTTGGGGCCCATTCTGTTCTTATTGCTAGGCTAATTAATAATACATATCCTGGATACAGTAGCAGGGTAGGACACTACATGTAGAGGAAATCATTGATTCCATTAATTTATTATTATTATTATTATTATTATTATTATTATTATTATTTTACTTATCAGTAAAATAAGTAAGTAAGACAATTATGGAGTTTTTCTTAATTATGCATTCTTCACTGAATTACTATTATGAATTATTCTGGCTCCGTAGATAGTTAGCAAAGAGTTGTGGAAGCCATTCCAGCTGTGTTGCTTAGTTTTGATGGGACACAAGGGTCACATACAATTATTTCTTCTGAATTGGATTAGCATAATTTAAAATCAGGTTCTTTTTTATTAATATGTCAGTACATAAATTGCAAGTTTTCAACATTCACTTGAAATTTAATGTCTTCATGAATATTCTTCATGGGGATTTTATTCACAAGAATTGTGGTCTGTAAATTGATACAAAATGGTGTAGGCCACAATGAACTTTTTTTTTTTTTTAATGTAAGGACATATTTTCAGGGAGGGGGGAAATCAAACATTTGCCATCATACATCAGACATGGCATTTTAATCTCTCACTCCAACATTAAGCTTTTTAAAAGGGTCGGTGTCAAAATGACACCTAGGGGAAATTGCCTAATGCCTATACATAGCCTCAGTCAAAAAGTCAGTCAAAAATCGGACAACTCTATTTCAGCTTAGATCAGGAGAATGTATGCCATATTCAGAGAAGGGAATCAATACTACATATGGAACCAAAAGTCTGAAGGTGATTGACCAACACCAAGGTTCAACAGGTAAGAAAACTAGAGCTTGATCAAAAATCGGATAGGATGAGGTTACAATTCAGAAGCCAAATTTGAGGAAAATGCAAGGCTGGCCCAATGCTAGGAGATTAAGGATAGGAAACAGATTCTAAATAGCAAGTAACTGGGTCACCAGTAACTGTAATTATTCTTGTAGGGACATTATGCAATCCTAACCCAATGGGAGGTATTCAATTCTTCCTCACTGGGATCAATCTGCTACTTCATGACTGTGAATTCTGAGATTTCAGAACATTTGCATTTGCTATAGTCTCCTTTGCTGCTGAGGTGGTCAGGCCCCTGTCCCAACACCCCAGAAGCTCTTCACAAAGTCAGCTAGCTAGTAACAGACAAAGGAAAGCACTTCTGCATGTATCACATAAGTAACTTAAAAATTCATTCCCACAACATATGCTCCTGGTGATTATTAGCTTACATGGCTTTTAAATGGGATTGGACAACTCTATTCATAAATCATAATAGATCACTATATAGTCAAGGTGTGCACCAACTCCTGCCCTCCTACTTCAACTTGGAACCCAGTTCAGCACTGTGGGAAATGGCCCACTTCTGCTTGGTCTGATTCAGTCTGCTTCAGCTCAGTACCAAACTTGAGCCAATGTTTGGAAAAAATTGAGTTTTCTTGCTTGCCATTGACTATCATGAGAAATCCAGGAACAATATGACCCAGTTTGAACAAAAATTGTGCCAAAGCAGTAGTCAATCAGAGAATTAACAGACAGCAAACAAGATAAACCAGGAAGTGGTTGGTAAAATCCAGCAGCAGGATTACAAAAAATCATGATTTTTTGAAAAAAAAAATAAATAAAATCAATTTTTTGATTTAAATCAATGTGTTTTTTTTTAATTTAATCAATCCCCCCCCCCAAAAAAAATAAAATTAGTAAAATTTATTTCAAAGTTTCAGGCAACCACATGTACAAATAGCCGGCTACACTTAATAGTTAAGAACACCAAATTATACAGAAAACATTAATCAGAACTAGGCTACCTACACGACAGGGTTGCAAAAAATAAAAAAAATCATGATTTTTGGCAAAAAAAACAATTGACAAAATTTATTTTTATTGATGATTTAATCAATGATTTAATCATTGATTTAAATCATTCTGATTTAAATAATTGCAACCCTGTTCAGCAGTCCTCTGAAAGCACTCCTTTCATGCCTGAAATTGAAAATATTGAACACTTGTCCCAGAATAAGATTCCTCTAGCCAGAGAAGATGAGAGAGATGTGCCACTCTCAGATAGATCAGATGCACATTAAGGGTGGATGGCCTGGCCCTGCCCAGACTGGAACTGCATTCTGTAATTATTCTGCTTGTCTAGATTCTTTGATGGAGTTTTCTTAGGCTGTGAGGTTCATAATGTTTGTGAATTTAGAGCTATAAATGCTTGAGTGTCTACACTATTAAGATAACAGCTTCATCTTGAACTACCATATTAGGAACTACCATAAAGTTCTCCATTGTCTTGTAGGCAGAAATGCTAACCAGTGACAATATTTTCTTATAAAATAAGCTTAGTTAAAAGAGATCTGCCAGGTAATCATTACTGATTTTCCCAGGAAATGTCTCCGAAGTCAGTAGCAATTATGACAATTGTTTTTTTGAAATGGAAACAATTTGCTTGTTAGTGCCATCCCGATTTGCAGTGGATGTGAACTGTCACATTTTCAAGCAATAAATAACCATTACCACCCATAACTCTTAGGGATGGAGCAGAATAAATTCTTGTGGGGCTAAAGAACTCTTTAAATTGCATCTTGTTCCCAAACCATATAACTTTTCTTTCTGGAAAAACAACAAAGAGTGTGTCAATCAAAAAGCCCACACTACATCAAAGCATCCTTGAAATATGCCGGCAGAGCTTACATGATTATTGTTTATATGAGATGGGGAGGGAAATGCAAAGAAAAATTAATACTGTTCAAAGTTTTTTTAAAAAAACAAAACCTAAAATGAATGGTCCTGCTCCATTCCAATGCGTATGCACATGCCCCAATCCAACCACAGGTAAACACAAGGTTGTGTTTGCCCCAGTCAGATAATCTATCTCAGGGAGTGGATGAAAATGTAATATAGCCCCTTATCTGCTCTCCTGAACAGAAGATCAGTGCTATCATCACTGATGATTTGGCCAGGGCCACACGCAGATACTGGATGAGTCCAGATAATGCAAGCAGAACTTGTTTACCAGTTCTTCGTATATGCACACTTCTTCTATCTGCATACTGCCCCATCTACACTGGAGCAAAAGTTTTTAGATAGATCTGTATTTGAAGATCTGAGTGCTGAAGATCTTGGAAATGCTAAGACATTATTGATAATTCAGTGGTTCTGATAGAGCAGGGCTCTCCAACCTTGGGTCCTCAGATGTTGCTGGCCTACAGCTCCCAGCATACCCAGCCAGCATGGCTAATGGCAAGGGATTCTGGGAGATGTAGTCCAGCAACATCTGGGGACCCAAGGTTGGAGAGCCCTGAGATAGAGGAAAGGATGACCCATTTAAGGGATTATAATGTGTATAAATTACCTCATGGGAAATACAAATGGGACTTAGAAATCACAAAGCTTTCCAAGCAAAAGAAATACCCTTTAACAAGGGTAGTCACCCATTCTGCAGACACAGTTCTCTGCATTCCTCCTGCTCCTTAGTCCTATGCAAACAACTGCAAATCAGGTACAAATAAGGTTTTCTCAGGTTGAGGCATTTACCTTTTATTTGGCTGGCTTTTAAATTTTTATGAATGTTTTAAATCTTTAAAATGTGTGCTGCTTTTATTGTATGTTATGTTTTTGTTTCGATATATTTATTTCAAAAAGTGGCCTAAAAATATGGAAAATAAATAAATAAAATCAATGCAATCAATGGTGCCAGGCCTCACTTCTCCTGACCAATACCCATATCAACATAAGAACCATGCTGGATCAGACCAAAGGTCCATCTAGTCCAGTATTCTGTTTGCAAAGTGGCCAATCAGATGCATATGGGAAACCCAGAAGCGGGATATGAGTACAACAGCCCCAGCTACTCATATTCCCAGCAACTGGCATACAGGCTCTGATACTGGAAGTAATATATGGCCACCATGCCTAACAGCCATTGATAGTCTTATACTTCATTAATTTGCCTAAACCCCTATTAATGCCATCCAATTTGGTGGCCATTTTTACTTCTTGTAGTAACAAATTCTATAGTTTAACAATATGCTATGTGAAGAAGTACTTCCTTTTTTCTGTCCACACATCTTACACTGTCCTGAGCACACAGCTGGAGCAAGATAACTAGGTTACATAGGACCTGTGTTGTTCCAACAGTGGATAGATTGGAACTGACGGCTCATGTAGCCTGCTCTTCAGAGCCTCACCCAGACCCAGCTGCAGCAGTAACCCAGCCCTGAGGAGTCCCCTACTCTTGAGGAGCCCTCTTACTCTGGAGGAGTCCAGTTTCTTGCAGCCCTCAAGCATGTGCTTTGCTGACAAGTGGCCAGCTGTGCTTGCACTATTTAGTGCCAACACTCTCTAGGGCTAGGGTGGTTGCAGGCTTCCTTCTCTGACTCCAAGAGTGAGATAAAGTAATCAGAAGCCCCATCCACAGGTGCCTCAAAGACCCTGTTGCTGGAGGGGCTGGTGTAGCCACTTTGGGATATATGGGGTCCCTATGGGAATGCTAGAGTTGGACAGTCTTATGGGGTCTTTGGCTTCAGAATCTTCCTCAGAGGAGACTTCCTGGCCTGGGCCAGGCATGACATGCATGCATACAAACTGTACTTGCATATGCTCTGTTCAGAAGACCCAAACAACATATAGGAGTCATGAGCTGTACTCCCATTCCTCCTACCTCTATTGATCATTCTCTGTTTGTGGTCATTTATTTGCACAGGGCTTTTGTATCATGAGTTTCAGAGACAGGAGGGTCATGCCCCATCACTTTGGAACTGAAAAGAGGAATTGTTCCCACAGGAATTGTCCCCACAGTAAAGTCATCAAACAGGGCAACCAAGGCCATTTGAGTCCTGGAGCAAACCCAGATCTAAATGGAATCAGATAATCCATTTATCTCGGTGAAGCTGGAGGTGCTCAGCCACAGCCTGCTCTATCAGTTTGTAACTCTGCAAGATGCCATGTACACTGATGGATAGAATGGAATGGGATGAGTTGTATACACACACACACACACACACACACACACACAGAGGGGGTGTAATTCCCCTGGTGAAAGTCTGTCTATGGCCTGAAATATGTTGGTCTCTTTTGAAGAAATGTGTCCACTTGTTGGAATTCTGAATAAATGTGACTCTGAGTTTCAGTGGGCTATTCCTTGGCTGCACCACGCAAACAATAATATTATTACTCCAGTAGCCCAAAGTTTCAGCAGATGAGGGTCCATTTCATATAATGACAGCAATAGCAGCAATAATACTTATGTAATGTTTTACAGGCATTATATACATTAGAGTTACAAGACTAGCCTAACACTCATGCGTTCGCCTCCTGGAATTCTTTTGCAGTGATGAGCAAAGTCATCCAAAGTCAAATCACTGAAGATCTGCATAGCAATTGGCAAGGATGTTCACGTTGCTTCTGATGCCTTCATTTTCATGGGACTAACATTTCCTCCTGCTCGGTGAGTTTATATCATACTAATTATATGAAAGCTTTTCAGAATCATTCTCTCCAGCCATAATGTTTGATCAATACCATTTAACCTTAGTTCAACTAAATTTAGCCCAAGGTCTCTTGCTTATCAATTTCAAACATAGAGTCGTCGTCCCCAACATTACCCTCACAGCAAATCATGTGAGTTTACTTGAACTGACATGATTTGTTTCCAGGACATTCAAGGTTAGGCTTAAATAATACTACAGCAACAGAATGAGAAATGTACCCTTTTACCTTCCAAAAGTCTGTGACAGTGACCATTTGCACTAACCTCAGGTGACAGACAGCAATACTTTGGGCAGTTCAATCCACCATGCCCTGCAGCTATGAAACCACAGCTAAGATGTAAAAAATATGAGGAAGATAGAGAGCCCCTATCTGCATTGGAGCAAAAAACATGAGCTAGGTCTCTATTTGAAGATCTGGCCACTGGTAAAATACATCTCAGAAATGGCAATGCATTATTGATAATTCGCTGGTTCCGTACCTATTAGAGCAGAGGTGGGCAACTGTGGGTGGTCCAAGCACCAATCCCGCCCACAGACTCTTCCCCCTCTGACACACACGCAAGGCTGCACACTTGCCACCATGGCTGTGGAAACCCAAAAGGGGGGAGATAGGGATTGCCGTTAAAATTTGGCCACAGGCCGCTACAGAGGCTTACTAAGGACAAATGCCTGCCTTGAGTGCCATTTTTCTTGGTAGAAAGGTGGGTTACAAATCAAATGAATGAAAGAAAGAAATTTAGCTTGTTTTCAAGCTATTATTTGTCCGTAATAAGCTTCCGTAGCAGCTGCCGGTTTGTTTTCTTTTTTTTTGTCAATGGTGGGGCAGGGCAGTGGGGACAGCAGGGGACAGGTTGGGGAGCAGAGGCCACATGGAGCCCACCACAGGCAACATGTTGCCCACCTTGTATTAGGGGAAAGGATGAGCCATTTAAGGTACAATGCACTGAGCAGGGGGTTGGACTCTATAGCCTTGTAGGCTCCTTCCAACTCTATGATCTATGAAATCTATAATCCTATGACATGTTTAGATGGGGGGGAATAGGGTTGTGTCCTCAAGAGATTATACCTCAAGCCTTCTTCACATAATCTTCAATAAATTCTGTAATCAATCAAATGTAAATGGAAGAGTTGCAGTATTGCACTTAAGTATTCTGGTAAAGAAAAGTGGGATAGAAATTTATTTTTTAGAAATTATTTTAAAAAATAAAAGAGGATTGTTCCAATAGATTCTACTGAAAAACAGTGGTGATGTAGGGTGGTGTAGATGACAGGGTGGGACTATGCAAATAGGAACAGACTTCATTCTCGGTAGCTAGAATCACTGAGCTTGCCAGGTGGAAACAGGTTTTGCTTCTCCCTCAGAGGTGTGTCCAAGTACACCCCTTTATTATGTCCGCAAATAAATTAATAGTTACTTACCACTCACTTATGAAAAGAAAAGGAAAGTGCCATACTGATGGACGTTGTTGCAGTGAGGTAAAATCTGGCTTCTACACTGAATACAGGAACCAGCCCTGTATTACACTGAGAGGAATCCCAAAGAGCACTCTGTGGGCAGAGTGCACAGTGTCTTCCTGGTGATCCTATCTTAAGAAGCTGGGATCACCAGGGAAAAGATACAAGTTTACTAATATTTATTTTTGCCCATTCATTCCTACAGAAAAAAATGAAGACGTGCACTTGATCATGCGAGGCAGGATTCTGCCTCCTGCCCCTTATACTGGCTGTGGAACTTAGCATGATGAACCAATTTTCCTCAAGACAACCTGATGAACTGAGCAAATTTGAAGTCTTGATCCTCTGCTTCTCTGACATTCAGGATCTTACTCAATGAGTGTGCATGTCTCAGCAGAACACTGATAAGATGTGTAATGTAACAGCCACATGGGTCAGCACTGATGCATCAGCCACCATCTCTACCTGTGATGTGGTGTGAAAAGCAGTTGTAAGACAGAAAATTGGGTGCAGAATGGCACAACTCATGGCATGCCATTCCTAAGGGAATTTTGCCTCCAAAGGACCCAGACTAGATCCTTGATCTCAATTCCAGACTAGGTTTCTTTCCTCCCACCCCCGCCCTTCTTCCCTGCCATGACTTTAAAGCATAGAATAGTAAGGGTGCTTCCCGCTCATCTAGATAACTCTATCATCTGGTATGGGTTCTCTTAGGCAGAGCCGTTGCGCTACCTCAGTGGTAGAGCACCTGCTTTGTGTGCAGAACGTCCCAGGTTTGATCCCTGGCATCTAGGGCTGGAAAAACCCCTGCCTGAAATCCTGGAGAGCTGCTGCCAGTCAATGTTGACAATACTGGGCTAGATGGACCCACGGTCTAACTCAACATAAGGCAGCTTCCTATGTTCCTCTCATATTTACTCAATTGCTATTTCTTGTTGATAGCGGGAGTGGGGAAGCTTTTTTCTTTTGAGGCCTGCATATCCCTCTGTCAGGGGCTGCATGCCGGTGGAGGGCAAGTTAGAGGTGGGAGATGCCAGAGCCAAAAATGGCCGGGCCTCCCCTTTTCTCTTACTTTCTGACACCCCCTTCTCTCTCCCTTCCTCTTCCTCCCAATACAGTGTACTGCCAGGGGAGGGACAGATTGCTCTTCCTAGACATCTGAACTGATCACTTTCAGAGGTTTCTAAAAATGACCACGTGTGGTCCACCCCTGATTTATAGATTCTGTTCTGTGATTAATTTGCTACACTGAGCTCTCCCATCATTTGATTGCACCCTTTTTCTATTTGCATTCTTTGAGATATTTCTAAGATAATAGCACAGGGCTCTAAGCCAAGGCGTAGGAGAGGCACCCACTAAGTAGAATTTGGGGGGCCACTGCCCATATAACATGTGGGTGACATTAAAGGAGCTTCTTCTGTGTATTTTGTTGTTGTTTGCTGCTGCTGCTGCTGCTGCTGCCAGGAATACCTTACACCACTAATATGAAGCATGATATATTTCATGATGTTACATGGATTGAAGGGCAGCAAAATCAGCTGAAGATTCATCCAAAAAAAAAAATTGACATACCATGTCAAGACTACAAAATCAGCTGAGCTGTAGCTGGGCTGTATTGTTTTGTACTGCAGGTGGAGGATATTTGAAATAATATATCTCCCACCTGTAATACTAGCTACAGGTACTTAACTAGCACTTCACAAAGCAACATCTAAGATCCCTTACATACTACTTTTGTGTGTGTTTGTCTTTTATGCAGAGGAGGGATACAGGGGACTACGGTGTTTTGTGCATATGATCATAATATATCCAAACATAGACACACATCTTTTAAAACACCTCTTCCAAATATAATTCCTGATAAAGCACCTAGCAACACTGTTCAGATCTTTGGCAAAATTTAATCTTGGGAGTAATGAATGTTTTTATTAAAATGACACAGTTTTGTTACTGTTTTCAGATAATGAAGCGTGGCTCACATCAAGAAGAGGAAGAGGCTAATTTCTCTTCATTAACTGCTAGCTTTTATAAAAAGGACTTTGAAAGCAGCCTATAAAGAACATTCCAATTTTCAGTTCCCCACCGCCAGTATGAAATGGTACAGCCCAGTAAATGTCTGAGGGCATTTGACTGACTACTCTCTAAGAACAAGCTTCTTGGACCACTATAATCCTGTCTATTTCTAACATGATACTGGAATCTCTGGCCCTTCTTTGTTTATTTTTCAGTATCCTCTCTTTAAGGCAAAATAGCTGGCATATGTTAGCAGTTTTCTGAAAAGTGCTAAAAAATAAATTGTCTTTTTCTTCTTCTTCTTCTACTACTGCTTCAATGCTAGGTCCTATTAGTGTGTCACGGAAATATAATTTGCCTTAGGCAAACTTTGCCTTCAGGCAAGTTTGTTACTTGTTCTATTTAAATAGTTCCCGTGAATTTTTGTTCTTTTCTTTTCTTTTTTACATTTCTGGCATTTTCTACCTGAAACACAAGTAGAACTGGATAATGAACTTGATTTGTGGATTTTGGTTCCATGGTGAGTTTGTAATTCACTTTTAAAAGGTGCAATATGTGATCTCATTGAATTGGAGATTCGGCCACAGCTATCTAACTTGCAGACAGCATAAAAGAAGCCCGAGACAGTTATGCTTGACCTACTATGGGTCAATTATTTTCCACCTGAAAGCACCTCCACTTCGTAAACAAGTGGAGTAAATGTGGAGAGACAATTGTGTATAATCAAGGGCCAGTAGCACTAGCAAAGACAGTATTTAAAGACGTTTTAAAGACTATAGGGCAGAATGTCAGCTAGACCATAACGATCAATAAGCACAAGTTTAAACCATAATTAAAAGGACGACTGTAAAAAGAAAAAATCCAATGTAACAAGGATGATTCAAAGATTAAAAGGAAATAAACTATTTGCTGGACTACTGAATAATTCAAAACAAGCCTACAGAATTTAGAAGTAAGGAAATCATTACACAGAAATAACATCAAGGTGATTTGGTGCTCTTGAGTTTGTACGTGTTCCCAAAACATTTGGCACTTGAGTGAAATCCAAGGGCCAAACTAGGCATGATGCAAAGATTCATGAAGAGGACTGTTTGTATTTTTTAAAGTGTTAATAGCAGCCATGGGGAGGGGGGAAATTATTCAGATTAAGGCTATGGCACTCAGGGAGGAGAGACTTAACCCTCTCTCCCTGTGCTATTTTTCCAAGGAAAATCACCACCACAGCTATTTGTGCCATACAGCGAAGCATACAGGTGTTAATTCTATACACATACTTACTTAAGAAGTCCCATTGAACTCAGTGGGGTTTCCTTCTTAGTAAACAGGCTCAGAAATGGCCTACACAACTCTTAACTGTCCATTTCTTTCTCATTATCTAAGTTCAGACTTGGCAGAAAATCAAAAGCTGCCATAGCAATATATACCAGTCTTCAGATTTATGTACTGTATGTTCCTTTATTCCTATATTATAACTATATATAACTATTCAGGGATTAAGTGTGCATTATTATACTGCTTATGGAGACTGTTTCTATGTTGTCCTGTATATGTTGCATGAGACAAAGAATCGGCCAAGGCTCCCAGATCAGCACTACAGCGGCTACCAGCACAGAAGATTCAGAGTAGAGGGGAAGCTGAAGAGTATTCAAGGGACTGGGGTGGTTTGGGGCTACCATTGGCCCCTTACATTCAACCCAAGACCCACAGAATGGTCCCATAGGCCCTCGCACTGGTTGTGCTGGCAAGTAACTGCATCAAGTTGATTTCTACTTACTGTTACAGGCCAGTGAGGTGAAGCTGTACAGCTCTGTCTAGTTTGTCTTGCAAAGGAAGTTTTGGGAACTACTGCAAGGCAAGGCTCTGCTTTGTGCCACAAAAACTACAGCAAGGCATTTCATTGGGCTGGCTTTCAGAACGTCCAGATATGATCTGACCTCTTTTTGGCAAAAATATGATAGTCACATATATTTTCAGCCCAGTCTTCAAAATACTGTCAGGATGGGTAGATCAGGGAGTCACCCATTCCTGCTCTTATATCTTTACAACAAATCAATGAAATAGTTTAGGTTAAGAGACAATGACTGGTTCTGCCTGGTAAACTTTTTATCCAAGTCGGCATTTGACCTTAATTATCCCTGATCAAAGTCTAGTATACTGTCCACAGCATTGCACTAGTCCTCTTAGGGCGCAATCCTATGGCCCTCTGACCCTGCCTGGGGGGGGGGGGCATAGGATAGGTCGGACTCCCCCCATGACCTCAAAAATCCCTTCTGAGGTCACAGCGGGGAGTCCGCCCACAGAGTGCCCCCCCACCTTGCAGCCAGCATGGTTCTTTCCACGCTGGCTGGGAACCAAAGACAGAAGACCAACTTCGGTTCCAGGCTTCCAGCATGGGGGGGGGGCGTTTCTGTGGGTGGGGAGGGGAGGAGCAAAGCACTGCCAGTCTCTGAGGAATCCAGGCGGTGCCTCGGCCTCACCAACTCACAAGGAGAGGTAAACCATTTAGACAGCCAAAATTCACTGTCTAAATGTTTTTGAGGGCAAGGAGAGCCTGGCAGCAATCCTATCCACCATGCTCCTCCCACTCTCAATTGGATGCCCATAATCCTCTGGGTTTGGAGTGTTACAGGCACCCACATAGGATGGGGCTGTTACTGGTTTTTAAATAAAAGATTTTAGGATTTTCAGCTGTTGTCACATGTCCCAATCTTAATGGGAATGGCAGAGAGTTTGAGGTTTTTTTTTAAAGCAACTAAATAAATAGAGAACTGGTGATTGTGATGATCAGGGAAATAATCACAAATAGGTAAAATCAATATGTAGATTTTCATTGCAAGATGATTTTTTTTAGAGCAGGAATGGGTGAATCTGTCAATTTTGATTTCTCACCATTTGTCATTTTTCCAATCTTAAGTTCAGTTTGTCATGAACTTTTGGGGGGAGTGGGTAGGGAAGTCCACAGGAAAATGTCTATGAATTTTTGAATGCAATTTTGCCTAATATAGTACATGATTTTGCAAGCAATTTTCTTTTTAGAATGCATTTTTAATGTTAATATATGCATTTTGTGTGCACTTTCTCCTATATACAAATTATTTGTATGCATTTTTGGATTGCAACTCCCTTGCAAAATTAGGAGAAATGCCAATTTTGCGTTTCAGTTTGCCTATTGGTTTGTAAGTGCAAAATTAGGCAAGTTCACATTAAAATGCAAATTGAACAAATTCCTTCTTCATCCCTACATAAGAAACCCTCCCCATTTTTTGTTAACCTGAGCTTGCTGGAGGAAGGGTGATATACAAATGTGACAAGTAGAACTCTAAAGAAATACATGGATACACCCAAATTCATCCTGGATCACAAAAAGCTGCATAAATAATTGGGTCTTACAATTGTCCTGGTATATATTCAGTCTTGGACAATGCCAGACTTCCAAGTGTTGGAAATTCTAGAGCCAGGGACTGGCTTCCAAGAAAGAACAATGGACATTATCAGGAGAACTGAACATATCAATTCGCTTGTTTGCTTAAATGTACATGCTGCTACTTCTGGATGAAAGAGGCTCTCAGTGGCTTCCAACAAAACTCATATAAACAACAAAACAGCAACATAATCATTGCATGCATCCACATAAGCGCTATGTATTATGGCATACAGCATAACATTGGGGTCATCCTTGAATCAACCATCAGATCAAATATATTAGTGAGAGTAAACATGACCATGCTCTTTTTTTAGTTGAAGTCACGCGGCTGAATAAAGACAATTTGTCTAGTATACTGTCCATAGCATTGCACTAGTCCTCTTAGGGCACAAAGTCTAGTATACTGTCCATAGCATTGCACTAGTCCTCTTAGGGCGCAATCCTATGGCCCTCTGACCCTGCCTGGGGGGGGGGGCATAGGATAGGTTGGACTCCCCCCATGACCTCAAAAATCCCTTCTGAGGTCACAGTGGGGAGTCCGCCCACAGAGTGCCCCCCCACCTTGCAGTCATCAAATTCAATGAGGTAGTGAAGGGTTCAGTTCTTTCTTTTTCACAGCTTAACAATAATAGCATAGAAAAAACTATTTTCTGATTAAAGTAGTATTATACAAGGTTAGCAGAAAATCTTGATTGGAATTGCCAGCCTTATTGATTAGATTTAATTCACAATGCAAGCTGGGTAATGCCTAATTTTATTTAACTTACATTGCCAATTGTAATTTTCCTCATCTATAAAAAGGCCTTTCATTTTCTTTTTTCTGTGATCCTATTATCAGGTAGTCAATCTTGTCAACCAAAAGAGAGTCTTCTAACGGGTTTTGCTCAAAATTGTTTCATTCCTATAGAGGTTCCATTTTCCCTGAGAAAATGTGCTTTCAAAGAATAATGACAGATACATGAAAAATGGCACTATAAAACCTCAAATCTGCTGATTTCAGGTTTAAAAAAAGTTACTAGGCTGAAGGCAACTCGTGCTTGCCTATGGGGCCACAGAGAATTCCACATAAAACATCCAAGAACTCAGAAACATAGCACTTACAAGGTCATGACGAATGGTGACAATTCATTTAGTCTCTGTTTCTTGCTCACTTTCCCTTTCTGAAATCTCACGCAGTTCACATGCAAACTGTGCTTGAATCCAGTTCTTTTGCAAAGTTTAAATCAGTTTCCTTAATTGCCCCAAGTATTACAGAGATATATTCAAATCTGAAAAGGACAAGCTGTAAGAGTGGAACATAGAGAAAGCTAAGGATGGATGAATCTGTTATTTCAGTTTCTCATTTTTCCAGTTTTACATTTGGTTCATCCCAGACTTTAAGCATTTCCAGTCATAAGTTCGGTTTGTCCCAAACTTTGAGATTTTTTAAAAAAAATTGCATGAAAATTCATATGCATTTCTGTGAGCATTTTTCCTAATACATACATTTTAACACAATTTTGCCTAATATACACATTTTTGCAAGCAGTTTTCCTAATATAATGCAATTTTGAATGTTATTTTCCCTAATATACATCTTTTTGTGTGCATTTTTTTATTGGAGAACTCCATTACAAAATTCAGAGAAGTGCAAATTTCGAAGGATAACTGAGTTTCAGTTCACATATTGGTTCAAGTGATCCCCTGAGCAATCTAGCTGCTCCATCCTGCACTAGCAGCAGCAATGCATGGATCACTGTGGCCAGGCTATTCTTGTCCAGGAATGGTCCCAGCTATCATACCAGCTGAAGGTGGTAATAGGCGCTCTTTGCCACCAAGGTCACTTGGACCTCCAGTGACAGATGAATCCAATAGCAACCCCAGACTACATACCTGTCCCTGTAGGGGAAGTGCAACCATATCCAGAACACGTATATAACCCAACTCCTTCACCCAGGAACTGCCTACCCACAGAGCTTTAAGTTCTGCTTATGTGCTTCCCAGATCTGATGGCCACAATGGGAACAGAATGCTGGACTACATACACCTTTGGTCTAATCCTGCATGGCTCTTCTTACATTCTTATTTTATTCTCAGTTTTTTAAGCTGCCCAGAGAACGTATGTTAATGGGTGCCATATAACTATAGTAAATAAATTAGTAATAGCACATTTTCTTTTTCAAGTTGACAAGTTGCTGAGTTTTCTCTGCACTTCTTCTACAGAACATCAATCAGTTACTCCTTCTAAGTACACAGTGATCCCTGTCTTAATCGCCTCCCATTTAAATTGCTGCAATGTGCTCTTGATGGGGCTGCCCTTGAAGAGTGTTTCGGCGTCGTGCAAAGTGCGACGCTAAGTGCGCACTTAGTGTCGCACTTGGAGGCATGCTTGGAGTCGCACAGAAGGACGCACACCTACCCACCTTCCTTCCTGGGGCTAAGCAGCAGCAATTGACAGCAGCAGGTGGCGGCAGCTGGAAGAACAAGAATAAGGAGCAAGGGCGGATTTCCACTTGCTCCTGGTCAGCTGCTGATCTCTATTTTATACTGTTTTATATTTTATATTTTTATAATTTTAATATGTGCCTGGAAAATGTACTTTGTGACTCAGGGGGAGGAAGGGGTGCCCCTATTGCTGTGGTCACGGGTAGGGGGAGGTATGGTGTTAGGGGATTAACGAGCCAGGTGAGGAGAAGGGGGGCTAGACATCCTTATGGCTATCCCCTCTTCTGGTTCTTCCCCCAACCAGATGGTTCCTGGTAGCCTTACTAGCTTGACCTCGGGTCTGGAGGTGCTGCTGTTGAATGCCAGGTCGGTCCAAAATAAAATCTCCCTCATCCATGATTTGATTGTGGATGAGGGGGCTGACCTGGTATGTATTACCGAGACCTGGGTGGGGGAACTGAGTGGGGTTACTCTCTCCCAGCTGTGCCCTACTGGGTACTCGGGGCAGCACCAGCATCGACTCGAGGGTCGGGGAGGGGGTGTTGCTGTGGTCTATAGGGATTCTATCTCCCTCTCTAGGCTTCCTGTTCATTCGAGTGCAGGTCTCGAGTGTCTGTATCTTGTACTCGGGACAGACTGGGGATTCTGCTGGTGTACCGCCCACCGCGCTGCCCAGCAGACTCCCTGCCTGAGCTGACGGAGGTGGTCTCGGACTTGGTGTTGAGGACCCCTAGGATGATGGTTCTGGGGGACTTCAACTTCCATGCCGAGACTGCTGTGTCCAGGGTGGCTCAGGACTTCATGGCTGCCATGACGACCATGGGGCTGTCCCAACATGTCATCAGCCCAACGCATGTAAGAGGACATACACTTGATCTGGTTTTCTCGACTGAGCAGGAGGATGGTGATCTGAAAGTGGGGGAATTAACATCTGTTCCTCTGTCATGGTCAGATCACTTCCTATTGAGGTTTAGACTTTCAGCAGCCTTTCCCCTCCGCAAGGGTGGGGGGCCTATTAAAATGGTCCACCCCCGGAGGTTAATAGGATTCTGATGGATTCCAGAGGGCTCTGGGGGATTTTCCTGCTGGTATGGCTGGTGGTCCTGTTGAAGCCCAGGTTGCTCTGTGGAATGCAGAGATGACCCGGGCAGTTGACACGACCGCGCCCAAGCGCCCTCTCCCTCTGGGCAGAGCCCGGCCAGCTCCCTGGTACACACCAAAGCTGAGGGCAATGAAGCAAGAGGGAAGACGGCTGGAACGCAGGTGGAGGAGAACTCGTGCTGAATTTGACCGAACACAGGTTAGAGCTCATTATCGAGCCTACTCTGTGGCGGTGAGGGTGGTGAAGAGAGAATTCTTTTCCACCACCATTGCATCTTCTCAGTGCCGTCCAGCAGGCGCTTTTCCGAGTGGTCTGTTGCCTTTTACACTCTGGGCCAGCGAGAGAAATGATAGAACCCTCGGTTGCACGCTGTGACGAGTTTGCACGGCACTTTGAAGATAAAGTTGCTCAAATTCGTCATGAATTGGACACCACAGTTAGTGCAGCTCCTTTAGTAGAGGTGTCCAGAGCACCGTCTGGTCCGGTTTTATTGGATGAATTTCAGTTATTGAGGCCCAAGGATGCGGACAAGGTGCTTGGCCAAGTCCGGTTGACCACCTGTGTGCTTGACCCTTGCCCATCATGGTTTATTACATCAAATAAGGAGGGGATAGCCGGCTGGGTCCAGGAGGGTGTAAATGCCTCCTTGAGAGAGGGAGTGGTGCCAGCCTCTTTGAAAGAGGTGGTGATTAGGCAATTCCTCAAAAAGCCTAACCTGGACCCGGATGATGTTAATAACTACAGGCCGGTAGCTAATATCCCATTCCTGGGCAAGGTGCTTGAGCGGGTGGTTGCTGGTCAACTCCAGGCACTCTTGGATGAAACGGACTATCTAGATCCATTTCAATCTGGGTTCAGGCCTGGTTTTGGAACGCAAACTGCCTTGGTCGCCCTGTGGGATGACCTCTGCTGGGAGAGGGACGGGGGGAGTGCAACCCTGTTGATTCTCTTGGACCTCTCAGCGGCTTTGATACCATCGACCATGGTATCCTTCTGGATAGGTTGTCTGGGTTGGGAGTTGGAGGCACTGCGCTCCAGTGGTTCCGATCCTACTTGGGCGGCCGATTCCAGAAGGTAGTGCTGGGGGATTACTGCTCTGTCCCTTGGCAGTTATGCCATGGGGTGCCACAGGGCTCTATTTCATCCCCTATGCTCTTTAACATCTACATGAAACCACTGGGAGAGGTTATCCGGAGGTGTGGGCTGAGGTGTCATCAATATGCAGATGACACCCAGCTCTATCTCTCCTTTTCATCAAATCCAGGTGAGGCAGTGGCTGTTCTGAATCAGTGCCTGGACACAGTAATGGACTGGATGAGGGCTAATAAACTGAGACTCAATCCAGATAAGACGGAGGTACCGTTAATGGATGGTTCATCTGCCCGGTTAAGTGATATTCAACCAGTTCTGGATGGGGTTGCACTCCCCCTGAAGGATCAGGTTCGTAGTTTGGGGGTGCTCTTGGATCCCCAACTGTCACTCGAGGCACAGGTCAACTCGGTGGCACGGAGCACCTTTTATCAGCTTAGGCTGATATACCAACTACGTCCTTATCTGGACAGAGATAGCCTAGCTACAGTTATCCATGCTCTGGTAACCTCTCGTTTAGATTACTGCAATGCGTTATATGTGGGGCTGCCTTTGAAAATGGTCCGGAAACTTCAGCTGGTCCAAAATAGGGCAGCAAGATTATTAACCGGGACTGGCCGACGAGAACATATTATGCCAGTGCTTTCTCATCTGCACTGGCTGCCAGTCTGTTTCCGGGCCTGATTCAAAGTGCTGGTGCTAACATTTAAAGCCCTAAACAGCTTGGGGCCAGAGTATCTGAAGGATCGTCTCCTCCCATATGTACCTGCCCAGACACTAAGATCTGCATCAGCGGTCCTTCTCCGAGAACCCCTGCCAAAGAAAGTGAGGCAGGTGGCTACCAGGAGGAGGGCCTTTTCTGCTGTGGCACCCCGGTTATGGAATGAGCTCTCCAAAGAGGTTCGCCTGGCACCTACTTTGTATTCTTTCCGGCGCCAGGTGAAGACCTTTCTGTTCTCCCAGGCATTTTAATCATTTTAATCATTTTAATCTTGTAGTTGTTTTTAATTCCATTATTGTAACTGCTGCTGCTAGTTCTGCTGTTTGTTTTTAATTTGTGGTTTTAAATTTTATATTGTATTTTATGATTTTAACTGTTGTAAACCACCCAGAGAGCTTCAGCTATTGGGCGGTATAAAAATGTAATAAATAAATAAATAAGTATGGCAAGTAAATTTGCTCTCCCAATTTGTTTCCAGGCCCAATTCAAGGTGCTTGCTCTTACCTATTAAAGTGCTAAACCAGCCTTTCCCAAGCCGGTGCACTCCAACTGCTTTGGACTACAACTCCCAGCATTCCTGACTATTGACCATGCTGTCTGGGGCGGATGGGAGCGGAAGTCCAAAGCAGCTGGAGGGCACCACCAGGTTAGGGAAGTCTGCCGTAATTATTTGGGTCCAAGATAGCTTAAAGACCACCTCCTCCCATATGAAACTGCCCTTAATTTAGTAGTAGTAGTAGTAGTAGTAGTAGTAGTACTATATAATCTTATTCAGCCCTGTTATACATCCCACCATCAAGAGAGGTTAGTAAGGACATGGGACAGGACCTTTTCTGTGGCAGCACCCTGACTGTGGTATTCCCTCCCATAGGAGGTCAGATTGGCCCCCTATTTGCCTAGCTTTAGGCTGGTCCATACCCATAAAGACTATTTTGTTTAAGCTGGCTTTTGATGGGAGCTTTATTCCACTCTCTGGATATTTTAAAGATGTATTGCCCTGTTCTCATTTTGATTTTTTTTAGATGATGATGATGATGATGATGATGATGATGATGATGATGATGCTTGTATAGTGCCTTGGGGGCCCTTCTGAGCAGAAAAGCAATTCATAAATATTTTAATAATAACCATGAAATAGTTGAGGTTTTGCACCCTCGTGATTGCCTCATTTCCCTCTGTGGTGGTGTCCCTGCTCCAAAAGAGTGGGGAAGCCAGTAATTAAGTTGTCCTTTTAGAGGTTGACCTAGCATTTAAATTGTGCTCTCAGTACAATAGATTAACCTAGTTTGAAGGGAAGGGAAATTGGAAGTAGGGGCTTGCTTGCTGGCAGCAGATGAAGTTTATTTTATGATTTAATACCATCCTTTGGGAATAAAATGTGTACAGATGAATGCTTATTATGGCAGTCATTATTTATCATTTCCAAATCTAATATAAACTGTTTGTTCAGACACAGAATTCAGAATGAAAATGTTTCACTCTCTGAAGTGCTGACACTCTGTTGATAGGGATTTCAATAAACAAACACTGCTTTTCAATACCTCTATGCAGCTGACATTTGCTAGCAAAGATAGAGTTCTTTATAGGATCACTGCTGTTGTTGGGAAGAGATGACAGTCAGATTAAAGGCTTTCGAATGAAAACTCGAGTTTTATGTCAAGATAAAAGCTGGGGCGGGGGTCTGTTTTATTTCAGGCTGGCCATATTAATCTATGTTTATTATTAGAAGCAAAATCCAGAAATAGAGGCAGTCTTTCAAGGCTGTGACATAATTGTTTACTATGTTCTACCCTTTCGAAACATTTAGCAGATGTGGCTCAGTTCCAGCCAATTAACAATATTGAAATTTTTAAAAACTGAAATGGTAAAACTCACACCAAACAGTATAGCTTCAGACAGTGGTGTTTCCACAAAAGATTGGACAAAAGTTATGATAGGTTCAATTATAAAACAATTAATACCCATATGCTACATGCTTCTCATGTTCCCAGGAAGGCAAGAAAGGATGTGTGCAGAATTCACAGATCCTCTTTCCATGCATGAGATGTACATGTATCAACAGCACACACAAATGGGGGGGGGTTTGGGGGGGGTCAGGGAGAGTGGTACATGGAACACACGGGAGCATGAAAGATCAATGTGAATTACTCTCACATCCTCTCTTGCCACTTCCTGTAACAGCTGTAAGACCCAAAGCACATGTTACTTTAAAGATGTAGCAAGCATCTATGTCTCTTTCCGCCCCATTACCACACCTTTTTTAAACTCTAGAATAAGTCCAGGGGCCCTGATCCAGACTGGGACCAAGTGTGGTGGGCAGAGGGGGGGTTCAAACCCTTTTGCCCTCCTATGGTCCCAATCTGAATGAGGGGGGCCCCGCCCCAAGCCTGCAATTTGTATTGCCAAATGGTGATTCATTAAAGCAAACAGATCACTAGGTGGCAATATATATTGCAGCCACAGGGGCCTTGATCTGGATTGGGACCGTGAAAGTGGTGGGAAACAGTTAAAGCCTCCACCCAGCATGCTAGGATCCCAAGCCTTGCATTCACTCCAGATTTAAAAAGGGGAAAGGGGGAGAGAGATGTAGCTGCCTGCTACATTGTACTGTACACTTGCCCAGAGAATTTCAGTTGCTGGGCGGTTTAAAAGTACAGGAAAGAAAGAAAGACAGACATCTTTAAAGTAGTGGATGCTTTGGCCCTAAGACAAACAGCTCTATGGCCATAATCCTTTGGCATAGTGTCCCACTGAATGCAGCAGGACT
Source organism: Shinisaurus crocodilurus (assembly GCA_021292165.1). Classification (NCBI taxonomy): domain Eukaryota; kingdom Metazoa; phylum Chordata; class Lepidosauria; order Squamata; family Shinisauridae; genus Shinisaurus; species Shinisaurus crocodilurus. Next base: position 228,219,288 of record CM037879.1, read on the forward strand.
TTCTCCAAGTAAAGATGCATAGAATCCAGATGAAAGTGTACTTACGAGCAGAACTGGCAAGCCTAAGAACATTCCAGCATTGAGGCACAATCTGACCATTACTTTCTGAATTCTCAGGGTCCAACTATTGTTACTTTCAAAACATAACTAGGAGCTATGTCTTTTTTTTCCTCATTGAAAAGTAAACACAGGGGGCTCAATCCAGATTGGGATCCTAGCATGGTGTGTAGTGGGCTTGAACCCTTTGCTCCTCCATGGACCCAATCCAAACAGGCCCCTGTGCCTGCAGTTTGCATTCCCCCCCCCCCAAAAAAAGAAGGATCCATTGAAATGATGGTTTGGGTTCATTTTGCATGCCCAAATGCAGATTCCTATCATTCAGAGGCTGGTACTACTTTGCTGGTACTTCAGCTGCTACTACAGACTGCGCAGACAGGAGGGAGTAGCAGATGAATGAAGTCACAATTGCAAGTGAGCCATGGGTGGTTGGTGCACACTGGATGCATGTCCGAATCAATGCTGACCAACGTGGTTGTCTAGATGCAACCTTACTTAGCTAGCAAACTGCAAACTTCCATTAAAATGGGAGGGGGTTTTTTCCCCCCAAGAAAAGGTATTCAGGAGTGAGGTTAGCCCTCCAGTAAAATAATTTCCAGTAAAGTATAACTGGTGGAAATCATCCTCAAGTCCCTGCTACAACATCCAGCCTTGGTTGTTATTAGTTATTTTTATAATTACAGTAAATTCTCATTTCTGGTTGAGAATTTACTGTAATTATAAAAATAGCTAATAACTATATACTATAGTTATAGTTATATAGTAATAACTATACTATAGTATAGTTTGATGCTATAGTTTAGCATCAAACTATACATGATGCTAAAGACGTCATTTGGATGGGCATTTTTTCTTTTTTTAAAATTTAATAGTAGGTGCTAGGGGGAATTTTTATTGGGATTGCAGTACATGGGAAGGGGGGTTAACCCTTCACTCCCCAGCCATGTCCCTGATGAAAATGTCCCATTGCATTACTATGAACCTTAGAAAAAAGCTCCCATTGGTACTGATGGAATCTTTTTTTCCCTAAGGCTTTTAGCAGTAGGGGGAGGAATTTTCATTGGGACTGTGGGTGGGGAGCGAAGGATTAGACTTCCCCTCCCCATGTACTGCAATCCTGCTGAAACCCCACTCACCCCATGCCTACGTACTGATTTTTAATTTTTAAGCCTAACATGCTTCAAAGTGACACATTTTGCATACTACGTACATTTAGGCTGCACATAGTTGGAGCATCTGTTTGTGAAATATACAGCACAGGAATTAAAACCTAACAAAGAACTGAAATCTTTGCTTAATAAACACAGGTATTTGTACCCCTGGGTTTCACAGGAAAATTATGAAAATTGAAGCTAGTAGAACATTCCAGACTACCATTGCACATACAGTGAACAGGGATGGAGGAGTGGGTTTGTGTCCTGATTCATTGTGACTTAAGGCACAATCCTATGCATGTTTAGACAGAAAAAAGGCCTACAACTCCCAGCATGCCCCAGCTAGCATGGCTCGCTGGGGCATGCTGGGAGTTGTAGGCTTTTTTTCTGTGTAAACATGCATAGGATTGCACCCATAATTTATTTGCTAAATGTGTATCCCACCCCTGAGGCGTAGGTCTGTCTTCCCACACCTGGTTTCTTCTGTCAAGTCTCTTTTGAGACAGTTGGTTTGTTGGAACTGGGCCAAGTATCCTTCCTTTAATTAACAGCTGGCCCCTTCCTCTTCCAGCCTAACCAGTGCTTGCTGTGTACATGACTTCCACTTGATTGGCAGGTCATGAGGGCAGGGTGAATCTCTTTGCCCTCCTCCTTTGGCTAGCCTGGATAAAAGGTTGTGGAGTTCTTGCTTCTTTGAGATTGGGGGTCTGTTGTTGGTAGATGGATGTATTATTGTTCTGGACCCTGGCTCCCCTCCCGATAAAATGGTGGAGGTATTCCCCAGTGACAGTTGTGTGGGAGTAAGCTTGGATCCTGTGCAGGTTAGATAGTTTAAAAGCTAAGGTTTGCTTTTCTGTTTTATCTATCCTCTGTTCTTTTGTCTCTGTAAAAGCTCTTTTGATGATAAATGCTTCCCCCACCCCCTTCTAGTTTGGATAGAAAGTGTGTAACTGAGGTTTCCTCAAAGAGAGGGTTTTCTCTCTTCATGTGGCCTAACCACTCAGGCACACTACCTAAGGCATTTGATCTGGGCTCTGGAAGGGGGGAATTGCTGGAAAGGGGGCTTAACTAAACTGTAGCTCCCCAACACCACCTTTCCACCGAAATGGTGCCCAAGACCTTCCCATGATCTCCATACATGACTTTCTTTTGTCTCTCTTGGCAAGGCTAAACTTGTGGAGGTTGTTGAGAGAAAGCAGGTCTGGCAGCGGTGTGGAGCAGACAACAAGAGCAGGGAACCAACAGGCAAGGGCTATGAATCCACACAAGGTTTGAATTTGAAAACCAGAACAAGTACACAGGAGTGGCCCAAGATAAGTCTTTCATGTCCCTGGGGATCAGACAATTTGTTATGACATGCGCATTGTCTGGACTGAGGCCTTATATTCCCTGGGCCTGATGTGCATCAGATTTGCCTGAAGACCAACCCCATTTGGACAATTGCTGGTGCTTCCCAAGGCAAAGCACACTTACCTCCAAAGTGACTAGAATCAAAGCTGGATCCTACATGAAGCTTCGGAAAATGCCGAGGCAAGGAGTGGGGTTAAGATCAGTGCTTCTCAATTATTTTCTGTCATGCCCCCCCTAGGAAGAAGAAAACATTTCGCGCCCCCCGCGCGACTGTAAATAGTATCATTTGTCTATAAAATTGTTATAAGTACACCTCTGCATAACACTGTATCCTTATTAACGTATAAGAGAATAAAAAAAGAAAGAAATGTGGATCAATTTACAACAAAGAATAGCTTTATTAACTGTAGCAGAAAAGATTTAAAGGAGCACAGGATTTAAAGGGTCTGCTACACTTCGTGTCTACAAAGAGATGAGGGCGCAACTGAGAGTGATCCTTTTTAATTGTCAGAAGTTTGTAAAATACAAAGATTAAAAGCATAAAAATGAGCCACACTTACATCAGTTGTGGAGCAATGTCAATAAGGCATAGATGGATGAATGCCCCCCACAGGTCGCGTTGACACGTTTCAAAGCATAATAAAAGCCTTTTCATCAGAACACTGACCTTTTTTGGCTGAATCGGCAGTGTCCCCTTTTATGTGTGTTCAACTCCTTTCTTTCAGGCGTTTTTCTGTACAGAGGACCGATTTCCGGGTCTAAAAGTCACACGGGCGGGTTTGGCCAATCAGGATAGAGCATCATGTCTATCCAATCGGGTCTGTTCTCCTCGAAAGGGAGTTGCTAGGCAACCGCCGTGTGGGATGCCGCTTGCGAGTGAGTCGGATAATCCGATCTGGACATCCAATATGACAGTGTTTGCCGAGGTCAAACGAGCCCCCCTTTACGGAGCCTCGCACCCCCCTTGGGGGGCGCGCCCCACTATTTGAGAAGCACTGGGTTAAGTGACTGACAGGTACACTTTCTAATCACAGGACACATTTAACCAATCACTGTGCTTTGGGGGAGGACAAGTTTGGGATGCAAGTGATGCCAAGAGTGAGGAGAGGAAGCAGCAGTTTCTGCTTCCCTTGTGCTCTCCCTTTGGGTGGTTGAGTAGGTTGGAAAGAGGGGGATGGAAAGTGAGTGGTGCCTTGGAGAGGATATGGGGAGCAATCTAGGGATGTGCATCAGATTCGGATGAAGTCCAAAGCCCAAGCAAAAGTGGACCTCTTCAGTCTGGTTCTGATGAGTCCTGAGGCAAAGTGGGCTTTTCTCTGAAGCCAACAGAACCAAACCTGCTCCAGAATGAGGCTTTGACTCATGTTTTGGATACAATATGCATCTGTAGATTATATGTCTCCAAATACCACCTTTTGCTTTCATTTCTCTAAACCAGGTCTCTCCAACCTTGGGTCCCCAGATGTTGCTGGCCTACAGTTCCAGCATACCCAGTCAGCATAGCTAATGGCAAGGGATTCTGGGAGCTGTAGTCCAGCAACATCTGGGGACCCAAGGTTAGAGAGCTCTGATCTAAACACAGTAGGGAATGGGTGGGGAGGAAGGGAGTGTGGTTGAGTGGTCAACAGCTCCACTTTCTAATCCATACCATCTTTCTAATCCTCTAGATCAGTGTTCTCCAACCTTGGGTCCCCAGATGTTTTTGGCCTAAAACTCCCAGCATGCCCCAGCCAGCTGGCTGGGGCATGCTGGAAGTTGTAGGTCAAAAACATCTGGGAACCAAGGTTGGAGAACACTGATCTAGATCTTAAAATGGGCTCTAATCACTGTGCTTTGGGGGAGGGCAAAGATGGGATTTTGAGATAGCCATTCTTCTAACATCACCAGGCTTCACTATGAAAAACACTTAAACTGGCTTCCAGCCATCATAACTCCCTAGCTCCTGCCCTATCCTTCTGAAACTTTGCAGGTTTCTTGCCTTGGGACACCTCTACCATGTGTTCTGTTTTCACATAAATTGCCCAAAAACCATGGAGTAAGAGGGAAGGGGAAGCAAGTCATTCACACACAGACCCACATTTGAAGATTCCCCTCCCGCATAAACTGCTGCACCTATCCTGGTGAAACTTTGCAGCTTTACTTAGGGTGACCTCTATGCTATCTTCCATTTTCAGAAGAATGGTCCACAAGGAACAGAGGAGTATAACTGTGTCCTTTTTTTTTTTTTTTTTTTGATGCTTCAAAATGTAAAGGCTGCTCTTTCACACACCTCCCCATACCTATTCATCTGAAACTTGGCAGGATTGATCCCTTCATCCAAATTCTGCCAAGAAATAAAAAGGTTATTGGCATTAAAAAAAAAAAAAGGCTTGTCAATCAAACAAATAAAAATATAAAGGTGCATAGCACAAAAACCACCACACTTACTTTCCCCAAAATTTGGCAGGCATAACCCCTCCAAAGAGGCTATTACGCCTGAAAATTTCATCCACTTCTGTTGCATAAGAAAGAATGTCATTGCTGTTTTTTTATTTCCCATGACAGTCAACGGGAGGCATGAAGCCTCAGATTTCAAAACCTCAACTCAGGTTTGGTACCAGAGTTGAAGTGGACAGCCTCTGAATCAGTTCAGGCAGGATCAAGCCATTTTCCAAAGTGCTGGATCAGGGTCCAAGTTGAACCTTGTAGTCAGTACACACCTACCAACCACAAGATTCAACTTGGACCCCAACCCCAACTACGCCCACCTTCTTACGGGTAAAATGGATACCATTTTGGAGACTCTCATTCTGTCACCTTCTCTATCTCTCACAGACATGCTGATTGTGGTAGTAGGTACCACTTGAGGGATAGCGCAGCCCTTGGGGAAGAATGAGGATGTTCCCCTGTCAGTGATATCCAGATTGGAGGCTACAGTCACTGGAGTCTAGCTCAATTCAGCCCTGGTTGCTAGACTCGGGCTCAGTGTCTGTGCTGGTCCCTGACCTCTGAGTTAGTATAATGATAGTCTTATTCCAGGCAAAAAGAGAGAGAGAGAGAGAGAGAGAGAGAGATGTTTTGTAATGCCAATTGACTCTGCCCAACAAGTAGAGTTTTTTTTAGCAGCCAGGGCTACTTAGCTGACATGATTTTCATTGGAGAGACACCGTATGAAGCTACAGCAGAAGCAATCATCGCCTACACAACCATGTGTGCTGAAGGTTACACCATATGGGCCTCCTGTATCTGCTTTCAGTATGTCTCATTTCGTGAAAATTAATCCACCCACATTTTCCACACCACCTGCTGTTTCTGTTGTTGTTTTCAGAAACCCTGGTCAACAATGCTCTAACCACCACTAGTACTGACACGATATCTGCTGATCCTCACACTGCTATAAGCACAGTATCTGTAACAATACTGTCTCCGTGAGGCTATAAAGATGAATATGTTGCCTGGTAAAAATTATCTGTCCCATTTGGCAAGATGACACAAACAATGAAGCTGTGAGGTTTCACCGATCAGTTTGCTCATCTATATAGTCTCTATATTTATTGCAACTGGAACTAATGTAACAATGCTTACACTAATTACAATGCTACTTCTACCTCTGAGACTGTGAAGGAACAGAACTGCCCTCCATTTTTATATTTAGTTCATTTTAGGATAGTATGGGGTTGATTCTCTTTGTGACTCTGTGTGCGCTACTCAGTTTCAGGCAAAAGGTTAACATATCCTCCAACATTTCACAGATGAAAATAGGGACACACATGTGAATTTGTAAGAGGTATGGTTAAGCAACATGAATGTGTGATCAAGAGGGTGTGGCCAGGCAACATGAGGGCGTGGCCAAGGGTATGGCCAGGCAACCAAAGGGCATGTTCAAGTACAAAAGTTATTAGAGGAAACACAAAATCTTATATATTATAATTATCACATTATTACTATATTATATATTATTTTATAATATTTTATAAGTGGCTTTTGTAATATTTTTTTACCTTACTTAAACCCTTAATTGTTGATATCTGGTGTTTTTCAGGAGGAGGGGGTCAGTGCTTGCAGGGCAATCTCTTTCTTTTAATTTTTTTTTTGTCAGGATTGGCACAAATTCAACAGGTGAAGCTTACCCACCCACCCCAAACCCCCAAACATGGAGCTTCAGAGAGAAGGGGAAATTTCTTGCATTTCCTTCTGACACTGTACCTCACCTGTTAGAGGCACAGAGTTAGGAAATAAAATCTTTGGCAATATAAAGATAGGGATCATGTGATAAATTCATGTGATAAATTCCTTCATTCACCTCTTCCTCTGTCGCACGCACATCCTCAAGTCACGTTTGTTCCTTCCCTGCTCTCTTTCTCTCTGTGGGCAGCCTTTTGAGCCTAAGCAGAGCTATCTTAAAGGGCCCATGGGCAAAATTGCAGCTAAGCTAAAAGTTTTAGTTTAGCTGCAGTTTTGCCCATGGCTCCTTTAAGTAGCTTGCAGTTGTGGGAGGCAGGGGAATTTGGGACTCTGCATAACAAAGTGAGAAGCTGTGATGGCTTAAGGGTTTTCGGGATGGTCCTGGTATTTTCAGGGCAGTTGGAGACTATGGGATAATAGTCTGGAGGTCAAAGTCTTAGTTAGAATTAATAGTGGTCAGGAAATTCTGTTCAGGAACAGGGGATTATAATGTTCAACCAATGGTGAGAGGAAGGGGGGGAGCTTAATTTGCAGAAATGAACAAGAACTACCCTCCTGGTTGGTTGGTTAGAGTTGAGGGAAATAATTTTAGGAAATAAAAACCTAGGCAGAAAGAAGGAGAGAGGAGAGAGAGAGAAAGAAGGAAGGAAGGAAGGCCAGAGGCCTAGAGTAAAGGAAGAGTCTGAGCTGCTGGAACTGGAGAATGATTGTGATTTCCCTATTACTCATATGGATTGTTTTGTTGTGCATGTGTAACCATTCAGATTTTAAAACTTTCTCTTCTTGACATTTGTCTTCAGTAGGATGTAAACTTTGTTATTTGAAACTTTGTGGTCTCTTTTTTTTTAAATTATTATTACCTACCCCAAGTGTAACAGCCAACCCCCACACTATCTAAAGTAGATACCTGGGACCCAGAGAATTTTAAAGCTGCTTTGGTGGAGGCAACTGTACTGGGAGTTGCGGAAGATGGCAAGGAGTACAGGAGTGTTGTACAGAGTTCTGCCTCTATGCTCCAGGTTTGCTTTAAGAAAGCTAATCAGCAAACGGCCTTGGCTACTTGGCTACTTGCCAGCCTGATGCAATCAAGAGCAACTCACCGGCACTTGGTCTGGCTGCTGGCCAGAAGAACAGCACAGGTGCTGACAGTTAAGCATGAGGTCTGCAATCCAAGAAGCTTGGTGCTATTTAAGAGGAGCAAGTGCAGACGGAGAGTGTGGTGGTTGTTAGTGGCAGTTGGTCGGTTGTGTATGAAGTACTGAAGAACTGGAAGGAGTGAGGAGGAGCAGAGGATGCTGTGCAGAGAGCCTTGCAGAAGCCCAATGTGGAAACCCAATACCCAGGTGGAGAGCTGCTGGACTTAGCATTTGGGTTGGTTGAACAGTGACTGTGCTGCTAAGGGGTGGGATTTCCACCAGGGACCTGGGAGGAGAGCATTGTTGTACTTGTGGCTCGGCTTTGCAATAAACATGTTTGGCTTTGACTTCCTGGAGGAGTATTTATTATGGTCAGAAAATCCCTCAAAGAACCTTTGCCAATCCCTTTTGGGGATCCTGTGGCAAAACAGCAACCAGAGGAATAAAATATTCCCACCTGGTGGCAGCAGAAAAGTATGATAAATATTTACCTCAGAAGTCTTTGCAAGACTCCTGCACCAATCTACATAATAATCTATCTTGCAAATATTAATCCTGAATGAATACTTATCTGGTCTTCCACATCCCTCTCATAAGCCTATCTCTCTCATAAATGTATAACTTTCATAAAGAAGCAAATGAAATATTAGAAAACGTATTCCTATATTAAGGTTAAATCAGTTTGATTCTAACAGAAGCATTCATGCTGACATGCTGAAGTTTTAACTGAACTTCTCACTGACCTCTGAGCCTGCTATTGTTAAAGTAACCTGGGAAAAGCAGTGTCCCATGTAGAGTCAGGAAAAGGTGCTTTAAATAAGAAAGAAGGAAGGATTTCTCCTCACACATAGTATTATTCATATGTTTATGACACAAATGAGTAAAAGATGACATAAAATATTGCGAGAAGTAAATAGAACTAAAAAAAATACCTCAGATTTGAAATAGCAAAACAATACCTGCAGAAAAGAAGCAGATGGTATCCTGTTTTGGGAACTTATAAAAATGTGTGTTCAGCACTGCTAACAAAAATATGAAGTAAATATATAACTCCCAAATCAGAGCTGGGAATATTGAAAAATGTTTTGAGCAGAATTCTGTTCTTTGTAAAACACACATAAGCAGTGCATAAGAAATCATATAAAGATGAGGAGCAAAACAAGGAACTTCAAGACAGAACATCAGTCCTCATCTCAGCTTCTCTACACTCCTTTTTTGCTTTAAACTCAAAAATGTCATTTGGGTGAGTTACTTTACTGAATGGCCTGCTCCTCAAACTGAACCTTAAAAGCTTTTTGATATGTGATTTGCTTGCAATCAGTTTGTATTTTTTGTCTAAGTTCCAATGCTCTTATGACATGTTGTAACCATGTAAAAACTCCTTAAGATTTCAAAATAAAAGATAAAAAGACATGCCTGATCTCAGAGTCCTATCTTAAAAATTATTTGTGTGAATACCAGACATAAACCTACATTCTGTGGCAGCACATTGTTCTTGGGAAATAGCATGGGATACGTTGACTACTGATCAATATTCAAGCTAAATACAAAAATCCCATCCCATAAAATCCCTAGACAAGGACAAATCCATCACAAAAGGCCACAGGAAGGCAAATTTTTTATTGTGAGTTTCATTGAAGCAAAACAAAACAAAATCTAAAGAAAAAAGATATAACTCCATAAATTTAAATGTATCTATCTATATCTATATATATATATATGAAGAAGTCCTGACTGACCTGACTGATTGACTGACTCATCAACGCCCAGCTCAAACCGTTTAATCTAGGAATGTGAAATTTTGAAGGAACATTGCTTTTATGACGTAGACACCCGCTAAGGAAGGATTTTTGGAAATTCCATCATCCCTAAGGGGATGAAAAAAGGGGGCAAAATCACCCCACTCTCATATCTCCTTTGGGCAAAACAACAGGGGAGCAGTTATGCAAATCGGCCTCACCTCATAATTGCTGCAGGAGCCAATAGGAGCAGTTATGCAAATAGCCCATATGACACTTAGAATGTTCATATGAATTCCTGCAGGGGCCAATAGGGTATGCAAATCTCCCCTAGGCCATTTAGAATGTTCTCTGAGGGGGTGAAAAGGGAGGGAAACTTTTAAAATGACTGAATGACTGTTGGGGGGGGGGCGTCGCATAGGCTCCATCACGTTCTGGTGGACTGTTGGGGGGGGGGCGTCGCATAGGCTCCAAACTTGGCATGGTCACTCTTCATCACCTGTAGACTCTCAGGATTAACCTGATTTTTCTATATTTCTGTCAGAAAAGATTTCTGCTGCCAGCACCCAGCCTAAACGTTACACTTTCAGTCAGAGACACTGTATCTTTTCCATACAGCTCTCGCAGGCCTTCAAGGAGAAAAAACCAAACAAAACCCTTTTCATTTTTAAACCTGTTTTTTTAATTAATATTATTCTCCATTAAAAAACAAAACAAAATGAAAATTGAAAATTTAAATGTAAATGGTGTGATGATACCACACACAGTCATACCAATTGTAAGCGATGGAGCATGCCTATTCCAGGCACAATCTTTCGTTATGTATGGCAGTCAAAATCTAGGTAGGGAGGTACGTGAACAAATAGTTGATCATGTTGTTGAAAACTGGGATGAATTCTCTATAATGTCCCGAGTGCTGATAACACTTTGACAACATGTCCCGACCCCAAACTTATGGTGGTTTGTGCGAGTTGACAGCGGGTGGACAATTGTACCAAATCCTAAAATTCACACAAGCAAAGCTGCGGGCAACAGCTAGTTATATATAAGCTTGAACAAAGGCAGACCAAATACCCATATATATGTCTATTTGAGAGTAGCATCTATATGTCATCTGCTCAAATATTGAAAGCATCATTAGGTCTTCAATCCATTTTGTTATAGGAGGTGAGCTTTTATCTTTCCAATGTTGTAGTAGTATCAGTCTTTTAGCAGTCAAAAGGGCACAGAAGGTCCATTTGCATTGACCGTGCTTTAACTTCCAAGAAACAGGAAGATACTTTAAAAGAACATGTGCATCAGAAAATATTACAGAGTACTCCAATACCAAGTTTATCTGTATTATAACTTCCTTCCAGAAAGAGGCAACTACTGGACATTAACGAAACGTGATTAAAAGAAGCATTAGCAATATTACGCCTCCAGCAGTTAGCCAACTTACACAGGTCCTTATTAAAGAGATCTTGTGGCATCCAATAAACAAGAAACTAGAGTTTTTGCTGGATAAGACATAACCTAAGATCCATTGAAGATTCAGATACAGACTCTAGCTAGAGCAACAATCCATTGATTAAGCAAAATAGGGCAGTCCAATTGGGAGGTGTGAATGTGATAATTTCTGGACATAAACAAACTGAAACTAATTCATCATGCATCCCTACTCTAGTTATACATTAATGTACTAACTTTCACAAACCTAAAAATGCTAGGCATAGGTTTTCAGAGTGTTTCATGACTAGCGTTGCCTCTCAGCTAGACTCAGCCCTCTCACCCCATGATCATGGCACTTCAAGAATTGTGATCGCTGCCAATTTTGAGTATCTCTTCGCATTTTGGCTCCTAGAGTCACCTTTCCCCCCCAAGGAAGGTAAAGAAAGCAAAAACCTAAGCAACACGGAGGCAGAGTTGTACTATGCCTGCCAGCCCCAGCCCCAGCATCCACACATCAAACACAGACATCTGAAAAGATAATCCTACATGTGCCTCTAACTGCACGCAAGGAGGTTTCCACATCATCAGGAACTCGGTGCGATCAGGGTTCCCGACTGCATGGAAGCCTACTTGGGTACAGCTAGACGTTTTCCTTTCCAGGCATACACATTTGACATATGGTTATTGGAACGGGGGCTAGTGGTGTGCAACATTGTGGGTGGGTCCAGTAAGCCTGGGCCCACTCTGCTTCCACATATTTAGCCTACATGAGGAAATGAACAGGGTGTGTGTGTGTTTAGATATTTATACCCTGCCTTTCTATGATATCAAACCAAATGCAGTTTAGGATAAAAATATAAATCACAACAAAATTAAAAGCAAGCTTAACAATAAAACAAAGAACAGTAAAACAGCATTTTAAAAACCATGGCAACAGCAGCAGTCTAAAAACATATCAAAGGATTAAATAAAGAATGCTCATGGGAATAATCATCTAAAAGCCTGTTTAAAGGCAGGCAAGGAGGGGCCCTGATGAACCTCCCTTTGAGGTTCTTACCTGCCATTTTCCCAGGTAAGTGGAGGGAAAATGCTCAGAGGGTTCTCTTTTCTCCATGGCACATTTATAAATGCATTTTACTATGTTTTTTTGAGCCATAACCTGAATCACAAAATTTGAAGAAGTGTGATATCTAAAGGATAATCATATTCCAATCTACACATTAATCCTGGATAGGGATCTGTGAGGAATCCAGTAGGGGGTGAAAATCCAGTCCCCCTGGATTCCCGTTTGCCAACCCTGCACTGGGGCTGAATCACTGTGGTACGAGTTGAACCAACTTGCCGACTTCCATCTAAGACAGGCCGTGATTTGTGCATTTAAAAAAAATAAAGGAGATTTGCATAAATGTACACAATTTGTGCAAATCGACACCTGAAAAGCACATGGATCTAATATACTTTGCATAAAATTGGTGGTTTGCTCAAATCAGCACCTGAAAAGCACGTGGTCCTTGCCTGATTTGCACAAATCAGCCAAGTTTATGCAAAGCAAGCTAGATCCATGTGCTTTTCGGGTGCCGATTTGCGTAAAATGTGCCAGAATACTGCCATTTGCTCAATTTGCATGAATTTGTGCAAATTTATGCAAATTGCACAAATTTACACATATTGTGTGATTTGTGCAAATAGCAAGATTTGTGCAAATTTCTTTAGTATTTTTTTTTTTAATGCACAAATGGTGGCTTGTCTTAGAGACAGAGGTCTGTAGAAAAAACCTTTGCTGGGTCTGCTCCTGATCATTGGACTGGAAGTGGGCAGGAGGTCCATCAAGCTCGAATGAGACGGACTTCCCAGCATCAGCACATTTGCAAAGATCAAGTTCCTCAAGCATCCCTAGCTGTGACATACAATAAATACCCCTAGACATTACTGCAGGGGGAAGAAGAGTAACCACAGAGGAGAAGGAAACTCACCACAGGCAGGGCCAGTGCAAGTCAGTTTGGTGCCCTAGGCAAGATATTTAGCGTGTCCCCCCCTTCCCACTTGAGCCCTCCCTCCCTATTTCTGGCACCCCCTTTAGCCCTGCGCCCTAGGCAGCTGCCTAGTTGGCCTAATGGTAGCACCGGCCCTGACCACAGGGATGCCACTTTGGATAGTCTCCCTGTGGCCTGTGTAATATTGGCTCTCACTCAGCAAAGTTAATATTGTCTTAGCTTTTGTTTTATCTAATGGAAATATATTTTATTTTTAAGACAACAATGACTACAGGTTTCTTCAAAGGATGGAGTCCAGCCAGGGATGTTGAAGAGTCCTTGGTCTCGAGTCACGAGTCGAGTCACGAGTCTTTGGACCCGAGTCTCGAGTCCGAGTCCGAGTCCTTGGTCCAAAATGGTGACTCACGAGTCACGAGTCACTCCCAAAGCTGACTCCACGAGTTCCTATTAAAATCAATGGGGGTTTTTCCCAACAAAATAAGGCTACTTCAGATGTGTGGCTTAAATAAATTCTAGGCACAAGTGTGCCTTTTTATTTCAACGCTCTGCAACTGATTTTGACAAGAACAGACCAGGCAGACAAACCCAAATTAAAAATAACCAGGCAGGCAGAGGAGGCAGGGAACACCAAAGCAGGCAGGCAGAGGCGTTTGTCTTGGACAATTCAAACTGTGGAACTGGTTAAGAAGAGACCAGGCAGACAGAGGAGGCTGGGAACCCCAAACATGCAGGCAGAGGCAGCCAAACCCAAAATGTCTGAAAGGTTGCATTTTAGGAAAATTATTTTAAAAAATAAAATCTTCGCCGGCGATCGCACTTCTCTCCACTCCTTCTGGCACAGCCCAGGGATGTTGAAGAGTCATTGGTCTGGAGTCCCGAGTCAAGTCTCGAGTCCCATTAAAAATATTGGGACTCGAGTCCAAGTCGAGTCAGAGGGGGGACTCAGTCCGACTCACGAGTCGAGTCCTGGAGTTCGAGTCCCCATCCCTGAGTCCAGCACTAATGAGTAGTTTACCATGACAGCCAGACATCTCAAAAGCTGGGATTATGATAATCCTTCACTAGACAACCCACTGACAAGCAACACTGCAACAGAGGTAAAAGGAAAGAAAATGAGGTGAAAGTGAATTGTATGCAAATGTATCCTTCTGTCAGCAGAAGGGAACCACTAGCAGAATGAATTTCCCCTTCCTGCTTGCACCCCTCAGTGCCCCCTCCCTTCAAAATCTACTCCAGAGAGTTGGGCACCCTCCAGAGCAGATTTGGGGCATTCATGGAGGCTGCGGGGGGAGGGAGATGGGTAAGTCTCATTGTGTGAGCAGAAGTTCCATTGCATGAGTGGACTTCCATTTACATGAGGGCAGGTTCCAAACTGGTATGTTTGCATACATTTCCAGGTAACCTAATTGCAAGTGGCACATTGCCCAAATGATACTAAATTGAAGTTTATTGGCAGAAACTCCTTGACAGGTTGTTCTTATTGCTTCTGGGTTCATTAACATTGTGTAATATATATATACCCGTCTGCTGAGATGAAGTTGTGCCCCTTCTTCAGAGTGATTTTTTTTAAAAATTACTATTAGATTATTATTAATAACTGAGGTATTTGTTTTAACAGACCCAGAAGAAATAAGGACAAAACTGTTAATGTTTCGTGAAGTGTTGCTAAGTGCTACATAACACTTAAATAGTGTTAGAAAGACTGGCGCTAGTGTTATATTAATCATATTATGCCAATCACAGGTAACATATGGCATTATAATTATATCAAGCATGTTTACAAAAGATGTGAACAGGTGCAAATAGTTGATTGCCAAATGTTCACAAGCTTTATCAAAATGTTCTCTTACAAAACTTTTCATTATTGTTGTTGTTCTTGTAAAAACAAATCAATCAGACAAAATAAGAATAATATTAATTTTATACAGCATTTGCTTTATTTTACTTAAGGACAATGCAAGTTGAAAGAGATATTTCAAGTATTTTATCAAACCCAGATTTCTCCAAACTGGATGTCTGGGCAACACAATATTATGTGATTCAACAGAAGCACAAAGTGATGTACTCTAGAGCAAAAATTGCCACTGCTGCACTGAAGAGGCCTAAATTGGCTGCTAACCATCCAAGAACCTTGGAATTTCACTGAAATGTCAACTCAGTAGCTTCAGAAAAGAGAAAGGTAGATTCACTGTTAGGAAGTAATTGTAAATGAATATAAAGTATTATTTTGTCATTGGGGCTTATAGTTTAAAAAAAAAAAGTTGTCAAAGGAGGACAGAAGTTCAAAAATTACGAACAGTGTTTATAATAAACAGTAGTAATTACTCTCAGAATAATAGTGCTCTAAGAAAGCAATCGTATGGTCCCTGGGAGGGTGTTCAATGGACCATAGGATATGGCTGATTTCCCCACCACTAAGGTTGTCCACAGAGCTTAAGTGTGGCATAGTGGTTAGAGTGTTGGACTTGGACTCAGAAGATCCAGGTTCTAGTCCCCACTCAGCCATGAACCTCACTGGGTGACTTTGGGCCAGTCACAAACCGCCTTGGGTTCCTTGCAGGAAAAAGGGTGGGATATAAATAAAATAAAATAAATAAAACCTCAGGGAGGAGAACACCCTGCTTTGATTTCTCCCACCCCTCCCAGCAGCTGTGGAAAGCTCTGCTGTGGCTCCTCTTCCGAGTTCAGTGATGCAGTCTTGGAAGAGGGAGGAAAGGGATGTGCTGACGGACAGGGAGAACAGGCCACCAATCTCAGCAACTGTCCCCACCCGTTGCAGCGCAGCACGGTTAGACAGACTCAGAGGCCCAGCTAACATGAAACGCAGTCGCAGGTAAGGAGGACAGAGAGATGAAAACAGCCTCTGTCACACCTCCCACCCTGCAGTGGATACTCAGAAGCTTCCCATCTCAGAGGCTTCCTTCTAGTGGACATCAGTCCAGTAGGACTTCACCCTAAGACTGCAATCCTATTTACCTGGGAGCAAGTGCCATTGAACTCAATGGGACTTACTTCTGAGTAGACATATATAGGATTGTGTGGCAAGGCTGCAATCCTATGCACGCATAGTGGGAATTAGGTTGAAGTAAACTTGCATAGAATTGTGCGGTGAATCATCCAGTGATGTATGGCAATAGATTCAGAACAGCCCAAAGAAAGACTTCGGAAAAATACACAAAAACATATGGGAAATGATATTGTAATACCTACTAACAGACACAGTCATGCTTATAGGGTAGATCCATTGAAATCATGACTAACTTGCTTGTTGATTTCAGTTGGGTCTATTCTAAGCATGACTAAGTCCATATCCAAACTATTCCTTTTTTTAAAAAAAAAAAAGGATTTTAAAAAGACAAATGCATGGAAAATAGACCCATAGCTACTAGCTGTAAATGGAATCACCATGCATAGCCCCTGATGATTACCAAATACTGGGGGGAAACAACAGAGGATGTGTAACCATGCAATGTGGCTGTTGTTTTTCAGTGTCTATACAATAGTTTAAGTCTAAAACAGAGTTCAATAAAAACTTCCCATAACCATATGTGAATACAATATACCATTATATAGTAACATGGTAAATATGCTGCAGAAATCGAAAATCCGATAACTTACCATTTCTCCGGCTGATTTTCCATTTAAAGTGGACCTTCCAAAGCACTAAGCAAACCCATAAGGACTATTTAACAGTAGAGCATAATGCATACGATTATATTTTTGGTTCCCCCCAAAATTAAGCACATTAAATCCATACTGCATTTTATCTTTCTATAGCTTGAACAAAAGTGAACCCAGGCCCAAATGTAAATATTCAAGCATTTGCATATATGCATGAATCCTCAACGATAAATCTGAAAAACTTCAGACATACATAGAACAACAATCACTAATAATAAAATACTGCATGTGTTTTTGTTAACAGTATGAAGCAATTCCCTTGAGGCAAAAGATACCAAAAAGGCAATTTTGTAACCAGGTAACTAAGCAAGAGAGGGCAGGAAAGATAAGGAGAAAAATTAATATTGGAGAAAATAAAATCCTAGGTTAAGTGGAGGAGCTGGTGATAATTACAAACAGCTTATTTTGCACACTGTGGTGAAGATATTAGAAGGGCTTACCCAATTAAGCAGTAATATTTTGTATCCCAGAAGGAGCACAGCTGGCCTACATTATTTTTAGCATGTGTAATATTTTGCTTCTTTGAGAATTATGATGAACTGCAGTAAAATGCACAGTGCATACGGTCATTAGCATATGCTCTATGCTTTTTCTTCTCCCCAGCAAATTCTGATCAACAGAGGAACCTTTTTGTGGGCTGCAAGCTGTTTCACTCAAGCCCCAGAACTGTTCAAAATTAGATTTTGCTCCTGTACAAAATTCCCTGAAAAACCTCTTTCTTTTTTTCCTGCTGAATATATATCACTGTGTATAAGCTGCCTGTAGCATTCTTTTTTAATCTCTCCCCACTACCAATACACACAGATACTTAGGATAGCCATACTTTTTAAGTTATACCTTCATAGCATATTATTTTCCTGTTAAATTGACTGATGTTTTGAGGCATGTTAACAAGTCGTTTCTCCTGTGTTCATAATGGATGCTGTCTCTCCCATATGATGAGGATTGTTCTACTCAGCTCAACACTTCAGGCACCATTTCAGAAAAGGAGAAAGAAACCACAGCCAAAGGGATCTCCTTAATCAGCTGTTAAAAAGAACACACACACAATCTGAACAGAAATGCTCACTTTCTGTGATTCAGGCAAGTAGTTGTGTCAAGTATATCAGCCTTTTATCTGCTCCCATTCCTTTGGGAGCCATCTTATTTTTATTTTTCTATTCTATTCGTGAGCATTTATTTGTTTCACATTATGATATACCTTGACAGATTTCATTGGATATTCCCTCCTACAGTATGCAATTCTAAGGAAATGCTTGTTGTTAATCTTAACATTTCATGTTAATGAAGTGCTGCATCTTCCTATCAGTGAAAGAAATATAGTATTGTTTCACTGGTATTATTTTGTGGCATTTCAGTTATTTTTACACACTGGTCATTCCCACCCATTTTAGAGTGTATCTGTCTCTGCCAGAGTGGGGTGGGGTGTCTTTCATAGCTTATGAAGCTGAAAAACTGTTCTCCTTTAAGGAGAACTTAATGATAGGGATGGGTCCATCCAGTCCAGGATTCTGTTCACAGTGGCCAACCAGCTGCCCACAGGAAACCCACATGCAGGACAGGAGTGCAACAGCACCTTCCCAGCCCATGTTCTCCAGCAACTGGTGTACATAGGGATACTGCCTCCAATACTGGAGGTAGCACATAGCCATCAGGACTAGTAGCCATTGATAGCCTTCTCCTCCATGAATTTGTCCAATCCCCTTCTAAAGCCCTCCAAATCGGTGGCCCATCACTACATCTTGTGGAAGTGAATTCCATAGTTTAACTATGCACTGTGTGAAGGACTTCCTTTTATCTGTCCTGAATCATCCACCAACAACTTCATGGATTGAAGTATTATGAGAGAGGGGAGAAAAATGTCTCCCTCTCTCATGAGATAAAAGGAAGTCCTTCACACAGTGCATAGTTAAACTATGGAATTAAACATGAGGTTTAATCTGTCCTGAATCATCCACCAATCAACTGAAGGATTGAAGTATTATGAGAGAGGGGAGAAAAATGTCTCCCTCTCTCATGAGATTAAACCTCATGTTCAGCCCTACATTGTTCTTTGTTACTGTTCCCCACGTACATTTATCTACCTGTTTTGTAACATGTGTTAAATTGATTAGCAGCTGCCTAGGATCATCATCATCAGGCGATCACTCGTGACCGAGTAAGATTGTCTTCCGGGATAAAAGGAGGAAATTCTAAAGAAGATTGTGGTAGACTTCTAGCGATGGGTCCGTCAATGTGACCTGTGGAAGGGCAATGTCTAGATCCACACAGCTTCCCCACAGTGAGGACACAGGTTACCAGATAGGAGATGGTCCTGTAAAGGATTTCATTTGACGTTGCCTTTCGCTTTAGCACGTTATCTCCCTTGCACCTTGCACTCGGGCTTTCTTCAAAGGTCCACGGAACCTTTGTGAAAGGCCAACCTCCATTTAGATCGTCATGGGCCAGAGCTTCCCAGTTTTCGATGTTTATATTGCAATTTTTTAGATTAGCCTTATGAACATCTTTTAAACTCTCTTATTTGCACCACCGATATTCCGCTTTTCCATTCTTGAGTTGGGAGTAAAGTAACTGCTTTGGGAGACGGCAGTCAGGCATTCGAACAACATGACCGGTCCACTGAAGTTGGCGTTGAAGGATCATTTTTTCAATGCTAGTAGTCTTTGCTTCTTCCAGTACACTGACATTTGTTCGTCTATCTTCCCAAGTAATTTGCAGGATTTTCCGGAGGCAACGTTGATGAAACCTTTCAAGGAGGTGGAAGTGACGTTTATAGATAGTCCATGTTTCGCAGGCATACAATAAAGTTGGTAATACAATGGCTTCATAAACCAGTGTTTTGGTCTTCTTACAAATATCCCGATCCTCGAACACTCTATGTTTCATTCGAGAAAATGCAGCACTTGCGGAGCTCAAACGATGCTGGATTTCACTGTCGATGTTAGCTGTAACAGAAAGATAGCTGCCAAGATAGAGAAAATGATCGACATTTTCCAGTATTGTCCCGCCAAGCTGGATAGATGGCATCACCAAAGGGTTAGCTTGCACTTGCTGATGAAGCACTTTGGTCTTTTTGATGTTAAGTGAGAGACCAAGTTTTTCGTATGCTTCTGCAAAAGCATTTAGGATAGTTTGGAGATCATCCTCTGAATGTGCGGAGACCACATTATCATCAGCATGAGTTATTAGATACTGAGTTATTAGAATACTGAGTTATTAGAACAAACACTGGGAAGCCTTCCTGGGTTTTGTGCATTTTAGGTCTCACCATGCCTGCGCTAGAATACCAGGAATGTAATTGCTTTCCTTTGGATAGCTTGATCCATGACAATATACTTCTGTATTTTGCTAGTATTAAATGAGTAGCTGAATAGCATTCAAATGAAAAGCATAGCATTAAAAAGAAAGGCCAGAGTCACCATGTTTCCCGGGGGTGGGGGGGCGGAAATAACCACAAAAATAATTAACAAGCACATTCATTATTAATTTGAGTAGGTGTTCCTCTTTTGCTCTAATTGTGTAAACATGTTCCACCAATCTCTAGAGCTTCTCCAATCCACTGGAAAATATAAAATGAGTGGCAAAGCTTTTAGAACCAGATAAAGAAAAGGCTCTGCACTTCCCTTACCAGTTAACAAACAGCTTATGCCTTTGCTTGAACATTAAAATATTATATCTTGAATTCTGTTTGACCATACACATTTATTCACTTTTCAAACAGATCTGTTTGGAAACAAAGGTTACAGTATTGTGCACGTTAGCCTAGCGCAAATGTCTATCTGACCATTTTTTACCATTCAGGGGTCATGCAAAGTGGGGGAAAGACATTTACAAGCAGATTTTAAAACTTCAGGTATGTCTTGACTTGGAAGCTCATTAAAATAAAAACAATATTGCTGCAGAATAAATGATCCAGAGCTCCACTTTCTGCATTGGTGCAATAATAAGAATAAATATGAAGAACTAAGTGGCTCTCATGGATGGGATCTAGTCAGAATATCAGCAAAATACACACATGGCAGATGTTGTTAGGAAAAGCAGCTGTAAGATATGGATGCATCTGCTTTGCTGTCTGCTGTATTGTGATATGCCTCTAAATCCAAGCAGGTGCAAGCTAAGCCTTTCCACTCAACCTAATGGTGATTACATAGCCAACGCGATGATTTCCCAGCGCTCCTTCTTGCAAAGTTTCTAAAATTGGAACAGGAATTTGGAATGCTGAAGATTATAAAAGTTCTTTTTTTTTAAAAAAAAATCTAGTCTCCAGTAACCAATCATCACTCCACGGTTGTGAGTAGGAGCTGTGTAAAGTTTGGCGATGCTTTGGCAAAGGATTTTGGTGAGCATAGCTCATCCTGCAGGGGAGATAAACACTGAGATTCATTTTTTCCACAAAGCCACTAATATGCAGGATGGGCATCGGCTTCTGAGGCAGCCGCTTCCAAGTGGTGATGGAGCGGGGAGGGCATTGTGAGGCAGGATCAGGGGCCAAGGCCTGTTCGCTCAGCACTGTGGAGGTGTGTGGTGTTGGTGGCTTCCGGCACCCACAGTCGAAGACTGACTGACGTCACGTCACGTTCCATGCCCAAGTTAGGCTCTCGCTTGCCACATGCATACAACTATGCTATGGCAGAGGATGTGTTTTGCATGCGGAAGGTCCAAGTTTCAATCCCTGGCATCTCCAGGTAGTGCTGGAGAATACTCCTGACTTAAACCCTGAAGATCCACTGCCAGACCACATAGACCAGCCTCCCCCAATATGGTGACTACAGCACCCATCAGCCCCAGTCAGCATGGCAACTGTTGGGGATAATGGGAGTTGTGGTCCAAAATATCTGGAGGACACCAGGTTGGGGAAGCCTAGCCTAGACACTACTGAGTTATTTGGATATTTGAATGTTTAATTGGTTCAGTTTCCAATGCTTTGTAAAAAAAAAAAAAAAAAATTAGCTTGCAATATTATACCCACTTACCTGGGGGAAAGCCCCATTGGACTGAATGGGACTTCTAATTTGTCCTGTGTTGGAATGCAATGCTAAGACATTGCATTAGATCAGGGGTCCTCAAACTTTTTAAACAGGGGGCCGGTTCATTGACCCTCAGACTGTTGGGGGGCCGGACTATAGTTTGAAAAAAATATGAACAAATGGATCAAGTAAAAAAAAAAAGAACCCGGGTCCTTTTTTTTTTACTTGATAAAATGGAAGGTTATTATAAATTAATTATAAATTAATTATAAATTAATTTGCTGTCTAAAATTGAAATACATTAAATTTTAAAAAGGTATAGAAAGGCTTGATTTGCACACTGCACATATCTTAGTAGTGCAAAAAAACAGGAAAAAACAATACAATTTTTTTAGTATGAGTAATGAGCAGTATTTACCAGCCACAGAGCTGGTGGTCCACATCCTGCAACTTTGTTCCACATAAATGTGCATAAGATTGCAGCCTTACAGCCTCATCTTATGTCTACTTGGAAGTAAGTTTCACTGAGTTCAAGGAGACTTTCTCCGCAGGTAAGTTTACAAAGGATTACAGCCTTAAAAGTACAAACCAATTCCCTGGGGTAGGTCAGGAAGACCTGGTACCCAGGGAACATAGTGAGAGCCAGTGTGGCATAGTGGTGAGTGTTTGACTGGGACTGGGAGATCCTGGTTCTACTCCCCACTCAGCCATGAAGCTTACTGGCTGACTTTGGGCCAGTCACTGACTCTCAGTTTAACCTACCTCACAGGGTTATTGTGAGTATAAAATGGAGAGGAGGAAGATTATGTAAGCCACCTAGGGTTCCTTGCAGGAAAAAAGGCAGGATATAAATATAACAAACAAGTTACTATCTGGTCCTACAAATTTCTAGAAATTTCTAGGGCGAGAACCATGCTTCCACCAAAGTCTGTCTCAGACTCTATTTACAAAAACAAAAAAAACACCATTCAAGGATTCTTACTGCCTTATTTCTCTTCTTATTAGATGTGGGCTAACACCACTGTGGTTTGGCAGGGCTGAGTTCTCTCTTCAGGTCAGGGTAATAATACCTGTTATTAAAGTAAATACCCAGGATTAAGAAGTGAATGACAGTTCTTGGGGGAGGGACCACCTTTTGCAGTGAGTCCCCTTAGCTATAGTTTTAGGATGGCTACAGGAGGGAAGACTTCTGGATTTAAGAGAACCCTCACCTTTCCTCCTATGACTCGAGCACTGGTGAGGCTATGAGGGACATCTTGCATTGTTTATCACCATTTAAATGTGTCCCCTCTTTCCTTCCTTGGCTTTGCAAAGTCCTTGCCTCCTCTGCCTCTCTTGAAATAATCCCCAATTTATTGACTCTTAGAGAGCAGGTGAGACTGAGCTGGTGGTGATGGCGCGTGCCTGAGTGCGCGGCCAGCATCTCTTCCAGTGGGGGAGACGCGGCTGAGCTGGCAGTCATAGAATCACTGTTGCCAAATGCACAAATCCCGCAATCACTTTAAAACCCGCAGACTCCCTTATGTTTCTTCGCCATCGGACTTAGTGCTGGGAACAAAGAGTGACTTACTTCCGAGTAAACATGCAGAGGGTTGTGCTGCAAGTTATTTGTGGAGTCACAAAACATGCTTACCCAAAAGCAATCCCTGTTTGCATGGGACCACTCGACCTTCCCCAAGCTGGCGCCCTCCAGACGTGACGTGACAGCCTATACCGCCCTCATCCCACCCATTGTGGCTGGGGGTGATGGGAGCCAGTAAGTCCAACATATCTGGAGGGCGCCAGCTTTGGGGCAGGCTTGGGGGCTCCAGCCAAGCACCCAGCTGCCGCCGCCTCCCCCCAAAAATTTACCACTGAACACTCCTCCCTGCTCCTGCCATCGGCCCGCCTCAGGCCTTGCAGACCGCCATTCCGCAGAGGCCCCGCCGCCGCCGACCGTAAGCCCCGCGCGACGCTCCTTGCCCACTGCCGCCAAAGCTCCGTCGCGCTGCCGCTCAGCCGAAGCGGCCCGCCCCCCCCCCCCTCAGCCATCACCCCACCACTGCCACCGAAGCCCGCCGTGCCATCGCCCCACTGCCCAAGCCCCCCCCCCCCCAGGACCCCCCCCGCCGCCGCCAGACCCCCCCGTCGCCGCCGGACCCCCCCCGCCGTCAAAGCCTCGCCGCCGCCGAAAAGCCCCGCCGCCGTCGAAGCCCCACCGTGCCATCGCCCCACTGCCGCCAAAGTCCCGCCGGCCACCGGACCCCCCCCACTCCCCATCGCCGCCGGACCCACTCCACCACCCCCCTCCGCAGCCTTACCTGCCCCACCCCCCGCGCGCCGCCGCCCGCCCAAAGCCCCCCCACTGCCCACCAAAGCCACCCACCCCCCAGGACCCACCACCACAATGCATGCCCCCCACCCCACCCCCGCCGCCTACCTGGTCTTGCGCGCCGCCTCCCTGGTCCTGCGCGCTGCCGCCGCCGGAGCCACTGCTTCAGCGTGCTGGACTCCCGCCCACGCTCTGTTTTGAACGCGACGGGAAGTGACGCAACAGAAGTGACGCGCGGGACCAGTGCGGGCGGCTCTCCCTGGAGAGCGAAGATTAATTGGAGAGCCCGCGCGGACACGGGTGGGCGGCCACGGGGCCGATGGAAGGGCACGCCGAGCCGGATCCGGCCCGCGGGCCTGTAGTTTGAAGACCCCTGCATTAGATCGTTGCACTCCTGGATCAGTTTTATAATTTAGTGTTTTGCAGTTTATTTATGGAAAGATCCACACTCTCCTCATCTTGCACTTCTGAAGTACAGTCATGCCTTGGATTGAGAGCATAATTCATTCCGGAAACATGCTTGTAATCCAAAACACTCTTATATCAAAATGAAATCCCCCCCAAAACAATTGTAGAGAGATTTTTAATTTAAGCCGTACTATAGTACTTGTATTGCAAGACGTCGCTTGTATATCAAGTAAGAAAAATATTAAATAAATATTTAAAAATTTGCTTGTCTTGCAAAACGCTCTCAAACCAAGTTACTTGCAATCCAAGGTATTACTTTATTCATTGTGCCAGTGAAGGAATCGCATGGAATTGTAATCTGTTTCCACTAGTGTAAATATATCTTTGCCTTGAGATATTTTTTTCCTCTTTACTTTTACACATTTTAGTAAATGTGTGTCATAATTTCTTAGGTGTTTCCTGATATGGTGGGCCAGAGTTTGTGCTATGGCTGATGCTGTATATATTAGGACTTCTGCATCCATGTAACACTTCTCTCTGTCTGGGTCATTTATTAGGGCCAAAACTGACATTACTTTAAAACTGTGTCTAGCATCTACAATTTTTTTTTCATTTTCACTCTAGAGTAGGCACAGGGGACCCAGTCCGGATCTTAAAAGCCCCCTACTGCATCCCAATCTGGATCAGCTCCCCCTGCACCTACTCTAGAGTAGAAATGAAAAATAGTGTAGCAGCTAGACACAGATTTAAAGTAAGTCTGATCTGGCCCTTTGTGCCAGAGCTTTCTTTGTTCTGGGGCTGACTGCACTTTACCTTTTGCATCAGTTGGTGTGTTTTTTTTTGGGGGGGGGGGAGATTGCCTCCAGTCCTCTGAACTGTTTTGTAGTCATTTCTGTATATAACCACTGCATGCTCCAGAGTTAAATCAGTCTCTCTGAGTATTCTGTTTGCCTGTCTATCTTTATATCACACAGAGCTTGCAAAATTCACAGAGCTTCCAAAATCACAAGCTTGTGCTACCAGCTTTAAATCAACCATATGTGGGCTTATGCATTTTCTTTCCATCCTAATTCTCTTGAAGAAGTTTTGCCTTTTATATGTAACATTTCTTCTGGGTGCACTCTATGCTTCAAATTTATTAACAAATTTTCCTTATCTGTATTCATATCAAGCTAAAGTGTTAGCTCCCTTTCTTGCTTCTTCACCTGCTGCATCATGCTGAATGAAGTCTCATCTTCCTTATCCATCCCTCTTGCAATGCAATGCAATGCAAATCCTTGTTTCCATCGCCTCCTGTTCTCTGCAGCATTTCCTTCAAACATCAGCTCTCCTAGATGTTTTAGCTGACCCATTTATAATTTTTTTATTGAGGGGGACGGTTGCTTTATTGCTTGCATTTCAGTTCATCTCCTGACACCATGTAGTATTTGGGGCTGCAAATTTGATAAAGCGATGTCATCAGGAGACCGAAATTTGAAACAAACAAATTTTGCTTAGCTCTGTGCAACTCTTACCATACCAAATTTCCAAACAACTGCTGCCATGTTTCAATTCTCTGCTGATGTTCCCCAGAACTGCTTCCCCATGCACCAGCTCACATAACATTTTGGTTCCCACACAGTGTTAGACAACTAATCTAGTGGAGCAAGACCAGAAGAGAAGCCAGAACACCTGGGAGACTGGCCTCTCTCAGCATTTCCCATCTGCTGCTGCTAGTGACTCCTTGAAGGGATGAGGGGGCCAGCTGTGAACCATCTAGCCTGGTGAGAAGACCCTGCACCAATCTGTACACCTTAACCAGGAGATCCGGGTTCTAGTCCCCGCTCGGCCATGAAACTCACTGGGTGACTTTGGGCCAGTCACTGACTCTCAGCCTAACCTACCTCACAGGGTTGTTGCGAGGATAAAATGGAGAAGAGAAGGACTATGTACGCCGCCTTGGGTTCCTTGCAGGAAAAAAAGGTGGGGTATAAATATAATTAATTAATTAATTAATTAATTGTATTAAACCAGGATTCTGTGGGCCCTTACAGTTTGGCAAGACCAGAACTAGTACTGAGCATTGCATGGACCACCAATGCCCTGTTCTGTTAGTAGAAGTGAAAAGAGGCAAGATGCTGCATTCCTTTTTGCCCTTCCCTTCCTGTGGTCTTTTTCCTCTTGCTGCTTCCACCAAACCAGCCTCAAAACTCTTTTGTTATCAGGTATCTATTTTAGGTAGTGTGGGGGGTTGGCTCTTAGACATGGGGTGAGTAACACACACACACACACACACACACACACACACACATGAAGAGGCCACAATGTGTCAAATAACAAAATTTAAAGTTTACTTTTTAAAAATGTCAAGAGGAAAAAGTTTTAAAATCTGAATGGATACACACACACAACAACAACAACAACATATGAGCAGTAGGACAATAAAACAACCAGGGATAAATGCATCTAGCTAACCTAACTAAATGGTATCATTATTTTATCCTGCTCCTTCTGCCATGCGATATCTTACTGCAATTTGTCCAGCTCTCACAGTCAGTTTGCCAGTTCTGACTTCTCACTTCTGAGTTCTGACAGCTCTGACTCCGGGTTTTTTTCAGGACTCTGACATTCTTTCCTTCCTTCTTTCTCTCCTCTTCTTCTCTCTTATGCACTGCTACACTGCCTCTGACCTTTATCTTGTAAAATTATTTTTCCCTCCCCAATTACAACCAATCAGGAGAATAGTTTCTTGTTTGTTTTTGCCAACTAAGTTTCTAATTCCTGAGTTACAGGTTCTTTCTTTCTTTCTTTTTTCATCTGACCTTTATTTGAACTTTATAATCTGCCTTCCTGAGCAGTACTTACTAATTTCTACATTCTAACTAAACTTTAAACTATTAAGCTTTTGGCTGAAACTGATTACTAGCACACATACACACACACACACACACACACACACATGATTTAACCCCATGATGTCCTAAAACCAAACCACATACCAAAATTGAGGACAATTCTGTTCATAGATCATAGAGTTGGAAGGGCCTACAAGGCCATCGAGTCCAACCCCCTGCTCAATGCAGGAAACTAGAGGAGGGGTCTCCCACCCAAGTAATAACCAGGCCTGACCCTGCTTAGCTTTCCACGCTCAGACAAGCTGAGCCAGCATAGGACAAATTGTCTGTGTTAGAGATCGCCGCGATGTACTTCTTACTAGGGCCATGGTGAGTGCCGACAACTGCTGGACAGACCACCGACTAATCCGGTCCACTATGGTTATCAACATTGCTCCCCAACGTAGGCTTCAAGGAAGGAAACCAAGGCGTAAAATGAACATCCACGCCCTTCAAGATCCTATTAAGCAAACTCATCTTCAATCACTTCTTAAGGAACATCTACCTACGGAACCTCCTGACAACATTGAGGACCATTGGTCTAAGCTGAAAACCTCCATTACTGCAGCTTGTGAACAAACTATTGGATATGAAACTAAGAAACATCAGGATTGGTTTGATGAAAATGATAATGAGATTAAATATATAATTGACCAAAAAAGGAAAGCCTTCCAAATATGGCAAAATGATATTAACTGCGTTGCCAAGAAAAAAATCTACGCTAGTGCAAAGGCTGAGGTCCAAAGAAGAACAAGAGAACTTAAGAACGCCTGGTGGAAAAAGAAAGCTGAAGAAATTCAACAACTTGCAGAATCTCATGATGCACGGGGCTTTTTTAAGGCCACAAGGGCCATTTATGGACCAAAAACCTATGGTACAAACCCTTTACAATCAAAAGATGGCACCAAACTCTTAAAAGACAAAGAGTCTATTGCACTGCGTTGGAAAGAGCATTATTATGACCTTTTAAATCATAAATCTAAGGTGGATAATGAGATTTTTTCGCAAATCCCGCAAAAACAAATTAGAGAGGAACTTGCAATACTCCTCACCTTGGATAAAGTAAAAAAAGCCATTAATCAAATGAAGAATAACAAAGCTAGTGGATCAGATGGGATTCCTGCTGAAATCTTTAAAGAAGGGGGCCCCGAACTTGTACAACATCTTCATAAACTCATCGAAGAAATCTGGATAAGAGAAGAGATCCCAGAAGACTTCAGGGATGCCATAATTATCACCCTCTTTAAGAAAGGTGATAGAACAGACTGTGGAAACTATCGGGGCATTTCTCTCTTAGCTACCGGAGGGAAAATATTTGCCAGGATTCTCGTAAACAGTCTTTTATCTATTTCAGAAGAGATCCACCCTGAAACTCAATATGGTTTCTGCCCCTCTAGAGGGACAGTAGACGTGATTTTTACTGCACGTCACTCCAAGAAAAATGCCGGGAGCAAAATCAACCCCTTTATATGGCATTTATTGATCTTGCTAAGGCCTTTGATACTTTAGACTGAACAGCTCTCTGGACTATCCTTATGAAAATTGGATGCCCCAATAAATTTGTGAATATCTTGCGACTTCTCCATGACAACATGATGGCTACGGTCTTGGACAACAACGGCTCTCATGGTGCTCCATTTAAAGTGGGATCAGGTGTTAAACAGGGATGTGTTATTGCCCCAACATTATTTGCTATTTTCATTGCCATGATTTTACATCTTGTCGAGGGGAAACTTCCCACTGGTGTGGGAATTATATATCGAACAGATGGAAAGCTTTTTAATCTCAGCAGGCTGAAAGCAAAAAGTAATGCAATTACAACCTCCGTTGTGGAACTTCAGTATGCTGATGATAATGTGGTCTCCGCACATTCAGAGGATGATCTCCAAACTATCCTAAATGCTTTTGCAGAAGCATACGGAAAACTTGGTCTCTCACTTGACATCAAAAAAACCAAAGTGCTTCATCAGAAAGTGCAAGCTAACCCTTTGGTGATGCCATCTATCCAGCTTGGCGGGACAACACTGGAAAATGTTGATCATTTTCTCTATCTTGGCAGCTATCTTTCTGTTACAGCTAACATTGACAGTGAAATCCAGCATCGTCTGAGCTCCGCTAGTGCCGCGTTTTCTCGAATGAAACATAGAGTGTTCGAGGATCGGGATATTTGTAAGAAGACCAAAACACTGGTTTATGAAGCCATTGTATTACCAACTTTATTGTATGCCTGCAAAACATGGACTATCTATAAACGTCACCTCCAACTCCTTGAAAGATTTCATCAACGTTGCCTCCGGAAAATCCTGCGAATTACTTGGGAAGATAGGCAGACAAATGTCAGTCAGTGTACTGGAAGAAGCAAAGACTACTAGCATTGAAAAAATGATCCTTCAACGCCAACTTCAGTGGACCGGTCATGTTGTTCGAATGCCTGACTGCCGTCTCCCAAAGCAGTTACTTTATTCCCAACTCAAGGATGGAAAGCGGAATATCTGTGGTCAATATAAGAGGTTTAAAGATGTTCTTAAGGCTAATCTAAAAAAATGCAATATAAACATCAAAAACTGGGAAGCTCTGGCCCATGAACAATCTAACTGGAGGTTGGCCTTTCACAAAGGTTCTATGGACTTTGAAGAAGCCCGAGTGCAAGGTGAAAGGGAGAAACGTGCTAAGCGAAAAGCACGTCAAATGAATCCTTTACAGGACCATCTTCCATCTGGTAACCTGTGTCCTCACTGTGGGAAGCTGTGTGGATCTAGAATTGGCCTCCACAGTCACTTACGGACCCATCGCTAGAGTCTACACAATTTTCTTTAGAATTTTCCTCCGTTTAAAATCACCTTTTTGTAAAATTTTATCCTGGAAGACAATCTTACTCGGTCACGAGTGATCGCCTGACTGACTGACTATTCTTTCACACATATGTATTAACATCTGTATCACATTCCATTGTAATATTGAATTTATGTCATGATGCATTTATTGAAGTGTTGACTTGTATTTCAATTTGTTCAAAACATGTAACACTTTCAAATGTGATATTGCACTTTGATATATATTTGATACTATTGTGAGCCACTTTGAGCTTTGTCCAAAAGTGAAATCTAATCTAAACTAAAGCAAATCAGGGGACAACCATACAGGATTGCTGCCCATGAGATGGAAGCTTCTGAGCTTGGAGGCTTCCGAAAATCCTATGCCCTGCCTGCAGATCAGGTGGAGGGATCCAGTATCAGATTCAACCTCCCAAGGTCATAGCAGTGTCCATGGCCTCAGGAGGAGGAATCTGAGTGTTCTATTATCCCTAGGATACTCCCGCAGGGACCATAGGATTTCTCTGCCCATCTAATGCCACCTTGAGTGCCATTCTTTGGTAGAAAGGAGGAGGGTTATGAATCAAATAAATGAATAAATCATGCAAACCCAATGCAAGGAATATTTGACTTGTAGAAATGCACCCATGTGCATATGTGAAATCATAATATCAGAATATAAATACACAAACGTAAGGAAGAGCAGTCAGGAATTTAAGCTATATCCTTCCATAATGCATTCAGAGTTGCAGTGCAGTCTGATATTGTCTATGAGTAGGCCTCAATAAATATTTGTCTGTGGAAAAAAGCAGCACATCAGAATACTCTTTGAGAACAGTCATCTTCATTTTAATTTCACTCTACAGTTTCAAAAAGGTTCCTTTTCTGTCCTAAAAATTGTGTCCTCACTATGTTGGATATTTTACCATCCACATGTTTGCACTTTACGTTTACTTCTCTCTGCTCCTGTTAAACAACTGCCATATTTCAGCCAAGATCTTGCTGCATTTCAGAAACATATATGAAGCAAACCATGAAAGAAATTCCATCCTCCTTTATATCCCTGTGGAAAACTGAGGGGAAATCTACAGGAATATTTGATCAGTTAGCCAGCCCTTCATATAAACTAGATGAAAAATGTTAGCAAAAAATCAAAGCTATAGAGATATTATGAATCAGTTGCCTTTTCGATCTGAAGTGGTTTACCCTCCTGTGCAGTGGTTCAAAACTAGGCATTACTCAGCTTTGTGATTCCAGTGACTAAACAGTGAAAAGTTAAAGCATCCTGAACAATGCCAATATTGCCGGCTAATTAACAGTCAACTTATTGGAGCTGCAGACAACTGCTGTGTTTTAAGTATAACTATTAATTATAACGTTAGCAGAATATTTGTAATCACTTCAAAATTAACCTTTATATCCTCAGGAGCTTTTGCTTTATATAAGAGTCACTTCGACTCTCATAGAGAAACTAATTAGTCCATGAATGATAAGTGTAGAAGGAACACAAATTAGTTCTTTGTTTACTGCTGCATGGCAGTACCATATAATTTGTATTGTAATTAAAATGTGTGGCATATTGTCAAAAGAAGTATATAAATCTGGGATAACAACAGCATTTCAGGGTGCTGCCAAAGAAGAGACGTTATCCCCTAACAAAGTGGACAATGTGTGAGGAAGGCTTTTTCCAGCGCTCCAGAAAATGGACATTTCTTTATCTTGAAGTTTTAAACCAAAATAGTCAGTAGGGGCTGAACCCTTTGCTGAAAGATGTTTGACACTTCCCACTTGAGTTACCTACATGCAATACTGATTACTTTGATTTCCCCCATATGCATTTTGCCTTGAACTTCCCTGAGTCATTGAGCTGACCACTATCTATGGCAGACAGAGAGTGTGCTGGATGTGACAGATGCAGTGAAGAAATGCTCAGTTTTGACAGGGGTTGCTGACTGAGCTGTGCCCACATCTGGAATCTAGGGTTTTAAAGAAGTGACCTAGAGAGGTGAAGAACATGGGAAGAGCTGTCTTACACCAGGTCAGATTATTGGCCCATCTAGCTCTTTATTGTCTCCTTTGGCTAGCAACTGTTCTCCAAGATCTTGTCCTGTGGCAACACAGCTGATTGCAGCAAAAGCACTTACTGGCAGGCCAGGCCACCTCAGGACCGTGGGCAGAGCAATGTGGAAGGTGCCTGGCTGGAATATTTCCACTCATACAGAGAGAGCTGTTGCCTCAGCAGAGTGCAGAGGCCTTCAGATGTCTTATGAAGGCTGTCTGGTCTGGTCCTGCTGTTGGCCCCACTGAATCAGATGAGCTGCCTACATTCTTAACACCATTTCTGCAGCAATTGGCTCATGGGGGCAATGATGACTGCACTGGGAGTGTCTTCTGAGCTGGCAAAGCCACATCATCCAGACTGGAAGGATCTGGAGTGGAGAATGACTCCTCCCTGAGTGGCACCTCCTCCCCCTCCATGTCTTTCTCCAGATTTGAGGGAGGAATCAAGGCCACAAAACATGGCAGGTCTCAGGCAGAGGTCTTTCATATCACTTACTACTTCATCCTTTTCACTGGAGATATCAGGGATTGAAACCTGGAACCTTTTTCATGCAAAACACTGAGCTATGACCCACTCCTAAGATTCAGGGAAGAGAGTTTAGGCAAGAGTCCTCCCACACATTTGAGTGGCTATATCACTCTCTACCCGTAAGGGAAATCCCCACCATTCTTCATTATGTGCCTGGCACATAACGACAAAATACATAGCAAAATTCTTTCAAGCTGTTACACAGGAACACTCAACAAAGTGCCCAAGGATGCACTTGTTAAAAAACAACAAAACACACATTAGCTCACATTAATGATTGAAAACATATGTTAAAAGTGGTGGAGAGTAGTTACATTGATTACAATACCTTTTGATACATCATTACGGTCTGGTGAACAGTGTGAAAAATCTAAGAATGTCCATTTTGCAAACCAGTTCAGATGATGAGGAGAATGTCAGATGAAGTACTTTTTTTCATTCCTTGCAATGTAGGCTTTCACAGGAGATTCCCATCCAGCTGGATCCATTTCTGCATATTTCGATGTATTCTGAATTGCTTTCACTATATTTTGATTATTATTTCCTCCCATATGTGATATTTCTAATTTAACTTGTTAAATTAGGAATAAAACTAATTGCTTAATGGGGGCGGATAGATGGCACAATTTGAAATAATTTCAGTTCCATTTTCAAAATATCTTCTGGAAGATCTTTTCCTTAATTGGGCCACTGGAGAGGTTAATTAAAACTTTGTAGATTAATTAAGTAAATTTTATCCATTTTACAGCAATTTACTAATTCTTATTTAGTTCCATTTTATCAGTTCAACTAATGTTCCATATCTATAATGGCTATAGACATTTTTAAAAGCTCCCAAGAATTAAGAGTAATGAGACAAATGCAAAATAAAAAAGCAAACACAAACTCAAAAAAAGGAAGTCAAAAGGAAATGTGCCCCTTCTAATCTTATTCGGTTATCTTTTGTAGTTTCTTTCCTTTTTCATGTGACCCTCATATAATTCCATTACAGAATGGGAGCTTTATACATATCCATCAGTAATGTCCCAAAAGAGCAACTATGACAGGAGTCTGCTAGTGGACACTGGGAGGGAGACAATGGTTAGCCAGTTTCTCCATCACTTTGCAAGTGTATGGTTGCTTGGGATCCAGGGGAGGGCTGGTTGCTGTAAGACTGCAATCTAATACACAATTACCTGGGCATAAGTCCAACTGAACTCGGTACAGATTATTTCTGAGTAAACATGCATAGGATTGCACTATTAACTTATTTGTGGAAATACATCGATTGGAGGGGGAGCAATTGCAGAGTATAATGGAATTTCAGAGCTTCGGGACTACTGCTGAAAGGCACTGCTCCTCAGGGCCAGCTCCAGGGCTTTGGCAGCCATAATCAGGGTTCCATCCTGGGCCCTTTCCTCCTTCAACATCTGAATGTGCAGTCCCCTCATTATCCATGGCTGCAGCTGCCAATTTTATTTTCCTAAAAAGCAATGTGCTCGAAATTCTGGTTCTGGTGTGTTGTGGCTTTTAAAAAAATGGCTGTCACTTTGGGTTTTACCCACAATGCACCAGACCCAGACTTTCCAACATTTGGGGGGAATGAAGATGGCAGCCACAACTGCAGCTGCCAAGAGGACTTGAGTGCAGCTATCACCAGTGGCATGGGCCCCAGCATTTACCCAATCATGCTGTGTGGTGGCACCAGGTCTGATGCTCCTTATGGATACCAGGTTGGTGTTATTTGTGGCAGGACCTCACCTGCTGGTCTTAAACTTCAGGGAGACACATACAAGAACTTCCTACCTTATCATTTTCCTCTCCTGGTTTTGCCCACTCCATTACTTAGCAATATATTAAAGGACTGTTCATCTGGCAGTTCACAAATGTAGGACAATTTTTTTTTGTTTTTAGGTACCTGGCTGGCTTCCCATCTCCACTGAAAGAACAACCTCTTATTATGGGAAGAGAAAGACCATATATATAGGATCATAGGATTATAGAGTTGGAAGGGGCCTACAAGGCCATCGAGTCCAACCCCCTGCTCAATGCAGGAAGCTAGAGGAGGGGTCTCCCATCCAAGTAATAACCAGGCCTGACCCTGCTTAGCTTTCCACACTCAGACAAGCTGAGCCAGCATGAGCCGCAGGCCTGTATGATTAACAACATCCAACCCACAAAGTTAACAACACCTGCTACATAGGGCCAGAGAGCAGTATGTTAAGGGTTGTAAATAGCATGATGCACTGGTGTCCACACAACATTGCCAAGGGCAGAAGCTGCCTGAGATTAACGTGATCTGGCTGTTCTCCAGTTCTTATAAACTGTTTCTGGAACTGACACCTGTCACAAGCAAAATAGTTGTCTCAATGGACCATCAGTCTGACACTGGGGCCTGCTTCATGCTCTTCATTTATTCTCTGCTTCTTCTGCTTCTTTTTCTTGCCAATTGGCGCATGCATAAAAATTTCATTACAAAAATCATTCTCATGTTCAGATGTACATTAGTTCAGCTCACATTTATACTTTTGAGGAAAATGGGTGATTCATCATCAAGACATGCCCATGGTATGACTCATTTATCTCAGCATGCAGTCCTAATCATGCAAAGGCATCAGCTATCCTAATATGAGCTACAATAAAGAGCAGCCCTTATTTGTCTATGCATGGACAGTTTGAACTTGCCAATGTAGAGGTTTTATTTTATGTTATTTTCGATATAGATTTGGAAATAAAATGGTTCTACGGATGTTAGCACAGCTATTTATGTGTGTATTTCCACTAATTTTATGCCATTTCTCCAACAACAACAAAAACTCCAATGACGACAGAGATGGAGAGACAGAGTAACATTTTCTCCTGCAAGTTGTCATAATTACACATGCTGGAGAGTAGAATAAGACATTCTGCTGTCGATGCTGTGCACCTAAGAAACATGGCTGCTACTATGGCTTCCTTCTTCCTGCTAAAGGACCCAGAGAGCTGATTCACACATGTATGCATTTCTAGTGAAGACTTAAATGTGTGAAACAGCAAGCAACAGATCAAAAACCGGGGGTGGGGCTGGAATCTTGTCACCTCACATCAACTCAAACCACAATGCCTTTCAATGGAAGAATATTTCACACATTCAATGGTGAGTCATCAAATGATGTAACAAAGTAATAATGATCAAGTATATGTAAATATGCCCTAACAGCGCTTCCTTCTATCTAGTGCAAATTGGAGCTTTCCCAAACAATCCTTTAAAAACACACTGTATAGAGCAATCCTGTGCATGTTTATAAAAAAGTAAGTCCCACTGTAGCCAATGGGTCTTACTCCCAGGTGAGTATGCATAACATAGCAGCCTTATTAGTCTAGAAAAGGGGTGGGCAATGTCTGCGGACCATTTTCACACATACTCCTGAACCCACCAAGGTCTACATCCCTTCCACCAACCACATTGCTAAATTTGCCACCAAAATTCAGCAGCAGGGGCGGGGGGGGGGGAATCAGCTGTTTGCCACAGAAATTCAGTAGCATAGTGGCAGCTAAAAGGGTCCTCTTTGCCACTGCTGCCACACTGTCAAATGGTCGTGGCAAATGGCCTTTTTCTTTTTTATGCCACCAATGCAGCAAATTCGGCAGCAGGCAGTGGGGGCCACACAGAGGGGCAGGGTGCATACGGCCTGCCACATGTTGCCCACCCCTGGTCTTGAATCATGGAATTGGAAGGCCCTCAGAATATGTCCTCTAATCCTGCCAATGCACAATGCAGGAACTGCAATTAAGGGTGCAACCATAGCATTCCTAAAAGATGGTTGTCCTTGTCCAGCCTCTGCTTAAACACTGCCAGCAAAGGAGAGCCCACCATTTCCTGGGGCAGTCTGTTCTACTGCCAAACAGCTCTTACTGTTAGGAAGCTTCTCCTAATGTTTAGTCCAAACCTACTTCCCTGTGATTTCTTTCTAGAATGGTCTAGAATGTGTCACTTCAGTAAGGAATGAAAGTGAAAGAAGACCATTTAAAGATCAAATGTACTTTCTAGCCTATCTAGGTATTATACTCAAATTACAGATGTGCATCACTTGTGAAAATGGCCTAATTTGCCATCACTATAAGTCTCTTTCCAACCTTCTCCTCCACGCATCCAGGGTCAAACTACACATTACATTAATTGTATAGCATGTAGATGAGGACAATCTGTTATTTTACTCTAGAGTAAGTGTGCATTGCCCTGATTCAGATGGGGATGACTGTGCACTGGGAGGGGAAGATTAAATCTCACTCCTCCATTTTTCTCAAATTATTCCCCACCACTGCACCCCATTTCCTGATCTCTGTGTGTTGAGCTGATGGCCTGAAAAGGAGCACCCATGTATATACAGCTGGCACACATTGCTAGGCCATCAGGGATGGAGCCAGTGACACAATCCCATTCCTCTTCCACATGTAGAGACAATGGGTTGTATCCAAGGTTAGTCCACTGAAGTGAATGGGCCTTAAGTTAGACTAATGTTGGATGCAACCCAAAGTGCACCGCAGAAGGTATGTAAAGGACTAAAGGCAATACAAACATGGCATTTGTGGTGAAATGGCCACCCAAACATGGAACTACTCAAATACCATGACACATGGGGAGCCCCTTTATTTACATCAAGAGTTTCCCATGCAAAATGGTGCCTGTGCAGTATTGTATTTTGGCAGCTGCCATGGTACACAAAGGCAACATGTGAGCTAGACTAAATATAGGGTTAAATTAGAGCCAGGGCTCTGTCCCGGGACCACTTTCTAGTAGCTGTCAGTCAGCTCTGAAAAATGTGAAACAACAGCAACAACAACAACAGAGAGAGTGCATCTGAATAGAGATGCAGACTTAATTTTCCTCACTGATGGGTAACCAGAGCATGTCACCATTTATTTATTTATTTATTTATTTATAGTATTTTTTGTCCTGTTCCTCAGCCAAAAAGGCTCCTGGAGCAGCTTACAAAGAGTTAAACCAGAAGGCTTACACTCTGGAAAGACACAACATACAAGGGAAAAAGGGAATGGATAGAGAAGAAGGGAAAAAAGAAGTCATATTTTAGGAGGGCTGGTGAAATGGCCCTACTTCCCCTCTCATCTCCCTCAATTCATTCTGCTGCAATGGCTGCTGGTGGTGACAGCTGAGGAAGGAGGAGCCTTCATGGGAGTGGGCTTCAGCCGGGCTGCTGGAATGACCCTATTTCCCCTCCCATCTCCCTCTGTCCATCCTAATATTGTGTATTAGAAGGCAGGGCACCCACATCAGAGGCTGTTGTTTCCTCCAGGACAGTGTTCTCCAACCTTGGGTCCCCAGATGTTTTTGGCCTACAACTCCCAGCATGCCCCAGGCAGCGTAGCTGGCTGGGGCATGCTGGGAGTTGTAGGCCAAAAACATCTGAGGACCCAAGGTTGGAGAACACTGCTCCAGGAGCATGGGGTCCTGAGCATTTCTCACTCTAGAAATTGACCATTGGGGAAGGGGAGTTGATGGAATTTGATCAACCTTGTTAGGAGGACCCAAGAGGATGATTGTGGAGGTTTTGCTTTGTTCCAAAAAGTTTAGCTTAGCTTATAGGATCCCAAAGTTGCCCCACTTCGTTGATTTCTTTTATTCAGGCTAGCCCAGGCACAGCCCTTCAGTATATTAAATTAATTTACTTTCCCAAAAATGGTGAAGGAGACCATCAATATTCAGAGTCTCACACCTTGCATAATCATCCTAGTTTTGCTGTATTTTAGACTTGCTTTGAACAAATCTAAATGACAAGACAGAATACTCAGGAATCTGCAAATCTGTCAGTCACCCGGTGGGATGACAGGAAAAAAATGTGTTTTTAAAAAAAAGGAAAAAAAAGTCATAGACAAGCGTAGTGTGTTTTCGTCTCATTTCTAGCAGGGAGGGGGCTGATTTCTCTTGAAGGCAGAAGAAGAATAGAGGCAATTATGCCTGCCAGTTATGTAGTATGATAGCTGGTATCTAGTGGAATCGGTAACAGGAAAAGGGAACGAAAACACCGAGAAATTTGTCCGCACTGCGACATTTAAGTAGTACAAGTAGTGCAAGACCGCTTATAATATTGAATTGGAACCTGCCTAACAAGTCTGTGAAAACATAGCAATATGAAAATTAGTGGGTACATTTAACTGTGATTAAGCAGTGCAAATCCCATGCACGTCTACGCAGAGGTAAGTCCCATTGAGTTCAATATGACCTATTCCCAGTTTTATTTATTTATTTATTTTATATCCTGCCTTTTTTCCTGCAAGGAACCCAAGGTGGCTTACATAAGCCTCCTCCTCTCCATTTTATCCTCACAACCGGTGGAGGCTGGTGGTGACTCCTATTTTGGTGGGTCTCCTTATCCATTACAGGTTTTTCAACTTTTATTTGAAGCTTTATAGGAGCTATCCATGGTGCTGAACTCCATCTCCAAAATAGGTTTGCCACCATGGAGAGCTCCTATAAAGCTCCAAACAAAAGCTGCAATGGGCAAGGAGCCCCACCGAAATAGGAGCCACCACCTCCCCTGCTCACAACAACCCTGTGAAGTAGGTTAGACTGAGAGTCAGTGACTGGCCCAAAGCCACCCAGTGAGCTACATGGCCAAGTAGGGACTAGAACCTGGGAATCTCCTGAGTCCCAGTCCAACACTCTAACCACTACGTCACACTGGCTCTCAATGTAAGTGCAGCCTCAGTCATTGAAGTTAATGGGTGTAATAGTTTAAAAGTGGTACACTTTTATAACTGACTGTTGTTGATGTGTTTAATGAAAAGGAGGGGGAAAGAACTCATTGTAATCTGTAGTTCTGGTCAGTGGGCAGTATCTAATGCTTCCTGTAGCCCAGCAGAATCCACCACTGGCGCAACGGAAAGTTAGCACTTCCAGAAACAAGCCAAAACACTCGTTTCTGGAATGGAACAGTTCAGCGGATCTCACAGAAGGGAGCTCCACTGACCTGCCCTGTTCTAAAAATGAGAATTCTGGCTCATTTCCACAGTTGGTCTAGGAAGCACTAGCCTCCTGCTGCGTCTGTGGTGGGCCCCACTGGCACAGCACAATCAGAGGAGGCGCAGGGCACTTTTGGATCCTGCCCCAAAGATATAAATGGTGGCAAACTGTCTGTATACCTCTTCTGAAATCAATGGTAAAAATTCTCAAAGTTAAACTGGGTGATAATCAGTCCTGAATGTGGGGCAGAGGGAACCAACGGAAGAAAAATGGAATGAAATGGGGAAAATATGGACTACCCTTCCCTTGTCGGGGAGGAGCCATAGCTCAGTGATAAAGCACATGCTTTGCATGCAGACGGTCCCAAGTTCAATCCGTGGCATTGCCAATAATCAAAAAGATCAGGTAGCAGGTGATAGTAAAGACCCCTGCCTGAAAGCTAGGAGAGCGAGAGCCATTGCCAGTCTTAGTAGACAATAGCTAGGTAGAAAAATAAACTGACATAAGTAGGGACAACATTAATTGTGCTGTCACTCCCCATATGGACTGCAGCTGGAATTGGGAATAAATAGCCCACTGGGCACTAATAGCAGGAATTGCTTGGTTTTGCATTTTGCTGCCTTTTGGCATTTAACTTATCTGAACAATTATGATTCCAGTAAGGATGAGTGACAATTTTGCTCAGTTCATTTTTTCATAAGAATTATTTACCAAAGGCTGCAACTTGCTAAATTGAACAGAAAGAACTTGAGATTCAAAAAAATTAGGATGTGGGAGGAAGCAAAACTGATGGATTCATCCATCCAGGCAGAGGCAGCTCTTAAAAATCTGGCTTTGAATGCTTGAATACTCAACTTTGGGCAGTATCCAACGCTGCTGTTTGCACTACAAAGACTTAGCTAGCAACAAAAACCCAACATTAACAATCATAATTTCAATCCTCAGTTATCGGCTTCCATGTTTTCCACCTGTAAGTGAGAGGGGCAGCATTACTATAATGACTGAGATAAAAGAGTAGAAGAAAAGTGTGATTTTAACCAACATGAGTGCCTAGCCACAGCACCGAGAAATCTACATGGTATTTATTAAGCAGAATATGGGAACCCATTTTGAAAATTCCCAGGCCTCAGACTAGTCCGACAGCATAAAAAAAAAAAATCCAGTGACAAAAAAGATATTCGCGCCGCCAGTGGAGCATTTTAGAAACTGGAGGCTTTCATGAGTTTGAAATATTCAGTACTACATTTCTCCTCTGAAATGTAAACATAACAGCCTATAAACCTAACTGAAATGAGACAATCACCATAATTCTTTTAAAAGCAAACAAAGTAGCTTTATAAACCTGTCACTGCTGAAGTTTCAATTGCTTCTGCCACATTAGGGAGCCACATTACTCAAGGTTGTGCAAATGTCTACAGTGACTGTCAATTCCATAAGACAAACAGCTGTAGAAAGAGACTTGAGAGAGAGCTTCTATTACAGGCCTAACTTCTCCCGCCCCGCCACCACTGGATGTAAATTTTTAACACTGTGTTGCCATTTGCAATATATAAGTCGTAGATCTTCTCGATGTATGATGATAACATTTATTGGACAGCTTGCACAAAGATGGTGAAAATATTCAAGGCAAATATAGCACACTAGAATATAGTTGCTTAATCCAGCCCCAATTATTGCTAAACTAACTGTATTGCAGCTTGATGACGATGACAATGATGATGCTCTCTGTACCTTCTCTATTATATACAAAGCTGTGATATTTGGAATTCATGTACCACTGAGTACACTAAATGATGTTCCATTGAACTCCAGATGTCTGTTTTACTATAACTTGTATTCAAATGCTGGTATTGCTTACAAGAAGAGAAAAAGGGAAATTAAATCAAAATAAATATATATATTTTTCTTTGCAGCATAACCAAAGAATCCCTTTAAATTCCCATAATGAGTATAGTGGAAACTGTATTTAGTCTTAGATAGACAGATAATCAACCGTGGCTTAGATCCTAAGTCCCCTTCCATGAACAGAACAGAGTTCTGGATTTCCCACCTCCCTTTTCTCTCTGTAGCCTGTCATTATTCAGTGATGTCTATATGTTTTGTTGTATTTGTCTATTGTTATTGTGGAATAGAAAATGAGTCCTGGCTGGTTGTTTTAACCACCTGAGAACTGATGTGTGAATTGGACCCTTGAACAGATGCAGGTCTAGTATTATGCTAGACCAGTAGCTTAATGTACACCAGTAGCTCTGTAAAGAGACAATATTTTTTTAATAAATGTTACTTTCCCAGCAACAACAACAGCAGCAGCAAAAGACAAGAAAACATAGCAGGCAAAAAATAAATAAATCACGGAATGTGTTGATAATATGTTCATGCACTGAAATCTTGGATTCTCACATTTATTATCAGGTAATTATTTGGTCAGGTTGCAAACGCATTAGGAAAGGAGGGTTATCTTTTATGCAAATATATGCAGTGTATAAAAGTCTCTGTTGTGGATTATCTAGAATGGGTGTCTTTTGCTTTTGCTTTGCTTTGCCCCCTCTCTCTTTTGTTCTTATTGGCATCTTCCTGCTTGTTTACCGTAATTATCACTTAGCCATGTGTATAGAGGCATGAATGGTTGAATGTGTAATGCTGCAATCCTATGCATGCATACCTGGGAGTTTGAATTTAATGTGACTTACTTCTGATTAGACATGTATAGGATTACACTGCCAAAAGTCCATAGATTAGTTGGATCCATACTTAGTCATGTTTAGAGTAAACCCATTGAAATCAGCGGGGCTAAAGTTAGCCATGAGTAACTTGTCCCATTGATTTCATTGGGTCTACACTAAGTATGGAAATGAAATAAATGAAATGAAAACCCCATTTTTATTTTTTTAATATGGATTAACTTTCACAGAAAACTGGACATTACAAGGCATGTATTGAAGCAGAGGAGGGAGATTGGGACATTTACAGTTCAATCCTACTTCAATGGGACTTTGAAGGTGAAAGGGTATAGTATTGAAACCTAAAACTAATTTTATTGTTTT
The DNA here is from genome assembly GCA_021292165.1 of Shinisaurus crocodilurus. NCBI lineage: Eukaryota > Metazoa > Chordata > Lepidosauria > Squamata > Shinisauridae > Shinisaurus > Shinisaurus crocodilurus. Next base: position 228,261,940 of record CM037879.1, read on the forward strand.
ATAAGTTTGCATTACAATTATTTAAAATGTAATTTTAAATTATTACAGTTACAGTTATTTAAAATGTAAATTAAATGAAGGAAAGGAGATCACTAATCAGAACAAAAACGTGTGCATTTCTCCCTTAAAAGTTTTGCTTATACCTGAACATGAATAACATAAATAGCACTAGTCCTCCCAATGCAGACACTTAGGGCACAATACTATGCAAGTTTAGACAGAAAAAAGGCCTACAGCTCCCAGCATGCCCCAGCAAGCCATGCTGGCTGGGGCATGCTGGGGGTTGTAGGCCTTTTTTCTGTCTAAGCTTGCATAGGATTGCACCTTTAGGGTGCAATCCTATGCATGTTTAGACTGCTGGACATGGCTGGTGCATGCTGGGAGTTGTAGTACTTTTTCTGTCTGAACATGCATAAGACTGTCTAAACATGCCCTTAGAAGATCTTACAACTTGCATATCTCCATTGTAAGAACTTTCCATTTACTTCTGGCCCCTGATGCCTGTACAAATGAAATAGGTACACCTAGGGTAGCTTTCCCCAACTTGGTGCCCTCTAGATGATTTGGACTACAACTCCCAGGATTCCCAATCATTAGCCATACTAGCTGTGGCTAATGGAAGCTGGAGTCCAAAACATCTGGAAGCCACCAAGTTGGGTAATAATGACATAGGGAATGCACTATGTTAATAAATATCAATTCAGTACACACAAACTACTGATACACATATTGAGAAAATATTCTACACCTACCCTCAGGCTGAAAGAAGTTCCCCACCCCTGCCCTAATCGCTGTAAATGCTTCTGGATCAGGTTTACTCTTTGTTCTGAGCAACCAGGAGACCTGTCCTTTACAGAAGCTGACTGATAACCAGGAGGACACAAAAGTTCATCACAACCCACTCTTTGAGAAACTGTGAACCTTAGCTTTTTAGCAATCTGTTGCTAATAAGACATGCACCATTATTTGGTCCCTCACCACACTGCTCTCTCTCTCTCTCTCTCTCTCTCTCTCTCTCTCTCTCTCTCTCTCTCTCACTCACACACACTCACACCAGTATATAAAACACCTCTTTACTCTCTGGAGAGTCCAATGTTGATGGTATTTAAAGGCCAGGATACCATTTATAGTGCCATGCTTCCAAAGTAGAAAGAATCACTGTGTACTCAGTATTACACATAATACGGGTAAATGCAATATAAACAGGAGGTGACACATTTTTCAGATTCCTCTTCACTTTAATCCTTCAGTCACTTTGTTAGGTTTTCTAAATAAACACACTGAGAGTATGCCTTTTCAGTATGATGATTTGCACATTTTATTCAGATAAATCTGCCACTTGAAGCAAAAGGAAAGGTTACCAAGATAAGATGATGCAGAATGGGCTCCAAAAGAAAAACTAGGTAAATGTAAGAAACAGATATAAAGAATGGGAATAAACAAGGCTATTAAGGGGAGATATATAAGAGACAAAGAGAGTCTCCGCTGCCACCCAAAAATACACTCCAATTCACTAAAATTCTGGCTACTGACAGGAGGTAACTATATGGGAGCCCTATGTTGTGTGGCCAATAAAAATACACAATGGGGGGAAATATAGGGTACAACACCTTGAAAAAAAGTTAGCAGACCTCATCGTGAGCCCTCAAGAAATTGTATCTAGGGATGAAAAGAAATAATGCCCAGTGGTGCACCTCGGGTTTGGCCTTGGGGCCAAAGTCTAGGGCCCTGCAGCCGAGGGGGGCAGGGAGCAAATGACCACCTGGAGAGTGGCAGATGATGGGTCCGGTGACAAGCAAGCCCAACTTCAGCCAGTTGTGCAGGCAGGGTGAGACCTTGGGACCAAATGACCCAAAAAGAGCGGTGGGTGATGAGGACAGCAGGAGCAAGTGCCATTCTATAGTTGTGGCTAGGATGGTGCTGTGATTTAAGTGAGTCCAAAATGCAAAACTGCAGATGCTCAAGAGTGGTTGGTTTGTTGTTGCTTTTTTGTTCTTGTTGTTGTGAGTGGTGGTGTTGTTGTTTTAATATCAGGATGGCCAAACAGTTCTGTTGTTTTTATTCTAACATATCAGAAATGTAGAAGCAGTTGTAAAGTATGGAATGGAAGCCGGGGCGGGGGGGTAGGGGTGGCAGCGAAGGAAAGAAGGGTTAGTTGTCTGCTTCACAACTGAAGTAATACATGTGGCTGTCAGGGAGTGCAATCCTGTTGCCCCGCCCTTGATGCATGCCAGCTTCCGAACTGGGAGGCTTGTGTGCATCCAGTGCAGCAGGGCAGGGCGCCGGGCGCCACCATGCCTCACACCTCGCGTATCCTCTAGATGGCCATTTTCAGCCAGTCTAGCTGAAGCTCTTCAGAGGGGGAGGGAAGGAGGCCGGGGCACTGTTTGGATACAAAAATGCAAACAAAAGTAAAAAAAAAAATGATACAAAAGTGCAAACAGCACCAGAGCCAGAAAAAGAGTAATATATGAAATGTCAACAAGCAAATAGAATGTGAGACTATTAATATAATTCACTAATTTGCAAAAAGAATGCTGGTATTATACTTTGAGACTAATAATAAACTCATAACCATTCAAGTGCAAATTAAAAAGAATACTGATATTGTGTTTTGAAAATAAATTATACACTGATAACAGTACAAGTTCACATAGTACAAGTTCAAGTCACAAGAGTGCCGGCTAGCAGCTTGTTTCGGTGTCTTCATCAGAATGTACACAAGATTCTTCACAGTGCAATACAGTTGAATTGATTCTTCTCATATATTCCTCAGAAATTCTATAATACAAATTATCTAACTGTTTGGATATGGCATAAGCCAGCGGCCCCCGCCGCCTCACCTCCCCGCCCCCGCCACACCTCTTTTCCTCCTCTCCGAGGCTGATTCGCGACCTCAGAGAGGCAGCCACCGGCGTGGTTCTTTCCACATTGGCTGCGAGCGGGGTGGGGCGGGGCGGGGCGGGGCAGGGGCTTGGTGTTCAGAGTCCCAGCTCTGAGCTCGCAGGACCTCGGAGCTGCGCCTCCGAATAATCCTATGCCCCCCCAAGGCAAGGTCGGAGGGCCATAGGATTGCGTCCTAAAGGGGGCTCCCATAAGATCATTAAGAACTGGGGGGCTGGGGGGGCAGGCAGGTGCACAGTGGCAGTCAGGGCCGGTGCTACCATTAGGCCAACTAGGCGGCTGCCTAGGGCGCCAGGCTAAAGGGGGCACCAGGAGCATAGGGCTGGAGGGAGGGAGGGCTCAAGTGGGAAGGGGGCGCGCTAAATATCTGATCTTGCCTAGGGCACCAAACTGCCTTGCACCAGCCCTGGTTACAGATACTCATCTTATTCTTCTTACTTTTGAATATATTATCCTTTTCCACAGCAAAATTGTGCTTATTCCTAAATAAATATGTGTAGTATCAGGGCGGCAGCAGCAAACTCCAATTTATTCCAGTAGTCATAGTGGTGCTATGCTGTAAAGTGAGTTAAAAAATGTGCAACTGCATTTGCTCACTGCATCATTGTTGTTGCTGCTGCTGCTGTTTTTAATTAGGGTTGGCAAACAGTTGTTGTTTTTCTCTAATGTATCAAGAATATAGAAGCAGCTGTAAAGCATGGAATAGTGGTGGGTGAGGGGTAGGGAGGAGATCAGCGTTAGTTATGTGCTTCATAGCTGAAGTAATAGACTTGGCTGTCTAAAGTGGGGTCATAAGCACATTCAGGTTCTGAAATGACCTCGCTGCACTGTACCACTGATAACACCTGTAAAAATAGGTACAAGGCCTCCTATTAGCATAGCCAGGCAGACTCATTTATTTATGATTCGCCTCCTCTCCATGTTATCCTCACAACAACCCTGTGAGGTAGGTTAGGCTGAGAATCAGCGAGTAGCCCAAAGTCACCCAGTGAGCTTCATGGCCGAGCGGGGACTAGAACCCGGATCTCCCGAGTCCCAGTCCAACACTCTAACCCCCACTGCACCAAACTGGCTCTCAGTGTAGTGGGGGGAGGGAAACTACTGTGACTCAGTGGTTGGGTACCCGCTTTGCATGCAGAAGGTCCCAGGTTCAATCCCCGGCATCTCCGGGTAGGGCTGGAAAAAAACCTGCCTGAAACCCTGGGGAGTTGCTGCCAATCACTGTCAACAATACCGGGCTAGATGGACCAAAGGTCTGTTCTCAGTATAAGGCAGCTTCTTGTGTTCCTGTCTTCCTATTTGTAATTTATATGTGTAATCGCAAAAATTCAGGAAATGGGGAGGCAATCCAGCAAGCAGCTAAAGTCAGGATTATGCAATCTGTGTAGCTACGTATCAGCAATCCATGGATAAGAGAGTATTATTAAACTGTCATTCCCCTATCACTTTGAATGCTACTGTAACTAAGGAGTTGAAAAGTACTAAACTGGTACTAGGGAAAGATGGAAGATTCTTGTGCAGAGAGCTACAGCCTGGCTGTGGCATACAGCTAAGCGTGGTTAGCTCCTTTATTTATTTATTTATTTATTTATTATATTTTTTAATTGCCCATCTGGCCGGTCACTTGGCCACCCTGGGCGATGTACAATCATGATAAAATACAATAAAACACAATTAACACACACCATTAACACACAATTAACACACAATTAAAACACAGTTAAAACAATATAAGTGTGTTTTTTTAAATCCTAACCCACCCCATATTCCCACCCAGAAAAGCCATGTTTTTAAAGCCCTGCGGAAGTTCATCAGGGAGGGGGCATGGCAAAGGTCACTGGGGAGGGAGTTCCTGTCCATAACTTGGGGGCTGCCACAGAAAAGGGCCTCTTCCTAGTCCCCACCAGCCTGGCTGCTCTGGCTGATGGGACAAGGAGAAGGCCGTCTTTATGGTCTATTCAACTCTGTTGGGTTGAAAACAGAGAAGACTTAGCACTATAAGCAGAATCCAGAATGATGACGAAAAGAGAGAACAGCCTCACCAGGAGGAGGAGGATGAAGAAGAAGCAGGGGAGGAAGGGGAAAAGGAAAAGCAAGAAAGAAGAGAAAAATGAAGAAGGGGGGAAGGAAGAAGAAATAATACATTATTTCTTTAGCTAAATGGTGGCTTCTCAAACTTCAGTCATCACTCTGACATTGGTTACCGTCCCTATCAGCTCCACTGAGATTACTCTCTGGAAAAGATGGCTGTACCCAAGAACATTGTATCTTTCATGCAGCAAGAAATGGGTGTCTCACATCAGCGGCAGCCACAAGGTTAACCTCCTTGGAGTTGTCCCAGAATGGATATTAAATATCACTGGATATTGTTGCCTATGACAGATATTTTAGCTAATTTGGGGTTAAAATATGCTTTGCAATTAAAACTTTTCCTTTGCAAAAAAATAATAATAATTAAAATGGAGGATAGTTTTTTTTTTTTTTTAAGGGAAATTAGATGCAGATGGAAAGTTGGAAGGGTTTTGCTTAGTGATAAAGATCATTCAAGCTACTTAGAGGTTTTTAAAAGAGCTGTTCCAATCTAAAAGTTAACATAGGGCATTGTGGTTAAACTGTTGACTCTTCCTGAGATGTGGACATGCTTTTATGAACCACTGAGAGAGCTTCATTTGTTGGTGGTATAGAAATGTAATAAATAAATAAAATGAACAAAGACTAGGGCAGTATCTAGTACTACTGCTGCTTCTGTTGTGCTTGCAAGACCTACCAACTGAGCAACAGCAACTGTCGCAAAGATGCTCATTTCCAGATTGGGGCAGAATCAGCAGAGCTCCCTTCTGCAAGCTCTGCTGACCTGCCCTGATCCAGAAAATTTGTGTTTTGCTCATTTCTGATTGCTGCAGGATCCACTTGCTTCTGTGGTGCTAGCAATGGGTCCCACCAGTTCTGTGGGCCAAGTTGTGATCCAAGAATTTAAAAAATCTGGTAATGAATGAATAACTTTGGCCAAACGCCGAAGAATGCTCCTTTTTCGAGTTGAAAATCTCTGTTTTATGAGATAATTCAGCCTCCTAATTGCTATCAGATAACTGTTTGGTAACTACAGACATGATCACTGAAGCATTATTTCATCATTTATATACTGGGTTGGATTCAGGATCTGCTTTCCATGAATGGAAGGGCTCTGCCCAAAAAAGATGCTTCCACCCAATTTTCAGGGATCCCCCCCCCGCACAATAGTTCGCCTCATACAGCAGGACCCTTGACCCTCTGTGTATCATTTTCAAGGAGTTGGAAGGGCTACCCTTGGGAGAAGGGGCAGGGAATCCCTCTTATGCCAGTCCACTTGCATCCACCTAGATCTGGTTCCAAACCATTGTCTTTTAGTCATTAAGGGTACAATCCTATACATGTTTGGACAGAGAAAGTCCTACAACTCCTGGGGAATGCTGGGAGTTATAGGACTTTCTACGTCCAAACATGCATAGGATTTTTAATTTCATAATCTCTTTTGATGCACTGTCTGAAAACACTTTCATTGGTAAGAGTTTTGTTTACCTTATTAATCATTTTTTTTCACGTTTGTAGCTTTTAAGTTGATGTAGTTTATTAGTAGGTTTGGGGTGGCTTATGACCAGGTAGGGGCGCTTAGACACAACAGGCAGGATGTTACTGGCACCCACACAACAATATTAAGTGAACTCTAGAACCTGTGAATATGGCATAGAAGCCAAAGGGACTGGGTTTTCTAATAGGTACCTAAACTTTGGGAGAAACCTAGTTGGGAGAAACCTAGTTGGATTTGACAGTGATTATTTAATGGAATTTGAACCTTATGTTGCAATTTCCTTGTCATTTTTGCATAAATATTTGTTTTGACGTTAGTGGTGTTGAAGTGTGTAAGTGAAGAAGCATGCCCAGACAAACCAATCACGCCCCAGATTCTCTGAGTGGCAATTTATAGCCTGATTATATTCAGATTTGTATATTTCAGAAATGAGTTTGAACTGCATCTCTTCCTTTTGTGTGGAAAATGGCAATCTCCCATAGAATAAGAATGGGGAAGCATAGCAAAACCTAAAATTTACAGGCCACATCAGAGGAACACACAGCATGCGGAGTAGTCAGTTGTAAAAGCAGCTATAAATGCTAAATGGAAAGACCAGAGAGTCTGAAAACTAGATGTTCCCCAGGGGATGATTTGTCTAGCAGCACAATATTCTTAAAAGATATATCCTTTCCATGGGAGCTTCTCTGGGCTGGGGAGCAGCTTACTCTGCACAGGAGACATGTGATATATATATTCCTAGAAATGTATATCCCAGTTCAGCCATCTTTCAGCACGGCGTGCGGTGTGTGTCTGGACTAGGGATGGATGGATCTGCCAATTTCACTTTCTCCTGCATTCAAATGTTTTATAGTCTCAAGTTCTTTTCATCTCAAATATGAAGAAAGATGCGAATTTTCACAAGTTCTTCTCAAAAAATGAACTGAAACACAATTCTTACCTATCTGCACCAGCCAGATTTTATAGGTAGATGGAGAGGATCCATGTTGTACCTGCCTGCCATGTAGCTGTTGAAGAGGAAGAGTCTGTCAGAAAAGAGGGTGGCAAACTTAACTCAGTGCCATAAACGTGGTTGAACCCACAGGGATGCAAAGCTTTAATAGTTAAGCACTTAAAATCGTGGGCCTGAATAGACAAATCTGTCCATTTTGGTTTCTCCAATATTCAGATTTTTTAAAATCTCAAGTTCTTTCCATCCTGAATGAAGAAATTTGCATATTTTGGTAAATTATTATCACAAATTAACTGAAATGAAGTTCTCACGCATTCCTAATCAGAACATACATACATACCAAATAAAGGCAGCATTATCAACACTTGTGTTTATAATACTGTTAGTGATAATGACAAGATATAGAGTTGGATCCAGACTAGGGGCGTAATCCTATGCAAATTCAGACAGGAAAAAGGCCTACAACTCCCAGCATGCCCCAGCCAGCATTGCAAAAGAAACTGCTTTTTTCACTTGTGTAATTGCACTCTTCTGCTATAGCACAGTCGCACCTACAGGTTATATAGCAGAAAAGAAGGAAAGGAAACACTGCTCAGATCTCAATTCTGCAACGAAACCAACAGCAAATACATTGCTTTAATAGTGTCATATAGAAACGCTTCAAGCTCTCCAACCAAGCTCATAAATGGCTGATTTCCTGGAGGGAACCCTGGGGAAAAGATCCCCTACCACATCAAAGAGGTGGTCAGGCGCTCTCTCATCTATGCGGATGATTGGCCCACCTCCACCAGGATTTTAAATGGGTTGCAGCTGAGGTCACCCTAGTGCAATTATCTACTACACCCACAGTGCCCATGTAACCAAATGGGCCAATGAGGAAGGAAGATGAAGGACTGAGCGCACAACTTGTAAGCCAGCCCACCAATACAGATCATGTAGCGCACACATTGACTGAGCCCAGCCAGGAGGAAACGGGGGGGGGGGGAGAGAGCTGGCCGGTGTCTCACAACAGCCGTTTGAAGAGAAGGAGGGCAACAATGGCAGCCAACAGCACATCTTACTTGTTAAAAAAATGCCTCAACTTCGCAGCTCAGCTGCCTGGTTTTGTTTCGTTTTTGAGGAGGACAAGGGAAAAGGCAAAGCAAGCAGCAGGGGTGGGTATGTGTACCTATATGTTTTTGTTTTTTCAGGTGACAACAAGGACTCAGGTCAGACAGGAACCAGCCAACCAGCCACAATCCAGCAGGGTTTACTGGATTTTTATTGTGGGTGGGAAGAGGAGGGGTGTTTCGCTCTAAGTCTGCCCCCAAAGAAGTGATGTGATCACTCAGCTGCATACAGGCAAAGCTGTGTCAGTTGAAATGCAGATTCCAAAATAATCATCTCTTTTGCTCTCCTCCCTTCATCTCGATAATGCACGTTTCCTTTGAGAAATCTGCAGCCATTAGTCCAAGTTCATCATGCTATCTGAAAGGCAAAACCAGCAGGAGGCCTGTATATTTGTTCTTGCGGGGGAGGGAGGCCTGGCTACACTATATGCTATGCTGTGTCCCCACCCACCCACCCCAGACTGCAGTGTGAGAGGAAGGTAAATCATGTGTTGCGTTGCGTTGCCACAAGGCAATGACTCTTTTAGGATTCAGAGACAATGAACACATGAATGGGTGAAGGCTAAATACCGGTAGTTTTATTAATCAAAAGCAAACTACCAAGAAACTACAAAACAAGATTACTATGCCTTTACCCCTTCAGTCACTGGGAACCCCCTCAGAAGAGCAATGGCTGGACCCCAGTAACAACCTGGTATGCAGCACCTTTCCTGGTTCTCAGTCTGTGTTGAGGTTCCTGCATTGGGAGTGTTCCGGGGACTTATATACCATTATGCTCACATTAATCACACATGTGTTTGGTTAGACTCCAATAACTTTGAGAATGTTTATACATTCTTGCAAAGTGAGAGGATTAGCTCTAGCAAGTGGCAAGCAGCCAACATAGATAAGTACATGACCATCCCAGATACTCCGGTATCAGGTAGCCAATCTTGAAATCTTGCCAAGGACTATCTGAAGGTAAATAATAGACTCCCAAGCTGTGCCATCTTGGACAACTCCGAGAAATAATAAAACAAGAAGCACAGCTGACCACTTAAAGAACCCAGGCCCAAAGGAGATCAAGGCACGAAAGAAGTGATTGCTGTTCACCACTAACTCCTCAACATGACAATGGTCTTCCACATTTCCACTACATGTGTTAACTTAATTCTATCTCTGTATGGCACTATACTACCTATTGCATACCTTGCTGGGGATAATCAACTGCATGCATCCAAGCTTATGGGAGAATTGGGTTGGTTGGAATAATTATTTTAAAAATGAATTACATTGCCTTCCATAACGAAATACTTTAGATAGAAGGTAATCATTGAATCTTCATGAATTCTATTCATCTTGCTTGTTTTAAATTAAGGATCATACGTTTTTAACAGTGCAATCCTATATATGTCTACTCAAACATAAGCCCCACTGAGTTCAATGAGACTTACTCATAGGTAAGTGAGTATAGGATTGCAGCCTAAGAAACATTAGCTTGCTTCTCTCTAGTGATTTCTTGTTGTGCTTAAACAAAGGTTTTCTGGCATACTGTGTTCAACATGCATAAACCAAAGTGTGACCTCAATGTGTGTGGTTTTTTAAAGAAGTCTTTATGTCCTGTTTGAGATATTCCATGTGGTCAAACAAAGTTTTTAACCACATTTTAAAGCATTTCTTTATGACACATAATGGTGGTTGTGTTGCATTTTTTTCTTGAGCCAGTTGTGGTGGCTGCTGGTGGTTTTTTCCAAATATGCTTGTTTAGGACCATTTCATTTTTTAACATGCAATATACTTTTAAAGATATTATGATTGGCTGTTTCTTGCCAACTGTCAGGCCTTTCAAGGCTCCTCTGCTCTTACTCTGTGTTTTATCAGGTAATGTTTAAAACTGTTGTGCTGCATATGCTTGCCAAATTTCATGCCTTTCAAGGCTCCTCCCCCCTTACTCTATGCTGTATTATCTAATGTTGTTACATGGTAAAGCACAGACATTAGACCTTGCAAGACTCTTAGACCTTGCAAAGGATGAGGCTGTGTAGCAAAATAGGTGTTCTTGGCTCCACCTCTGGTGACCCCTTAGCTCTGCCTCTGGTGATCCTCTGGCTCCACCTCTGAGCCCTTTGGCTCCACCTCTGCTGACCCACTCTCAGCCCCACCAGTCAGCTTGGTCACCAGCCACCACTGCCCACCTCCAGACCTTTCCTGTTTCAGTAGGCCAGAGGCATATTATATATATATATATATATATATATAATAGCCAGCTGCACTTGCCAGCTCAAATTTTAGTTGAGACTCTGATTTTATGCTCTATATTCTTGTACTGGTTTTAATATATTTGTTTTATTGTTTTATTGATAGTTGAGTTGGTTTATAATTTCTATTGTTTTTTAATCTGTTGTATGAGAATGGGAAAATGACATATACATTTAGGGTACAATCCAATGAGGCTGCCCTGAACCCTCTGAACTCAGAGTATTACGAGGCAGGGCAGGAGGAGCACAGAGGCAAAGGTCGCCTCTGCACCCTGCAAAGCAGTCAGACAACTGATTTCGGCCATCTAACTGCAGCACTTTGGAGCAGGAGGGAAGGAGGCTGAGGCGTCACCAGGATACGTCATACCTTAGCGGCACCTGTCTCCTCCACGCCCCGTCCCGTCCCTGGAATGGCCCCTAAACCCCTTCTCCAAGGTTGCTCTTAAGACCTTGGAGAAGCAGCCAACATGGTTCTTTCCACACTGGCTGACGGGGAGGGTGCTGCAAACACAGAGTCCCAGCTTCGAGGTTGGAGCTGTTTCCCTATCTTGGAGCTCCGTTTCCAAATAATCCTATGGCCCTCTAGACACTGTCTAGAGGGCCATAGAATTGCTCTGAGAAATAAATAAATAAATAAATAAATCTTTTCAATTGAAGCTATTCATACATTCAGCTGAACATTCCCAAATGCTGTGTAATCAAATTATCAGAAATCAGTTTATATGCATGTAGAAGTGAACTGGCCTATAGTCATGAGTGCAAATTTAGGAAGAGGGCAGTCCTAATTAACTTCAGCTAAAGCTGTAATCTTAAGCACACCAAACAATGGTGCAAGCCTCATTGGACACAGTGGGATTCACTTCTGAGTAAACATGCATAGGATTGCACTGGCAATTAATCAATCACAGTAGAGTGTTTTGGCTTCCAGATCAAAGGAAAGTCAATTTAAGACTATTTGAGATTTAAAACACAGTTAATTCTCTCCCGCCTCAAAAACATCATTCTAAATCTGTGCAAATTTTGAGTATTGAATCACAGCATTCCTCTTTTCAGCTACCCCAGCTTTGCAAAAGTTTTTTAAATACTGTACAATCACACACACACACACACACACACACGCATGCATGCATGCACACGTGTGCACACACTGCTATCTTGATCAGAGGGGGTATTAACTCTCAAATATCCTGATAGTTTGGTTTTTAACTGCAGGAAGAACTCATCTCAAGATGTTACTACTCAGTAGAACAGAGAGGCATACAATTTGCATTTGGCCTTTTATCATCACAGCTACATTTGAAACACAAGGTATTTCCTTTTGTAGCTTGTTGGTGCCTTCCAACCTTTGCTCTTGTCTTATATGAAAAGGGAACATATAAGCCAGCATGTAACAGTCAATAGCATTCCTCCATTTACTAAGTTATCGGCAAAGTTTAAAGCAAGCAGTCCCTCATTTATTGTAAGAGGCTTAACCACTCATGGAGCTTAGATTTCCCCCCTGCTCAATATCAAAAGCTGCTGCAGTAATCTCTAGCACCAGCACCACAGAGAATTTACTAATCCAGACCCTCCAACTGAGCTACCGTGCGGCAACACTTTTGTGTCTCCTGTTACTGAGAATTCTTTAAAGTGCTCATTGATGAAAATATGTATTTTATTTTCTGTGATGTGGGCGGGAAATTCTACATAGTTTATTGATGCACAAGAAACACTGAGCAGGTGGGGAACCTTTTGGGTTTCAACCAGTCAGTGTTAAGAATGCTGGGTGCACATTATTAAGATTCTTGTGGCATTCCACAAACCTAATCCACTAACCTAATCCACAGAAGTAATCCAGAGAAGTCTCACATGAGTCCCGGGGGGGGGTGGCGGAGTGACAGGCAAAAGCCCAGGGAGGGGCCAGCCTGAACATTCCAGAGGCTCTGATTGGTTGAAGCAGAGAGCATAGAACCCCAGGGAGTTGGCAGTTAAGGGTGGTTGGTGGTCAGTTGGGGAAGAGAGTGGGTTGGAGTGAGAGAGGGAGTGGAAGGTTAATAGCGTAGGTAGGGAAAGGTGGTACTGAAGAGAAGAGTTCAGACAGGAAATCTAGTAACTAAGTTGTGAGAAAGCAAACATGAAGGTGTTAGTATAGAACAATTCACAGGAGTGAACTTAGGGAGTGAAGGACCTTCTGTCTGAGGAAGAAGGTGAAACTCTGGACTAGTGTGAGGGACATTAAGTTCCCTGGTCTGATACTGTAACTTTCAAGTAACCAAGCCAAATTGATACAAAGAACACTGTATAACATCTGCCTGCCTTTAACCTGAATCTAAGCAAAGAACAAGTTTGAATTAACTGGTGAAAATCCAAGTTATCTGTGCCTGAGTTGAATATCAGTTTAGAGACTTTGTTGGAACAATAAATCCATCTTTTTATTCAAAGTTCTAATTCTCCAGAGTCTGACTGGTGACAGGAAAGTAAGAAGTGTATTAATGGAGGGGCACCCTGCTTCGAGTAATCAAATAAAACAAACTGCTCTTAATAAAGACAAACAAACGTGGGTGAACAGCTACATATAAGACCTAAGTCACATAATCGGCTAACGCAGTTTAAGAAGACAGCTTCAAGTCTGAAGTGACCCATACAAGGGGGCACTTGGTGAGAGCGAAGTACACATTGAGGGTGTGGGCTTTGGAGTGAGGGGTCCCATCCGCTACAGGGGGAGTTGTCTTTCCTATACTCAGGTTTGGAAAGGAGAAAAAGCTCTGTGAATGTTTTTCTCTAGATTGGAGTTGGAATCCTGTGTGCTCAAGAGTCTTTGGGATCACCGTTACTACATTTAGGTTCATGATGTAAGCTGGTGTAGTAGTGGTTAGAGTATTAGACTAAGATCTGGCAGATCAGGGTTCAAATCCCCAGGGGAAGTACTAGGTACCGAAAAGATCCAGGGCTCAGGCCCATAGCACCAAAAAAATGCACAAATTTGCATATGCTAATTTACATATGCTCTAAAGTCTGTGTGTATGTGTGTATTTAAAGGGCACTGTCTCCTAAGGACACCCGTATTTGTAAAAAGGGATGTATGGACAGGGGAGAAGAGGGCATTTGATTTCGGGGGGGGGGGGAACGGAGGCAGAAAGATTCAAGGGGAGACAGCAGGAGGCGAAGCATGTGTGGACAAAAAGCCAGCTAATCCAGGGGTATCACATGCAACAGATATAATCAGGGCCCCTTGACCTTTATTTCAGCAAGTGCCCATGGATAGCATGGTAGTGGGGCAGATGGTTTCCCAGAGATTCGGACCCCAAATGAAAGATTTGGGACTCCAGCCCCAGTGGGCTGCCCCCTAACACTGCCTCTGCAAATCCCCATTCAGTCATGAAGTTGACTGGGTGATCTTGAGCCAGCCACTCTCCCTCAAACAAATATACCTCGGGGCTGTCGTGAGATTAAAATGAAGGGGGTGGGGGAGAACTGTGTGTGCCTCCCTGTGTTTCTTGGAGGAAGGGTGGGATAAAACACAATGAACAAATAAATAAATAAATAAATGTTATTCTTTAGCTATAAAGCATTTTCAGGGCTTAACCCGAAGATTTACTGCAGATGAAAGAAACTGCTTAGCTCTGCCAACACTGCCAACCAAGATAGTTTTTAAAAAGAAACTATATTGCCCAGGTATCGCATGAATGCTGTTTTGAGTGGCACAGAGAGATATTCTACCTCATATATTTTTTAACTGATTGTACTAATATAAAAGTACAGTGTTCTCGCGAGTCTATTTAGAGCTATGGCCCTTTCTTTCTTTCTTTCTTTCTTTCTTTCCATCTGTCTACCTTCCTTCCTCCCCTCCCCCTTGCCTCGCTCCCTCCTCCTCCTCTTCCTCCTCCTCCTCCTCCTCCTTCTCTTCTTCTTTCTCTTCACTGATTCTATACTGGAATGTTTGAGAAAAGCACCAGGTTCCATGTGGATTTCTAGAATTCAACCCCTTTCCCCAGTTCTGGTAATGAACACTGATTATTAGAGGCCTCTGACAGAAGCCTTCATGTCAATTAAAGGGTAATACAAGCAGAGAGATTCTCCCTTCACAGTAGCTGCTCCCAGTGTTCCTCCCTACCTCACAGGGAAAGTAATGAAGATTAATGGATGTTTGTGAAAGATGCTGTCTTTGTTAAAGCATCATTATTATCCCCCTGTTGAAAAAGTTTTGGAGGAAAAAGAGTGCACAAACAAATACAACCACAGAAAAAGTAAAGCAAGCATGCACATTCATTATAAAGGGATACCTTGCATCCCTTTAGAAATGGATACGGACAGAGCATTGAGATGCTCCAGATGCACAACTCCAGAATTCTTGACCATAAGTTATTCTTGTAATAAATTAAAAGCTTAAGCAGAGAGCTGGAGCCTCCTGGCCTAACTTCCAGTTAATGGGAAGGCAATGGGTGGGTTCACATTTCACACCAAGCCACCCTGCGAATAATCCACAGTAGGTTGGTTGGTTGTGGAACAAACAGATGATCGGGCTTGCCATAGCTTGTTCTTCCCTTCCTTCTCCCTCAGTCCTCCAGCAGCTCCAGAACATATCCCAGGGGACTTTGGGGCAGAACCCATCTTGTCTCCTTGCCTAACCCCCTCCCCACTCTAATCACTACCCCTTTTCAGTCCCCAGTCTTTTTTCCCCGGTGCCTCAAAAAATGTGCAATTAGGGTCGTCGTCGTCATCATCATCATCATCATCATCATCATCATCATCATCATCATCATCATCATCTGTTGGACTTTCGCAAGTGTGCACTTAGATATGAGTAGTCTTGCATGGTCAATTTCCTTGTATGTTTCATCTGTCAAAGGGAGTGGCAAAGGGGAGTAGGTAACATACAAGGTAATTGACAAGATGGGGTTGCCTATCAGAAAGACCCTGGGAGATAACAGTAAGAGAAAGGAGGGATCCGGTAGCGCAAGTCAGAAGTATCAAAAAATGTGGGGGACCCAAAGGAGTAAACGCACCAAAAGATTGGGGAGAGTATCTCCCCCTTGGCGATGTGATCCTCTTGGTTTTAAGTGTTGAACTGACACTTTTCTGTGCCCTCCACCTTTTCAACACTCCTCCAGCTCTCCAGCTACTCCAGAAAGGGGTGATATTAACTCTTCCCCCTGTTTTTTGAGGCTCCTTTTTCGAGCAGTTTTGGAGTGGCATGGGTTTTTTTGCTGTTCTTGCCAAGTGGCTCAATAGCCAATCACAGCAACCCATGATAAAATCGGTCTTCCAGGTTTGGACAACACAAGTTCTTGCCCATCATGGGCAAGAACAACCCTACAACAAGCCATGGGTTCTCTGTGTGGCTTGTTCCTGAAAAATAAGCCACCCTGCAGAACACACTCTGGGATGACACAACAACCCACCACGGCTGGCTGCCCACAGTCAGTATATTGCTCCTAAACTTTGGGCACTGATTTCCCTTTTACCTCCCTTGGGCACTTCTGCCTTATAAAAGGCATAATTTGCTCCTCTGGGAGAGTGACATTGACGTTAATTTCCAATCTTCTTTCTCAATCACAATTGTTACGTTTTGTTTTACAAAGGTTCAGTGGAATGCTACTGGCTGGTTAATTAACTCTCTAGGGACTGCAAATGTATATCTTCTTCCTAAGCACACTGTAAAATGCCAGCATTCGAATTAATCATTTGCAAATGATGATTTAAAGTTTAGTCGATGTTGGCAAAGGTCTCTGTGCAACAGTCTCATTTTATAGGGCCAGGAACTGATCTCCCTACAGTATGGCCTCAGTTGTGCTAATCAGCTGTTTCCATATATGTATATTTCCATATATGTATATTTCCTCCAACAGAAAGCAATATAGCACTATCAAGAATCACCAAGAAGAGTGTCAGTGAGAATTCTGACCTTGTATTTGTATTGAGAAGGAAAAAAAATGAGCCCACATTCAAAACTAGGCTATTCATTTTCACATAAGGACCTGTCTTTCCACACCTAGGCCTTGGTGACACTTGCTGGATCGTGTTTACCTAAAGCAAGGGTGTAGAACCTCAAGCCTGAGGGCCCAATCTGGCCCTCTGGAGTGTCCCATAAGGCCACAACCCCTTCCCCTGGCCACACCCGCTTTCCCTGACCACCAGTCTTTTGATAGTTTCCAGGCTTCTGTGCAGTCCCCCCCCCCACACACACACACCCATTCTAAAGGGTTGAACTGCCTCAATTCCTGGCAGTAAGAGTTTTAAGCAAAAATATGCTGGAATTTTTAGTCTATGGGGTATATTGGCCCCACCCCTTTCACCTTCAATCCTACCTCTTTTACCCTTAGCCCCACCCACCACCATGACAATAACAAAGATGCCTAACATTTAAAATATTTTTTTGCACATTTATGACAGGCAAGGAGGGTGAAGTTGTCATTTTAAAAAAGAAAAAGAAAACCTTCCAACTAAACTAAACCATGTTTGAATGCCTCTCCAGTTCTTTAAACACCTTTGTCCACCAACAAATAACAACATATATTTAATTTTCTCATTTGGAACTCTGGTGTGATAACAAAATAGAGCACTCTGGAGGCATTCAAGGTGCAGCTGGACAGCCATCTGTCAGGGATGCTTTGATCTGGATTCCTGCATTGAGCAGGGGGTTGGACTCGATGGCCTTGTAGGCCCCTTCCAACTCTACTTTTCTATGATTTCTATGATAATATTTGAGCACCGGCACACTGAGCCACAGAGTAATCATACAGAAATGCAGTGGTTCCATTTCAGTGCTCAGTCTGACAACAGATTTGTATTCTCTTACATGGTCCAGTTCCAATGAACTGTACACCAGCTTCAGTACTGTTATCACTGTTCAAGGATCAGGGAAATGAAATGTATTCTTCTGGACTGGGATACTTACTGAACTTATTACAAAAAATAATGCTCAATATTTTATTTAAAAAGGGTCTTCACAAATGATATTACTGTGAAAAACCAAAGGCCACAAGCCACAATACAAAAAAAAGTACAGTAATACCTTGGATTGCAAGTAACTTGGTTTGAGAGTGTTTTGCAAGACAAGCAAATTTTTAAATATTTATTTATTTATTTCTTACTTGATATACAAGCAACGTCTTGCAATACAAGTACTGTAGTACGGCTTAAATTAAAAATCACTGTACAATTTTTGGGGGGGGGATTTCATTTTGATATAAGAGAGTTTTGGATTACAAGCACGTTTCCGGAACGAATTATGCTCTCAATCCAAGGCATGACTGTATACTATTTTAAGTGGAGCCAAAATGGAGATGTCTCTTAATAATACTTTTAAAAAAAACACACACACAACAACAAAAACAACTATCCATTGACATCACGCGTACAATTAAAACTATGCCATCCAAATCATAGCATAGTTCCCCATCAGATGTGGGTAACTCTAGAGCAGGGCTCTCCAACCTTGGGTCCCCAGCATGGCTAATGGCAAGGGACTCTGGGAGCTGTAGTCCAGCAACATCTGGGGACCCAAGGTTGGAGAGCCCTGCTCTAGACTCTACCATGATATTGATATTATAATACATATCCCCCCCTACATTTGTTTTTTTATTTTTGTACAGGTGCTTCTCTATCCTTCATTTTTGGAGCTAGACTAGCTGATAGTTTCTGAGCTAGTGCATTTGTTTGATTAGGCTTCTTTGGTCCCTGCTGACACACCTCCCCTTCTATCCTATTAAAAGAGAAATAACACTGCCATTTAGGATTCAGGTTTATCATATCCTTACCTGATGCCACCCTCCTCTTTCATGACCCAGACTCCTCCTCCTCCTCCTGTTCATCATCATCTTCTTCATCATCACCACCACCACAACCTACCCAATAGATGATGGAGACCAGTGTTGTGGAGCCTAGTAGTGAAACTGGGGGAGAAGAAAGAGGCCAACAGAATGGTACCTACCTGTGAATATATATGCACTGGTCCAGGTTGAAACAAAAGCATTATACATGTTAATAATACAATGTGTTAGATCCAGGCTTAGCCATATCTATAATAGTCCCGCTGGAATCAATGCCCTATTGAAATCAGTGTAGGGATGGGAGAGAAATTTGTTTGTTTCACTTTTTAATATGAACTGACCTAATTTCCCCCTTCTGAACTAATACATGAACCAAAACACAACAAAGAGTCTAGTGGCACCTTAAAGACTAGCAAATTTATTCTGGCATAAGCTTTTGTGGATACTGTCCACATCATCAGATGTGGACAGTCTTTAAGGTGCTGCTGTTGTTTTTGTTGCAACAGAGTAACATGGCTACCCTGCTGGAACTGGAACACAGCCATCCTTCAGTTTTTACACTCCTTTGAATTTTGCAATGCAGTTCTCTGAATTTTTTTTTAAAATGCACACAAAAATGCATACCTTAGGGAAAATAGCATAGAAAAATGAATAAATTGTGGAAAATAGCATACAGAAGGCATATATTAAGGGAAATGGCTTGCAAAATAATATGTATATTAAGGGGAAATGCAAGCAAATATTCATGCTTTTAAAAATTCACTGGAAAATGCATATGAATTTTCATGATGTTTTTTTAAAAAAAAAATCACAAGGTGATGCAAAATCAAGATGGAACAAATTTGTGCTTGAAAAAGTGTGTACATTATTGAAAGTGAAAAACATATATTTATCTATCCTTTGTCATGACTAACTTAAGTCCCATTGATTTCAATGGGCCTATAAGTATGAATAAGTCCAGAACCAGCCATTTACAATAAGGCTCTTGCCTCCTTTAAGAAAGTTATGAGCTTTACTTTCCTGTAAGCATGCCTTTAATGCCCAGTAAATGAATATATGCTTAATACATACCAAAAGGTGCTTAATGTGTGCTTATTTGGTACTAAAAGGAAAATCCACGCATCAGTGAAAATGGAAGGAGAATAAGGGTGCAACCCTATTTATTAGGTTGCCACTTGCTAGACAGAAGCCCCTGATCTCAGATGCTTCTGGATGTTATGCGCTGCTGAGCTGCTGCCGGCATCGTGGGAAGAGCAACAGAAGCGCTGCCTCTATGTCCTCCTTTTTTAAATGTTTTCCTTTGGATGGGCCTCTGAGCCCATCTACAGCAGTCACGTTGCTAGGGGTGGAGGTGGGCTTGGGCCTGGAGAGTCCATAAGATTTTGCATATCCCATCCTGGCCCCTCATCTCATCTCATCTCCCGTCCCCCTGGTATGTCCCCTTTTTGACCTCTACGAGGTCCTTGAAAGAGCTGCTTTTGGACTTCAGAAAGCAGGAGCTGCAGTTCTTTCCATAGCAGCTGTGAGGGGGCAGTGGAAAGATTGGATCTTGGAGTCCCTCTCCCAAAGCTGTAGCGGTGTCTATGGCTTCAGGAGGCGGAATCCAAACAATCCTATGGTCCCTAGGACACTCTCCAGCAACCATAGGATTGCACCCTAACATGTTTATATAACTACAGAAATATAATTAAATCCTTCCTCACTATACACGCAGTGAAGTACTTGAATAAATTGTCCAGGGAAGATATACTCTTCTGGAGGGTTCAGGGAAGACTTGGTGAGGATCGTATGGTACTATTACAAGTTGTTGAATATGGCCTTCATCAGTATATGCTATTGTTGTGGCATGGGAGCTACTTCTGTGTGGTCTCGTCACCACACAGGATGGTGTGGTAATGTATGAAAATAGTAATCTCGTGGTATGGGACAATAATCTGGTTCCTCTTCATACAGTCCCCATTTGTAAAAATTGCCAAAGCATCAATGGATTAAGAATGTAAGAAGAGCCCTGCTGCCTCAGATCAAAGGCCTGTCTAGTCCAGCAGTCTGTTCCCACAGTGGCCAACCGGCTGCCTGTGAGAAGCCCACACAAGCAGGACACGAGTGCAACAGCATCATCAAGCTCGTGTTCTCCAGCAACTGGTATACAGAGGCATCCTGCCTCTGATATTAGAGGCAAGACATAGCCATCAGGACTAGTAGCCACTGATAGCCTTATCCTCCATGAATATGCATTTTCCACTTTTAAAGCCATCCACGTTGGTCTCCATCACTACATCTTGTGGTAGCAAATTCCATAGTTTCACTGTGCACTGTGTGGAGAAGTGCTTCTTTTTATCTGTCCTGAATCTCCTACCAATCAGCTTCATTGGCTGAGCCCCAAGTTCCAGCATTATGACAGGGAGAAAAATGTCTCCCTATCCACTTTTTTTCATACCATGCATAAAGTTATACATCTCTATCATGTGCCCCACTGCCCCCATTTTCCTAAGCTAAAAAGCTCCAAACACTGCAAGACTTCAACTAGGTGGAAGTGAATCTTTACCGCAAAGGTAACATGTGAATCAAGCCTGATCTTCCCCTTCTCATTCGGAGTCACAAGTAACTACTGTGCTTATTCGCGGTAACTACTACAGCACTTTAGCAAATTTGTGCAAATCTCCTCCAAAATTTTAAAAATATGCATATATCAAATATGTGCAAAACTCCCCGAAGGTGAAAAAAAATCCTTCTACAAAATAAACTCTACTCTGCTAATGAGCACATTTGTGCTCATTAGTGGAGTAGGGGAGTAGGCCACTAAGGTTGCAGTGCAAAGGCCCATGGGATACATGTCAGGAGCAGATGGGAGGACTAATGGTGAAACAAGCCACAGAGCTCCTAATCATCTGTCAGGAGTAATGTGGGCTAGCGAGCAAACAACCAATCCACCGTGGCTTATTTTCAGGGTGGCTTGACATGACGTGCGAACCAGCCCTATATCTGCAGCAGTTTCACAGGATAGCTAAAAATTGCAGGAGACCTGGAAATGGATTGCCGGGCTGCAGGATGGTGAATATAGGAGTCAATGCAAAACATAAGAGTTGGAAGCTATTGTCTCAGTTGCAATATGCAGCGTCATATATGAAGGGTCCTAACTGGTGTACATCTAATTCCAACAACTTGGCATTTGGTTGCAAAACAGACGTGTGTGTGATCTCCGGACAAAACTGCATAAACTGGTGGGCATGTCCTTTCCCCCTGCATTGCAGTGGGAAATCCACAATTTGTATGTATGTGTGGAGTATCCAATAGGCCACAGCTGTGGAGCAGCTAACAACCCATCTCTATGCGAATCTTTACTGCTTTGTATCTGGGGGGGGGGAAGGGTACTGGGGCCGGGGAGAGGAAACAACTGGATTCATCTGGGTCTCTCTTTCTCTCTCTCTCTCTTTTCATATTCTGTTGCTTATACTATATAAAAGAGCCCTGCACATGCACATCTATTTGAAAAAGAAGACAGTGTAATATTTGGATCTTGGATAAAATATAGCTATATTTGTGGAATAAAAGTGATTGTGAAAAATAGTTTACTCAGTGTCACCTTTGTCTCCATGAGAGCAAATAATTCTTATTTCTTGCCGCTAAAAATGAAATCTAGTTATCGTGGCTGTTTCCTTTCTGTGAGAGATGCTGTGTGGCGTTCATTCTGCATCTAGCTTTAAGTTAACAGTGTGTGGTGGATAGCATCATGGTGGAGGTCATAAATGTCTCTGGATATATTGGCTCTGGTGGGTTATTAAAATGTGTGATGCCCTTAGAATACATTGTTCTGCACACATCACTGGGTTGTCCCTTTAAGTTAGTAAGATCCTGTGACTGAAGCTGCAGAGCGCACTGTCTGTTCCTCAGTATGCAGGGGGAATAGTCATCAAATTGTTTCCTTGGATTTCTTTCAGAACCAACTTTTACTAGATCTGAGGAAAACCTGTTGGATGTTGCATTGGATAGGAAATGTGGGATGAAAGTGTTTAAGGGCCAAAACAGACATTGCTTCAAATCCATATCTAGCAGCTACATCTTCCCTAGGGATGGGTAAGATTTAGTTCGGTTCGTTTTTGGATAAGAACTTACCAAAATTGGCGAATACCTTCATAAACAGGATGGAAAGAATGTGGGAGTGAGCAAAGCTGACATATCAATCCATCCCCATCCCTAATTTGCAGGCTTGATCATTGGGGGCAGAACTGAAGTTAGCAATTATTTTATTTTATGGCCAAAATAGGCATTACTTCAAATCCATATCTAGCAGCTACATCTTCCCCCCTGCCATTTTTATTCTAGAGTAGGTACAGGGGGGCTGATCCTGATCAGGACACTAGCATGGGGAGTAGTGGGGGCTTTTAAGCTCCAGATCAGCCCCCCCCCTGCACCTACTGTAGAATAAAAATGGTGGGGAGGGGGATTATAGGGATGAGTGAGTGAGTCTGTCCATTTCACTTCCTCCTGCATTCGATTTTTTAAAAATGTCAAGTTCTTTCTTGCTGAAGAACTTGGCGAATTTCAGTAAATTCTTATCAAAAACATTCTGAAACAAAATTCTCACCCATCGGCACCAGCCAAATTCAATAGGTACAGCTATTCCCAGCATGGAGAGGACTGTGATGTACCTGCGGCCTGCCTGCCATGTAGCTGTTAAAAGATGAGGAGGCTTTAAGAAAAAAGAGGTGGCAACCCTAATTAAGCACTAGCATGGTTGAATACGCAAGGATTCAAACCCAGATTTTTAAGAGCTAAGCACTCAAAGCCCTGGGCCTGGATGGATGGATCTGTCATTTTCTTTCTCTCCCAAATTTGATTTTTTAAAAAAATATATAAAGTTCCTTTTATCCCCCAAAATGGAGAACTTTGCAAATTTGGGTACATTCTTATAAATACCAAACCGAGACAAAATTCTCACCTACCCCTACATACCATTGTATGCTGGTCCTTGTTTTTCTGCATTGGTGTATGTGGGGAAGACATGGCTGCAATCCTATGAACTCTTACTTGAGAGTCGCTTAGTTCTGAGGAAGGATATCTAGGATTTGCAGCTTTTAAAAAAAAAAGTCTGATTCCAAAGAATAGTTGTAACTAAGGATGAGTGGGATCACTTGGTTCCATTCCCAATAGTTTTGTCAGAAAGTAAAACAAAAGATGTCCTTTGCTATGTTGTAATTGTCTGGTTGAACAGAAGAAGCAGCCTTATACCAAGTCAGACTATTGGTCAATCTAGTTCGGTACTGTCCACACTGACTGGCCACAGCTCTCCAGGGTTTCAGACCGGAGTCTTTCCCAGCTCTGCCTGGTTATTCACAGAACATGCAGAACTCTACCAGAGTTGTTATGCTGAAAAGGTTTCTCCCACAGCAGCTGGGGTTGAATTCAGTAGTATCTCTAAATATAGCCCCTACATCTTCGATGGGTGGGGTGGAGATGAGTTGGTGAATAGATGATGGATAGAAGGTTGGTTCCAGATTTAAGCAGGATCAATTGCATTGGGGGGAGTTAACTTCCCCAGACCCTCGTTCCCACAGCAGCCCTCCAGCCCACTGAAAATGCTACACAGAGAGTCAGGAAACCCTGCTGAATGGGGTAAGCTGTAGTATGGGGGGATCGCTCCCCCCAACCAGGCAGAGGTACCTTCCATTAGCGGAACCCTTCCTCTCAAGGAAGGCAGATCCTTCATCAATCAAACCCAATGACAGAGAAATTAAAAAAGATAGATGAATGAGACATATACTCCACTCCAATTCAAACAGTCTTGCCTGAGGACAGCACAGTTCTACCACTGTTTTTCTAGCTTTTATTCCTCTTAACCCTCTTACTTGGTTTTTCCTCCCCCACAGATTACTGTTCCACAGAGGAAAAGTTTACACTCTGTTGTTTCTCAAATAAGAAACTGGGATGCTTTTTAAAGTTCATCAAGATCTTCTAAGCACTTTAAGTACTAATGGAGTTGAGAATAGAAATAGCTGCTTTCAAACTGGCCAAGGGATTCCTAGTGGACAATATCGTCCTACACCATCTATAACAAAGGGAAAGAAGAGAAAGTGAGATGGCACACAAACATCATAGAGAACAAGGATTTACATGGAAATGAGGTTTTACACAGGAAGCACAAGAGAAAGATCACCCAAGAGAAACATCACCTATATCAAAAGAAGAGGGCTCTTTGTACAAAACAGAAATGAATATTCAACCACAGTGTATGCAACACATGCAAGCATCCTATGTGATGAAGCGAAGCAGTTTACTCATTTTGAAGCTAGAGATACATTACATCACTAAACCCTTTGGGTCAAACTGAAATCAATGCAAGCTTGGTGCACTTAGAGTCTGCAAAATTTCATTTTCTAACCCCATTACCATCAGTTATAACATTTGGCATTTAGGAACCTGTATAGCAAGGGTGGGCAACTTGTAACCTTCCAGATGTTTTGGCCTACAATACTCATGATCCCTCCATTGGCTAGGACTGATGGGTGTTGTAGGCCAGAATATCGGGAGGGCCACGTGTTGCCCACCCTTTTTGCATAGTTTAGATTGCACTATAACAAATATCAAATCTGGCCAGGTCTGGCCCAACCATTAGGCGGAGTGAGGTGGCTGCCTCAGTCAACAGATGCTGGAGTGGCAATGTGTGGGAGGACAGAGCTGTGTGTGCCACACAGCTCGCCCTGCACCCTCTAAGCTACCCTGCTACCATCAGGTGTGTTGGAGGATGCTGTCCTGTCACCGCTGTTGAACTTCCAGCCTGGTCTGCTTTTGTACTTGGGAGGGAAGAAAGTGACATCATGTTCTTTGCCTCAGGCAGCAAAATGTCTTGCGTTGACCCTGAATCTAGATGTAACACAGAATCAGACCTTTCCTCAAGGGAGAAATGAGTATCTCAGTGTCCATTCATGGGGAAACAGGAAGTGTCTATCCTTCATTAATATGTTTAAGATTTTTTTTTTAAATAAAGTGTTTACAAACAAACATGGTTTGTATGGAGTTTCCAGTGAGCAGGGGACACTTGGGATGTTTTCCTATCACTCAAGCTGACCTCCAGACTTCCAGTCTTTGCCCATTTTTTTAATCCCAGAAATTATCTGGCTTGTTGTTCCTTCCCTATTGACACTTCCATCACAACAAAGTTATAAGGGTGTTTCACTAATACTAGAGCCCACAGTAATGGACTAGTAAGAACACAAGAAGAGCCATGCTGCTTCAGTCCAAAGGTCTATCTAGTCTAGCATTCTGTTCACACAGTGGCCAACCAGCTGTCTATGGAAACCCACAGTAGGACGTAATAGCACTCTCCTGCTCATGTTCCCTAGAAACTGGTAGTCAGAGTCATAATGCCTCTGATACTGGAGATAATATCATCATCATCAGGCAATCACTCGTGACCGAGTAAGATTGTCTTCCAGGATCAAAATTTACAAAAAGGAGATTTTAAAAGGAGGAAATTCTAAAGAAAATTGTGTAGATTCTAGCGATGGGTCCATAAGTGACTGTGGAGGCCAATTCTAGATCCACACAGCTTCCCACAGTGAGGACACAGGTTACCAGATGGAAGATGGTCCTGTAAAGGATTCATTTGACGTGCTTTTCGCTTAGCACATTTCTCCCTTTCACCTTGCACTCGGGCCTCTTCAAAGCCCATAGAACCTTTGTGAAAGGCCAACCTCCAGTTAGATCGTTCATGGGCCAGAGCTTCCCAGTTTTCAGTGTTTATATTGCATTTTTTTTTAGATTAGCCTTATGAACATCTTTAAACCTCTTATATTGACTACCGATATTCCGCTTTCCATCCTTGAGTTGGGAATAAAGTAACTGCTTTGGGAGATGGCAGTCAGGCATTCGAACAACATGACCAGTCCACTGAAGTTGGCATTGAAGGATCATTTTTTCAACGCTAATAGTCTTTGCTTCTTCCAGTACACTGACATTTGTTCGCCTATCTTCCCAAGATAATATATAGCCATCATGACTAGGAACCATGGATAGCCTTATCCTCCATGAATTTGTCCAATTCCTATTTAAAGTTGGTGGCCATCACTACTTCATGTGGTAGCAAATTTCATAGTTTAACTATGCACTATCTGTGACTAATTGTCAGATTCTACTTATATCCCCACAGTCTTTGGATTGTTTACCTTCCAAGGAAGACCTCCATATTGGAAGGTAATTATGTTGTCATAACCCTATCCCTGAACAACAGTCAGGACTCTGACATTGAAGGAAAGAAACCAGCCAGCTCAAGAAAAACAGAAGTACAAGCTGCAGAGCTCAAACCCTGACACCAATTCAGAGCCAGAGGCCTCATGAGGAAGAGAACCCTAAACTGGGCCCCCAAGAGACAACACCCCTGAGACAGATTCTCCTTAGGAACTGTCCTGTCTCATGCTTCCCCAGGCCTGTTGTTACAGTGTGTCCTTAGTTTCATATATGTACACGAACTTGCATGTATACACGTGTCATCATGACAAACATAGGAATGAAGGGATTTCCCCAGAGCTTTTGTGCAAACACAGTGCATTATGCCCTGTGCTTCAACAAAGTGGGGAATCACTACTTGAAGTGGAGAAATTCGCTCAAAGACAACTGTTAATGTTCAATATTACAGGCTTAATTTTACCACAGATATGGTGCAGAAGAGAAGAATGCTTCGTTAGTACACCAGCCCTCTAGCACATGGACCAGTATACTACTTCTAATAGTCCTAACACTGAGATAGAGAAATACAAAGGGGGGAATTGACATTTGCCAGATATGGAGTGGGGAGGACGGCACTATGGAAATGGTGAGGCAGAACCTCGGAAGCCATATTTCAAGGGAAAGCTCAGTGCTGGTGACATGATGGCCCAGATGGTGGCAGATATGATAGGCTTGGAGAAAAATAAAGGAGAAGAAAGAAAAGTAGAGTCAAAGACGTTATCATTACTTTGTTTCAAAGTAAGGGGAAAACAAAGGACCTCACTTCCTGGTTGGTCATGTATACTTGGAAACTCACAGTGGGCACAGGCCACTTTCTGGTCTCCCAGCTTTGGGTACAAATTCACGGAATATGAACCTTGTTATCAATAAGCATCCAGAGGGAAGGCCTTTGGATTGGCAATGAGAGGGAGACAAAATGGAGGCCTAGCCATTATCAGGGGACCCAGGAGTCACCACAGTTTGGTTACAAAAGTTGAATTTAAAACAGAAAGCCTTAAAATGAAGCTTCTCCTTAGAACCTGACTACTCCAGGGAAAATAACCAACATGGATAGAGGCACATTTCACCAGGACTGAAGCTCTATCTGCAGTATACAAGGCAACATGGATCTCTCTGGGCAAATGAGGCAGCAAGGTGGTTCAACTTCAAGGGAAGGGATAGGAGAACTCCAGCCATCCTCATACCCTGCCTTCTTCCTAGTAAGGCTCCAAGTATTGTTTTTCAAGTTTATATTAGCCCTGTTGGATCAAACCAAAAGTCCAATATCCTGTCTCCCGCAGTTGCCAACCAGATGCCTAAGGGAAGCCCACAAGCAGCACATGAGTGCAATGGCACCTTTTCACTTCTGTTCCCCAGCAAATAGCATACCAAGACACATGCCCCGATACTGGAGGTAATATATAGGCATCATGACTCCTAGCCATCAATAACTTTCTCCTCCACAAATCTGTCTAATCCTCTTTTAAAGTCAGCCAAGCTGGTGGCCAACACCACATCTTGCAGCAGCAGAGTCCTAGTTTGACAATGCACTGGGTGAATTTCCCACTGTGCCGCTTCATTGGACAGCCCCGGTTTCTAGTATTACAGAAGAAGGGAGAACATGGAGTAGGGCTTCCATAGATGTGGCTCATGCTGGCTCAGCTTGCCTGAGCATGGAAAGCTAAGCAGGGTCAGGCCTGGTTATTACTTGGATGGGAGACCCCCCCTCTAGTTTCCTGCAGAGGGTTGGACTCAATGGCCTTGTAAGCCACTTCCAAATCTATGAACTATGAAGATTGCCTGTGTATGGGGGGGGGGGGGGTCATATGTGATAGGTTGATTCAGAAAGTATATTTTGTCACCCTTTCTTCCCCTGCCTTCCACAAATAACAGATTGGTAGGGAGAAAGGAGGTAAAAGTATTAAAAGATTCCTTGACACACACACCCTTCCTCCCTGCACCCATGCATCATTCTGCCCCAAGCCCACAAATTTTACAGGGCTCCATACTTCTTTCCTGATCCTTTATTACCACTGAATTTGTTTCTTTTTCACCTCCACAACAAACTAAGGTTGGTTCTTCAAGATTGGTGGCTCCTAGTGCAAACCAACCATTGTTGTTCTGCTCTAAGCTTCATAGAATGGGGTATCGCACTTTTTTTAGTGTACCTTTTTTTAGTGTTCTCTCCACACTAGTGGGCATGACATACTTGTGTTGGCAGGGAAGGAACAATGCTGAGCATGCCATTTTTTAAATCATTTTTAGTCAAAGTGCCTGTTTCTTTAGGTAACATTGCAAAATTATTTTCATAACTTTTTTTAAAGTTAAGATGAGAAGTATTTTAGTTCTGACTAAAAGATAGGCCCAAAACCCTCACCATAAAATGGTATTAAAATCATGCCAATCTGAAAGATCGTGTGTGTGTATTTAACCAATTTTTAAATTTGCACTAAAACATTTTCACTTAAGCGCTGTTGTGCAAATATTTCAATAATGTTTTTAATAGGCAAAAAAGCATTTTAGTGCAAATTAAAATATTCTTTTAAACATGCTGCTAAAATGTTGATATTGAAGGAGTGCCAATGTACCTGCAAGGGTGACTGATTTTCCTGCCCAATACATCATTGCAAATATTATAACCACACCTCTATTAAAAAGAAGGAAGTGTAGTACAGTCAGTGGTGATCTACCTGTCAGAATTGTGCTTCTGTCCATTCTTTCAAAAAGAAAAAAAGTCAGATAGTATTTATTTATTTATTTATTATATTTATACCCCGCCTTTTTTCCTGCAAGGAACCCAAGACGGCTTACATAATCCTCCTCCTTCTCTCCATTTTATCCTCACAACAATTCTGTGAGGTAGGTTAGGCTGAGAGTCAGTGACAGGTCCAAAGTCACCCAGTGAGTTTCATGGCCGAGCGGAGACTAAAACCTGGAACTCCTGAGTCCCAGTCCAGCACTCTCACCACTACGCCATGCTAGCATAGTCTAAAAAGAGATAGAAGAACTATGGGGAAAACACAGGAGAACAACCATTGGATTGTTCAAAAAATCAGATTGTTCACTGTAAAAAGTCAGTGAACAAAGCAGGCCAGTTCACATGATCCGAATAAGTCAGGGTGGATTCTGGTCTCTGTGGCTTGTTGTGAACTACAGTACATGCCAACACATGCTGGTACAACTGGGTACAATTTGCATAATCACTGCCTGGCTGCAGTTTGTCGTTTCATCTGAACCCGGGAGGCATGGCTTGTTGGAGGGTTAAACAACCCTCAAATAATCCATGGACTGTTGTTTAACCCTCCAGCAAGTCATGCCACATGGGTTTGGATGACACAACAAGCCACTGCTGAGTGGTGATTATGCAAATCATGCTCAACATGTACTATGGTTCACAACAAGCCACCATGACTTGTTTAAGCCATGGTGGCATGTTTTGATTGTGCAAACCAGGTCAGTGTGACTATTCCAGAATAAACCTAGTATAATAATCCAGAATAAATACCTGCTGTAGAAGCACTCTAAGATGAATGTTTTCAGTGAGTTCTCCACATCACTGTATTTGGGAACTTAGGATCAGTTTGCACTGTGTCAGAAGACAGATAGAGTGGTGCAACTGTGTAAGTAAAAATAGATACATGGATAATAATGTAACTGAGAAACGTTCATTTTAAAACAATTTTTCATAAGTAAACGGAAGGATACAGGTATGGATTTTCTATCAATATCTATGTAATATGCATTCATGATCATGAACTAGAATGGGGAATTAATTTTCTTTTGTTGGCATATTAGCTGTTGCACTGGAAATGTGCATTTGGAACACACATTTAATGCCAATGTTTCACTGCAGGTCTCCATAATCAAGTCTGAAGACAATCTCACAGCTGACGGTGTGAATTAGAGTTTACTATTCTTTTGATCACCAAGATTGCAACCCCCATGCCATTCTCCTGGCAGAAGCACTTTGGAGTTTGTGTTGTTAAAGCTCTTTCAGGATTAGATTATAAGACTTCAGGTGACCTGAACTTGGCCTAAATTCTTCAAACGATGTATTCCACAGAGAAAATGTATTTGCATTCTACACATAGCTGCAGTTTTACTGATGGGAAAGAACAAAGTTAATATTTTTCAGGATGGGACAATTCTGATTGAAGGTAAAAGGTTGGTTTAGTGATGGTTTCCTATAACATAGCATTTCACTAGACAGTCAGTTTCTAAATTCCCAGCAATTTTCTTTCATAGAGAGCTATTGTAGGCACATTCAGCTAGTTCCCATATCCTCTTCAGTATATCTGTGGTTTACACTTTAAATTGCAGCCACTACTCATATTCCTATTAGCTTTGCAGTGGCCAGATTTTGAGTACAAACACACCATGGTTCAAATTTCAAATAGCATTCAAAGCAAAATTCCAGTACATAAAGGTTTACAGTAAATAAAAGATTACTAAAGGTAATCTTGCAAATTAAATGAGATTTGTTCTACTGTGTGGAATTTATTAATCCAATGGATACCAAAATGTCAAATTCAGTATTTTGCCATCACAAATGAAGTGTGTCCAAACATTTTTTTTTCCCAAATCCAGTACCCTGTCCAAATAAAAAGGTCTGCGGGCATACCACCCATGCAAGAGAGGCTTTCACTGTTCAACAAAACTCTAGAGAAATTTTGCAAAATGTAATGTAAGGATTCTGCTAGCTGCTTATTTGTAATATAAACATGCAATATTCAGGCTGAATGCTTTCCACCAGTGATGGACAAACTCTCCTTAGCCATCTACACTCCTATTTTTTTAAGGGGAAATAACTCTTTTTTCCCTTGTTTTTCAGCCCAGTTCCTAATCCAGACCCTATCACATTCTTCATGGTATGATTGGGAATGAGCTGTTGTTTGCCTACCTCTGTCCTAAACCCCACCTGCAAGGAAAGCTCCCAAAATTTGACCTGATGCCATGTTCCTTTCCCTTCCTTCAAACTTATCTGGCAGAGATGGAGACATGCAAGCACACACCCCTCCTTCCTTTCTCTCTCTTGGACAGCTAGAATGAGGCAACAGCAATGTCCTAGATGGCAGGAAGCCTGGAAAATATCTTTATACATTGTTCCAAGTCTCCTTTGCAATCTGGCAGCAGGGCCGGTGCTACCATTAGGCCAACTAGGTGGCTGCCTAGAGCGCATGGCTAAATGGGGCGAAGAAACCACACCAAATCAGAAGCCTCTCTGGTTTTTCCCCTTCGCTGCGCTTCTTTCTCCGTGTGCCGGTCTCTTCTTCTGTTTTTGTTGTCCCCAGGCTTGCTTTCTCTTTCTGTCTTTCTTTTTTCCCCTCTCCCCCTCCTCCTTTTCTTTCCCCGCTGCGGCTACTTCACTTCGGCTCTCTCCTTTTTTTCCGCCGTCTTCCTGCTGCCGCTGCTGCCGCTCCTGTTTCTTTCGCAAGTGGGTCTCTTCTCTTTAGCAAAGTTGCTTTCTCGTACAGCACATGGGGCGATAAGGGGAAGAGAAGAGGGGGCGGTTAGGGAGGGAGGTGGTGGCAGCAGTGGCAGCAGTGGCGCTGGAGGAGGTGGGTGGGTGGGGGGGAGGGGGGGAGGCAGAAAGAGAGAGGGGGGTAACCAGAGTGAACTCTCCCCAAGCTGAGGAGCCCCCACCCCTAGGCCCAGGGAGAATGATAAAAGGAGTGGGGGTGAGGGAGGAGGAGGAAGGGGGGGCTGGGGGAGCAAAAAAAATTAATAATAAATTTTTATTTAATAATAAATATCAGAAGCAGAAAATAAACCAGAACTTTGCATGCACGCGAAAGTAGAAATTGGAGAGGGTGGGGGGAAGAGGACCTTGCAGGAGAGGAGATGGGGGGGGGAGAGATAAATTTTGCACATACACACAAAAAAGAAGGTAAAGGGGGAGGGGAACAAAAAGAAGAGAGAGAGAGAGAACGAAAGAGAGAGAAGGGGTAAGAAAAGAAAAGGGGGGGGAGAAAGAGAGGGAAGACAGACCAGAGAATCCCAGTGATCAAATATTGTAAGGAGGAGGATAATAATTTATTATGATAAATAATTTTTTTAGGTTTTGCCAATTGACTTTTATTTCATAATGGGCATAGGGCTGGAGGGAGGGAGGGCTCAAGTGGGAGGGGGGGCGCTAAATATCTGATCTTGCCTAGGGCACCAAACTGCCATGCACCGGCCCTGTGTGGCAGTATTCTAGCCTCAAGGGTGGAACATGGAAGTGAACCGGAGAAGACTTTTTTCTTCTGCTTAGAAACAAATGTGTTTTGTGAATTTCAGAACAGGTATTTTGCGGGCTCCATTTCTGAACAGCCAGGTGGAGGCCTCTAAAAGTTCACATAAATTGGCAGGGGAATTTGTAATAAACTGCCATTGATAATATCTCTCAGAGCCAATTTCACTTCTCTGCATTCCTAGAGAGCCAAATACCTCCCAGCCTTGGACTGGAGCAAGTTAGCTCATCAAAGAGACTGAAACTTTTATTATACCCCCTCCCTGACTTAGGCAATCTACCTCTTAGTCCTGTTATCTTCAGCAATAATCCAAGAAACAATGCTTGCCTGGCTGCTTGTCTGTGATGAAAGGGTTAACATCTAGCATTGCCAGGCAGAGTGGATCCGCCCAGCAACCTATCAGGGCTCGCCTGTAGAAAGTTCTGATGGGAGGGGGAGGTCTGT
This sequence comes from Shinisaurus crocodilurus, assembly GCA_021292165.1. Lineage (NCBI taxonomy): Eukaryota > Metazoa > Chordata > Lepidosauria > Squamata > Shinisauridae > Shinisaurus > Shinisaurus crocodilurus. The sequence goes on from CM037879.1 coordinate 228,295,340, forward strand.
ATATATGTGCCTGTGCGTGTGAGAGGAGTTAGTTAGAGAGATGAGATGTTAGAGTGTTAGAGTTAGAGTGTTAGCGAGAAGTGAGTTGGAGGGAAGTGAGTTAGGGGGATTCTAGTCAGTCAGTCAGATAATAGTCATAAATTTAGTTCAACATAAACTATTGCCTCTATTGAGAAGAGATTGTTCCTGTTTAAAGAAATGTTTTACTTAAGAAAATAAAGAACTATTTGTTGGGTTACTGAAGAGACTGTCTGGTAACTGTTTCCATCCTGAAGCACACACACCTAATCACTTGGTATAGCTGCTAACTAAGAGAAAGATATCTACCCAGCGTAAACACCACAATTACCAGCAATGGTATTTTAACAGAGTTTATCTCCCACAGACAGATTGTCCGCTCGGGTTTGTCTGGGAGTGAGTGAAGACTTGTGACAGAGTTGGAACAGGGATAATTTAAAATAGGGTGAACTAATACCCTGGAGCTACCATATCTCAGCCACTGGGTTAGTGAAGAAAGTGAACTAACAGCCAGGTGGTAGTGAGAGAAATAAAATTAAATAACCGGCCACATTATCGTCACATTGTCCATCTTCATAACAGGACTTCTTGCCTTTTCTCCTGTCTGTTTCCCCCATGCGATTTACATCTCATTCTCTGTGGCCTTGGCTCACTGACTGTACAGGACATCCTGGCTCCACCTCCTTCTGGAACACCATAATTGTCTTCAGGTGGAGCAACAAGCCTAGCAGGATTTCTACCCAGACACAATGTCTCACAAACTACAATGGTGGATCACTGAGGGGAGCATTCAGAAGTGGTCCATCCTTACCATACACATTCCCTCCCTGCCTCTCTGACTGCTAGGACAGTCGTGAGTTCTGTGTATAAAGATAAAGTAATTTCATCCACAACAATATTAGTTTGTCCATCATTCTCCCCTTCACCATAAGCTTTTAAATAAATTTATGTAGTCCAGTTCCATTCATTCTGCCTCATCTCAAAACTGTTCTTTAAAAAAAACCCACACACAAAAAACCCACTAAGAGAATCAACAAATTCATCTCATTTAAAAAAAAAAAAAAAACAGGCATTGTCTATCAGCTAAATCTAAGAATGTGAATTCTGACACATGCATAACTTCAGCATATTTTAAAAGAGCGCCTGCTCTCCTGAAATCCCATCTCACACCTTTTATGTGTACCATAGCTTGGTAAGTGTGACACCCTCCACACATGATCTGGATGGAATGCGGTTAATGTTGTAATATAGATTTCAGAATGAGGGGGTGTTTGTTTTCAGCACACACCAAAAAAAGGAAAGAGAAAATTCCTACTCAGCACCTAGTAGAAATGCAAGTGGCTGCTTATTTTATTCTAAACCACACCAGGAGGAGGAGGAGGATATTTCATGATGCACAAGAACAGGTTAAAGCAAAGGAGCCTTTTAAAGCATATCGGAGAAGGATCAAGACAAGAGTAGACCACCTAATCAGCACTTTTCAGATTAATTGTTAAGTGTCACACTGAGGGAATTCACTTTTTCCCCTTCCTTTTCAAGGTTTATTTGGAAGCTGATCTAACTGATACAGATCAGGGACAAAGCAGGCGAGAAAGACTTGAATGTAGATCTGGGCAAAGTTCAGTGACTGAAGGGATACTCATTCATAATAACCAGTAATAAAAGAGGGGATCATCCATTATGTTCAACTGCACTCTGACTGACTACACCAGAGGCAGTATTCAACCAAAACTTGTTTTATTGAAAGTACAAGGTAACACAGTCAGCTCGCTCGAAGCAGCTTAAGCGTCTTCTCCTAGCTCTGATGGCTAGGACTGGTTGTAAGCCATTGATGTCAGATTAATAGTGAGGAATCCTCAAACCCAGAGCCTCAAATGTCTCTGATTTTGCTCTGAGCTTAGGGATGGGAGGAGGAAAATCCCAACTACGGACCCACCTGCATTCTCTTGTCTTTCTCTGTAACGTGCTTCACCCCAGTATAAAGCAGCTTCCTCTATTTCTAACATATGTTCCAAAAATAATACAAGTCCCCCATTCTTTGGCAATTTCCTTGCCACACTTCAGGCAGCAGCAACCCCAGGCCTACCAGCTTTCCATCACACAACATGACAAAAACCTTGGGAACGTAGCTTGGAGTGTGTGCTGTATCTCACAATAGGGATGGTGCCATGCCCCTTGGTTCTGAGGCTCTGCATTACCCTGAGGAGCACTTGGATTTAGTTGGGTCACAGGTCACCCCACTTCAGGGGAGCCTTTGGCACCCCCTTCTATATTTGCCTGGCCTGCGGATATAGCTGTTCCATCAACATCTGACTCTGAGGATGATTCCTCTGCAGCTTTCTTGTCCCTCAGCCATGCAGGAGCATGAGACTACAGAAACAGATGCTGGCTGTTTGAGAACTGCAGCCAGCAGGGTTGGAGCTACTGAAAGACCAGGCTCTGCCAGCCTTCTTAAGGCCTCAGCTGACTGCAGACCTTTCCTGGGACAACAGCTACTTACGGGAGAATACACCAGCCAGCACCTCCTGCAGTGTGCTATTCAAGGCCCTGATTAGTGATGCTGCTGAATTTCATAATTAGCCAGCTTGTTGGTTGAAATGCATCAATTCGTAATGTTCACTTTTGTAGCAAGCCTGGATTGAAGTATTACGAATTTGCTATTAAGTTCAGAATTGATTGCAGCTTTGAAGCATGCACAGCAAAGCAGTACACAGATCTCCCCACCCCCTGCCTAAATTTTCAGTCATCCTAGACCCCACTAAAACTTACTTGAAGCGGTCTCCTTAGCTGCTTCCCTCATCATCGCCACAGATCGGAGGAGGGGGAGGAGGAGGAGGAGGAGGAGGAGGAGGACTCTGTGAGTCCAACTTCATACTGGCGATCAGCAATGGCAAGTAAACATCACATGATATGACACAGGCAGACCATGTGAAAACAACCAATCAGAAAGTGGGCACGTAACATGGTGATGCATGACATCACACTGCTGTATGCAGTTCTGAACTACACCTTGATATTGCACATGTGCAAAAACACATATATATGGAACAAGACTACAAATTAAAGGAGAACTCTAATCTGAACTCACATGGACAAATTAATGACCTTCTGAGTAAATAATCAATTCACTCGGAGTAAGCACACCCATCACTAGTCCTGATGTGATTCCTGCCTTGCTTGATGTGATCCAGAACAGACAGTGAGTGCTGTGTTTCATCCTGCCTACCTGGGACTCACCTGGGCCTAGTCAGGACAGATGGGGGAGAATTTTTTTTTATCTGTATTTTAGATGTAGATATATCATAGCCAATTCCATCACATTCTATTGTGCCCAAGAAACAAAACCCAGCATGGTACTTAGAAGTAGCAGAGCTATTCAGATTGGACCAGGTTTGATTTTCCATGGCTGGAGTCAATGGAGCAGAAAGTGATTCTAGTCACCAGCTTAATGGTGTCCCTTAGTGCACTTATTTACTTCTTTCTGTACAAGTGAAAGGTTGCCATTCATGCCAATGGGGGGAAAAAACCCCATCAAGACATAACCTCTCCTAGTAACTGATAAAAAGTACTGAATCTAAGTAGCACAGTGGGTCTAATCTAATGTCAGTTCTAAAACCTGCTGCACAATCAAATAAGTGCTCCGAATGGGATGTGCCACTGCTACATTCATGTATTGTCACAAACCATTGCATTTATACCTCCATAGCTAATTCCAAAAGCAGTATGCTTAGAAATAGAGTGTCAGTCAGTTTTCATATTAAATTGATAGTACAAAAAAATTAGAACCATAGGCTAGGATCACTCTGTGGAGGATTATTTCGGGCCTAGCAGCTTTTGCAATCCTGATCCAGCTGCACCAGCAAGTTCATGTGTGAAATGGCACATAGCAATCAATGTACGAATATGGCAATATTACACTGAAGGTTAAAGTAGTGCTGTGCCAAACCCTACTCAGTCCTTTCACAAAATGCTTTCCTCCCTGCGAAAGAGGCATTGTTTTTTCTGCCTCCTCCACAAGGAAGGGGAGAATTTTGACAAAATTTCTCTGTCAGGACAGGAGTGCCCTGCCCTTCCTCCCCAATGAAAAATTCTCCCCCTCCTCAGCCTCTTTCATTGGAAGTATTAATTTTGTCCCCACCTGCATGAACTGCAGAAAAAGAAAGCCTCGAAATAGTCAACACAACACAAGTTATAAGGGCATGCCTTCAATATTACACTGAAGGCATGCATCTTAGTGCAAGTGCTTCAGACCAGGATACTAAGCTTGTTATACTGAGAGTTATTGATCCAAATTCTTATGTAACAGAAAAATGACCCCAGTTTTTAGGATTTTAAGCAGTGAATACCCAGAAAGAAAACCAAGATCAATTGTATATTGGTACCATTCTTACTGCTAATCCATAAAGGCTATTTTTAGGAGGAATTAATCCTATACAATGGGAATGCATTCCAGATATGTTTCTGATAGTGTTTTTATCTCATCTTGGGATAGAACATTAGACCAAATGAACTTCAAGCATTGTCCTCCCAGTCCTGTGATTTGATGAGTATACCTTTTGAAACAGATGTATTCCAAGATTAGAGGAAATGTTTCACATTTCTGAGATGCTGCCTAAATATTTTGAATTGCAAGTTATTTTTCACATCATTCTCAAGTTCGTTTTATTAATTTAAACACTGAGATGAGTGATAGTTCTATATGCCTGGAATATTAATTTAAATAAGTTATATATAAATAAAAGAAAAGGCATTAAGGATAGGTGGATACAAATTTAAAAGTACGGTAGCTTTATTATACGTATACTCCTACTGTTGGATCCAGACTTGCTCATACTTGGAGAAGACCTATTAAAATCAAAGAGACTTTGGTTAATTTAAGTCCCATTCATTTCAGTGGTTCTGCTCTAAGTAGGACTAACATTGGATTCAATCCTAAATCTGAATCCAACCCATAGAACATGGGAGGGAAGATAATGATCTTCAAAATGAGCAAAGTATAAGATCCTGATTTCGCAATGACATTATCTTTAGAGACAATTTTCTACACTCTATATGCCCACGGTTTTCCAAAACACTGTCATTTTTGTGCTGTATACCAGCAGAGATGGGTTAAAAATGGAGCATCCGGTGGAAACAGCCCCAAACCCGTATTGTTTAATCCCTTCAATCTAGGGTTGCCAATCATTTCACTGATCCTGTTTCTGTGACTTTCAGGAGCCGTGCTGCCTGATATGCAGAATTAAGCAACTGAAGTTTTCCCCAGCACTTTGTCTCCATGCCAGGAGAAACTTCACCGGCTAAATTAATTTGTGTCCAGCTGTGAAGAGCACAAGAAGAGCACCATTAAAACAGCTGGCAACTCTACTTCCTTGACCTGTTGCTCATGAAATGGCAGAACAAGTCACCTGCACTGGTTAACCCAGAGGATCAAGCTGTTTTGAAAGTATGGCTTTATATATTCCAGTATTATGTTGTTGAAGATGATGTCTACTAGCATCTTTGCCACAAATTTTCCAACAAAGTAGTGCCGAATCGCTAGAGTACAGTTAAATGTTTCTTCCTGCTTTACGCATAAGAATGTAAGAAACACCCGACCAGTGCGTTATATGGCATGTTGGTTACATTTGCAAGGGTTAAATATTTGTGACATTGCATGAAGATGTAACAGCATCTGCAGGAATTAGACTCCAGGGTTTCAGCAGGTGAATCAGGTGAGGTATCCAGAGCACAGCCTGGTTCAGTTTTCCTGAATGAGTTTCAGTTGGTATAGCTCAAGGACACTGGCAAGATGCTTGGATAGGTTTGTGAGCCACTTCCGCATTGGATCCTTGCCCCTCTTGGCTTATAAAAACCGGCAGGGAGGGGAAAGCCAGCTGGGCCAGGGAGGTGATTAATGCCTCCTTGCGAAAAGGAGTGCTCCCAGCAGGCTGCCTGAAGGTGGCAGTGGTGAGATCACTCCTGCAGAAACCCAGAAAAACTTAATAATTTTAGACCCGTGGTAAATGTTCCTGGGCAAGGTCCTTGAACAAGTGGTTGCCAACCAGCTCCAGACACTCTTGGAAGAGACCGATTATCTGGATCCATTTCACTTGGGGTTCAGGCCAGTTTTTAGCTTGGAAACAGCCTTTGTCTCCCTGTATGATGACCTATGTCAGGAGAGAGATGGGGGAATGTGACCTCGTTAATACTCCTTAATCTCTCTGTGGCTTTCAGTACCATCAACCATGGTGTCCTTCAGGAACGATTGTCTGGGTTGGGAGTGGGAGATGCATCGCAGTGGTTTCGCTCCTACTTGTATGGTCAGCTCCAGAAGGTGGTGTTTGGGGAATATTGCTCCACCCATGGATTCTCCAGTATGGGGTTCCACAGGGGTCAGTTTTGTCCCCCATGCTGTTCAACATCTGCATGAAACCATTGAGTGTGGTCCATCTGGAGTTTTGGAGTGTGCTGTCTTCAGTATACTGATGACACACAGCTCTGTTTCTCCTTTTCATCTTCATCAGCTGAGAATGTGGATGTGCTAGATCAGTGCCTGGCTGAGACAATGGACTGGATGAGGGATAATAAACTGAAGCTCAATCCAGACAAGACTGAGAAGCTGCTAGTGGGTGGTTCTTTTGACCAGATGGAGCGTGCTCAACCTGTTCTGGATGGGGTTGCACTCCCCCTGAAGGAGTAGGTTCATAGCTTGGGGGTTCTCCTGGAGCCATCTTTGTCACCTAAGGCTCAGGTGGCCTCAGTGACACAGAGTGCCTTTACCAACTTCCATCAGTGGCCCAGCTATGCCCCTATCTGGATGGGGAAAACCTGGCTTTAGTTGTTTATGTTCTGCTAACTCCCAAGTTAGATTACTGCTTGGGACTGCCTTTGAAGATGGTTCAGAAGCTGATGCCACAACTAAAGCTCATGCAAAATGTGATGGTCTGATTGGTAACAGGGATAAGAAGGTCCAAACATATAACACTGATTCTGACCCACTTACACTGGCTGCCTGTGTGTTTCTGAGCCTACTTCAAGTTGCTGGTTTTAACCTATAAAGCCTTACACAGCTTGGGGCCACAATACCTGATGGAGCAGCGTTCCCGGCATGAACCTACCCATACACCACGCACATAATCTAAGGCCCTCTTCCAGGTGCCTCCTCCAAGGTAAGCTCAGAAGGTGGCAACAAGGACGAGGGCATTCTCGGTGGTGGTTCCCCAATTATGGAATGGAATTATCTCCCCAACGAAGCCTGTCTGGCATCAACATTGTTATCTTTTTGGCACCAGGTTAAACCTTCCTCTTCTCTCAGGCATTTGGCAGCATTTGGCAGCATTAATCAGGTCCTGAATTTTTCTTATTGTTGATTGTTCAAAATTACTTATGTGTGTGTGGTGTGTGTGTGTGTGTGTGCATGCACTGCATGCGTGCATGCACTGTCTGTTTATATGTTTGTATGTAAATGGTTGTTATACTATGTATAATATTGTATTCTTAAGGTTTTTAATCTTTCTAAAGCACCCAGAGAGCTTCAGTCAGTTAAGGCACAGTCCAATGGGGATGTCCGTAAGCCTCTGAACTCAGAGGATTATGGGCATCCTTTGCAGGGTGGGAGGAATGTGGAGGCGATCTTCACCACCCTGCTCCTCCTACCCAGCAAGTCAGCTAGATTGCCGATTTTGGCTGCCTAGCTGCGTCACTTCAGGTGGGGAGGGAAGGAGACTGGACTGCTGCCAGGATGCCTCGTATCCCAGCAGACAGTCTCCTCCCCTCTCTGTCCCCCAGAATGCCCCCTTTACCCCTTCTCCGAGGTCACTCTTATGACCTTGGAGAAGCATCTGGCATGGTTCTTTCCACACTGGCTGTGAGTGGGGGAGAGGATCTGAGTGGGGATCCCCAGCTCCGAGTTCAGAGCTCTTTTCTGACTGCAGATCTGGGAATCTGTATAGAATTCTATTATCCTATGGGCCATAGGATCGCTCTCTTGGGAGTTTTCATCTCACTGGCAAGTTATTTTACACATAATCTTCAAAGATACAAACATTTGGGAAGTGCCTAGAGACTTATCAGATTAAAAGATATCACCTTTTCCACACACAATCGAGCCAAAATGTTTCTTAGAGCATTTTGGATGGACCAACCTTGAAGATGCTTTTTTAAAAATCATTAATTCGTTCAAATTCTAACCCTCTGTATCTCAAGGGCTCTAGGTGGATTGACACAATTAGTTATGCACTGAAATAATTAGCAATTATTGAGGCCTAGTAAAGAGCATATTGGACACCGAATGGGCAAATATAGATTCAAATCTGATTATCTTGCTGGGAGCCATTGAACATGTGTACAAGTCATTCCTAGGCTCAGTTCCCTATCTGTAAAATGGACAGGGCTACTGTGGGGATGAATGAGATGCACTAAAAGATGCCTACAATGCACTAAAAGATGCCTCAGAAATGACCAAAGATAAAAATGAGATGTTTGAAGGAGTCACAATCTAGTTTTGATGGTATCTCTATGATGATGATCTATAAACCACTAAACCCCATTTAGTTTCCTTATCTTTGATGAAGCTAACTATCATGAACAAATGTGTGCCAGAAGGTTACAAAGGCTATTTAATGTTCACTGTAGCTTTAACTTCAAGGTGGTTAGATGCCTTATGGCAAATTAACTCACATTCTTTGTTAATATTCATCTTTAATGCCATGTTATTACAGAAACTCCCTACTTCTTTTTCCTTACCAAAACAATTTAAACATAACCTTTAGTGGTTAAAAACAACAACAACCAGATATTCCTACAATCATGATGAAGCTAATTGTTTTGAGTTTTCCCCAAACCCAATGAAATGTCAGTGAGAGTTACTTGTTGTAATACAATGCCAGCTATCCATATACCGTAAGTGTTATACTGGTTTGTGAACAAATACTGTTTATGTAAGAGATGGGGAAGAGGAGCCAATGAGTAGAAGAGATTTAGGGTGTATCCAGATGTACAGAATTGTGGCTGTGAGTCCACTTTGGAAATGCACACCCCCACATTTTGGTCAGATGCACAATCTTCTCCCACAGAACCAACGCAGGGGAAACCCATTCTTCCTCCTTACAACAGAAACTGCTGTGAACAGAGCATGGAGCAGGAGACAGATGACTGAATCAGCATTCAGTTTGCTGACTAGTATTTCTGTCAAATGGGTTGCAAAGGGGGAGGAAAGCTGGGCTACAGCTGCAGTAGAAAAAAAAATGCACACAGTAAATCCCAAGTTATATGTATTTAGAATCATTGAGTTTGAAGGAACCTTGGAGGACATCTAGCCCAACCCCATTGTAGGATCTACAATAACAGGATGCCACTCCAGAATCCTTAACAGCTGGCTATCCAGACTCCAATTAAATCACTGTCTGCTCCCATAGGCAGCAATAATAGATTAGCAGGTGTGGCTGGGCCATTGCATCGCTAAGTGTGGGATTGTAGCAGTAAACTTTCTATGAAAAATCCCGTTGGCTCCCAGAACTATAAACCAACTTGCGGTCAGCAGCACCCTCCCCTCTTGCACAGTGATAAACAGAAGCCAGGGCAAAGAAGGTTTCTACTGTGCTCAACTAAACAGTTTTCTGTCTCAAAATCCTAAAATGCACAGGTTTTCTTGCTACTGCAAGGACTGTAGTGGCAAAGCCGTTTAAAATCTCATTTCCTTAAAGCAGAGCTTTGTGCTTAAAGCAAATTATCTCTGTATGAAAGTTAAATGCTTAAGGGAGATTAATTGCCTATTATACTGTGAAATGGAGAAACAAGCAATCGCCATCTGAAAAGCGGGCCCCTCTTAAACGTGTCCCCAATTGATAGGGTATGGCAGGTGAGTCTTTCTCTCTCCTTGTGAGCAGTCATGTGAAAATAATGAAAGCAGCGAATGATGCTTACCCAAAAAAAAAAAAAATCATTTTAAACTGAAAATAGCCCAACGCTTAATCTTAATACCGTTTCCATTTTGAGTTCCTACTCACAGGGGGATGTGTTTTCGTGTTTAGCACACACAGCCAATCCTAGTGGGGCTGAGGTATGCAGGATATGAGCTGGCTGACAGAGTGAGCTGCCACACCGTCATTTCACAGGAATGAAACCAGCATCTGGGGCCGGCATAGCTGATGAGCTTTACTTGTGGCTATGCTAAGGCTTCTCCATTCATTAATGTTTCAATGGACAGTCTATTAAGCTATTGAAAGGGTATCAACCCACAAAAGCTTGTTTATGCTGGTGTTTCAGGACAGATGACAGATGACTTTCAGGACTGATGACCAACATCATGAACATGCTGTAATCTACACACCCCTGAGCTTGCATCTTTTCATTTTTCTCAGACCCATTTTCTCCTTGAATGCCATGCCTCCATCATTTCCTCAAGTCCTTTCTTCTTTCAGCCATCCAGCTTGCTTGCACAGGAGTATTTTTCACCCAAACTGCCCTTTCTCCCAAATGGCACTCTCTCTTGCTCTCAATATATCTCCTCCTTTCTTTAGTACCTATGTAAGTGATTTCTACCGTTTCTCTTCATTGGCCCCTGCTTTCTTCAACTCGAGGAATCTTGACTGCCACCTATGTTCCCCCTTTGGGTTCCATTTTCTCAGATTACTGCATGCTCTACCACCATCTACGGATGTGCTGATGCCGGGAAGTACAGCTCATTTGAGCTCAATGGACTTTCTGCCTGCTCCCAATCCAGGGGATTTCCATGGACTTCAATCTCTAAGACAGGCTGTGGCTTGTGCATTAAAAAAAATGCTAAGGAAATTTGCACAAATTGTGCTATTTGTGCAAATAGCACACATTTATGCAAGTTGCGCAAATTTATGCAATTTGCGCAAATCTCTCTCTCTCTCTCGCACATTTGCACTGGCGCCGACTCACTATGGTGTGCGTTGAGCCAGCTTGTGGACTTCCGTCTCTAAGACGGGTCATGATTTGTGCATTTTTTAAAAAATGGCACAAAAAATCAATCAGCATCCGAAAAGCACATGGATGGATCTATCTTGCTTTGTGTAAAATAGGCCAATTTGCGCAAATTGCATGAGGACCACATGCTTTGGGGGCACCGATTCATGCAAATTGGCTGATTTTACACAAAGCAAGATAGATCCATCCATGTGCTTTTCGGGTGCCCATTTGCGCCATTTCAGACGGTGCATAAATTTACACAAAGTTCCTTAGAAGGTTTTTTTTTTTCATGCACAAATCATGACCCATCTTAGAGACGGAAGTCCACAAGCTGGCTCAACTCGCACCATAGTGAGTTGGCACCAGTGCAGGGCTGGCGAAGCAGAATCCGAAGCGCTGAATTGTGAAAATCCATCAGATTTTCACACACACCCATCTGATTCAGTCTCCATGTCATTAGCCCCCCTGTGCCTTAGCTCCTTCTTTGAACTGCCTGGGACTCTTCTCATTCTCCATAAGAGTGTGGAGGCTTTTCCCAGCCAAACAAGCTGTTTACTTTCATCACAGAAGGCTGTGAATATTCTGTTGAGATGTTATTCCCTTGGCAGGTAAATTTACCAGGAATGTTCCATGGCATTACAGCCTTGGCATTCACCATTACATTCTCATTTTGGCTTGGGACACTAAAATACAGACAGGGTTCAGGGTGTTATCCCGGGGGGTGGGGGTGGGGTTCCCCTTTACTTTACTATCCGTTAGTTTACTATTGCTACTCAACATACCTAGTACCAGTGCAGCTTTGAGATTCTTCATTTTTTTAATTAGTGGCCTATTGGGCATGTTTCCAAAAGATCAGCATCTGAATTTATTAAATATATTTTGGTTTATCATTTGGTTGAAAAAATCCAGACACCACATACACACACACACCCCTACAAGAAAAGTGGCTAGGAAGCAAATGTGGCAGAGAAAAACATATTATTATTATTATTATTATTATTATTATTATTATTATTATTATTGGTGTGCACTGACCACAAGATTTCTTTTAGCAAATCAGAAAACTGCCAAATTTGGCATGGACTAATTCATGTCCGAATCTCGAATCAGAAATCCAGATCTTCTTATCTCCCATTGACTATCATTGAAAATCAACAATCAGCTATAAATTTTGTCTGTTTCTCAGAATGAAATGACATTTGCAGGCTTAGTAGTCCCTTATGAGGGGATTGTGCATGACAAATTTCAGACAAATATATGCAGGCAGGGCATTTTGTGCTGCACACCTTTACATTTTGATTATTATTTTTAAAGGGAACTGCTGAAAAATTTATCTTTCTGGGCAGAACTAGATGAAATTTGCAGCAATTGTTGCCCCTTCTGAGGGGATCATGCTTGCCAAGTCTCAGATAAATAGGTTCAGGGAGCTTTCTGCAAGAGCAGCTTTAACAGTTTGGGGGTTTCCAAAAAAAGATGTGCTTCTCCCCCCACATTTGGGGGTGGCAAGTGTTATGTAAATGACATACTGAGAAGAGGTGTGACTTGTTTTGCAGTAAATATACCTGGGCTGGGATCACATTGTAAGTCCTTGGGCAGCAAAATTCAGTCGGAAGATATTCATGATGAACCTACCAACACATTAAAATCAACCCCACTGGTTGCGGTGACCTGAGACAAGGCCTTCTCAAGAGTTGCACCAGGATTATGGAACTATTTTCCAAGGTCCATTCATTCTGCCCCACCTCTGTTGGCATTTTGATACCAACAGGGCAAACCCAAGACATTTTGCTGCTTGAAGTGAAGGACAAGATGGTACTCCCTCCATTATTCCACACAGAGAAGCCAACTGGATGGCAGCTGAATCTTTCTTTAACACAGGTGATAGAATGGTATCCTGTACCGCACCTGAGGCAGCTGCTGAGCCTAGTTTAGGGATGCCCAGGAGAGGCTGTGCTGCTTGAGGCAGTCTCCTCATTTGTCCTCATAGAGGGCTGGCCCTGAACACCTGGCAAAGGTTATTTTATATCAGAAGACTTTAAGAGGTAATCAGGTTACACTTCTGATTAATAATTCTCCGGCTGCACTGATCCACTAGCTGTGATGGTTGTGTTCCGTCTGTTCTAATTTTCCTTTGATAATTATATGGTAACTGCCTTAATGTATTGAAGTTTTTAATGACATTTTGTTAGCTGCCTTGTGGATTTTAATCAAAAGATGGAATAAAAATATTTTAGTTAAATTCAGAGATTGAGACCTAAATATATGCACAACTTGTGCATTTAGATTTGGAATAATGTGGGTCTTTCTGAAAACAATTTGCAGGAAAGGCTCAGGCTTTTTTTGAAAATTTACCCAATCTTGGACAAATTAAGCCTGGGACAGCTCCACCACCAGCAGCCCTTTTGTCTGCTATTTTCCTCCATTCTTCACCTTTCTAAACTTAACAAGCTATGGGGTGTAGGAAACGGGAAAAACACAGCTAAGACATTTAGCTAATGCCCTTTATGGCCTGGGCCTGGTTACTTGAGGAACCACCTTCTTCCAACTTTTCTCCCAGCAGTGCAGTGGTAAATTTTGAAGTGCAGGCACTCATCATGACAGCCCTATTTAAATTTATGTTTTATTGTGAATTTCAACAAAACAAATCATAAAAAGAAAAACATGAAATGCAACTACAGTAATACCTTGGATTGCAAGTAACTTGGTTTGAGAGCGTTTTGCAAGACAAGCAAATTTTTAAATATTTATTTATTTATTTTTTACTTGATATACAAGCGACGTCTTGCAATACAAGTACTGTAGTATGGCTTAAATTAAAAGTCTCTGTACAAATTTTTTTGGGGGGATTTCGTTTTGATATAAGAGTGTTTTGGATTACAAGCACGTTTCCGGAACGAATTATGCTCTCAGTCCAAGGCATGACTGTACATAGATTTGAATTTATCAAATTCAATTAATAGATGTGTGTGTGTGAGTGTGTGTGTGTGTGTGTGTGTGTGTGTATGAAAATACAGCTTTTCTGGGGGAAAAATGTTATACATAAGCTTCAACAAAGGCAGACAAAATATCCATGTATATGTCTCTATTCGTGAGTGGTGTCTGTATACCACCTGTTCAAATGCTGAAAGCGTTGTTAGGTCCTCAATCCATTGCATTATAGGAGGTGAGCTTTTATCCTTCCAGTGCTGTAATATCAGTCTTTTAGCTGTCAAAAAGGTGCGGAGAAGCCATGTATGTTGACCATGCATTAACTATCAGGAAGCAGGTAGGCATGCACATCAGTAAATATTAAAGGGTGTTCCAAAAGAAAGTTTATCCATATTAAAACCTCCTCCCAAAAAGAGGCAACTACTGGACGTTGCCAAAACATACCATTAAAAGAAACTTTGGCAGTCTTACAGCGCCAGCAGTTAGTCAGACAAATCCTTATTAAAGAGATGTTGTGGCATCGAATAAACATGAAACAAGAGTTTTTGCTGAATAAGATGTAACCTAAGACACATTGATGCTTCAGATACAGAAACTAATGTGATAATCCATTGATTAGGCAAAATAGGACATGACAGTCCCCATAGCCAAACCCCCAAGGAGAGTCCAAAAATTGAGGCAGCTGTGTTGATCCATATCAACTGGGACTGCATGTGCTTACATGAAGTAAAGAAAAATAGTAGCCTCAGCTACACTGATGTGATTAGTAGAATGCATAGTTTGGCCCTAAACTCAGAGAGAACAGAGCCCTCTGAGAGCCAGTGTGGCACAGTGGTTAAAGTCCTGGACTCGGGAGATCTGGGTTCTTGTCCCCACTCGGCCATGAAGCTCCCTGGGTGACTTTGGGGCAGTCACTAAGTCTCGCCCAACCTACCTCACAGGGTTGTTGTGAGGATAAAGTGGAGAGGGAGATTATGTAATCTGCCTTAGGTTCCTTGCGGTAAAAAAGGTGGGAAGTAAATATAATAAATAAATAAAAACAGGGGAAAAGAGGGGTGGCAGATGATGTCAACATCCCTGCTGATCAAAAATGCTGGTGCTGCATCCCTGTGAGCCCTGGCTCCACTATACAACCTACCTTCCCACACCTTGAGATCCAGTAGTAGTGCCAGGCCAGCTATTGTAAAATTACTGCTCATGATGCTGGCCAAGAACGCTTGTTCTATTATAGCCCTATGGCAGCGATGGCGAACCTTTTTGAGCCCGAGTGCCCAAACTGCAACACAAAACCAACTTATTTATTTCAAAGTGCCAACACTGCAATTAAACCTGAATACTGAGGTTTTAGTTTTAGAAAAACAACTCATACAGTTGTCCAAACTAATTAACATCTTTTGTCTTAAAAGAAAAACACAATAACAGAGCTTTCAATGATACAAACAGTTTTTTGTTGGAAAAAAAATCAACTCAAAAAATTATTATAGTACTACATTGTACACATAGCCTGAAGGGAATTTATACAAACTTTTTAAATAATTAGGCACATGTATTTTTGGATAAGGGATTCTCAACTTGTAATATGATTATATGCCAGACTGAAATTGTATGGGGCAAGCTTTCCCCAGGTCCTTTCCCTGCTTCTACAGGTGTCGGATTAGTAAAAGTAAAAGTCAACGTGTACTAGGATGAGCAAGATAAACAAGAAAACTAAACGTGCTTAACACATTTTAAACACTTTATGTCTTGGACTGCAAACACTGCATTAGGTAAAAGTTTGCATTGGGGATGCTTTTGCACAATTAATGTGATTTTTGCTATTGCATACATGCTGTTAATTTGTCAAACCTTGGCTCATACTCCGTTAGTTTGAGAGCAACACATGCAGCACTCAGGTCAACTGTTAGGGCTTTACATCCAAGCCATGCTCTGTGCATCATTCTTCAAAATCTTTTAAATGTGATAACAATGTAGAAAAGAATTCTGTAACAGGAATTCTAGAATAAAACCATTCTGTTCTACACTGTGAGAAAGAACAAAATCATTAGTGTTTTGCAGAAGGGGACAGTCTTTTCGTGATCTGGTGACCAATGGCTCGAGTGCCCACAGAGAGGTCCCTGCGTGCCAGCTGTGGCACCCATGCCATAGGTCCACCATCACTGCCCTATGGTGTACTGTAGTGGCTAAGAGACTGAACAGTGAATCAGGTAGTCTGCTATAGATTAGCTTTTGACTGCTTAATGTGCCAGTTAAAAGTCACAATAACTGCTTAGTACAGGTGCTTGAATAAATATTTCATTGTTAATTATATTATTGTTATGTTGTTAATTATATGTGTCCCTGCTCTGAGAATATTTTACGGAAAAACAGGTTTTAAATAAAATAAAGCTTTTAACTTTCTAGCTTTCTCTGGTAAAACCTCTGAGCATGCTCAAATCTTCCATGGCAGTCAGGAAATCTGGGAACTATAGTTTTTTTATCATCATTGTGGTAAATGAGTCGGGGGGGGGGATATAAAACTACACTCACCAGACATGTCAAAGCAGGCTCTGAAGATGCTCAGAAGCCTTAACTACAGCGTGAAGAGAACAGCTTTAGAAAACCATCAGCTTAACTCTGGGAACTGGTCAATGAGCCAGGGAGATTATAAAAATGACAAATCCTACATTCACATTAGCTTAGAAGAGCCATTGGCTTTGGCCTTGGTTGCCATTTTTCTTTCCCACAATTTAGTATGATTGTTGAGAAAGTATGGGAAAGTGGCTTATGCTGGCTCTGCTTGTCTGAGCGTGGAAAGCTAAGCAGGGTCAAGCCTGGTTATTACTTGGATGAGAGACCCCTCCCCTCCTCTAGTTTCCTGCATTGAGCAGGGGGTTGGACTCGATAGCCTGGTAGGCTCCTTCCAACTCTATGATCTATGAAATCTATGAAAGGGGAGGAAAGAGGGGAACTAGCAATTGAAAGGGTTGAAGCAACTTTATGAGCTGATTCAACTTTCAGATATGGTTGGGCTTGACTCACAATGGCCTGAATGTGCCATTTATGGCATTCTTCTCCATCTTCACTGAAAACTAGATTCAAAAAAACATTTAGCAATATATTGTAGAGGTCATATTGGGATTCGTGTGTGTGTGTGTGTGTGTGTGTGTGTGTGTGTTTCAAAGTGTTGTGCTTTGAGTTCAAGCCTGCTCCTTTTAAGTTATCTTTTTAAAGTTTTTAACAACATAATTTTGTTTGGCTTTTACTTTTGGAACTACATACCATCCTACTTGTCTGCAAAAGTTTGATCCGAAAGGCCAAACATTAAAATTTAGATTTGTAGTCTGTTTAATACTATGGATTACTACAAATTAAACACTTCTAGCCAAGCAATTAAAACCCCAGCAGAATAACAAGGTTTCTTTGGGGAAGCAAGTATCCAATAGGAAAAGAAATGCTACCACCTTCTTCCATGCTACTACATTACATTTATCACTCAAAAAGCAACTAAGCTATTCTGTTTTACGCATCTTCTGGGAGAGCTTTGTTAGGAAAGCTTCCAACCGTACAGCCAAACCATGCAGAAGGAGTTTGACTGAATGGTTGAAAGGTGGGCAATTTAGCTGACAAACACCTTTTCAACTCAACTAACAGGCCAAAATGAATGTTACTGTGTCAGGTGCACCTCTGGTCAGATGATTGAAAGGGAGGTATTAACTGAAGGGTCAGCCGTGTGGTTTCCTTGACACCTGATTGTTCTGAATGTGATCTGATTTCTTTTAATTAACTATGTACTTGGAAAGACTGTGATCCCACTTGAGCATTACTGTCTATTCTGGTCTGTACTTTTCTGGCCAAAGGATATATAATTGAAATTTCCCTGTTGAAAGGATAATCCGGGAGGGGGGCTCATAGTTCGTTAACTACCCTTGCAAAAACTGCTGCCACACTTTTTCCTTAAAAATAAAAACAAAAATGTTTTTATTAAGCCTGGTCAATAAAAAAAACATACATCAGCCTAACCTACCTCACAGGGTTGTTGTGAGGATAAAATGGAGAGAAGGAGGAGGATTATGTAAGCCACCTTCAGTTCCTTGCAGGAAAAAAGGCGGGGTATAAATAAAATAAATAAAATAAAATAAAATTTAAAAAATAAGTTAAATATTATTCTCTGAATTAAAGGACATGTCTACAAAATGATAGGGTTCATTGTACAATAAAAAAAGAACAGATTTCAATATACAGTGCACGTGTTAATTAAATGTACAAATAAACATGGACTTGCACCTGCTGGCCCCAGCACCCACATACTGAATGTCTCGTTTATACAGTAGCCTAAGTACATACACCTAAATGCAAGTAGACTCCCTATGTAATCTGCACAATTGAAGAGTAGAGATTGGAGGCTAGATATTGTGTATTCGTGAACATACATAGGCTTCTGTACAAACAGGACTTTGAATATACGGGTGTCAAAAGGCTGGACGGTAGATGCCAGCCCAATTTCCTCCCCCTCCTCACTTTCATTTGTACATTAAATGCATGTCTGTTATCTTGCATAATTTTTAGAAGTTCTTAGAGTCATCTGAGGTGCTAATCAAGAAATCTAGTGAGCCATCAGGCTGCTGGCAATGGCTATTGATCTTTTCGAGTGACACTGTATAATTCCTACAGTGTGTGTGTGTGTGTGTGTGTGTATACGTATGTCCTATTCATTCATCAAAGAAAAAATATTAATACAAGTTAAGATATCCATGAATTACACAGATATATCCTCATTTAACATTTTGTTCCATTGATACCTTATAATGTTTTACTAGCAGGTAAAGCTCCACTAGTTCTCCAGACAATACCATTCCTATTGCCCATGTCAAAAGACCATAGGATTAAATTAGTCTGTTCAGCCTTAATTTGAAGATACTGGATTGCTTTGCACAAAGTGCTTAATCTCTTTGTTTCTGAAGCAATCACACTGCAGATTCAATAAGCATTTGAAGCATGATACTCACTTCCACAGGGTCTGTTTCACTACAGGGGGGTTGGCCTTTTCAGTGATCCCCAGAAGAAAGCAGGCTAACACTAACAATGCCTGCACAGATACTACTACTGCAGAACTTTCTTGTTGTAACTTAATAAAGTTTCTGTGGCCCCAACTTCTCATACTTTGCCTCTATTTCTGGATCCGGTTGCAAATTGTGTCCCCTTGTCCTATGTTTTTCTCACCGTTGCATAAGAACAGGTTGCTTACCTGTAACTGTGGTTCTTCAAGTGGTCATCTGTGCATTCACACATATGGGGCTCTGCGCATGCGCTGAGGCCTGTTCAGGAAACATTTAAAGCCCTACATCAGTGATGGCGAACCTTTTTGAGCCTGAGTGCCCAAAGTGCAACACAAAACCAACTTATTTATTTCAAAGTGCCAACACTGCAATTAAACCTGAATACCGAGGTTTTAATTTTAGAAAAACAACTCATACAGTTGTCCGAACTAATTAACATATTTTGTCTTAAAAGAAAAACATAATAACAGAGCTTTCAATGATAACAGTTTTTTGTTGGAAAAAAATCAACTCAAAAAATTATTATAGTACTACATTGTACACATAGCCTGAAGGGAATTTATACAAACTTTTTAAATAATTAGGCACATGTATTTTTGGATAAGGGATTCTCAACTTGTAATATGATTATATGCCAGACTGAAATTGTATGGGGCAAGCTTTACCCCAGGTCCTTTCCCCGATTTTACAGGTGTCAGATTAGTAAAAGTAAAAGTCAACCTGTATTAGGATGAGCAAGATAAACAAGAAAACTAAACGTGCTTAACACTTTTTAAACACTTTATGTCTTGGACTGCAAACACTGCATTAGGTAAAAGTTTGCATTGGGCATGCTTTTGCACAATTAATGTGATTTTTGCTATTGCATGCATGCTGATAATTTGTCAAACCTTGGCTCATACTCCCGTTAGTTTGAGAGCAACACATGCAGCACTCAGGTCAACTGTTAGGGCTTTACATCCAAGCCATGCTCTGTGCACATTCTTCAAAATCTTTTAAATGTGATAACAATGTAGAAAAGAATTCTGTAACAGGAATTCTAGAATAAAATCATTCTGTTCCACACTGTGAGAAAGAACAAGATCATTAGTGTTTTGCAGAAGGGAACAGTCTTTTTGCGATCTGGTGACCAATGGCTCGAGTGCCCACAGGGAGGTCCCTGCGTGCCAGCTGTGGCACCCGTGCCATAGGTTCGCCATCACTGCCCTACATGGTTTGGGTCCAGGCTACCTATGGGATCGCCTTCTCCCGTACAATCCACCCCACACACTTAGGTCCTCTGGGAAGAATCTGCTTCTGTCAGACAAAACTAGGCTGACAAGCATTACCCAGAGGACCTTCTCTTCTGCTGCTCCCA
This sequence comes from Shinisaurus crocodilurus, assembly GCA_021292165.1. NCBI lineage: Eukaryota > Metazoa > Chordata > Lepidosauria > Squamata > Shinisauridae > Shinisaurus > Shinisaurus crocodilurus. The sequence continues at coordinate 228,315,593 of CM037879.1, forward strand.
GATTATGGAATGGCCTGCCGGAGGAGATTCGTCAACTTGTCAGTCTTTTGGAATTTAAAAAAGCCGTAAAGACTGAACTCTTCCAGCAGGCCTATCCGGCGGAATTTTAGGATGTTTTAAAGATGTTTTAAAGATGTTTTTAAGATGTTTTAAGATGTTTTTAGGATGTTTTAAGATGTTTTAATAGTATGTATTGTGTTGTTTTAGTTTATGTATTTTATATTTTCTGTTGTTCCCCGCCTCAATCTAGATGGAGAGGCAGGTAATAAATAAATAATAATAATAATAATAATTATTATTATTATTATTATTATTATTATTATTATTGTGGAGAAAGCCCAAAACTCAGTACACACACGCACACACATTTTCCCCAAAGGAGGGGGCACGGGGAGGAGGGATGAGGTCACCAGGGAGTAGCCGGACAAGTCATCAGCCTCAACAAAGGAAGACCTCGGCAGAGATCTACAAACGTCTAGGAAGGGCCATCAAGGACCATCAGCAAGCGGGGCAGCCTCGAAGAGCTGCAAAGGTTTTTCTACGTCATCTTCTTTCCCGGGCAGGAATAAGCCCACCTAAACGAAGGGGCAGGCATAAGCCCCCACCTGACCTAGGGGGCGGGGGGAGAGCGGGGAATCTGGGGTAGAAAACCCCTCTCCCGTTCCGGTTGGGGTTGTTGGGAACCACGGGGCCAGATCCTCCTAAGCAACAGCCGCCCAGGCACACCGTTCTCCGCTAAGAAGCGCCGATCGGGAGCTGGGCTGAAACTGACTAGACGTATTGTCTCTGATGTAAGGAGAGTGACCTGAATGTAACCTGCTAGCCACGGAGCCCGCTCATTGGGTAAGACGCGGGTCAGCTAAGGTTGTGTTGACTGTAAACGTGTTCTTAGAAGATTGCTAGTTCCGATTTGATTGCTGTATAAACAAATAAAAGCCTTATTTGGGCATACAAAGACTGGTGGCTTTTCCTCTTGTACTCGAGAGCCGATACGAGCCTTAGCGCTGTGCCAGTTAACCCTAGAGTTGCCGAACTCATGCAAAAGATCCGGTTGCTGATCCTTCACATGGTGGCAGGCGACGGGACAATTGGAAACCACAGTTGGCAGTCGGAACTAACAGGACTTCGGGCAGGCTAGTAGGTTGCTGTGGAGCGCTCAGAGCAAGGAAAAATGAATAGTCTGAGCCAAGAGCAGGTAGAGCTAGTGAGCAGCCCAGAAACCCCAACCCAGACCTCCACAATGGAGTGGGTGGTGCGGCCAAAGACGGCAAGGCAGGAAGGGGGGGAAGCCCCCTCACCGTTGTTAGAAGGGCAGAGACCCAAGCAGTGGGGTAGCCCCAGCCTTACCAGTAGCGGCCGGAGAAGCGAGATAAGGGACCCAGAGGCGGAAGAAGACCTCGGCAGAAGGGTTACTGGCGGAGCCATGGGGGGAGGAGGGTTGGATGCCCTCTTTCCCCAACTCAATTGGCAACAAGCCAAAGAGTTGATGCAGCATCAACAAGAGATGCTACAGATGCAGCTGGAGTTGGCCAGGCTGACCAGGGGCACCGGACAAGGGGGAACCCCTGCACCCCAGGGTGGGGGCACCACAACCCCCAAATGGGACAGGAAGCAATTCCCCACCTACCAGTCGGGACAGGATGTACTGATCTTTTTCACCCTGTTCGAGGCTGCCTGCCTAGAGCAGAAGGTGCCGGACAACTTAAGGATGTCTGCCCTGAAGACTCAGGTCAGCGGGGAACTGGCTGATCTCCTGAGTATCCACACCCAAACTGCTCCCTTGGACTATAGGGCATTCAAAGAAGCGGTGAGAGAGAAGTTTGCCCTCACCGCTGAGCATTGTCGCCGTAAATTTCGTTACGGGCAGCCTACCCCAGGGGACACGTATGCCTCCTGGATGGCGCACCTGGGGCAGGTGTGGGACGCATAGATCGGGGCCACCGAGAAGACCACTTTGGCGGAGGTGCGGGAGCTCATGATCCAGGAACAATTTTGTGCCACTATCCCTGAGGACCTAGCTACGGCGGTGAGGGATCGGGACCCCCCAAACTGTAGGGAAATGGGCAAGTTGGCCGACCAAATGAGACTGTATCGGCAGCCCAAAGGACCCAAGGGGGGTAACCTCAGTCATGGTGAGGCCAAAAGAAGTGTGGAGAAGGGCAATCCCAAACCTCGAGAGGGAGCCCTAGGCAAGCCCAAAGAGAACCCCGGCACCAGTAGATGTTTCTATTGTAAAGAACCGGGGCACCTCAAGAGGAGCTGCCCCAAACTAATCGCAAAGAACCGCCACGCCAAGACATCGCCAGGCAAGGTGGGGAGCATGCTTGCTCCTGAGCCCCGCGAACCGGAGGAGCACGAGGAGGATCAGCAGTCCAGCTCGTCCCTCGAGAGAGACGGTGAAGATGCGGCGCGGTCCCTGAGAAGCGGAGGACAACATTCGCTGGGGGCCATCTCGCAGGCATCATTGATGCGCATTGCCTCACCGGAGCAGCTGCGGTGGAGCCAAGACAAATTCTGTGAGTCCATCTCTGTAAACAATGTTTCCCAGGTGGGGTATAGAGACACTGGGGCGGACATAACTGCTTTACCCCAGAGTAAGGTAAAGAAGAGACAGTTGCTAAAGGGGCGCACCTGTGCCATAAAGCCCTATAACTCTCCCAACATAGCCGTTCCCCTCGCCCGGGTCTGGGTCAAGTACAGGGGGTGGGAAGGGGAGATGGACGTTATAGTGCATGGCCAACAAGAATGGGGAATCATCATTGGGAACGACGTGGCGTTCCAGGCTGCCCAGGTCAAGGTGGGAATGGTGACCCGGCGTCAGGCCAAACAAGCCCCTGCCCTGCAGCCTCCCAGGTCCCCGGGCCCGCCTCCCGGTCGCGGTAAAGCGACCCCGGCAGAGGCAGCCAGCCGTTCCCCACCGCTCCCCACGGTTGAGGGGAGGGAAGAAGACCCCGGGGGGTTCGCGCCAATAGCCCGTGATTTTGAGACTCAGAAGGCGTTTCAAGAAGAGCAGCAAAGTGACCCATCCCTCCAGGGATGTCGAGATCAGGCCAGTCAAGGGCCCGGGGTAGGGGACCAGTCAGAACACTTTTTGTGGGAGGCAGGAGCCCTCTACAGAGAATTTTGTCCAAAGACTGAACCGGGTCCCCAACCAAAGAAAAGACAATTAGTTGTGCCTGCAAGGTACCGCCAGGCTGTACTACAGCTGGCCCACGATGTAGTGTGGGGAGGGCACTTAGGACAGAAACGGACCTTGGTTAGAGTGACAGAGGGGTTTTACTGGCCCATGGTGGCAAATGAGGTGCAAGAATATTGCCGGTCCTGCGATGTCTGCCAGCAAGTGGGGCATAACCGAGACCATCCGAAAGCCCCCCTGCAACCCCTACCCATTGTAGACATCCCCTTTGAAAGGATAGGGATAGATATCGTGAGACCCTTGAATCCCCCCACCAAGACGGGGAAAAAGTTTATATTGACTGTAGTTGACTTTGCCACCCGTTATGCAGAGGCTTTTGCTTTAGCCTCAATCTCCGCCACCAGCCTGGCTAAGACTCTCCTCTCTCTTTTCGCCCGCCTAAGAATGCCCCACACGGTGGTTTCGGACTGCGGCACGGGCTTCGTGTCCAAACTGTTCAAAAAAATGTGAGAACTGAGGGGTGTGGAGCACCTGACTTCGGTGCCATATCACCACGAGACCAATGGGTTGGTAGAGCGTTTCAACCAGACTCTTGAAAAGATGATCAGGGCATATGCGGCAAAGCACCCTGAGACTTGGGATCAAGCCCTCCCCTACTTGTTGTTTGCCTACCAAGACTCCCCCCAAGAAAGCCTGAGATTCTCCCCCAACGAACTGATGTTTGGGAGGGAGCTCCGGGGACCTTTGGCTCTGTTGCGGGCGGAATGGGAGGGGGTTGCCGCAGAAGCCTCCGTGCCTGTGCATACGTTCATGCAACACCTCCAGACTGTCCTTCGAGAGGTGAGGGAGACGGCGCAGCAGCATCTCGAGACAGCACAGCAGCGGCAGAGCGCGTGGTACAACCGGACGGCTGTGCCACGGACTTTTGAAGTGGGGGACCAGGTGTTGGTACTGCGCCCCCAAAAGACAGACAAATTGTGCTTGAAGTGGGAGGGCCCAGAGACCGTCATTAGAAGGTCGGGGGAGGTGAATTATCAAGTGGCTTTCCCGGGGCAGCCGGGGAGGCAGAAAGTTTTCCATGTAAATATGCTGAAACTGTATGTAGAACGCGTAACGAAGGTGGGGGGAGTACAAGAGTGTGTAGAACCGAGAGACCCTGATGGGGGGTTGTTGGCCGAGTGGGGGGAAGGGGGAGGAATGGAGGAGATCAAACTGTCCCCCTCTCTGTCCGAACAGCAGCGGCAACAGATCACCCAGGTCTTAGAAGATTTTCAGCCCATGTTCTCAGACCGTCCGGGATGCACCACACTCACACAACACACCATTGACACAGGGGATAGCCCCCCCATACAATCCCTACCCTACCGGGCAGTGGGGCCCCATGCCCAAGTCGTAGCCGAAGAAGTCCAAGCCATGCTGGACTTGAGAGTCATTGTGCCCAGCTCGAGCCCCTGGTCCTCCCCGATCGTGTTAGTAGCCAAAAAAGATGGGGGTGTCCAGTTCTGTGTAAACTACCAGAAAATAAACAAGGTGACCGTCCCGGACCCCTACCCCATTCCCAACATAGATGTGCTGCTAGAGAGGCTTGGGGGGGCCAAGTACATCACCACCCTAGATCTGACAAAAGAGTATTGGCAGGTTCCGCTCGATTCGGATGCTGCCTTAAAGTCTGCTTTTGTGACCCACCTGGGGTTGTTCCAATTCACCACCCTCCCGTTTGGGGTCTGCAATGGTCCGGCTACCTTCCAGAGGTTGGTAAACGGAATGCTAAATAGGCTGAGGGAGTTCGCCTGCGCGTATCTAGACGACATCGCCATTTTTAGTTCCACCTGAGAGCAGCATTTGCAACATGTCCGCCAGGTGTTTCAAAAGATTCAAGATGCTGGGTTGACAGTAAAGGCGAAGAAATGCCAGGTGGGGAGGGGGGAGGTGGAGTATCTGAGACACAAGGTAGGGGGAGGTAGTGTCAAGCCCCTAGAAGCCAAAATAAAATCAGTGCGCACCTGGCCCCAACCCCAGACGAAAAAGCAGGTCCAAGCTTTTTTAGGGCTGGCTGGATATTATCGTAAGTTCGTGCCCATTTTAGCCAGCTAGCCGCCCCCCTAACCGACTTGTGCAAGAAGCGGCAACCCGTTAAAGTCCGATGGTCAGCCGCTTGCCAAGCAGCGTTTGAAGGACTAAAAGCCTGCCTGATGGCAGCCCCTGTGCTGCAAGCCCCAGACTTTGAAGCCCCTTTTGTTCTGCAGACAGATGCCTCAGAAGCAGAGATGGGAGCCGTCTTGCTGCAAGAACGGCCAGAGCAGGGGCTGTGCCCGGTCGCCTTTTTAAGTAAAAAACTGTTGCCTCGAGAGCGGAACTTGGCCACTGTCGAGAAAGAGTGCCTAGCAATAGTGTAGGCAGTGACCAAGCTTCGCCCCTATCTGTGGGGCCGCCGGTTCCGACTGCAGACCGACCATTCCCCCTTGTGCTAGCTAGATAGGGTGAAGGGGTCCAACCAAAAGCTATTGCGGTAGAGTTTAGCCCTGCAAGATTTCGATTTTTCAGTAAAACACATCAAGGGTAAGGACAACATCGTGGCAGATAGGTTGTCCCAGGCTTTCTCAATAAGAGACAGTTAGATAGGGATTGGGGTGGTGGACCCCAATGCCATCTTTCCCCAAATGGGGGTGTGTGGAGAAAGCCCAAAACTCAGTACACACACGCACACACATTTTCCCCAAAGGAGGGGGCACGGGGAGGAGGGATGAGGTCACCAGGGAGTAGCCAGACAAGTCATCAGCCCCAACAAAGGAAGACCTCGGCAGAGATCCACAAACGTCCAGGAAGGGCCATCAAGGACCATCAGCAAGCGGGGCAGCCTCGAAGAGCTGCAAAGGTTTCCCTACGTCATCTTCTTTCCCGGGCAGGAATAAGCCCACCTAAACGAAGGGGCAGGCATAAGCCCCCACCTGACCTAGGGGGCGGGGGGAGAGCGGGGAATCCGGGGTAGAAAACCCCTCTCCCGTTCCGGTTGGGGTTGTTGGGAACCACGGGGCCAGATCCTCCTAAGCAACAGCCGCCCAGGCACACCGTTCTCCGCTAAGAAGCGCCAATCGAGAGCTAGGCTGAAACTGACTAGACGTATTGTCTCTGATGTAAAGAGAGTGACCTGAATGTAACCTGCTAGCCACAGAGCCCGCTCATTGAGTAAGACGCGGGTCAGCTAAAGTTGTGTTGACTGTAAACGTGTTCTTAGAAGACTGCTAGTTCCGATTTGATTGCTGTATAAACAAATAAAAGCCTTATTTGAGCATACAAAGACTGGTGGCTTTTCCTCTTGTACTCGAGAGCCGATACGAGCCTTAGCGCTGTGCCAGTTAACCCTAGAGTTGCCGAACTCACGCAAAAGATCCGGTTGCTGATCCTTCACAATTATTATCTAAAGCTGAGGCATTTTAGGCGGGAACCCATCCCCCACCGTCCTACTGTGCATGCTCCAGTGCATTCCCGCCTATCCCCTCAGTTCCCTGAGACCACCTATTGTGGCCTTGGGACTGAGAGGATTTTCGGTACCAAAAAAACATCGATATGGAAACTCGACCTCGGTACCGATGTGGAAAAAAGAACTGCTTCAGGTAGCCCCATCGACATCGACAGTGACACCGAAGTGGGGACGGTGGGTGGGTTGTGTGAATGCACATATGACCACTCGAGGAACCACAGTTACAGGTAAGCAACCTATTCTTCTTCGTGGTTTCTGTGCATCACACATATGGGTGATTTAACAAGCTGGCTTACTGGTGGTTTCCCTAGTTCGATATGGAAGACAGCACGGCCCTGCCATATGCACAATCAGAACGAGCCTGGACATCCAAGCGGCAGTGTTGAATGAACGTCAACGGCGAAGAAGACCAGGTCACAGCTTTACAGAGTTCTGGTAGAGGGACTCCCTTGCTGAAGGCAGCCGAGGTTGCTACGCCATGGGTTGAATGTGCCCCCACTGTGTCGTGAAGCTGCAGACCGTTGAGCTCGTATGCAAGTTTAATGGTCTGGACAATCCAATTGGCAAACCTCTGAGATGAGACCGGTAGACCCACCTACCAGTGCCCATAACAGAGGAAAAGCTGTTGGGATCGACGGATGGACTCTGTCCTGGCTCTATAGAAAGCGAGCGCTCTCCTGACATCAAGTATGTGGAGCGTCCTCTCTATCGGCATCGAGGGGGATGGAAAGAAAGCTGGAAGAACGACGTCTTGGCTCAAGTGAAACTCTGAGACCACCTTCGGCAGGAAGGCGACGTCGGGTTGATTGAAGCACCACCTTATCTTGATGGGAAATAAGATAAGGGGCGTTGATACAGAGTCAGAGAGCACAGAGTTCACTTGAGCGCCGAGCCGAAGTAATCGCTACAAGAAAGGCCCCTTTCCATGTCAGGAGGTGAAGGTCTATTGTGGCCAGAGGCTCAGATGGAGCAGAAGTGAGTGCCTTGAGAACCACCAACAGGCTCCAAGAGTCCAGATTGAAGGGAAAAGGTTGCAGACAGAGACCCTTTAGAAATTGCCGAACCAGTTCTAAATGGATGATAGAAAACAGTCCAGCCCGTGATGGAAGGGCGGTACGCTGAGATGGCAGTGAGTCTGTGCTGACATTCATGTACCCTCTCATGGAACACTTTAGTTCCTTCTACCATCATTACAGCTATTGTTTGGTATAAGCAGATGTCCTTTATGTTACTTATATAAAAATTATGTGTAGTATAAGTTGACTGTATTAATGCAAAAGTGAAAGGAAGGCTAGATAGATACATATATCAGTGTACAGAAATATAGAATTTCACTAGTGTTGGATCAGGAAGAAGTAAATATTTGTGTAGCAATCATGTATGAGATAATTTCTTACGCATTGCATCTAAAATAATGCTATCAGTTCTGATCTAATGATAATCGCAGGGAGAGATTAACCATTAAAAATGGAGGAAACCAGTTAAGTAATAATGAGTAGCTGGAGGAAAAATATTCTGTGAAAAGATTAGAAGAGCTAAATGTCTACAGCTGTGCTAAGATGGACATGCAGAGTTTGCTAATGCCTAAAGGGCAAGGCATGGAGCAAATAGATGAAATTAATGATAATTTATGTAGAAACATTGTTGTCAGAGAGAGGAGATCTACTGTACTGCAAAACAATTTTTGGCTGGAAGCCTTTTAAAACCAACACTGAACAAGCCCTGGAGAATAGAATGCATCGGACAGTCTTGCCCTTACTAGCATAATAGAATATGAAATCCCTTGGGCTTGCACATCTTGGAGAGCTTTGGTAAAACTGAAGCAGAGGTAGGGCAGCAACCCTAAAGAAATGAAAAGAGCAATCAAACAATAAAATGTACATGTCATATGTTCATTTAGAAAGCACAAATAAGAGCACAGATGACTTTCCTATAATCCAAATAAAAATGGATAATCTAATTTTGTTTATATATACATACATATAATATACATATAATTTTTTATATATCCACAGCAATTAATACTTATGAAATGCATATATATGGACATACAACTTACTAGCAATTATACATAGGCTTCAACAAAAGCGGACCAGATATCCAAATAAGTATCCATTTGGAGGTGGTGTCTATATGCCACCCATTCAAATGTTGAAAGCGTTATAAGGTCCTCAATCCATTGCATTATAGGAGGTGAGCGTTTATCCCTCCAATGTCGTAATATCAGTCTTTTACCTGTCAAGAGGGTGCAGAGAATCTACTTACACTGACCATTTGTTAATTTCCATGAAGCAGGTAAATAATTTAAAAGAGCATGTACATCAGTGAATATTAAAGACTGTTCTGGTACAAGATTATCTATAAAATAATCTCCTCCTAAAAAGAAATAACTATTGGACATTGCCAAAATATATGTTTAAAAGAAGCATTAGCAGCATTGCACCACCAGCAATTAACTGAATTAGAAAATCCCTTATTAAAGAGATGCTGCAGTGTCCAATAGATATGAACCAAAAGTTTTTGTTGAACAAGATGCAGCCTGAGATCCATAAACTCGATAGGCATAGATGCCAAAGTGGTGATCCACTGATTAGGCAGAATGGGACAATCCAATTCCCTATTCCATTCCTGCTTAAAACCCTGTATATCATATTTATTCACCAATAATAAGTATTTATAGACATGGATCATGGGTTGCCTAGCCTGATCAGCCTCAAGAAGCGCTTCCAATAATGACAGACACTCTGATGTTGTCAAAGTCGCCGGGCCAAACCTAGATACTAACGAATGCTGCAATTGCAAGTATTGCCATTCAGCCATAGCTGCCAAGTCATATTTGGCATGCAAGATAGAAAATGAGAAAAAATCATTATCGGCACCCACCAGTTGATCCAAAGTAAAAATCGCCTTATCTGTCCATGTCCACCCCAAAAACATTTTCTTACCAATGTTTATATCTGAATTGCCCCATAAAGTCAATTTAGCATGAGAAAATAGATCAAAGTGTATGGTAATTGACGTGACATTATATGCCACACATCTCTAACTGTAGAAACTGTGGGGAGAACCCTATGCATTCTTGTATGTCTAGAGCCTAATGCCATCCATTTAGAGAGAGGAACCAGGCAAGATGATTCCAAAACTGACCAAGGCGGAAGAACAACTGCCCATCCCACTCTGTTGGAGACTGGTGGCTAAAATATCTTTTTGGGGGAGTCCTTTAAACCACCTTGGAGATGATTGTGAACTCCAATATCTCTTTTAAGAGAGTGGCATTTGCTTACCTCACCCTAGAGAAGATTGCCAACTAAAATTCCCTTTGCTGGAAGATGGATTTGCTGCGGGCATATCTACAAAAGTATCTCTCTTTGGGAGTGCCCATGTAACTGGAATGAGCTTGCACTTCTGTCTGTGGGCAGCAGTGATAGAGAGCAGTAGGTAGCAAAGAGTCAATTTTGCATGATGAAAAATAACAATACATGTACAGGAATCTCTACTAGAGGCCCGGAAAAATGGAATGTGCTCGTAGATGCATCTACGGCTGACAGTGCTGAAGAACAGTAGGTGTCAAAAGTGTCACTTTGAGTGACACCCAGGTAATAGTGCAGGCAGTGGTGGGAGTAGTGGAGGAGGAGGTGGAGGCAGGCAGACAGAGGAGGCAGGAATGGGTGCCAGATGTAAGTATGACTTAGACCTCTGTGAGGTGCCACAGGGATGCTCACTAAGCCCCGCTACTTTATGCTGGCACTAAGCTAAGAGGCAGAGAGTGGTGGGCGGGCAGGCAGGCAGACGCCTATCTGAACTAAGACACACCGTTGCCAGATAGGCTCAGTCCCCGCACCCCAATTAGTGTGCCGGAGTACTGTGCTAAAGCAGCAAGAGGAGTTTTGGACCGAGGTGAGCGGTGTGACAAGGGAAGACCAGGGAAAAGAACGTTTCCTTGAAAAACTGGTCAAACAGATCATTGTTTGGGAAGGACAGAAAATAGACTGCATATATTTGTAATATTAGCACTCACACATAACCTTTTGATTAAAAATTCAGTAAAATGTAGCAGTCATATACAAAATTGTAAGTCAAATGTCCACACGTCAACCACCACTTTGATTGCTTTGAGAAAACTGTTCACTTTGGTCCAAGCTACATGAATGGAGCGCTATGGCTACCTTCTTCATTGTTGGGCCTGGGTCCTTATCTCATTTTCAACCCCCCCACACCTGTTTCTATTTCTGGGATGGGAAGCAGGGAGCATGTTATTCTATCCAGCCATAATCAGAGATGCTTACCAACTACTTTTAGGCCTGACCTGATAGTGGCCACATAGTAGGCCATGTGTCTAGTATGTTGCTTTTATACACCATGAAGGGCAAGGGTCCAACACACAAGTGGATCCTCACCTCTCTTATCAACATTCTCGGGCTGTACATAGGTATGCTTGAGAGCCATGATTTGTGTAGGATTCTCAGCTGTACATACAGCACATATTTGCATAGTGACGATATAGTCTCTATCATAGACAGTCTAGCTCTGGCCCATGAACGATCTAACTGGAGGTTGGCCTTTCACAAAGGTTCCATGGACTTTGAAGAAGCCCAAGTGCAAGGTGAAAGGGAGAAACGTGCTAAGCGAAAAGCACGTCAAATGGATCCTTTACAGGACCATCTTCCATCTGGTAACCTGTGTCCTCACTGTGGGAAGCTGTGTGGATCTAGAATTGGCCTCCACAGTCACTTACGGACCCATTGCTAGAGTCTACACAATTTTCTTTAGAATTTCCTCCTTTTAAAATCTCCTTTTTGTAAATTTTTATCCTGGAAGACAACTCGGTCTTACTCGGTCACGAGTGATCGCATGATGATGATGATGATGATGATGATGATGATGATGATGATGATGCATACCTAGACTGCCATGATCCCATGCCCCCCCACCCACACCTTCACTGTTCTCTGTATGCACATTGGATTGTCTGAATAGTGCAGCTTTGAATTTGACTTGTGGCACACTTGCCAAAATATTTGGCCAGGGTTATATTTTAAAAGATAGGGATGTATAGGATGGACCATTATCTCTCACAACCGTCTCTTGCTTTCCACTGTCTTTGACACTGTCTTCCTCCTATGCTCCCCCATATACCCTGAAATGGTTGATATGGATTAACATAGCAAAATCCTAGCACTCGGTTTTGTAATTAAGTGATGGAATAAAGTGTTAGCACACTCAAAGGAATAGCCTCAAACAAATGATAGACATATATTGAATAGTTGTTACATTACACTCCCTCGGAGAACTACTTTAATGGGATATTAATATGTCAGCCACTGGAAGCTCTCAGACAGGTAGAGAATGGCAGATCTTCAGGGCATGCTGTGTCATCCCTGAATGGAAGCATGCAGTCATTTGGGCTTTGCTCATGTTCATACAAAACAGCTGTAACTGAAATCATTGAATGAGTACGGTAAGCAGTAAGCAGACTGTAAAAATAATGAATGACACACACATGCATAATGCCTCGCATCTCAGAGTCTTTTCTATTACGTTTGGTGTGGACAGAAATTTACTGAAGCTCGTTGGTCAGACAGACATGATTAATGTTACAAAAGTAAACTTGCCATTATCCCCTTTACTAGGGGTTGGGTATACTCAGCTATCCATAAACCTTAGATCACAATCCTGTGCTTTCCACTCAGAAGTAAGACCTGTTGTGTTCAACAGGCCTTACTCCTTGGTAAGGATTCCAGCCTAAGACTGCGATCCTATGCACTCTTATCTTGGAGTGAATTCTATTGAATACAGTGGAACTTACTTCTAAGAGTACATATATAGGATTGCACTGCAAATTCCATGCAAAAGAACCCTAAATTCTGTATAAATCTACATACATTTTTTTTAGTTCGGTTGATTTTTATGATGGTATTTGGGTTTTTGAAAGCTTTAGGAATGCTGAGGGTCAAGAAAGATTGGAGAGAGGGTGCTCCTAGGACAGGAGTGGGCAACTCCAGACATTGTTGGACTGCAACTCCCATCATCCCTCATCCTTGGCTATGCTGGCAAGGTCTGATGGGAGTTGCAGTCCAACAACATCATTAGGAGTTTGGGGGCAAAGTCTATTTCTTGGTAACATCTGAACCTGGGAACCTCACATTTAGATTACAGTCATGTGTTTTATGTGGGGCTACCCTCGTGCTTGGTCCAGAAGCTGTGGGTGGTGCAGAATGCGGAAGCCAGGATGCTGAATGGAGTGCCTGGCCATGCACATTGTACACAGGTGTTAAGGCTACCAAGCCAAGTGCAAGATCTTGCTGTTGACATATAAAGCCATGGACAGCTTGGTTACTTGGCAGATTGCCTTCCCAAATACAGACCTGTGCGAGGATTAAGATCAACAGAGGAGGCCTTGCTGGTTGTACCACGGCCTGCAGATTGCCATCTCGCAGCAACCAGGAAGTGGTCCTTCTCCATGGTGGCACCCAATTTATGGAATGATCTCCCCACTGGTATTCAGGAAGCACCAACTGTATCATGCTTTTAGCATCACTTAAAGGCCCATTTCTTTACCCAGACCTTCACTGAGTGAATGTGTTGCTCAGTATTTGTTTGTTTGTAATTATGGTGTTGTTTTAATTGATTTTAATGTTTTTATTACTGTTTTATATAAATGTTTTAGCAATTTTTATGTATTTTATATTTTAAGGTATATTGTATTTTGTGAACCTCTTAGATATATTTTTAAATATGTTCAGCTGTATGTAAATCTATTAAATAAATAATAAATAAATAAAACATCTGGAAAGCCACAAGTTGCCCACCTATCCTAGGGGTAACAAGGAGCAACAAAGGAATAGAGAGCTTTGCAGAGCACACATGTCACACCCTTTGGCCACTGAGAATTCACCAGGCCAGATGTTGCCCACCCCTGCACTATAAGATATCAAGAAGGTCACTGCTTTGATATGATTCACTTAGGAGGACTGTTGAGACAAGTTTCAGTAGTAAAGGCCATTTTAAATTGCCCTGCATGGGACCTTTATTCTTAAAGACTAATGGGGGACTTTTAGAAGAATAAAGCAACTTTTCCAGCATCTTGATACATCTTCTCTCTTTGTGGATTTCTAGCAGATGCATTCCAGTTTCTTCCTACTCACTCTGCACGGGACCTGTCATCACGTGGCAAGCTATTTATGAGGTCAGCACACAGACAGTGCATATCTGAAGAGCTCAACACATGGTGACTGTTGCCATCTGGAGCTATTTACCCTGGTCTACATGTGGTAGATTTAAGAACAGTATTCTGGCTCATAGTATATAGGTTGTCCAAGAACACAGATTTTCACAGAGTTTTGTGCAACTGTAGATTTCATACAGCTTTTAGCAGATCTACAATTCAGTTCCTGATAGTTTGCTTTTTGTACTCAGGATAGCAAGAGTTTTCTTCGTGCTATAAAAAGTATACACAGCACTGAGCAATGGCTTGAAGAAAGAAACAAGGATAATCGTTCCCTTCCAGAGTATTGCAGGATTAAAAGGCCTGTGCTCCTACCTAGTGCTTACTGTGTGGGATGCTGCGTGGCATAGTCATAAGCTATGTTCAAGTCAAGAAGGATTTTCATGTCCCTTTGGAGAAAGTAGAGCCATTCAAATGACGACTGTGTCTTTTGCTGTATCTATACAGAACACTGTTTCACCCTGCAATGATGCAAATGCAAATGCTACATAATTCAGTCAGTGTAACCATGTGCTATTGTGTTTGGGTTACCGCAAAAAAAAAAAAAAAATCTGCTTGCCAACCTTGATTTTTTAAAAATGAAAGATTCTGAGCATGTGCAATTTCACATTTTAAACTCACTTAAATCATAGCCCCATCATGACGACAGGAATAAAATGGAGTTTGCTTCTGCTGCCCTGGTGCTAAACACATTTACTTAGGAAAAGCACTATCTTATTGTAGATAAGGATAAAATATTTTAAAAGCTAGAATGATAAAATGAGCATCTGTAACCAAGCACATGCCCAGCTGGACACCCCTTGACTATAAAATGTTTCTAGAAATCAGAAGAAAAGTCGGTGCAGCTAGCAGTGTCAGCCCTGCTGTGCCCCAGCTTGCCCATGCTGGTCTGGGTGCCGAGCAGGGCCTGTTTCCCAATCACCTGCTGAACTCTGTGGGGCCCTGGGCTGCGGGGCTCCTGGACTTCATCCCAGAGGTCCAACCCTAGCTGTGCCACTGCACACCGCGTTCTTGATCCCCGAAGCCAAAGTCTGGAGGATCATCTGATCGAGACCATACAATGTATGATTGATTGGAATTAAATGATAAAGGAAAAGCCATGGTTGGTGGGAAAAATGTAAAAGAGGATGACTTAAAGCATCCTGTCATGGAACAGACAGGGGCACTTAAGCTAATTGAAAAAGGACATGAGGGAAGCATCCCTGGGCAGACAGAGATAGAAGAGCTGGTGGTCTGTGATCTATGTGACATTTGAGGACACAAGTAGGATGTAGATGTAGGAAGTGCCTTCTCTTCTAGAAACAGGGCTTGGGGTACGGTCTGAACAATTAATGTATTCTGAGGTGGTTGTGCTCTTTTATACACAGTGACAGGACATGATAGATTGTATGGTGCTTTGTTAGATTATACTATCATTTTTCAGAGAAATGACTTGCATACCAAGAGCGTACGATACAGCAGATACTGTCTTCTGCTTATTATCATCTCAGAGATACATCAGGAAACTGGAAGAAATATATTTATATGTAAAATATATAATATATATTTGCAAGCTTTACTTGATTAAAAAAAGGCTGCAATCCTATACTCACCTCAGACGTGTATAGGGCTATGCTGGTTCTTTTCCACGTTTATGTAACAGGATCATTTAAAGTGCCATGCTGGGACTCAAACATGCAAAAAAATAGGACAAATTATGTAGAATGATTTATTAGTTACAAATATGCACTGCATTTCCTGAGTAAATGTGAAAAGAGAAATTGTGCAGCCTGATCTATACATATTTACTTAGCAATGGGACTTACTTCTAAGTAAATGTATATAGGATTGTATACTCATGGAGCTATAATAAGCATTGTCTACTAATGTTACCAGCCTCAAGTGGCTACTGATGGAAGGCCAGGGAGAATGAACTTCTGCCAGACAGTTGTGACTACAAAATTACAAATATTCAATGGTATTTTTAAAAACAAAAAACAACAACAACTGGCAAATATATGACTTCCATGAAACTGCCAGTTTATGGCAAAAGCTCTAGACAAAAGTGTTGCTGCATTTGACCCTGCATTTTGGTTGCATCCCATCTAAAAAGGTGCTATTAGAATCCATCCTCAAATGCTGCTATTTCCGTTGTAGAAGATGCAACCATTTTAAAAGGTCTCGAAGTATTGCTGTACAATCATTCATAAGCAAGAACAAATATCTTTTCCAGTTGGCCAGCTTTTTAAGTATTAACAGGAATAACAATTTGGGGTGAATTACAGCATTATCCTTGAACAGGTAGGAATAAGCATATTGCCTTTGGGAAGCAGCTTTCTCACACCTCAGGATCCCAGAAACTCTAGTACTGGCAAAACTGCTGCTGGTGGTTACAACAGACACGGTCCTGTTTGCATAGTAGTAAATCCAAGGCAGATCAGTAGGCATACTGCAATGGTAGGTGTGTGTGAGAGAGAGCGGAAGGAGGGAGAGGGAGAAAGACTATATTAATTTATCTGGAGTACTGGAGCTGCAAATTGTGTGTCTTATAATTTTTCTGGCAGCTCATAAACGCTGTCTTAAAGGATCAAAATATACAGTCAGAATAATTTGAAATTGCTTACTTCCTCACCTGCTGTAGGGTTTGCTAACTCTTCAATTCTGGGTAAAAACTACCTGCACTAGCCAAGAATCAGATAGCAATGATGGTGTACATTTCCATCGTAGTAAGGCTTCTACGTACATGTGGTTGGTATACATAACATATTACATACTTATATAATGCTCAGAGAGAGGGCTGCTATCCAACCAGTAATTTTATTCAAGTTTAAAAGTGAAATCAGTAAAAGTGAAATTACAGTAATCAGTAATTTAAAAGTGAAATCAGTATTCAAGTTTAAAAGTGAAATCAGTACTAATTCAAGTTTAAAAGTGAAATCAGTAATCAGTAATCAAGTTTAAAAGTGAAATCAGAAATCCAGTCACATTTCAGTTCATATTTGATTCCAGTGTTTTCACATATATATATTGCTACTGTTTCTACTGCTGCTGCTGCTGCTAGGGGTAGTATGAGGGTTGGCATCACTGGGCTCTTGCTGGCATATGCCCCAGTAGGGGGCCTACTGCCAATGCCTAGAGCAGTGTTCTCCAACCTTGGGTCCCCAGATGTTTTTAGCCTACAACTCCCAGCATGCCCCAGCCAGCTACGCTGGGGACCCAAGGTTGGAGAACACTGGCCTAGAGACACTCCTCCTTGCTGTTGCTGCTTCTCACGTGCCCTTCTCTGAGCAACTAGGCCGTGAGGGCAAGCAGTTACTGAGTTTAGTAATACTAACCTAGCTATTCCAGCCATTTAGTCAAAAAATCCTTCAAGACATACGAAGTTTGGCCTGCGGGTGCTGGAGGAATTCGATCGCTGTGGATTCTGATATAAACGGACCTGATCTGCACCTCCCACACTAAAAGTGTGAAACAGAACGTAGTTGTCAACCAGCATTTGCAGCTCCTGCAATGTTCTGGTGCAGTTCACAGCTCAAGGAAACATATTGACATACATTTTTAAAGGCATGTTTTGAGAGAAAATACATTTAGAAATGCATTTTTTTGATACAAAATTCCTTTAAGGGGGCAATCCAGTGGGGCTGCCCATAAGCCTCCAAACTCGGATGATTACAGGCAACCTGTGCAGGGTAGTCCTCCGCACTCCTCCCACCCTGCAAATCAGGTAGATGGCCGATTTCGGTCATCTAGCTGAGGTGCTTTGAACAGAGAGGGAAGGAGGCCAGAGTGTCACCAGGATATGTTGTATCCTGTGTGGCGTAGTGCTGAGACTGTTGGACTGGACTTGGGAGACCCGGGTTCTAGTCCCTGCTCGGCCATGAAACTCACTGGGTGACTTTGGGCCAGTCACTGACTCTCCGCCTAACCTACCTCACAGGGTTGTTGTGAGGATAAAATGGAGAGGAGGATGAGGATTATGTAAGCTGCCTTGGGTTCCTTGCAGGAAAAAAGGCGGGGTATAAATGTAATAAATTCTAGCGGACCCAGTCTCCTCCCCTCCCCATCCCCTGGAATGCCCTCTTCACCCCTTCTCCAAGGTTGCTCTTATGACCTCAGAGATACAGCTGACGTTCTTTCTGTGCCGGCTGCAAGGGGGGGCGGGAAGGATCTGAGTGCAGATTCCCTGATCTAAGGTCAGACCTTTTTTCTGACCTCGGATCTGGGAATCTGAATGATCGTCTGGCCCTCTAGATGGGATCGCTCTGGCCAAGTATGTTTCTGCAGGTTCTAACCCACCCCAAAAAAATTATAGAGAAAAAAAGGACAGAACACACTTATGGGTGAACACATGCAGAAATTACAATGACAGA
Organism: Shinisaurus crocodilurus; assembly: GCA_021292165.1. Classification (NCBI taxonomy): domain Eukaryota; kingdom Metazoa; phylum Chordata; class Lepidosauria; order Squamata; family Shinisauridae; genus Shinisaurus; species Shinisaurus crocodilurus. Next base: position 228,333,784 of record CM037879.1, read on the forward strand.
TGACAGAAAATCACCCAGCCCTACCTTGGGCTTCTAAAACTGACATAAAATTAACACACAGCGTTTGATATGCCTCAGAGTTTACACCGTGGAAGGTTTACCAGCTGTTTGCCCAGTTATGCATGCTATGTGTCATAGGCTCGCTCTGATTTTCCTTACCATGGGAAGACTTAATAAGAGGAAGGTGTACAAAAAGAAACAGTAATAGAAGTGGATGTTCCTAGCAACTGGAGAGGGAAAATCTGTCAAGTCAATTTCCTCAGGACTGTTTTTTCTACCGTAAGCTACAGATACGCTTAAAAAACCCCTGTGCATTATGGTTGCATACCAGAACCTTCCTATTGTGCACCTACATATTGTATCAACAGAAATATGTGCCCTCATACATTTGTTAGTCTTTAAGGATGCAGTCCTTTGCATGTTTAGACAGAAAAAAAGTCCTATAACTCCCACCATTCCCCAGCTGGCATGGATTCCTGGGGAATGCTGGGAAGTGTAGGACTTTTTTCTGTCTAAACATGCTGTAGGACTGCGCCCTAAGGTGTCACAAGACTCTTGTTGTTGTTGTTGTTTAGCAAAGCAATAGTTACCTTAGCATTGTATTAAATGATTCCAAATGTGAACATTGAATTGTATTGTACTTTTCTACAGAAATTATTTCACACAAATACTACAGGAACATCTTGATGCATATCAATCAACTGGTGAACTAAGCAGATACATCTGGCAATCAAGAGGTGACTTTTCAAAATTGCCTCCTGCTGAACATAAAATCCCCAAAAACAAAACAAGAAGAAGAAGCTGAAATGCTAGTTTTTTTCCCTCTCTGTGAAGTAATGGAAGAATAGATAGCTATATGAAAAAAGTATCTCATTTGCATTTATTTTTATACTTAGTGAAACTGTACAGAGAACAGGGATGTCCTTTCCATTTAAATTATGACTGTGCTAATTAAGATAGATGAAAGGGTTGACCAAGCAATTATTAATGAAAAGTATATGAACTGAGGAAAGAGAAATGATGTATTTATCTGAGGTGGTTCAGAAGAATATACCTAAAAGCTTTATCTCACTCTTAGTATTACTTTTAAACTCAATGCCTAATGGGACATTCATTTGGCTTTTGCAGTTGAACTCATTCATGTTGCATATCAATCAGTTGCCCCTAGCTCTTAACTATTGCTAGTGCTCTGATTGGTGAAGTAGACCAATTCCTGAACAATTACAACCACAAGAGAAGCTTTAAGCTAAAATATGTGGATTTTTGAGTGGGATTGCCCCCCTTTCGCCTTCAGCCCCACCCACCACTAGAATGCTGCCCCCGAGAGCTTCTCCAAAATGGAATTCGGCCCTCGGGCTGAAAGAGGTTCTGCACCCCTGATCTAAACCAACAGTAGCATTCTTTAAGGGTGAGCAGAAAGTTCTTAGCCAGGAACGTCCCACTCAGACTTGGATGGAGAAGAGGGTCAAGGGTGTGAAAAGGAGAGTGAAATCAAACAAATCACTCCTCTTTTCTTTTGCATTTTTTTTTAATTGTCACAACCAGTTTTATAGTAGTGTGGCAAACTGAGCTTTTCCCAGCTGCTGTCACCTGCCAGGTTCCATGAATTCTGCGGGGAATATTTTCTTTCTTGCCACCCCTGCCTGTAAACCTCCTGCATCTCATTTCCCCACAATCATTTAAATCACCTCATTTCACCCCCATGAATAGGCTGCCAAAATGGGGGCATTTTTGCTCAGCCCTGTTTAAGTGATACTATAGTGTAAGCACCTCAGTCTCATTGCAAAATCATAATCACTGCAATATTCTGTACATGATTTCTCAGTAGTTACTCAGCAATAATTTTTACTCATATGGGGTATTTCCCAGCACTGCCACCACCTCTGGGGGCACTAACTACTCCTTCGCTGGGCAATCCCACCTATGGGGTTTCTTATATATAGTAAATGTTTATATTTCTGGGTCTAAGGAACTCTCTGTCATAATTCAAGAGTTCCAAAAGCTGACCCTTTTCCGCTGCCACCAATACTGTTTAATATTTTAAAACTTTCTAGAAGCTGGTATAAGAGGCATAGGCGTGAGATGGGCACCAACACTAGAGACAAGATGAACTATAAAACAAGTAATTGATTAAGGGCATAATCCTATGGCTGCAAAACAGTGTCTAGACATCCATAGGATAATTTGGAGTCCCAGCTCTGAACTTGGAAACTTGCTTCAAAGTCAGAGCTGGGACTCTGAACTTCGGAGCCAGTGTGGAAAGAACTGCAGTCTGCAGCAGCTACAGCTCCAAAGTCATAAGAGCAACCTTGGGGATGGGCTTTTGGGGGCGAGGCGGGGTGCAGCGGAGGAGACAGGCTGCATCAGACTTGGTGCACCACTTTAAATATTCTTTTTTCTTCTTTACACAATTATTCATTAGTGAAATGTTTTCAGTTTGCTTGCCCAGATTTAAATATCTATCTATTATTACAGTTTTAGTTGCAGACACTAATACCAATGGGGCTTTTTTCTTACATTTGAGAAGATGCAAATTGTATAGATAGTCAGGGGTATGTGTTCAAGGAGTTACAGCATATTTTGCCCCTCCCCCTGGCTGGAGCTTTCTCCTGTGTTTTATACAGATTGGTAATCTGAGCTCCTTTGCTCATCATTTCAATTTTATATGAACATGTTCATGTTCATATAATTTCAGAGTGGGTGTTTTCCTACCTGTTTCAATAGTGACTGATTATCAGAATAGTAGGGCCAAACGATACTGAGAAATTTGGTAATGGAGCTTATCAAGTTTATTGAATAAAATATAGAAGCTCATTTTGAATGTCATATAAAGTTGTAATGTATTTCAGCTTAAACTGTGTGAAAAGAAGACCTATAAAGGTCCATTACTTTCTTATTTTGAAGGGCATATGAGATTTTCCTCCCAGAAAGGCAACCCGAATGCAGTTTTCTTATTCACCACAGCTTATTGAGAATGTAATGTCAGCAAGAACAAAATTGTCATTATTGATGATTAAAATCAATTAGACATATTGTGATTTCCCCAAAGCTTTCCAAATGGATTGTTAGATTCCAGTCCGAGAAGGCAGCTTTTGGTTTACTAGTTGTTCATCTCCCTTTGGTTACTCACCCATAATTCCTCGATGTGACTCTTTAGAGCTATAATCTCCCCTTGTCTGACCACTCGCAGAGATCTCCCTTGCCTGAAATGTTGCCACTCAGATATCAAAGTGCACACTTTCCATCATTCTAATAGTTAAATGATGGCGACACTCTGTAATTGAAACAGCAGGAAAGGTCACCTTGGCGGTCCTGCGGTTGGTTAAAAAAGGGGGGGAAGTAGCTTAAGGCACCACAGCTTTTTACCGGGAATGAGTTGACAGATGTCTATGCACTAGACAAAGTACATTTAAATAATCTTAAAGGTGTGACATAAAGCTTCCAAAGGCCTTCTGGAGTTACTGCCAAGAACCGACATATTTTTCTAAAGAGATTTCAGACCAGCCCAGACAGACTGTGTAATATTGAGAATAGAGGCGGGGGGGGGGGCGGGAAATGGCACTGAAGACTCTTTGAGGGAATGCTCTGCTTGTTGGAGTAGAGACAGTAGGAAAGAAAGTCATGCCTGTGCAATGAGCTACTACATTTCCAAATCCTGAAAATAACCAAAGTGTGTAATGTAACTTTTGCACAAGGTAATTTCTTCCTCCTTCTGTGAGCAGTTTGATCCAGATCTTGTTCCCACTGACAATGTCCTACTCCTACACACCTCTAGATGCTGCGTCTGCAAGTCCTCTAACCCCAAACATCACCTTTGAAAAAAAATGGGGGGGGAGCTAGAAGCAGGGGTGGGTCAGTGGCAGTGGAAGTAATGCTTTTAGTGGCTGTGACTGGTGAGGGTAGGAGGCTAGCCCTAAATAAGCCCTAAATTTATTCCAATTTGGTAAGTATAAATGCTGGTGCCCAAATGAAAGACTTTGCAGTGGGCAGGAAGGGGAGGGAAAGGAAAAGCAAACTAGTTACCTGGGACTCTCTTGCAGGTCTGTAACTGAAAGCATATGGGTGGGTGGTGCATGCAGTTGCAACACTGGCAAGGGAATCTGAGCAATTAAGAGTACACTTTAGAGCCGAGAACCCCAATGCAGGGCCCGTGGGCACCAACATGCTTGTGGCTACCTGCCTTGGCACCCACCAGGCCCCCTGGCCTTCCTGATACGTTTATATTAAAAAAAAAATGTTTTGTTTTTTAGGTGTTTAACTGCACCAGCCTCCAGCACCATCTTTATTTCCAGGAATGCCTCTGAGCTCCACATGGGCCACAGAGGCATTCTTAGAAAGGAAAAATGGCTGGTGGCTGCAGTTCAGCACTTTGTTGTGAAGTGTGCCCTGCCACACAGGGAAAAAAGTAAGCTTGGGGTGGTGGGGAGCATCCTAAGAGACTAGAAGGGGTGGCAGGGAACATTCTGGGGGGGCTATAGGGGTGGTGGGGAGTGAGGGGGTGTTCTGCCTCTGCTGTGTGTGCACGTATGCTTTGCCTGGTTTTTAATGTGGCGTGTGTTTTGCCTGGGGTTTTGTGTGTGTTTTGCCTTGTGTTGTTTTTGTCATATGATTTATGTGTTATGTGGTTTTGGGAGGGATGTGGGGTGTGTGTTTTGCCTATGTTTCTCTGAGCATCACCAGATTGTCTTCTGTAAAATGGATATTTTGTTGAGCTTTGGGGGGGGTATGTAATTTGTTATTTGGGTCTCAGACCCCACCTCTTGTCTTTTAATGGTGAAAAAACTGAGTAGTATTCTCTGTGCCTCATCAGTTTGATTTCTGTGAAATGGGTGTTGAAGCAGAAAACTATGTGTTCAAAAGGATGTTTTTATGTTTTGGAACTCACAGCTCACCTCTGCCTTTTACTTAGATTTTTGGTCAAGTTACTTATCTTTTAGCCTCACCAGTTTGCCTTCTGGGAAATGGGTGTTTTGTGACTTGCCATGGCCAACATGGCAGCCATTCTGTTGGTGGCAAGCCTCCTTCATGGCAACCATTTTGTGAGAGCACCCACAACATACTCTCTAAATTCCAAATGGGCTCACTGGCCCAGAATGACTGGGGACCCCTGCTCTAGAGTGAGGGAGTCTAACTAGAGGCGGGAAGCTCTCACTGTGGGCTTGAACCTCTGAAGGAATACAGAGAAATCAAATTTGTCAAGTACACAACTCACAACACCTCCCTTGAAACTGCTAGGTTCCAGCTTGCTTTTTTTTTTTTTTTTTTTTTTGCTGGATTGTGAAAGCATCAAAAATCACACTGAAAGTTATTTAAGACCAGATTTATCCGCATGATAGCTATCCCAATGACATGGGAACTTCCAGATTCAATTGGCACAATTGCTTGCGTGCTTCTTTTAGACAATTTTAAAAATAAATTCTTATAATGAACATGCTACATACTTAGGCCTATTTATTAAAAGAATCAAAATTTAAATAATCAGTACAAACAGGTACAAATACATATTATTACAACAGGTAGTGCACAAACTAATATTAAATTGAAGCCTAATCCAAATCAGTGAAAATCCTATAGATGTCCTATAAATTCCAGGAAAGTTCTCTGTGAGTGATCCTATATCCACTTACCTGGGAGTAAGCTTCATTTAACTCAATAGGACTTAATTCTGAGTAGACATGTATAGGATTGCGCTGTAAATGAACTAATTTATAGCATCCTTTTAACTTGCAATCAGAGTCAAAGCATTAATTTTGCATTGTACTTCACCCTACCTCATATACATAAATAAAATGCACAAAGGAATGTGTAGAACTGTAGAAGGGATGTGTATACTTACATTACACAAAAGACGGTAAGATGCTCAACTTCCATGAAAACTATGTTTTGTAAATATGCCCTCAGGTTTATTCATACTTTGTATGTGCACAGAGATATTTCATAATGTAACTGCAAATACACCTTCTTACACAATGTTTTCCATCATCTTGCCTTTCCATATGCTTTCCCACTAGGAATCTAATGAGCTCTCCATATGAAAGATATCAAGGGATTATGCCTGAGAAATAACAACTGTTAATTATGGCACATAAAACAGATGAACTCTGTTTTCCCCATACAATTTTGGGAAAGCATCTGGGAAAATATCCTTTGGCTGCATGGTCCATAGACGTTAGAAGGCCAATATTAATCTTTTGAGACAATGTTACACAGTTGGGCATCTCTTTTGTTGGTTAAAAATGAAGGAGAGGTCTTTTGAGGGTCACATCACATCCTGGATACTAGATCTCCCCCTTTCAAGAAGTGAAATGGAGCCCCAAAAAGCAGAATGACCTGCCCCAAGGCTGACCTGATTCATGGCTGAACAAAGATTTGAATCTGGATAAAACTTTGCCAATATAAGTTCACCATTAACTCCCACTATATGTCATGTTTCATCATGGTAGCAAAAATTCTAAGAGGGGCAGAGATACAAGAATAGTTCCATCACTGGAAATATTTTTCTTGAGAATTAGTGGGCTTCTTTGAAATTAGAAATGTTAGCAATGTTTTCACTAGATGTCTGACTGATGTAGCATAAAGTCTAGCTTTTGCATAAAATATCTCATAATAAGTACGCAATTCACACACACACACACACACACACACACACAGACAGATTCCACCGCTAAAATTTTCACTGAAGAATTTACAATGACAGACTGTGCAATGGGAGCAGACAGGTTTGTAAGATCAACTACAACCAGTTTAGAATACATCATCTGGGAGCATTTTCCAATGGCACAGAAGAGTAAACATAAGTGATCTGTAGGACTGGAATTAAACAGTGAAAGCTGACAAGTCATGATTAGGTAATGCTCTTTGTGCCATTTAACAGCCTCGAAATTATGAGGAACTATTTAATTCCATCAGATTGTTCAGCTGTGTCATCTTCTCAATGCAGAGCTCAGTCGATTTAACTATCAGCAAGAAAACAAACAGCAACGACAAAAAGATTAGGATGACATTTGCACTGAAAAATCAAAAGCATGCCCCATTTGCCACTATCTTGGCTTTCTGCTTTGATGTGCTGAGTTTCTAGACAACAAAGAATCAATCCACAGGGAGAGGTGACAACAACAACAACAACAACACATTAAGAAGTCATAAAGCACCAAGAGGCCATCTAGTTTTTAAACACCCTGCCACAAAGCATTCAGTGTCCCATAACAAATAAGCAAGTGCACTGCAGGAAAGATTTCTGCAAGGAACCCAAGGCAGAAAAGTTTTCTGCAGACCAAATAACTCTAGTTGGCTTCAACTAATGAGCCAAGAAAAATGAAGAAAACAATATAGATAACTTCTAGCTAAGTGGTGGAAACTAACCTGGAAACTGCAGGAAGTACCCGCATGTTGCTCTGAATCTAAGTTAGGAAATTGATGGTCACTGCTGTGATATCATTGGGGTCAAAACAGTCATAAGGGCAGCCCAAAAGCAAGGATAAGGAAATATGCAATGAACACAATGGGCCACAGGTCAGCTAGGAGACAAAGAAAGATCCGTATGTAAAACGATGTGGTTGAATCTTACGTCACTCCATCCGTGTCCTTTTTGACACAGGGAATACTGCCAGTGTGGCATAGTAGTTACAGTTTGGATTGGGACTTGGGAGATCCAGGTTCTAGTCCCTGCTCAGCCATGAAGCTCACTGGGTGACTTTGGGCCAGTTACTGACTCTCAGCCTAACCTATCTCAGAGGGCTGTTGTGAGGATAAAATGGAGAGAAGGAAGACCATGTAACTTGCCTTGCATTCCTTGCAAGAGGAAAAAAGGTGGGATAGAAATGTAATTAAATGTCCTAAATTAGCTTTGCTATCAATAACGGAAAAGGTGATCGGTCCTCAAAATGTTAAAGAATTAATTATAAACTTGTTAACGGCAGGTAGATTAATGATAGCAAGGAAATGGAAAATTCAGCAAGTTTTCACTATTACTGATTGGTATAAAGAAGTATGGGATATGGCATTGAATGATATGTTGACTTGTAATATTAAATGCAAAAGGGGTCAATTAAAGAAAAATATTTTCAAGGATATTTGGGGTTTATTTTTGGAATATGTGTTAAAAAAGGGGAAAGGGAGTTTACCCTGTCAAGATATGTTGTATTTTTGGAATAATGAACAATTATAGAGTCATTGTATTATTTGGTCCCATGGTGATGGGAGCACTATATTAGTTATATGTGTGTGTTATTTTCTTTGTATTGTTTAAAAATTTAAATAAAATTTATAAAAAAAAAGAAAAGAAAAGAAATGTAATTAATATTATATCCCAAGACAAACCAAATGAGTAAGATCTGAACAGGCTGTAAATACAATTGGGGGAAAACTCTATATAAGATGTTTGACCCTTCACTTCTCTTCCACTCCCTCCCTTTATTTGTTTGTTTACACATTTTTATCATACTGCACCATAAACTGAAGTCAGCTTACAATAAACTAAATCATAAAGTTCTACTAATAACAATAAAAACCCAAAACACTCATAAAAACAAATAGCAGAAAATTTAAATAGTGTAACCAGAAGCTATAATAACATGCAAGCCATTCATTGGACAAATGCCTTCCAAAATAAATGATTTATCCCTACTCCTAAAGGCCATGGATGCACTCAACTATACCTCTTCTGGCAGATTATTGCTAATGCAACACTGAAGGTCTTACGTACTTTTCACCGATATACTTTCATCTGATGTAGTGAAGGCCCCTAGAGCCTGGGCCCTGAAAGTATTCAGCAAGCAAGGGGCTCATGTGGAGATCAATCTTTTTGTAGCTTTGGGTCATCACTCAAATAGTTTTATTTGGACAGTGTGGTCATTGTTCACCTAGTGAAAAAACTCTGGGTACAACTCTTTTCTAAGATGCCAAAAGGAACATCCATGCCTCACAAATGTTAATACCAGTACAGTAATCACCCACCAGTCAAAATTATTATCTCCATTTGCAGAAATGATAATTAAGGTGAAAGATATGGTGACTTGTTCAAGGATGCACAAGAAGAATAGGGCAAAGAAGGGAACTAGAATTCCTAGGTTGGAGTCTGAATCTTGAAATATCCATTATCTATATTGTAAGAATTAAAAAAAATTCCAAGTGCATATGCATATTGAGATGAGTTCTTTTTATACTACAAATTTATTCACTGGTTATCAGTTAACACAACATTAACCTACTGCAGATACTCAGTTCAATATATTTGAAAATCCATTTATTTTCACCTATTGATATGCATGTCTTACACTTGTATATAATACAATATTTTCAGTGTTGGTTTTAAGAATAAACACAAAGGAAGTAAATGCTGAGAAGCATGTTGTAGAATTTTGGCTAAACTGAGGCCAAACTCATAACTGCTACAAATTTACACATTTTTACTTTGTACTATCTGAAGCAAAGGAATTAATCATAATTTTCAATTATATGTTCCCCCATTACATATACTTTTAAAAACAAAAATCCATACAATATTAATCCTTTTAAAATACCAAGATAGCTAACTGATGCTACAACCAATTTCTCCTAATTAAAATTTAATTAAAAAGAATACAGTTCCTGCAAAATTTTGGATTGCTCTGTAGCAGAATGATACACTATACATCTGAAATCGATTTTTAACAATCATTTGTTTTCCACCATCCAGTGTCGTAATACAACAGAGGTAATGAAATACTTGTGGAAAAATCTTGCATCATGTGACAGAGAGTACAGTACCCTAGAGTGTTCATCCATCATAGAACCCAATTTATTTCTAATTAGCCATGTCAGTGACTTGTAACAACGAGAAAAAAATCACGTTTTTCACAAATATTGGTACCCATTTGAAACAACTTGAGGTTCTGGCCACAATTATTTCTATTAGGATTGAGTCTGTGTAGTCTTCATATCAACTCACAAAACAAGTGAGTATAAATTTTTATCTTTGCCTTCTCTAAGACCAACTTGCTTTGGCAGCATCAGTGTTGAATGCAAGAGAAATAGTCTGCTCTCTTTGTTTTCATATTTCCAGAAAGCATAGTGTATATTAAATGGAATATAAAATTATACATTCTGTAATAACTTAGAAAAAAAAAGTTTACAGCTGCTTAAGGCATTTAAACATTAAAGATTTCTCATGAAACAACGGATCACCAAGATTAAAAAATAGATACTGAAATAGAAGATAGAAAAAGAATTTCTGGTTTAACAAAACAACCACAGAATGAAGCTGAAGTATTTGGAGTGGCCAAGGAAAACATCAATTGATTCTAGATTTGAAGAAAACTATTTTTTCATATCAAGAAACAGAGATGAGCAAATATCTACTAAAGCATCCAGATAGTAATTCTGTCCAAGCAAGAGATAATTTTTTTAAAAAAAAAGAAAAGAAGACTCATCTGAATGAATACTATTAATTCTCAGAACTGAAAAATTAACATGCATCCCTGTCTACCTTCATAAAGGGACTAGCTAGTGTCATTTATTATTTACCATCATATTTTTAGGACCTAGTGTTAATAAATCAAAGTGTATACAAGAAACACGCATCTTCTTGAAATTATACAAAACACATTTTAACGGCATAAAATATTGGGGGAGGGATGAAAATTAGTTTTGACCACCCTTTATTTATCTGAAAGGAGTTGCAGTAGCCAGCTAGCCTTAGGGAAATATGTCTGGCTAATGATACATTCATATATGAATGATGTATTCAGATAACTATTACTTGTCAACAATAATGATTAACAATGGATATATATTTTCATTCCTATAAGAAAAGCAACTTCGACATGTTGAAATATCGAGGTTCAGGATTAGAATACAAATTAAACGTGTCTAAAACTGTGCTGTGTCAGAGGACAATTTCAGGAACAGTAATTTGATTAAAGCAGTGCACAGTCCCACCAGTAATTTGAATGGAGGACCAGAACAGTTTAGGAGGAAACAGATCAGTATAGTTCAAAGACTTCTTTCGTAGAGGTGAAATGTCACAAGTCTCAAGCCAAGGATCCAAAAGATTGCTATTTCTTTGGTGTCCTTTAAGCATCACCTCTTCATTTCCTTAGCCATATATTCCTTCAAGTTTTTGCAATTTTTACAAATGTACACAGTTCAGTCCATTGAAATGTTTATGATGGGCAGACAGGTTGAGTTTTGATCTCAAGTGGCTGTTCATTACAGTGCATGTTCTCATTGAAATAATTAGTATGTCCCAGCAGTTCCAAGTCTAACCTCAAGGATCATAGTTAGGTATTAAGACTTCCTACTGGTTGTATTTAATGTTATCAGTCTTGAGTTTGATTTGATTTGTCTTTTGCTATCGAGTTACCTGTAAAATAAAAATATAAAAAGGAGACAAGATCAAATTTATATATGTTGAGCATCAGGCTGATAATGGCACAAATCTGTTTACTAATCCCGTGTAGAGAAGGCATTTTTAAACATGCACATAGCAATATGAAGGCAATTAGTTCAGTGTATTCCAAAATATTCCTATTCAGACAATGCTTAAGCTGGAATGGACATGAATATGAAAAACAGTTATCTGAACTGTTGGAGGGAAACATGGCTGTTTTCTACAGCTAGACTGAGGCCTGACAGTTGTGTTCCTTTGTAAATTACCACAAGATTTTCATTTGGGTACATCCTCTTGCGGTGAGATCTAGCATTCCCCCAATCATGTATATCACCCATCAAAAACTAGTATTCTGCCCAGTATAGTAAAACTGTATAGACTGTAAAATAAGTTTGAGGCAAATTTTTAACAAATCAGCACAGATTCCCTAAATAACAGTTGGAAGATAATGCTAAATAAAGAGCCCATGATACCCCCTGAAGAACATGTTAAATGATGACAATCTCAACAGTCTCTTATGCACACAAAAGGAGTTAATAATAATTTTCAAATTGTATGTTCCCCCATTATATATACCAGGGTTTCCGCATAGTTCCCCCCACACCACACACACATAAACACATCCTTTTGCTATATGAGAAGTCATTTCTGAAATTCTCCTAGAAGAGGGAGGGGCACAAGAGGGTCCATTCAAAAAGAAGGTGCTCGTGGGAATTTCATAGCTTCTGAAACTATTTCTCTGAATATTATTTTAATAATAGGTAGAAGGTGAATGAGTTAAAATAATCTGTTTTTGGAAACAATATTACTGCCTAGGAACTGGGCAATTTTGGAAATTTGTTCCTCAAAACTAACTACTTCCAAAGTCTTTTAGATGTCTTCTTTTAAGCTCTAGTCAGAAAGTAGAACTCATTTGGGGGAGGCAGAACCAGCATCATTGGAGGGGGGAAATTTCTGTGTACACAAAATATATTCATCCTCCTATGCCTTGTATATAAAGTAACTCTCAAAACTTCACTAGAGCACTTTCATCCAAGCCAACATAAAAACAAAAGGACCACAGAGAAAGAGCATGCAAGACAGAATATTTCACAGTAATTGGATTTTTCCCTATGCCTGACTTGGATTTAAAATATGAAGAGGAAAGAAAACAAAATCTCTGCCATATCAAAGAGAAACATCTTTAAGGACTATTTCTGCTGTGTCAGTGGATACAATTAATAATCATGTTATTTTTTGTATAAAACTTCATTAAACTGCTCTCCTTTCACTGGAGGACTGACCCATTGGATTGGCCATGGTAATAGTGTATCAGGGGAAATCTCTGATTTTGAAGGGTCATGCTCCTTAATGATGAAACATTCCTTTGCCCTCAGCAAAACCATCTGCATACAGCTCTTTTATCAACTCTGGAGAGTGGAAACACTGAGAGAATACTAAAAGGGATGCTTTGCTTTAGGAGTTTAGTACTTTATTTAACATTCACAAACATTGGATATATATATATATATATATATATATATATATATGCAACAATGAAACTATGGTTAAATCTAATGTTACACTAGCAGAAAAATTACAAGAATTTGCATTATTCTGCTAGCAGTTCCACAGCCTTTAGCAGAACAACCAGTGCAGGAAACACCTGTGCAATGACTTGTGAAACAGCTTGTGCAATGCCTTGTGCATGTGGAATCAAAGTATTGGATTTGACACGTGCTAGAATAAAAACAGGGTTGTTGTAAGAGTTAGAAACTTTGACCTAGTGGAATGACACCGTTAAATACAACCCTGTGTTTTGTGATTTCTGCGATGGAAGTAGGTAAAGAAAAGCATTGATCATACAAAGCTGCCATATACAGACTGGGTTCAGACAACACGATAACCCACACTCAAGGGTTGAGTATGGGTTGTCATTGAGCCATGGGTTATTGCTGAACAGTGGGTTATCCTGTTGTCTGAACCCAGCTGTGCTAACAAGCCATGACTTGTTAACTATGAATAAGTTAACCCATGAAGGGAACCCATGGTTTGTTGTTTGGTTATGAACTGTGGGTTATGTTCACCATGGTTTGTTATCTTGGCTGGCTTCAGACAATGTGATAACCCATGTTTCAGAAACAACCCACAGTTCTACAACAACCCACACATTCAACCCTTGTGTGAGGGTTATTGCGTTGTCTAAAACCAATCATTCAGTCAGACCATCTAGCCTAGAATTGTCTACTCAAACTGGCAACAGCTTTTCAAGATGTGAGGAACAGGATTTTGCCAGACCTTCTATCTGAGAAGCCACAGATTGAACCCAGGGCCTTCATCATGAAAAGTATGAGCTTTGCTATGTTACCTGATGGCACAATGTTGGGGAGGAATAGGTCATAGCAATAGAGTAGGCTATTGTACTTGGCCAAATAAATGATTTTCTGCATGGCTTTTGAGTTTAACATCTTTTTGCGAGCGTAGGAGGAAATAAAGAGTTGAGACAAGTTGCTGGTGTTTAACTGGGCCACATTTTATTTATGTTCAATGAGCTGCAAGGGGATGGAGTGCGAGTTGTTCCAATCTGGCCTCTCTGGCCGATAATGCTGTGCATTTGGGCGGAGCATCCAAAACCAGGAGGTGGCGATGTTGCCGCCACCACCCCATTTTACACTTTCTAGTGTTAGGACCCTTTGTTGCATCGCCTCCTCTCGGAGCCTCAAGACAACAAGCTTGGTGAGAACAAAGGCATCACAGGCGTTCCTGATCCTCAGCTGTCCAAGCCTCAGGATCCAGCAACGTGAGGCCTCTGAAAATTGCCTGTCACCTGAACGGTGCCAGGGATGCTCACCGAACCTTATTAATTCCCTAACCCGCACTTACCAGCCTACTGGCCAAAGGCCTTCCATCTGTTATCTGTATGGTGAATGCATAACAAGAATTATTGGTTTTAAGAACACTGAAAGCTGGGTTTAGAAGACTTGAATTTGACAGGACCTCAGGGTATTTTTCTCTCTGAAAACTCTAAGCAAGACCTCTTTACTGATTAGACCAACTCTTATTTCTGATTATTCTGACAATATATAATAATGAAGGAATTTTAATGGATCTGGTGCTTTTAAATGAAGCAAATGCATCAGCTTAGATGCCACCTTTGTTTTGGAAGCTACATTTTTCCTCCCCATTTCCATTCCTGGGAGACATCTTGAAAACTATGGTTGAAAAGTGGGGTTTAGATTTATTAATACATTTACTGATTTTTATCCTTACCAGCAAAATTGACTGAAGAGTCGAAGATGGGGTTATCCACAGAAAAAAATGAAGCAACACATTTGTTTTCTGCAGTGTTCTGATCTTTATCATAGTTATGGTTCTAGTTTACACTACAGTTAAATACTTTGCCTTCCACTTGATGATGTCCACTCTCATGTAAGAACTTTCTTCCCTTCTATGCACCCAAAAGTCAAGTAATTGGGTTCCAGGCTAGAGGACTGGTGTGAAGAAATACCTGTATATAACTGTTGGTGTCATGTAATGTTTACTTTGTGTGTCCTGTGTTACACTGTGTTACAGTGTATTACTGTAGGCTTGAGGCCTTGTTTTGTTACTGTCAAAGGCCTGTGCAGTAGTTGTTGAGTGACATACGGAAGGGGGAGGGAGAGAGACAATCGCTTCAAATATTGTTAGATGGGGCCTGGATCAGGTAAATTCCATTCTGATTGGCTTGGGATTCTAGCTAGGTGGGAAAAGATAGGTTGGGAAAGAACAGTTAAGGTATGACAGTTGACAGCTGAGGGCGAGTCTGTGGTAGTCTGAGAGGGAGCAGGTCTGCTGATTGGTGTGTGGTGTTTTAAAATGATTAGGAGAAATCTGAGGAAAAAATGAATAGCTAAGGCTTGATATTAAGCTATTCTTTCTCTGTAGGATAAACTTAGGTGGTTGGTGAAGATCAGGAGTAGGCAGCAGGTGGCTATTTTATGCCAAGAGGCTGCCCTAAAATCTTGCCATAAGATTGTAATACAAGCAGCAGCAGTAAAAACCAAGATAAACTGTCCAAACAACCAAAAATACCATGGGAGCAGCTTTGGTGTCAGAGGAAGACTGTACCCAGAAGCTGGACTTGGTTGTAAGGGTACTTGGTTTAGAGAATCTGGCCTGAGGTAAAAGGTGTCCTTAGGGGCTTGTAACAGCAACAGTGTCTGAGCCCTAAAGAGTTGTCACTAAGCAGTCTTTTGAAACCCCCAAAGTAAATATTATTAAGCCTTTATGTACAAAATATCCTTTTAATAAATTACTTAGTACTGGGATGTATGTGGACTCTGTCTCTAGTTCACTGGGGTTTTGTGACCTTAAACAGCCATACCTCGTTTTCACGGAATGTCCGTGATCACCCCGCCCACCGCAAATTTCCAGAAACTGGAAGTGACACTTCCGGGTCCCTGGTGCTGCGTTTTTAATGTAGATACTAGGGTAAACTAGCTTAAAACGGCCACGAATAGCAAGTCGCATCCGTTTTAAGTGGGTTGCCCTGGTATTTATGTTAAAAACACAGCGCCAGGGACCCAGAAGTGACGCAACGCGATGCGATCTCTGTCACATCACTTCAGGTTTCCGGGAATTTGCGGGGTGCATCGAGCGGAGGGCAGGTAAGTCGCGCTTGCGTGGGGGTTCGAGCTCGGCGATTTCACGGAGCTTTCCCCCCCTCGAACTTCTCATTCATTCCTACTTAGTAGTTCATCTTGTCTCTGATGTTAGTGCCCATCTCATGCCTAAGCCTCTTATACCAGCTACTAGGAGTTTTAAAGTATTCTAACAGAATTGGTGGTAGTGGGGAAGGGTCAGCTTCTGTAACTCTTGAATTATAGTGGCAGAGAGTTCCTTAGGCCCAGAAATATAAGCATTTGCTATAAATAAGAAACCCCATGAGTGGTATTGCCCAGTGAAGGAGCAGTTTCCACATAGGTGATGTCATTGCTGGGGGAGGAAATCCCCCATAACTGGGTAAAGATTCTCCCTTCCTGGCTAAAACAATGTAAGGTTATTGAAGAAGGGTAGGCATTGAAATTCAAAAAGTTAGCATTATCCTTAGGCTAGATAATGTGGGTGATTCTGCAAAAGTACGTAAAACAGTCCTGTTTCAAAGAGACTCCTTGGCCTTGCATAGTTAAGGATGTGTCCTACGGTTCACACTGCATATTTGCACTCCAGCAGATGGAATCATTCTGGCTTTCACCCACACATTGTGCCAACCAATTAATTGATATGCGGCTGCACAATGTAGCAATACATGGTGCATGAGCATAGATAGTGGCAACTCTGTTTATGCAGAAGATGAATTCATGCTTCACTGGATGTGTTTTATTTCAGTTTGCCTATTGTTGTTATTACCATCATTATCGTTATTATTGTTGTTTCACTGCAGACTCTAATGGATTCCTGTTGCCAGCACTCCTGCTGTTCCACCTGTCCTTTCTTTTTCCTCTTCTTAATTTTATGCTTGTAGGTCACACACTGTTACTCTGAGTAACACTTGGAATATTCCACATTTGCCACTATTTGGAAACATAAATCCTAATATAAGGGCAGTACACATCAACCATTAGTGTTAATGGCATCTATCCACTTCCACATTAAGGCGAGAGTAGACTGTCTGAATGTGGAAGTCAATTTCATAAAAATGCAGTTAAATTTTAGCTAATATCCATCCATGTTATTTACAGGAAGGTTTTATTTTTGGATGGTGTGCAAGGTTTCCAACAGAGCAGCTGGAAGGTACAGTCCTGTGCCAGTTTTTCTTTTTTAATAGAAAAAAACCTAGAATTTGACAGTGGCATGGAGCTGATCTTAAAAATCCTAGGAGAACAGTAACATGCCAAATGTGCCCCAATCAATTCCAATCAACTTTTCAATTAATTATTAATACATCTGAAAATTAACTTTTGCTGTTGTTCAGCACTACAGATGGGAAAGGATATAACACCCTAAATATTTATTTGAATTAATTTGTTCATACTTGGCAAGAAATTGCTCCCTTTATGCTAATGTCTTTTTCCTCTCCATATAGGTTGTTATGTTATAAATACAAAGAATTAGGCTCTTTTCATTTTCTGTGTGCTCAATGTGCAATTACTCTGCTGTTTCAAGACTTTTTAATTTAAATTGGTGAATGGCTGCTGTGAGCTGAGCGTAATTGCATGTGAACTCACTAGTTTTATATTAAAACAACAATGCATAATTAAATCTAAATAATTTTACACCTCGGCTAAGGTTGGACGAGTGCATGCTCAGCTCAGTTTGGATAATTTACCACAGAAGAAACTCAGAAGGTCCCCTGATGGATAAATCTATCAATTAACCACTGCAGTAGAGAACTGTGGCTGCTTCTGGAGGAGGCAAAACTGGGGGCCAAAGTAGAAATTATGGCAGTAGTGTCAGAATTGGGTTGTTGCCAATTCCCTATAAATATAGCATGGATGGGTAGGAGAAGGGAGTTGAACCCTTCTCCCAGGTGCACCTTTCCCTACAAAACTGCATCTGCCCAGTTGTTTTCCTCCCAGTGGGGCTATGGGACAGGAAGTAACCCCCCACAGGGAAAAATGGTGGTGAAGGAAGAAGACTATTGAAGGGAAGGGTATGGAGGGAAAGATTCAGCTCGGCCATTCCTGCAATTTATCCACCCACCCCCATCCCATTTTGGGCTTTATACAGATTCAGTACAACTTTGGTTGGGTCATGCTCCTATCATGTCTAGTTGTATCTCATCTATGCACTTCTCCTCGGAAATAAATCCAGCTGCATCATTAGGTATTCCTGGCCACAGGATAATTTTGCTGGGGTAAGTAATCCTTTTTACTGCAGCAGCAGCAAATGATAGGGTCTTTCTATGTGTGGTGTTTAGTTTCTACTGTTTAGAAACTGAAGGGGATGAAGGAAGAAGAAGATAAGAACAGGTAAAGGAGGCAG
Source organism: Shinisaurus crocodilurus (assembly GCA_021292165.1). Classification (NCBI taxonomy): domain Eukaryota; kingdom Metazoa; phylum Chordata; class Lepidosauria; order Squamata; family Shinisauridae; genus Shinisaurus; species Shinisaurus crocodilurus. Next base: position 228,352,094 of record CM037879.1, read on the forward strand.
CAGGACAGTGACATGAGGAGGGGCTGGATATGATGACTGGCATGGTGGAAAAGAAATGAGTTGGAGACTCTAAGGCAGGGGTTGGCAACATGTGGCCCTCCAGATGTTTTGGCCTACAACTTCCATAGTTCCTTACCATTGGCTATGCTGGCTAGGGTTGGTGGGAGTGGTAGGCCAAAACATCCTATGGGCCATATGTTGCCCACCCTTGCTGTAAGGGGACTGAAGACTTTAATCTGTGGTTGTAGATACAAGAGGGTAATGAAGGAGATTCAGAGGGCCATAAGTTAGAATGCGTGAAGAAAGTAAAAACAAGAGAGCCAGTGTGGCGTAGTGGTGTGTGTTGGACTGGGACTCGGGAGATCTGGGTTCTAGTCCCCTCTCGGCCATGAAACTCACTGGGTGACTTTGGGCCAGTCACTGACTCTTAGCCTAACCTACCTCACAGAGTTGTTGTGAGGATAAAATGGAGAGGAGGAAGATTATGTAAGCCGCCTTGGGTAACGCCTAGATGAAATTGTGTGTATGTGTACTGAACAAAGATAAGAGTCACATATGTAACTCCCACTAGTTTTTGCTCTGGCCATGGTCACTGATGAAATTTGGACCCAACAGAATTTGAACAAGGTAATGCAGATCTTGGCAGGAAAAAGGTTCCCCCATCCCTGGTTTAACTCTATGTGCATGAGCTAGAATGAGCAGTGGGAGGAGGAGATGGGAACACGTGAGCCCGATGCTTCTTGTGGGCTTGTTCCAGCTCCTGTATGTTGTGCTAAACCATGGTTTAGTGTTACATGCAAACCAGTTCATCGTGCAATGCCTTAAGATTATGCAGCACATTGTGTTAGCATATCTTGGATGAGACATTGCCCAATAACTTCTGCTAGCACACATTTTGCGATATTGTGCAAGACCTTGTACATGAGATTGTGCAATGTCTTATGCTAGCAGAGCTTGTGCGAGAGATTGCACAATGCTTTGTACTAACAGAAGCACACCACTGGATTTCAGTTTTCTTTTCTCACATAAGGAACTTACACTAAAAGGGAGAATGCCTTTCTGTCTGCAAAAGGGCACCTCTGGATCCAACCCTTTGTATAAGTTTCCTAAGGGCCATACTTGCAATTTCATGTATCTTAAGCATGTGCTTGCCCCATTCACATACAAAGCGGGGTTTGGGTTCTACTTCTTGCACAATAAGGAGTGTGTGGGAGAGGGAGTAAAACCCTCCCCTCCCCCACCTCTGCATTCCACTGCTTTTAAACAGTTTCCCCCCGTTCAACTTTTTTTTTTTAAGGAAAAAAATTCCTTAAAACTAGGAAGCATAGCGAGATAAGTTGAGGCGTGTTGTTCTGTTCTGCCTCTGCCATGGCGAGGGCTTAGTGTTGTTGGGCACTGGTGAAGCCTGGGTTACAGGGTGTCCACTATGGATTAGATTTTTCCCAAGGTATTGGACAAGTCGGGTTTTCCAGGGAGGCAGGGATGGGAATAGGACAACACCATGGAGAGCTCCAACTGGTGCTGCTGCTACTGGAAGCCAGACAAGCTTGTCTGTATACTGCTTCAACAAGAAGCAGATTATAACTGAGTATTAAGTAGGGGTTTGGCTTCCTTTAGGCTCCTTTAGCTGCTCTCTGTACTGGACTAAGGCTTTTTCCCTTAAAGGGCCCTGGTCTGTTTTAGGAACCAGAGGCTGCAACAATGCAGGGTAACTCTACCATGCTGATGTCTTCATGGCTGGAGTCCATTGAGTCCGAGGATGGCAATGTGACTTCCTCTGGATGCAGGGGGCAGATTCCTGGGGTCCTGGGGCCTGAGGAGGTTGAGGCTGGTGTGCTGTAGTGGTTAGAATGCTGAAATAGGACTTGGGAGAACTGGGTTCAAGTCCCCCGCCATTTGACCATGAAGCTCACTGGGTGACTTTGGGCTAGTCACTGACTCTCAACCTAACCTACCTCACAGGACTGTTGTGAGGATAAAATGGAGAGGAGGAAGATCATGTATGCCACCTGGGCTTCTTGGAGAAAAGGTGGGATATTAATGTAACAAATGAATAAATAATAAATACTTGAGTCGTCTTCCTGAACCATTAACTCAGGAGCCTCTTTTTTTGAGGATGAAGGGTCAGGGTTTGGGGTCCCAGACCATGACAGCTGTGTGTTTTGTTCCCCTCTCCTGTACACAACTTTGTGTGTAGATTCTCCTCCCCTTTTTGCATGAATGGAGCAAACACAATTGTCCCACCTATCTAGTTTAGCTTTACAAAACATGTTAATGATGTATAAGTCATGGCTGTTATTGTCCGAGCATTGTCAAAAAATATTCTTATTTTTGACATTGTTTATATAAAGATATGTATAAAATCTGATACAAATAAATGATTTTTTTTAAAGAAACATATTAATTATGTTTAGATGATTAATTGGTTAATTTAATAGGTTAAAAACCATTTTGATCCACTAGAACAGTGAACCCCAATTAAATGGTTTGCAGATATAATTTTTTAAACCTTATTTTTACCAGATACACTTATAAAAACTGCAGTTGGCAAGCAGCACCTTGAAAGAATTATTTCCTCCTATGTGGGAGGGAATGGGGAATGCCTTGTCTGGGACTGTGCCTGTTGCAATGTATGTATGCAATATTGCAATGCATTATCTAAAAACAAAGAAAGAGGTCAGTTTCTTACGTGATTGCTACAAGCAGCCTGCATTGTATTAGATTAGACTGAACTCTCACAAGAACAAATGTTGACATTTTATAATTTCCACGTTTTACAGAATGGGGAGAGATTGTCTGGAAACACATTTCTGAACAGATGGGAAGGCATTCATTATAGGAATTTTGGAAAGTGAATTATATGTTTTCCACAAATAATCAACAATATGTGATTTGTGTAAGCAAAGGAGATTGTGTTAACACAGTTCATAGTCATCCAATCTGAGGCGGGGAAATCTTCTTGGCTTAGGTATCATTCATTGTGTTGCTTTTTGTTGTAACTATGTTCAGTTTCAAGCTTCCCATATTAAAATTTGTGGAATATGTTATTGTGTGTAAATATCCTCATGGCTGCAGAAATAAACTCAAAAATGTGATGGCAATATGAGTCAAAGGCTTAGAAGACTGAAAACAAACCCCAAACTATTATTTCCCCTTGAATCTTTTTAAATATTATTTAAGGTGCAATCCTATATATGTTTAGACAAAAAAAAAAGTCCTACAACTCCCAGCATGTAGGACTTTTTTCCGTCTAAACATGCATGAGGTTGCACCCTTAAAGACTCTCTTCATTTCCAACTTTCTATTTAAGGTTAATAGTCCCAAAACAAGAGTATTATAAACTCAGTGCAAAATGTCCTATGCCTGTTTCTTGTCATCTGTAACATTTATGCAAATGATTGACAAGTTATATTAATTGTCATCAAAACAGGCAAATGAACTGCAGTCCTGCAACTCAGAATTTATTTCCAATTTGACCCTCAGTGCTGAGTATTTTATTATCGTGGGGGAAATAATATCTTGTCCATTTTATACCTCTGTAAAATCATCTCACTTATTTAGCTTTCTAAAGTAAATGTCGATTCCTAGCATTATGTGTCCTGATAATTTTACCCTCAGTAGCTTTGCAAGTGGCCTAGTAGCAATACTGTCTAAGCAATTTATGTCTTCTGGTGCTTATTAGTTCTTACAGACTAGGGTGGATTCACATGAGCAGATGACATCCAATCACATGGCTGAATGGGCAAATGTTTTCCCACTGATGCTATTGTTTGTTGAAAATGGTATTGGGGACTGTAATGGAAGTTCCAAACTATCAGGCTATCTTGTGATAATTACAATAATCTAAGCAAAAACATTTGAGTTCACACAATGGTCCTACTAGTCTTGTCTCTGGGAAGCTGGGAGTTGTATATAATGTAATGTTAAAGCACTGACTATACTTGAGTCTACTGTATGCTTTTAATGCTTGTTTAGTTCCTTTGCTAGTTACTCTCCTCAGTTTCTACCAGGGTTGTTGAAGAGTTCTTGGTCTCGAGTCACGAGTCTTTGGACCCGAGTCTCGAGTCCGAGTCCGAGTACTTGGTCCAAAATGGTGACTCACGAGTCTCAAGTCCCAAGTCACTCCCAAAGCTGACTCACGAGTCCCTATTAAAATCAATGGGTTTTTTCCCCAACAAAATAAGGCTACTTCAGATGTGTGGCTTAAATAAATTCTAGGCACAAGTGTGCCTTTTTATTTCAAAACTCTGCCACTGATTTTGACAAGAACAGACCAGGCAGACAAACCCAAAATAGCCAGGCAGGCAGAGGAGGCAGGGAACCCCAAACAGGCAGGCAGAGACAGCCAAACCCAAAATGTCTGAAAGGTTGCATTTTAGGAAAATGATTTTAAAATAAAAATCTTCGCCGGTGATCGCACTTCTCTCCACTCCTTCTGGCACAGCCCAGGGATGTTGAAGAGTCCTTGGTCTCGAGTCCCGAGTCGAGTCTCGAGTCCCATTAAAAATATTGGGACTTGAGTGGGACTCGAGTTAGAGGGGGGACTCAGTCTGACTCACGAGTCGAGTCCTGGAGTCCGAGTCCCCATCCTTGGTTTCTACCCCAAATAGTCACATCCTTGCCCCAGTTCTTCCCTCCTCCACAGTACCTGCCTAATTTCCTCCACCTGACTTCATTCAAGCTTCTTTATAACTAGGAACAGAGTCAGAAAAGATGTGGCTTTGCTGCTTGAGAGCCATTCCTGCAATGGAACACTGACAATTCTTCATAGCTACTTCAGTGGCATGATGGGTTAAAAAATGGCTAAGTGAAAATGGACATGAGATTAAAAAGAAGAAGAAAGGATACTTCCTGCAGCTCAAGGGGGACCAGTTCAACACTTCAGCTTCCATCAGGAGTTTGTCAGGCCCTTTCTATGCAGGTGTTCAGGAAAGCTCTGAAGACTAACCTGTTTTTGCTGGCCTTCCTGTAAATCTGGGCTGCTGGTGTTTATTGGTAAGTTCTGTTTTTATTGGTTTTAATTGGTAATCTATGTTTTTATGGATTCTTATTGGATATCTTTTTACTGATTTTTATTGTACCGTTTATGTGGTTTTTATCTTGCATGCCACCTTGAGAGGGTTCCACCTTTAAATGCAGCGTAGAAATAATTTTAGATAGATAGATAGATAGATAGATAGATAGATAGATAGATAGATAGATAGACTGAACACATATCAAACACTCAGTAAAAACACTCAGTAAAAATGGCAGTAAAAACATTCTTACTCCACTTGGCTCTTAATGGTTTCTAATATATGATTGAAGGTTTTAACTCCTTCCTATTTTAAGGTTTTAGTTTTAATTGTTGTTATTTGATGGTGCTTTGGTTGGTTTCGTTCTCTCATGTAAACTGTTTTCAGGGCCCTTGTTTGGGTTGAAAAGCAGAATAAAAATGCTTTTTATAAATAAATAAAATAAAATAAGTGTAAGAAACAGTACATCAAATTCTGCTACAACTACAGAAACCTGTATTTGTACACACCTGCTGCTCTTTGAGTAATAAACCAGGGCTGGAACATCTTTCAGGAGTGGTTTTGACTCTTTACTCCTCAACGCACCTTCTGTCCCTTCCTGAGAATCCGACCAAGACTACGATTTACCACAACTATTGCCCCAAACGTGGAGCCAGAATACTGTGTGTGTGTGGAATAATCAAAAATTGTCATCAGGCAGATGACCAGACCATCAAAAACACTAACTGGGTTGCTTACCCTACCTATCAATATCTCCTATCATTCACCCAGAGAACATCGGTTATTGGGTGGATTAAAAATATAATAAATAAATATTGAATTTGCCATCCACTATAAATAGGTACAGTCATAAGATTATTATGACTTCTGCCTCTTTTGAGTGTCAGCTACCGTAGGCTGAAATTGCTCCTGGACTTTGATTATGCTCCATCCACATCTCCTGATTTTAATCTGATTGTAGAGTATGGCTTGGCCCCATAAGCCTGCTTCTGACTAAAGGTCTGACAGCATCCTTCCTCTAATGCAGGGGTAGGCAACCTGGACTACATGCCCTCGTTAGCCCCAGCCAGCATGTTCAATTGTTAGGAATGATGGGAGTTATAGTCCAAACAACTGGAGGGTACCAGGTTTCCTACCCCTGGTTTAATGCATCTCACAAAGAAGCTGATTAAAAAAAACATATTAACATTATTTTAACAAACCTGAGGACCAAAATACTGTGAGAAACCCAAAATGATATGAAAATAGTTTGTGTCCATTAAAAAAATAATTAAAGTAGCAGTAGTGTAACACCTTTATTAAAATAACTTAATGCTTACAAAGAAGCAAGTTTAAACCTTCCCACCCAGTGCAACATAAAGGGAATGAAAATACCTGTTAAGTGCTGAAAAAGCTCTTCTCTCTGAAGAGCTGCTGATCAGATAAGAGCTTTTTGCTGCCTGGGGAGAGAAGGGGCAAGGCCTGAGGAAGATACTAGTGAGCCAGATGAAGAACCTCCACAGGCCAGAGGTTCCCCATGCCTGTTGTCTAACAAAGGCACATTTACCAAAGCCAGAGCCAGGGCATATATTCCACTAGAGATTGACCTAAACCAGAGCCAGAACATATTGTGGGAGGCAATGCAAAATCTGGAGCTGACTCTTAGTGATGGTTCACACACTACAGATCCAGCAGATACATCTGCATACAATTGTAGCTGCAGCATTCACCTTAATACACATTTTTGACTAAGTTTACACTGTGTGAACAAAGGCCTTAAAGACCAGGATAAACTGGGAGGATTAAATACACCATCCTTTCAATGTTATTAAAATTGCATAGATATTTAAATACATTATGCTATAGTTTTAGATTTTATTTGTAGATTTAAGAGAGTAAATCTACAAATAAGAGAGCCAGTGTGGCGCAGTGGTGAGAGTGTTGGAATGGGAGTCGGGGGATCCGGGTTCTAGTCCCCGCTCGGCCATGAAACTCACTGGGTGACTTTGGGCCAATCACTGACTCTCAGCCTAACCTACCTCACAGGGTTGTTGTGAGGATAAAATGGAGAGGAGGAGGAGGAGGAGGAGGAGGATTATTATACAAGCCGCCTTGAGTTCCTTGCAGGAAAAAAGATGGGGTATAAATATAATAAATAAATAAATAAATAAATAAAATAAGTAATCCTTTTTATGGGAACTATCCATTAGATGCTTGTAACAAGCACACTGAACTGTACACATATCTTTTGTAGAGCACTGATGACAACAGAGCTTTACCAGAGTACAACTTGAAACTCTTCAAAACACACAAAACCTGTTTAATCAGAGACCAGGGGACACACACACAAGAACGTGTGTACTATGGGCAACGATGGCTATACAATACTATTTTCAAAGCTATTATCCTCAAAAGGAAGTGAGACTAACTCCAATCCATTCCTGCCACTGTTTAGGTCGGCAGTAAAAACATTCTTACTCCACTTGGCTCTTAATGGTTTCTAATATATGATTGAAGGTTTTAACTCTGTTCCTTCCTATTTTAAGGTTTTAGTTTTAATTGTTGTTATTTGATGGTATTTTGGTTGGTTTCGTTCTCTCATGTAAACTGTTTTCAGGGCCCTTGTTTGGGTTGAAAAGCAGAATAAAAATGCTTTTTATGAATAAATAAAATAAAATAAGTGTAAGAAACAGTACATCAAATTCTGCTACAACTACAGAAACCTGTATTTGTACACACCTGCTGCTCTTTGAGTAATAAACCAGGGCTGGAACATCTTTCAGGAGTGGTTTTGACTCTTTACTCCTCAACGCACCTTCTGTCCCTTCCTGAGAATCCGACCAAGACTACGATTTACCACAACTATTGCCCCAAACGTGGAGCCAGTATACTGTGTGTGTGTGGAATAATCAAAAATTGTCATCAGGCACAGCAGAAATCTCCTTGTTCTTGAAGGGTTTTACACGTTTGCCTAAGAAACAAACACATGTCAAGTACTAGGATGAGTTGTATAAAACAAAACTCGGATTAGTGGCAGAACATTTGGCTTATAACGAAAAGGTACATAGTGTCTTTTAACAGTGCAATCCTGTGCATATCTACTCAAAAGTAAGCCCCATTTTGTACAATGGGGCTTACTCCTGGGTAAGTACGGTAAGTGGGTACAGGATTGCAACCTTAGGGCACAATCTTATACATGTTTAGACAGAAAAAAGTCATACAATTCCCAGCATTCCAGTCACCACATGACTTTTTTCTGTCTAAATATGCATAGGATTGTGCCCTTAATGTCTTAAATATAATGTTTTGTTACCAAAATGCATGATACAGAAAATGTTACTCTTCCAAGTTAATGAAATATATTGTCAATATAATTATCTTGGTAGCAGATTAACAGCATACATTAAATTGAAATCAAGTAAGTCTTTCATTAAACTGAAATAATTCTGACCAGGTAACTGCTGAAAGGTTCTTGCAAATAATGTTTGTTTAAAGTAGGAAGGAAAGGCTAAATGAATATTACATTTTCTATATGGACAGAGAGCTCAATTCAGCAAATGTTAGTAATGGACAAGTCCCAGTGAAAGCAATGGAATCTATTTATTCCAGAAAATTCCTGTCCCACCCTTCCACTGTACACACAGGGCTCATGGTAGCATAGAACAATTGTAACACAGAAATAATAACAAAAATACCCAAAACAATATATGAATAAATAATAAAAAGTGGAGACAGATGCAGCAGATAAAACACGCTCAGAACAAAGGTTCAGCCACTAAGGGTGCAATCCTATGCAAGTTTAGCCAGGAAAACATGCCTACAACTCCCAGCATACTCCAGCTAGTATAGCTGGCCAGCTCATGCTGAGAATTCTAGGCCTTTTATTCTGTCTAAACTTGCATAGGGTTGCACCCTAAAAACATCAAACTGGCCAGTTTAACACCTATCTAAATAAATGGGATTTACAGTGCAATCCTATAAATGTCTATGTAGAAGTCCCACTGAGGTCATTGGAGCTTACTCTCAGGTAAATTGTGTATAAGATTGCAGCCTTAGTCACACAATTAAGTTTTGGTAGAATGTGGCTTCAGTGCTTACATTATTTTCATGCACTATTTGCAAATCAGTTTATAAGGGAATAACAAAGAAGAATACATATATCCTGGTTCAAGCTTTACCCTCATACATAAATCCATGTGCATGGTCTGCCCCTTTCAATTCAACTGAGGAACCCAATCACATCATTCTGCACATATGGATTCACCTATATAAGAGATAACTACTGGATTTGCCTGTAGCTACATTTACCAAAATTTACCTATAGGTAGCTGAAAGCCTAATTGTAAAATACTGGCTAGAAGTTAAGTAAGAATCTATAAGAAAGTAACTGCAACACCTGTCTCTGGGTTGCACCTCTTGTTACCCCTTCAGTGCAAGAACTGAAATCTACTACCCCAAGATAAATTCCTCAAAATCAGAATGGCTGAAAACCATTGAGCACACAACTGCACAGAAAGAAAATATATGATCGATAATTATCACGGTAGCCCCTCAGAAAGAGATATGTGTCGACTGACCATGACAAGGAATAAACAAATAACTAACAGTGAAAAAAAGTGTTGTGATAATCAACATGAGATATGGTACGTGGTAGTAACAACTAATAATGAAGACACCAGAATGCTACAACCATGTGCCAAAATATATAATATAAACAAACACAGCCAATCAACAATTGATGAAAAATATAACACGAAAAGTAGGCAGGTCAGTAACAATAAGTAAAACTACAGTAAACAAAGTATAAGCAAAGGCAAAATAAGAGGGGAAGTGAAAAACAATCTGAGTGTAATGATTAACAGGTGACAAAATCAAAACAAGGCTGACGATAAAGACAAGAAGGACAAACAATGTTGGCAAGTAATATGACTGGGTATATAGAGATCACAAGCAGAATTTTAAAAAGAAGGTGACGTGGCAAGATTCATCTAACATCCCAACTGATATTGACCAAAGTGAGACGGGCGAAGATTCTACTGGCACCTCAGGAGACGAGGAACCTTTTTTCAATACACATGCTTGAATATCCAGACGTACTAGGACTGAACCGACTGGCTATGTACCAGATGAAGGCACTTTGAGAAGTATGCAATTATGTCAACCACGACTCTCTAAAACTAATTTTTCCACTTTTCGTCCGGGTTGTCGAGGACGAACCAAAATTTAGTTGTCGATTTGTCCTCTAGACAGCTTTCTAGCAATGAGATTAGAGTACTTAACCTCGGTCTGAGTTTTGTTCCGACTCCATCCTATAACGCTTTTAGTACTAGAGCTGAACTGTTCGGTCTATGTAGACATCTCAAATTAAGGGAACATTTTGGTAATAGTTCATTTTCATATGTCCCCGCTCCTCTTTTACTCCGGTGTCATCTAACCCACATATCCGGGTTTTTGAACATTTGGTTGAAAAGGACCTTGTTAAAAATTGGCACAACTTGTCCAATAGGGATCAGACAGTCATTAGAGATCTGTCGAATGATACATCTATTGTGATCAAGGAAGCAGATAAGGGTGGTGCTATAGTTCTATTAAATAGGGAAGACTATTTGCAGGAGATTTATAGACAACTCAATGACCCTGATTGTTATAAATTAAGTCCTTTGGATCCGACTAAACATATAATGTCTATCATCAGGACTACTGTGGTTGAAGCCATGCTTTTGGGCTTTATTGATGATTCCACGTCCTCTTTTCTACAGAATTTGCATCCACGAGTACCTATTTTTTATATACTTCCTAAGATTCATAAACCTGGTTTTCCTCCACCGGGCCGACCTATTATTTCAGGATCCAATTCTTTATTGGAACCCCTATCCCAGTATGTAGACTATTTCTTACGTCCCTTTGTCCAACAGATCCCGTCATATTTAAAAGATACAACTGATTTCATTAATAATGTGGAGAATTTATCTATTCCAGGTAAGTCCGTTTTGGTTACTATTGATGTAAATTCTTTATATACTAACATTCCTCATGATGAAGCTTGTTCTATTATAGAATTGGTCTTTGACAACAGGGATAATCTTCTTCCACCAACCTTTTTTCTGCTCAACCTGATGGAAATTATTTTGGGAAAAAATTATTTCAGGTTTTCTGATCAATTTTATTTTCAAGTCAAGGGAGTGGCTATGGGCAGTCCTTTTGCCCCCAGTGTTGCAAATTTGTTTATGGCACATTTAGAAAGTACTATTATTTGTAATGCTATCAACAATCCTTTTTATAAATATTTTCTATTCTACAAACGTTATATTGATGACATATTTTTGATATTTTCGGATGCCAACATGGTACAGGATTTTTTCGATTGGTTGAACACCATTCATGACAGCATCAAATTTTAACAGTCTGCTTATAGTAGTTTCATCTACTGTTAATACTTGCCAACATTGTTTGTCCTTCTTGTCTTTATCGTCAGCCTTGTTTTGATTTTGTCACCTGTTAATCATTACACTCAGATTGTTTTTCACTTCCCCTCTCTTATTTTGCCTTTGCTTATACTTTGTTTACTGTAGTTTTACTTATTGTTACTGACCTGCCTACTTTTCGTGTTATATTTTTCATCAATTGTTGATTGGCTGTGTTTGTTTATATTATATATTTTGGCACATGCTTGTAGCATTCTGGTGTCTTCATTATTAGTTGTTACTACCACGTACCATATCTCATGTTGATTATCACAACACGTTTTTTTCACTGTTAGTTATTTGTTTATTCCTTGTCATGGTCAGTCGACACATATCTCTTTCTGAGGGGCTACCGTGATAATTTTCGATCATATATTTTCTTTCTGTGCAGTTGTGTGCTCCGTGGCACTTTTGTTTACATATTATCATTATCAACTGCAGCCTTCGCTGTTTTTGTGAAAACCATTGAGTACTGTTAGTGTTATGTCCATAGCTGGGATTTTCCAACTGTCAGACATGGAAAGGATTCTGCTCCCGGTACTTTGCCTTTGCTAACAAAAAAAGGAGCAGACTCTGGCCAGTGTGGGCACAAATGCCTCTCAGATGAACTCTAGATAGAGTGACAAAGCTTATAAGAAAATGTTAGAAAATAAGAAAATAATCATGGGGGTGGGGAACCAAATAGGCAAATTATACATTAAAGTTTATTTATTTATTTATTTATTGTATTTCTAGATCGCCCATCTAGCCGGTACCCGGCCACTCTGGGCGATGTACAACATACAATGAAACAAAACAGAATAAAATACACTTAAAACAGTATAAAATGTTAAAATCCTAACCCACCCCATATTCCTGCCTGAAAAGTCATGTTTTTAATGAACGGTGGAAGCTCATCAAGGAGGGGGCATGGCGAAGGTCACTGGGGAGAGAGTTCCACAGTTTGGGGGCCACCATAGAAAAGGCCCTCTTTCTAGTCTCCTCCAGCCTGGCTGTTCTGGCTGATGGGACAAGGAGAAGGCTGTCCGTGGCGGATCTTGTTGAGCAGCCTACTTGATGTTGCTGGAGACGCTCCTTGAGATAAACAGGACCGGAGCCGTATAGGGTTTTAAAGGTCAAAACCAACACCTTAAATTCAGCTCGGCAAACAACTGGTAGCCAGTTCAGCTCCTTGAGCACCTGAGTTATGTGATCACGTCGGCGGCTTCCTTTAACAAGGCAAGCCGCTACGTTCTGTGCCAGCTGTAGCTTCCGAACCGTCTTCCAGGGTAACCCCATGTGGAGCGCATTACAGTAGTCAAGGCGAGAGGAGTTAACACAAATTTCCTGCATTCTCTATATCCATGTTTAGGCAATGATCATGGTATAATGATTAATTTTCTGAGCATAAGGAATACAATTCTGAAAATAATATCACTGTGATGTTTGATTTTAGAGGCTAAATGCTGCTCAGTATCTTCAGAAAGACAATTGCGTGCGTAGAGGAGAAATAACGACTCAGACACGATTGTAGGGTACAAATAGTGGTAATGAAGGGCCACATTTATTAATAACATAAATTGGAGATCTACGAAGGGATCGAAAAGTGCGGGTGCTATTTACACCGGCTATACGCCGGTCGCCAATGCAATAGGGCGAAACATCCCACAAGGAGGGTGACGGCATCAAGTCATCCCCTCCTTGCTTACCACACACGGTGCTGGGAGGTCTTTCCTGCTGTCAGCCTCGCACAGGCCGTGAGGCGCCGATACAGGTGATGAAGGAAGACCTCAGAGACATGCCTTATCTCCCCAAAGCCGAGCTGTGAGGCATCGGTTGTGGGAGCCTAGAGCACGCCTCTCACCTAAAAGGTGCCATAGGATGATCGCCGAGCCCCTAAACTGCCTAATCCCGCACTTGACCGCCAAAGTGACCAAATTGGACATGGAACTAAATACCCAAAACCTGAAATGCAGTGTAGAGTAGGCAAAATACGAACACTGCCCCCGGCCAATTAGGACAATGAACCAAAATTCCTACTCGGCCCCTTGAAACAGGCGACCAGTAAAACCTACACTGTAAACAGGGATGGGCGGGAGGGAGCCGCTTTGGGAAGGAGGCAGTAACTGGTGGGTGCAAGCCTGATAATGGCTGTGCCACCCCGCCCACTCTGCCTCCTGATTGGATGGGCAAATCAGACCACTATGGTCTGATCGTAATTCTCCCCGCCCGCAAATTTGCCCCCCCGCCGCAGCTACGCGTGGCAAGGTAGGGGCTTTCTATGCGCACTGATAATATGAACCTCAATAGGATCTATAAAATGAATATTTTAGAATTTAACCAAATAAAGGGAAAGCTAAATTAAGAACATATTTATGGACAAATTAGTTGAGTTTTCTAGGGAAGTTTTCTCATTATATTATCATGAATGGATCTAATTATTTATACATAATATCTTTGATCTTTCTGCTGAAAGTAGGATCCTCTGAAAGAAAAACTACATTTAATGTTTTTGGGTACAATAGTATATAAAAAAAGAAAGAACATGATTAACATGATTCTAGCAGTGCACTTCCTAAGAGGACTTATGATGATATATCCTCCCCACTCCCCAAACACAGAAAAAAAAATGCATCTAAGGAACTATTAATACTATTAGGGTACAATCCTATGCATGTTTAGACAAGCGAAGTCCTACAACATTCCAGCATTCCTCAGTCAGTATGGAATGCTGGGACTTGTAGGATGTTTTTCTGTCTAAACACACATAGGATTGCGCCTTTTATTCTGAAATCCTGTATACACTTACTTGGGTGTAAGGCCTATTGTACTCAATGGATCTTACTGCTGAGAATACATGAATAGGATTGCACTGTTAGTCCAATAAACATAGCAAAAAATACATGGGCTAACTTTAAAATAACTGCAAAATAAATTATTTTTTGAGATATCAGACTAGCACAGTGATGGCGAACCTTTTTGAGCCTGAGTGCCCAAAGTGCAACACAAAACCAACTTATTTATTTCAAAGTGCCAACACTGCAATTAAACCTGAATACCGAGGTTTTAATTTTAGAAAAACAACTCATACAGTTGTCCGAACTAATTAACATATTTTGTCTTAAAAGAAAAACACAATAACAGAGCTTTCAATGATAACAGTTTTTTGTTGGAAAAAAATCAACTCAAAAAATTATTATAGTACTACATTGTACACATAGCCTGAAGGGAATTTATACAAACTTTTTAAATAATTAGGCACATGTATTTTTGGATAAGGGATTCTCAACTTGTAATATGATTATATGCCAGACTGAAATTGTATGGGGCAAGCTTTACCCCAGGTCCTTTCCCTGATTCTACAGGTGTCAGATTAGTAAAAGTAAAAGTCAACCTGTATTAGGATGAGCAAGATAAACAAGAAAACTAAACGTGCTTAACACTTTTTAAACACTTTATGTCTTGGACTGCAAACACTGCATTAGGTAAAAGTTTGCATTGGGGATGCTTTTGCACAATTAATGTGATTTTTGCTATTGCATGCATGCTGATAATTTGTCAAACCTTGGCTCATACTCCCGTTAGTTTGAGAGCAACACATGCAGCACTCAGGTCAACTGTTAGGGCTTTACATCCAAGCCATGCTCTGTGCACATTCTTCAAAATCTTTTAAATGTGATAACAATATAGAAAAGAATTCTGTAACAGGAATTCTAGAATAAAATCATTCTGTTCCACACTGTGAGAAAGAACAAGATCATTAGTGTTTTGCAGAAGGGGACAGTCTTTTTGCGATCTGGTGACCAATGGCTCGAGTGCCCACAGGGAGGTCCCTGCGTGCCAGCTGTGGCACCCGTGCCATAGGTTCGCCATCACTGGACTAGCATAAGAAACAACATGGCAAACATTGCAATGTCCAGCTCAATGAAAAACACATCTTTTTCATCCCAAGTTGTCAGGCTAGCCTTGTTACAGATTGGATAAGGGCAACCACTCAGGTCACTGCAGGCTACCTACCTGTGGGATATTTAGAGGTTCCATGTGATCACTGAGGCGAGGTCTCTTCTCAGTATCTGAGAAACTGAGAGGCCATGCGCCAACTAAACAGAAAGTGACATATTGACAGTGCAAGGCACTGGGCGGGTTCCCACATCACGCTAAGCCACCCTGAGAATAAGCCATCATGGATTGGTTGGCTGGTTGTTTGCTCGCTAACCTGACAGACGATTGGGTGCTCTGTGGCTTACCATGGCTTGTTTCCCCCCTCAATCCCCCTCAGTCCTCCCTCCAGCTCCTGGCATGTATCCCAGGTGCCTTTGTCGCAGAACAGCTTGTTTCCTCAGTCCCTATGTCACCACCCTTTCTGCAATTGGTCAGTTGGGGTTGCTGGCTCCTGAGGCAACCCCCCCCCCACACACACACACACCAGATCATCAAACTGAATTAATTTTCTGAGCTCTTATGAACACGGTAATGTGTTTGCAAGCTTTAAAAAGTATATTTTAAAAATCAGGGTCTTGCGCTCTTCTGCAAGAACACCAAGACCACATGTCCACTATTTAGCCCAGCATACTGAAAGAAGGATCCTATTTCAGTATGATATCCCCCTCTTGTCAATGTCCTTGTCAATTTCATCCTCCACAGAAGTAGGAACACTTCTTTTTTTTAAGGCTGCTTCATGTTCTACTGAAGTAAGAACACCCTAAGATTCCTTTCCTGCAGCCGCCAGCTGCTTTCGGCTGCTCCAGACACCA